>CM032400.1:3744176-4462712 GCA_019049475.1 Eueides isabella
GCCGCCCACATACTATCACACCGCTTACATTTTTATCATTATTTCACTTAAAATCTGTTATTGAGCTCTAAAATTGTATTGGAGATATTCGTGATGCTTTGGGCGGCCGATATCATTTAATCTGAGCTTCTAAATAAGTAACGACATGCGACTGATTGTTACCATAATTTTAAATAAAATAATGCCCAAATATGTCGAGTCTATTCTTTCTTTAATGTTAAGTATTGAGGGTAATTGATAAGGTTTTATTCTAAGATGTTCTTTTTGGGAAATGCCACTCGCGTGTGTGTCATTTTCCAAGAGACGGGAGCGTTGTATGGATCGTGTTAAGTGGTTGTAAAATTTTGATAAAAACAGTGCGAGTGGTACGATTGTTTACTTAGATTATTTTTGCAAGGCACGAGATCTGTTTATGCTGCAGTTAAATGGTGATGTAAACGTATGTACATCAAGTGTGGCTGTGAGTGTATTATATCTGGCTGTGAGATAACACTTTTCTAATGGCTCGCTTTTGCTTCCTCCGAATCGCTTTGTGCTCATTTTTTTTGTTTTTGTCTGTCAAAACTATTTTCTTAATCAAACACTTTAATTGTAGCATAAACCTGGTGCCTGGTGATGTGAGATGTGGGAGGAAATTCTAAAAAATGGTTGTTTCTTCACGCTCGCCTTCGTTTAATTTAAGCGCACGAATTTACTGACTTGACTAAATACTATTATTAGTTAAGCGTCGTTGAGTGTTACAAAATGTGTATTTTTTCATAATTTTTTCTTAAACTAAGCACACTTTTGCCTAAAATGTCGTGAATGTACTACACAACGCATATGTGATACACGGTTTACCTATGAATAAAACCATTAATTTGTGGTTCTGATGTTTTATTTCTAATAATATTTAACAATAAAATTATCATTCTAGCCAAATTAAATATACTAAAACTAGTGTTAACACGCACCTTTCCATGTTAGGGTTAAATGGTGGAACTCAACGCCGTACTTTGCCCTGCTAAAGGAGCGAAGAAAATGAAAATATTTCATTTCTTTGAGTGGGGATCGAACCTACAACCATTTGCATTATTAAAGTCGCATATCTGGGCCTCTACGCCACAACAAACATGACATATAGGTACTACAGATAATAAAAGCGTTTTACTTACTGGAAAAATATTTAACACGAAAATGAATATTCCATTTAATGGTACTTATGTCGATTGTTATAATGCTATCAAATATTCAAAGCTAATTGTTAACGAAAACAGATTATCGATATGTTGTCATTACTCAATTGGTGCAAATAACAGAGTAAATAATAGTGTCTAGTTATCGACCTACATACATAAAAAACGATTTGGTGATATTTAAGCTACAAAGAAGTTATATATTCTTACTTATAATGTAAAATACAATTAAAATGTATTTTACAAATATAATATATTATACAATTATAATTATACTTGCTAAAACTAGATTTTGTAAGAATTTTAAATGATAAATGTAATGACAGTATGGAAAAAACAAATGAAATCTACTTGTTATTAGCTTGATTAAGCACGGCAAAATACGAATACGACATCCGCAATACCTGAAAAGCACAAAACCGTTAATAAAACATTATCAAATTCTCTAACATAGAATTTAACGAGACATCATTAATTGTATAGTTACATTTATTGAAATACGTATTCGTTCTGCGAAAAGGGAGTCTGGTTGCCTTCTATTTTTTAGATTATATATTTTGTGTTTTTATCATTATTTCCATCGCTACGTAAATAAAATTTATATACAATTATTATGCTTATTATTACAAGAAAGACAAGTGAAGAGTGAAGCACTCACTGATACAAAAGTAGGCCGCGAAAGTGGAATGTAATGGCCGGCTTTAAAAATAATGGGTCTTTTCATACACTCCATCGCAATAAAGAGGGAACTTTTGAATTTCGAGTCTTGTTCGTACCACGGACATTGATAAATCCACTCCCGTAATTCTTCGCTCTGAAACGTGTTTGTTTTGATCGTTTTATCTTTTTCTATATAATAAGACACTAAAATATTAAAAGCACATAAAAAAATATTGTATGTTATATAAAAATAGTTATAAGCGAAAAAAAAAATTAAATATTTTAATTCCTCAACTGGGGATTGTAGGCGAAATTTGTTGCGTGTTTACAGTCGCACGCTTATTCCCCTGCGCCCCAACTGGCCTCATTTATTATTTTATTCTTACGTAACGTAAACAAAATATATTTTTTTCATTTATATTTTAAATTAAATTGAATTCAGTATTCCGATTTTTATCTAGCCGTAACATACCAAATAGAATTCATATAGCAATGTTACCTAAATCTATTATTGATTATTCCACTGTTATCTCCTGAATACCTGATACGTCTGATTAGTTTTATTGTTAATTAATAAAAGCTTCCTTTTTACTCAAAAAATCTTCATCTTTAACATATCTGGATATATATGTACTTAGATATACGTATAAATATATAGAAAAATAAAAATAATTTTACTTTGGTGGTAAGTTCGTTGCCGCACCAGCAGTATAGCAGTAGTTGAGACAGCATCGTCATCATGTAATTTAGCATCGAATAAAACTGTACGCTGTCAGGCTCGGTCTGTTAAATGGCATAATTATCGTTATAAATTTCTACGTAAATATTAATTGAAAATAAAAATTAAAACTAATTTCTTCTTTTAATTTTTAGTCGCTATATCCTTTATCCTTTATCGATATAAAAAATATAGACAACTTTTTAACACACTGATTTTTAATATTCTTCTCTCATTTCTAGGCTCTCATACCTCTGGGTCATATTAGATTGGGAATTACAAAGACTTTACTGTTCAAACTCATAGTTCAAACAGGCAGTTCTAATTTTCACAAATATTGTATTTCTATTGCCGTTGTAACAACGAGCGATCCCGACTTGCACTTAATCATTTTTTTACTTTTACGTATATCCGAGAAAAACGAATTGTAAATGGTTTTAAAAACATTACATTATAAATTGGGTTACTTTCTTTATTTTGTTATAGTTATTTTATACGATCGAGAATTTATTTAGAAATTCCTATGTACTATTGTAATGCGCAGTCCAATGATGCAGATGATGGCAACGGTGCCACTCAACTGGAAAAATATGTTAGCATGATATGTGTTTTCAAGCAGCTCAACAAATCTGAAACATTTACCCATATATTTTTATTTTATTAATAATATAATTATATATTATTTATGTTTATGCTCCATACAACAAAAAAGATAAAGCAAAAAACATTAACAAATAATGAGACCTACTACTGAATGAGCTTACTACTGTAACCGTGACAGGACGTAATATTAAATTAAGTTAATTCGATCCCCTCTTGAGGAAATGACATATTTAATATTATCGTTTCTTCGCTCTGGTAACAAAGCAAAGCGCGGCGTTGAGCTCTGCCACACAGCATTTAATGTCTCAAATTCGGCAGAAAGTGGGGAGTGGAATCTCCCAACAATAGTTTTCTAAGTTCCCTCTGCTTACTTTGCTCATCAACAAATTAACAATCATTCGGCTAAGACAATCTAGTTTTAAAAATAAGACACATCTTCCTCAGCCAATACGTGTGTACTTGCATAGTAGGTATTTGTTGATATTGTGATAGGTAAATCTCTGGTATAACATACTTACCTGATAACTTCTTGATGCTGATATATACATTCAGTAAATAATTTATCGTTATCATTAATCATCTGCTTCCGTAAATGGTAGTTTAATTTTGCTGACATTGGGACGTTTTTTATCTGTTAATTTTTATAAGATTAAAAACATAGAATAAAATATGTTTATTATTTAATCAGATATTACCTAGATTGTATATTTATGAATATTTCAAAATCAATATATAAAGATATAGGTTAGGTGGGTATTTATATACATACATTAACTTTTGAAATAAAAGAGACTTAAAAATATGTCAAAAATTGGCTTTAGTAAACAAAAAATGCTTAGTTTCTAATCCTTTTATACATTATTTGGTAATATAACGTCTCCTTATAACTTCAATACTATTACCTTTTTTATCTTATCAATAACGATTTCGATTTGGGCGCAACCAAAAATTATCATAGACAGCGTCGTGCTGTCTACTGCGAAGAACAGTAAAGCGCTGATATATACGCTTATTATCTGGTACAAATATCCGATCATATATTGGGTAAATATGTGTTGCGACACAGGCATCCTGCACAAATTATATAATGCCATAATAAATTAAAAGAAATCGGTAAAGTCCGAGTCGTATTCACCCACCGTGAGTTCCCTATCAAATTCAGAATTATAAGTTTATGGGAAGTACAATTTCTGAAAATATACAATCATATCGGATTTATATTATTGATTTTATTCATTATTATGCTTACTTACTGCAAGTTCTTACTTTTTGCCAATTTTCAGAACTATACAAATATATAATAGCTTTTCATTTTGCAACAAATAAAAATGTAAGCGTATGCGTCCGTATGTAATATTTTTGAATGCATTAAACTATAAAAATATTGTAGCTGAAACAAATTACTGGATACGCTATTAGCGTATATGATATCATATATACATTTTTAGAAACCCAAAAGTTGTTGGAACTCGTTTCGAATACTTTGGACCGAAACGCCATGAAAATGTGTAACACCTAACATACGCTATTAATTCGGTTAAATTTGTTTTATTTAAAATGTGTATGTAATATTCGCGAAAATCTATTTAAAAAAAATACTTTCTTTGTGTCTCTTAAATTTTATAACTAATAGGTAGGAGTAGGTATAGGTATGATTGGTAGGTGTTAATATACAATAACTTTTAAAATAAAAAAGATTTCAAAATTAAAATAAGGCAAGAATTGGCAATGATTGGCATTATTAAACAAAAAATGTTTTGATTCAAATTAAGCTAGTAAACCCTATAAGTATTTTACACGCGGTTAATTTTGTACAACATGTAAAAACAGTGGATGCTAGATTGCGTAGATTTAGAAGCTTGATTTATTTTTGTGCTCAGAGAAACTGTAGAGTCTTAGATCTAAATCTTTGATTCGTTTCAACTCTATATCTCCACACAATCTGAATAAATCAAATCTAAAGACCGACGAGACAAGGATGCTTTCTTGATTTCGTTTTATCTTATGAGGGACGGAAAACTAAAACATAAATGTCTATGTTTATTATTTATTAAATTACCAATAAGTACTTTTGAAACAAGTTTATAGGATGAAGTATTTGAAATACTTTTATACAGCACAGAGTATAGGCAAATGAAACTAGGAGTAGATATGTTATCGTCAATTATACTAAGGAAGTTTGCTACCTAAATACTTAAAATGCCGAGATCGATGAGATAATTTGAAATCCATGCGTTTATGTCAACTTTTAGCACTCTTAGATCATTTTTAGCTTGTTGCTGATATAATAATTTATATACTGTACTAATTTAAACATAAAACTGCTTACCATATTTTAAAAGGAAATGATCTGGCGTCTGCATCGTCAAACCAGGGCATGATAGCCCATAAAGTGCACGTCATACATGCACTTAACAAGAATAGTCCACAGAGCTTATTCACTCTTCGAGCATTTGCTAATAATATCCTAACAAAAAAATGTGTGACAAATAGTTAGTCAACCAATTAAAAGTAATTTATAAATAAAATATGAAAGATCTCTCTTTTTTTTTAGTAGCTCTCACTCTTTAGTAGTTTTATTCAATCCACATATATGCATCGACTGCACCGCCCAATATCAACATAAATAATCAAATATTATTTGGTGTAGTTAGTTACTAAGTTTATTTTTATAGTTTAGGCCTGTCGTGGTGCAGCGCCACAAGCTTGTTACTGTAACCGACAGGTTCTGGGTTCGATCCCCAGTCGAGGAAATGAAATATTTAATGTTTCATTGCTTCGCTCTGGTAATAAGGCAAAGCGCGGCGTTGAGTTCCGCCAAATTCGGCGGAACGTGGAGAACGGAAGTGGAACGGAGTCTTAACACTAGGTTACCGGGTTCCCTCTGCCTACCCTGCCTCGTGCGGGATACAGCGTGAAGCTGAGTTATTAACCACATGTTCAAAATGCCTAAAGAATCTTAGGATATCGAACCTCGCGAATGTTGCCTAATAGGTGTATATTTGTCGCACTATGCGGCTATGGTGCCAAAATTTATATGTTTGTATACACCAAAACTATATGTAAATATGAATTGTGCCTTTTTTACTTACCCATCATGAGCTGTAGATTGCGATGCAAAAGTGTCAACCATCATAAAATCAAGTAGTTCTTTTAATTTTTTCTTGTTGATAACAAAAACTGCTACTTTATAACAAACCGAAGCCTGCGTAAAGAATAAGTAAGAAGCCTCCGAGACTTCATCTAGATCTCCCCATACTACTATTATATAAATCAATTCAAATAGCAAAAACGAATATTGTGTAAACAAAACTATGGCTTGATTTAATTGATGAAGAAAAGCGTGGTCTCCTGTTTGCAACCATATTGATAACCAAATTAAGATCGTCTTTGGCAAACTGAGAAATATTTCAATATTGCTCTTCATTTTGAATTGACTAATATTGACCAAACATTGGCTATTTATCCTTTATTTATTCATAATTATTTTAAGTTTTATCCCTTCCATATACATATCATATATACAGAGTGCTTTACTTTGAAAAACAATAAAACCTTATTAAATTTATATTTGTATTTACTATAACAGTGTAGTGTTCCTTTTAGAGCTAAATAGA
This sequence comes from Eueides isabella, assembly GCA_019049475.1. Taxonomy (NCBI): domain Eukaryota; kingdom Metazoa; phylum Arthropoda; class Insecta; order Lepidoptera; family Nymphalidae; genus Eueides; species Eueides isabella. Next base: position 3,750,950 of record CM032400.1, read on the forward strand.
TCTAATTTGCTATAAATATTTTTAATTTTTTTACTAAAATACTTAAAACTAAGTTAAAAATTATATTTTAGAGCACCGTGTATATAGAAATATATTCGACTTTTAACGATTAGCAGAAGTTGAAACTTTAATTGATTTTGTTTACCAACTTAGGGTAAGGTGCAAATTATCGCAAGTGAAAATTGATATTAAATTGTACTTTGCTTGAATGTTACTCAAAATTAAATTTACTGTATTATTATTTTCTTTTTATGCTATGTGCAGTCTATGATAAATGCTGCATTAATAAAGTGCAATTTTTGATAATTTTTATTTTGTTTGATTTAGAACTGCAAAATATGAATATGACATACGAAGTATCTGAAATTAAGAAAAAAGTCAAAGTAATTATAATTTAAGAGTAATAACGAATATTTTTTCTAATAATGTATAGATTTTTTTTAAATAGGCACTAAGTCAACCTTGGTTCATATTATTTTCTTTCTAATTTGCAAATCTTGCCTGATAGGTACATAAAATATATGAACATAAAATTTTGCCTGATAAGTACATAAAATACTTTTGACATTTTACACAATAACCGGCTAAAAGTTAGCATAGAGAACATTGGTGACTTTTTAAAGAAATTTAAATTACAGACTAACCGATACAAACGTTTGCCTAGACAAGGAAATATAGTGGCCCGCACGCAAAACCATAGGACGATTCATGCGCAACATGGCGAAAAGTATTGTTCGCTGAAACTTCAGATCTTGTTCATACCATACGCATTTGTACAATACTGTATGTAGTTCTTCACTCTAGGAAATCATGAAAACATGTATTAATAATTTTTGTTACTGCTTTGTAAAATTTAAGTCTGTGCGAGACAAATTTAATTAATAAATAAGTATATACTGTAGCAGTGAGCTCGTGACCACACCAGCAGCAAACAAACAATTGGCTTATCATAACCGATAGATATGTAAGAATAGAGAAGAACTGCATACTGCGCCAGTCCACCTGATCAATTTAAGAAAATATAATTTAGAGATAAACTCGTTTTAATATAATTTAGAAATAAATTCGTTTTAATACTAGTTTACGGGCTAGTTTCAACATACTAGCTGTTAAAAAATATAGTTACCACTAATATGCGTAATGCAGACATACAAATGAGTCCAACGCTTCCAACAAGTTGAAACAATAAAAAGGTATGGTAAGCATTTTCTATAAGCTCTGTAAATCTAAAAAAAAAAAATTAACATATTGACTATGAGTTGGGAAGGCTACTTACTATAGGTACTATACTCTGTACTCGTTTGGTATTTAATTTTAATTAATGCATATGAGTTTTTTTTCTTTATTCTTTATTGCTTATACAGTAATCTTAACGTTGTTTGACTCAACATATTTTTCTAAATAAGGAAATTGAGGGTAGCTGAACATAATTAGAATAAAAATGTAATACTTACGATACGACGGCTTGATGTTGCTTAATGCAATTTATAATTTTTTTATTATTTTCTGCCATAATTGTTTTCTTTTCAATGCTATCTCGACCCTTGATATTGACGAAACTTATCTAAAAAAAATTATTTATCAAAATCTGTCTATTGCTTATTAAAGAATTATTAATTAACTAAGTAAGACTTATGCTTATTACATCCAAAAGTTTATCTTTTATAATGTCCAGTTGTGCGCAAGCAAAGATCACCATGGATAACGCGACACTATCCACTCCAAAATACATATATGCGCTCATACAAATAGTGATCAGCTGGAAAGCGTAGCCCAACTCATACTGCGGTGAAAATTCGGGGCTCACAGGCATCCTTAAAAGAATAGAATTATAAAATCTGTATGTACAATATGTTTAGTTTGATAACCTTATGCGTACATCTTATGTAGTCTTGAAAAGATGTGGGGTTGACTTGGTGTTCTAGAGTACTGAAAAAATAGTTTTTTTTTTGCGTCGTTAGTAGTGCGAGGGATAAAAATGTTATATATTTAATTCTTCCGAGTGGCAGGTGAACCGACGTAAACCGAAGTCAAATTAACAGACAATAGTTTGTTATTATAATGAAATATCTTTAAAAGCATAAAATATTATTATAAATTTTTTTCTGAAACACTAGAGGAACAGTACGGAGCGCTATATACTCCGGTCTCTACCTCTTTCGCCTCATCTACTGTCATCAATCTCTTCATACATGCCAGCCGGGAGAACCTCGTGCTTTTAAGTAACCTTCCTCCACTTTAGTAGCAACTGATCTTTTTTGCTATTTTTACGTCACTCAACTGCTCCCTGAGCCCGTTCTTGTTCATTCTTACCGTAAAACACTAGCAAGGTAGTGTCTACAGTACGTTTGTGTATTTCTTCATTGGGTTTGCGGTTGGTTAAACGGACCCATATCCTACAAACAGATCCCATCTCTCCAGCATTCATCTTTCTTGCATTCTTCTTCTGTTATACCCACGTTTTGCTGCCGTATAGCAGCGTACCTGAACGTACCAACACTGCAGTCTGCCTAATTATGCCAAACATGCAGCAATCAATGTAACTAAGGTATCGTTATATCTGTTACCGGCAGCAATACGCCTATTAACGTCTATATATTTCGTATCTTCCGTCTATACTAAACACACTTAACAATTATTCACTATATTAAGTTATTTATTATCATATACGATTATCTTACATTTCGTCTCTAATTCATTCTTTAAAATACCAGAACCTTCGTCCTTCCTGATCAGATTTATAACATTATATTCACAACCCTCTTCTCCGGTAACCAATGTTTATAAATTGCTTTCCTGCGACATGTCAGTTTCTACTGGCACTCAGACTAAATGATTTTTTTACAGACAATTTACGCTCACTTTGTACAAGGGCTCACTTAGTATTTTCCATAATTTTTAAAAAAATAGTTTCACTTACCACATATCGAAAGGAAATTTTCGACTACCAACATCATCAAACAATGGTTTGAGCGCCCATAACCCGCATGTTGTTTGAGAACTTATCATGAATGCTAATAGTAATCTCTTTATACGTTTCGCTGGTAATTTTAAAACCCTGAAATATATTATATAAATAGGACAAAAATATTGATGTTTCATTCCTTCGCTCTGGTAATAAGGCAAAGCGCGGCGTTGAGTTCCGCCACTCAACACGCAATGCCTCAAATTCGGCGGAAAGTGAGGAACGGAAGTGGAACGGAATGTCTTAACACTAGGTTCCCGGGTTCCCCCTGATATACAGCGTGAAGCTAAGAAAAGAAGAAGAAAAAAATATTAATGTATTTTGTATGACTTCATTTCATAGTTATATGGCCTTAAATAATGGGTTTTAAACTGGTGATATGAAGCATAAAACCTCCTACATATACATTATCAGTTAATATACCTTTCTTGTTCCTTAGATTGTGGAAGAAATATATTATCATTCATTCTTCTTAGTAAGTTTCTAAGCATATCAATATTAATCTGTAAAACTGTAATTTTAAAACATAAGCAGGCTTGTGTAAACAATAAATAAGAAGCTTGTGAAACCGCTTCTAAATCTCCCCACACTAAAATAATGTAAATTATTTGAAAAAATAAAAATAAATATTGTAAAGACATCATGAATAATCTATAACATTTTGATGCCATAATTTCGTTCTTTTCTGGTACCCATACACCTAAATATTTCATAACAAATTTTGCCCTATTTAAATATAAATCTTCCGATGTGACTTTCATTTTTATCATATTTTATTAGGTAGTGATTCTTTGGATACAAAGATTTAAATGAAGAAAGCATAGTTGACAAAATCGTACTTACTGTATTACAATCACATAATTAGCACAATTTGAATAATATCGTAATTGATGGCGTTTATGTGCTATTGGAAGATAATTTAACCCTTCTAAAGTGGTCGATTAGAGTTGTTTACGTTAATGTGATTATGTATTTAACTAAGAATTTAAAGATATCAAAAGATAATAGAAATAAATTGAGCAAATATTTTTTACATTTTTACATATAAACAATAATAGACAAAAAATACATATATTTTTATTATTCTTTTATTATTATATTATCAGTAAAATTTTATAGTTTCCATTGGATTTTATAGTAAGTGCATACTTTAATGTCGTAAAAATTATAATATTCTTTCTCATTGTCATCTTTATTATAACTAGTATCCGAACTGCACCTGACGTGTAATGTGTCAGGATGACGTCAGTAAATGTCAAAATGAATGCAGAGTTTAGGGGCGATTTCAATAGATAAATATATTTTTAAACTGTTTTTGTTAATAATGGTGCCTTAAAAGCAATATTTGTTATCATGAGTAACGAAACTGCGGACTTCACATTGCCTCTAGCGCCCAGAGGCTTGTGTTTTGACCGCAATGACTTCGTAAAGGTATTTGTCCAGTTTTTTCTTTATTTATTACATCTAAATTATTATTTATTGCTAAATTATATGACCTATATATATTTAAAATTACAGACAAACTTTTCGGTCGACAACTTTTTGGCCGATCATCAAAATGTAGCCTCTCTGGAAACTATGCGAGATGACTTAGGAATATATTTAAAAGTTCTTAGATTAGCTATGATTGAATTAATAAACAAGGACTATGCTAATTTCGTGAACCTATGCGCTACACTTATTGGATTTGATAAGGCCATTGTAAGCATTCAAGTGCCATTAGGTCAATTAAATGAGGAAGTTTTAGTAAGTAAGGTTTTATTTTTTTTATTTTATCATTTATTTAACATAGCAGAGTAGCCCCACTGAAGAACACAATTCAAGTCACTTCATAACATTTTATTTTCACTGAATGGTAATTGACCCACAACTATCAATCTAAGTGAGTCAGAGTCTGACTATATGAATCAATCAGACTGATATAAATTTTTAAAAACGATTCAAAGTTAATATAAGATTTTTTTTAGGGGGTAAAACAGTGCTTAGAAGAAGCTATGAAAGAGTTACATTTATGGCTTAGTCAGCGGCATTCCCTAATAAAAAAGAAAAAAACATTGAAATATTACAGCCAAACGCTCAACTGCCTGACAACCCTACAAAATATTCTAAATGATATTTCTGATAAGAGTAGGCAGGAGCAAATAGTTATTGCAGACCGGGCTACAACACAATATAATCAGTTAAAATATTCTATATCAAAATGCGACAGTCTTGTTAAGGAAGAACACAAGAAAAAATACAATGATATTGGTGGTAAATTAGTTCAAACCCTTAATGAATTGCTCTTTCAATTTTGGAATGATAACAATGAAGAATATCTTATAAAGGCACTGATAGCTTTAAACACATTAGATAGAGTAGCTGAAACTGAAATGCTCATAAGGAAGCAGGCAGTAGCACCTCTACTCCAAGATATTATTAATGAACCTGCCTTACAACGAAGTAAAGATGGCCTTGAAGGTATATATAGCAATATATTGTCTCTGTTAAATAATAAACTTAAATTGCTCTTAAATACAACTCAACATTCCAAGTTGACATTTCTTGCAAAACAGTATAGATTTTTGGTGAACTGCTTTTGGTGTGAAGTAGAAAATCGTTTAGAGGTCAATTTAGCCTCAATTTTTGCACCTGGAAATCCACAGTTATTTTATACAAGGTACAGTGAAAGTATGCAGTTCATTAAAAATTTAGAAAGTTACTGTTCTGGAGATGAGACCGTTAAAATGTTACATGCAACACCACAATATAAGAGTTTTCTTAGAAGATGGAATTTACCTGTTTATTTCCAGATAAGGTTCCAGGAAATTGCTGGTATGTTATTTTCTTAAATATTTAAATGGTTATTATGTAACATATCTCTAAGCTAGAAGCAATTAATGAAATATCATGTAACAAAAGTGTACTGTTATAATTACTAGGACAGAGTGAGTGAGTTATGTTATTTACATTTATGTGAATGTAATGAAATATTTTATTTCTTTGATCTGGTTAGAAGGCAAAATACATTAAACATGCAATGCCTCAAATACAGTGGAAATTAGGGCATGAGACAAAATGCCTTAATACTAGGTTGCTAAGATCCCGAGAAGTTTAGGGGCTGTCATGGTGCAGCAGCACAACTGTGTGAATTCGACAGCACTCAAGGAATTGAATTTTTTATATGTTCAATTTAAATATTTAATGTATACATTTCTTTGCTTTTGTACCAGGCAAAATGCGGTGTTGAGTTCCACCACTCAATACGTAATGCCTCAAATTTGACAGAAAGTGGAATGGAGTGTCTTAACGTTAGGCCAAGTTCCTTCTGCCTACCCTGCCATGTGCAGGATACAGTGTGAAGCTGAGACAAGATCCCACTGCTTACCCTGTCAGAGTGTGAAGATAAAACACACAGTTTACTGTAATCACAAACACACTGTTATTTTTTTCTATTTTTAATATAGTCAGATAACATATTTCATTTATAATGTGTAAAAATCAATAAACACAAAGACTTAATTCAGACAAAAAAAAAAATCTCAGGTGGTTTTGAAGCTTCCCTCAAAAAAAATCCTACTTTGATACAAAACAATGATGGCTTCATTTTATTGGAAACATTAAAATGTTGGAAAGCTCTTCAAGATTGTTGGTCAGATGGTGTCTATATTGAAGCTTTGGCTCACAAGTTCTGGAAATTGTCACTTCAAATACTATCGAGATATGCCACTTGGATCACAAGTGTCAGTCTAAGGGTAACCAAAGTTTTATTTGTGGAACTAATAGAAAACATTTTATAAAAGATTTTTTGTTCAATAATTACTTATTTTTCTACAGACTTCTGCACCCAAAATAGAACTGACTGGTGTCAACAAAAATTTAATTGATAATAGTATAAATTTATATGTGGACAGTTCAATCCTAATCCAACGATTGCCAAAACTTTTAGAAGATATTGAACATAAGGTGCTTCATAACAAAAGTAGTGGAATCCTAAAAGAAAGTTTAAAACCTACAGAAAATTTATTACAAGGGACAAAAACAAAAATATCTGAAAGTATAGTTAATGAATTGTTTGAATTTATAAATGTACAACTAAAACAAGTTAGTGATATACCGAGGCTTTATAGAAAAACTAATCGTAGTACACCCTCAAAACCATGTACTTATATAGAAGTAATTACGAGGACAATTACAGAATTTAATGAGAATGCAGCTCAAAGACTAGATAATTCATTTTTGGTTGAACTTTATGAGTCTTTATTCAATGTTATGACTGTTTCGTAAGTATCAAATAATGCAGTATGCTGGCGATATAATTATGTATTTTTATTGCATGCCCACACATATCATATACTAATATTTTTTTATTTCAGATATTATAAGTATGTTGAAGATGTGTTAGTGTCAGTACAGAAAACTGAGGAGTCTTTGAGAAGATTAAAACAAATTCGTGACTTGTCTTCCCAGCAGAGTAGTGAGAGTCCTGGAATCACTGATGGGGACAAAATCAGATTACAACTTAATGTAGATGTTGTTTCTTATGCTAGATTAGCACAGAGTCTATTGGTGAATGTTAATAATGTGCACAAGTTATCAGAGTTATCTACTATGGTTACACATGCTGTGAAAAATATAAATATTAAATGATATGCCCAGTTGTATAGCTTCACTTTTGTCTAATTTCCCTCCAAGGTACAAATGAAAGGTGTGTTTTTATAACATAAACATGTATTTGATCAGCAGAATAAAAATTGTATGATTTGAAAAAATAGAAACCATTCACTTATCACTTAAATTATTTAACAAGATAAAATCTTACTAATACTATTTGTGTGGAACAAAATATTTCAAAATTGAGTTTGATTTTGCTTTGTTCAAGTTTCGAGGGCTACTTCTGGTGACCTCTGAACTGGAGGGATTTTTCCACATGGCTTTGAGTTCCTGTTGCATCTCATTTGGAAGGGCTTTAAAGACTTCCTTATCCACATAACTTGGACATCCATCACAGTTGCCAGCCTCTGAACTATCCTTCATAGTATCAGAGGTGTCAGATAGAGTATCTTTTGCAGGACTGGCTCTTGGAGTAAGAGATCTATCTCTGGAACTCAACCTTAATTCAGACACTTTTTCCAACTCTTTTGAATTTAGCCTGAGTTCTCCCACTTTGAGCTTGCTAGGCGATGCAACCTCTTCTTTAGACAAACACCTTCTTTTAGCTATCCAATTAACTTTTTTAGGCTTTTTAGGTGATGGCTCTACTTCAGCATCAGAAAGGTCAGTTGTTGTACTACTACTTGGAGAAGCAGCAGAATAGTCCATAGAAGAGGCTGATGTGTCACAATCATTTTGTATGTTAAGAACTGACTGAACAGAAATGTCATTCATTAAGTAATTTACTATAGAACTTCTTCCTGTCATGCGCTCTTGAAACTTTGTGAATGCCAGACCTACTAAAGTTAAATGGAATGGTTTTGACAAATCAATTAGTTTATTAAACAACCTCATTATTATACTCATGAGTTTTTGCTGTCCCACTTCTGTTACTGTCAATGTACCATTATTTATCATAAAAATAGAAGGTGATACTTGACATTGCCTAGATTCTCTGTGGCTGCTCAATCTCTTTACATCTTTTTTTCTTAATGTAACCCTAAGTGAAACTGGAATGCGTCCATCTTCCTTAACTAGTATAAGCAATCTCTGTAAAAGTGCTGTAAATTTTTCTTCAACTTCACTTTTCACACTGACTGTCTTAAAGCTATCTTCTAACCCTATGCTCTGGGGCCGACCTGTTTGTTTTACTGGGGTGTTATCTTCACCTATGCTTAAAGTTTTTAATCTAACAGCCATATCACCACTGAAATGTTTCTTTAAAACATCTATAGACACTTCTTGTAAGTCACTTACTGTAATTATATTCTGTGAAATTAATGCCTCTGTTGTCTTAGACCCAATACTTGGTATTAAACGAACACTTTGTAATGATGCCATAAAATTGGCACCATGCTCAGGATATATAGTTGTTTGATCATTGGGCTTATTTAAAGGGCAAATAAGTTTAGCCAATAGTTTATTATGTGCCACTCCAGCACATGTTGTAAAACCTAATTCATCATATATTTTGTTCCTCATTTCACTAGCTATTTGTGATGAAATTTTTAATTTCGTATGACATCCACAATGACACTCCACATTTGGTTCACAATACACATTACCGCTAAGTGTGATGCTTGTATCTTTCATACTTTTAAACTTTTCTTGTACTAAATTTGTGACATCTATAAAGTTTTCATCCATACCTAACTTTTCTACTGGACATTTCCAAGTTTGAAGTAGAGCAAATATTTTGTTTGACGCCGCTCTGTAATCGTGCAAATCCTCTCCATTAACTAATTTCAAGTTTGGACAAATTTTTAGCGCGTCTGAAATGAGCATACACTTACGCACGCCGTACTTTCTAGCTTCGTAATTACTGGTCACAACAATGTTTTTCTGTTGGATTCCAAGTGGAAGGGATCGCAGTTCAGGTTTCCGTACCATCTCTACCTGAGCGTAAAAACAATCAACGTCTATATGTATAATACTCTTGGAATGGTCGCTTGAGGCGTCTGTATATGTGGAGCTGCCCGAGTCCATGTTCCTGTGGATTATTTATATAGTTTCATCATAATTTACTTTGTTCTGACTTAGTCTTTACCTGTTGCGATACATTGTTAAATTGTGAGTCAGAACCTTACCTGTCGTCCATGTCTTGAACATAGATTTATAAAATAAGTTATGTTGTATATAAGTACGGAATATAAGTTCGTTATTATAGTTTTTCTTTCATAAATTCCAAAATATTGATATTTTAGTTCAGACAATCACGACACATCAACAGAGGCAGTGTTGCCAGATTATGAAATTACTATATATCGGGAGATACCATTTTTGTAAAATTAATAATTACCATAGTTTTATAATAATCTTCAATTTATAAACAACGGCATGTTACCGTACTTGAATTTAATTTATAACTATAAAAAATATAAATTTCCATATGATATATAGTCCAAACCGTTTTTGCTGGAAAAAATAATATATTTTTTAAAGCATAAAATAACAAAAAAAAATATTACCAAGTTCCCAAGTTCCCTCTGCCTAACCTGCCGAGTGCGGTATGTAATGAAAAAATCGATTATTTATTCAACTCCTCATCTTTATCAAGTATCTTTTTTTTTTAAGTGCTACCTCAAAAAATAGTATTTTTTATTACTAATGTTTGGAAACGTTGGCTAGAATGTAAAGCTTATTGACTTATAAGCTTGTAAAAGTATCTCAACGTGTATTTTTTTTACTGTCAACAAATATTGTCAAAAGTCAAAACTATGTGTCATTTTTACTGTAAAGTGGGTGTTCAATACGGTACAAAATTCGATAAATAAACAATTTTATTATAAAGAAAGAGTTATGAACTCTTGAAATCTAGTCATGGAGGGTCTACCTTCTGGAGACATACAAGCCAAATATCAGAAGTTAGCATCTGAGTATTCAAAGGTAATATGTTTATTTTTAAATTATGTTGTCGTATCGGCAATTGCAGCAAATTTATCGTTTCCGTTTGCAGTTGAGGGTGCACGTAAAAGTATTAAAGAAAGGAGTGTTAGATGAACAAGCGAAATCAAATGAATTACGGGAACTGTTGAAAGAGAAAGAAAAAACTTTACGAAAAGGAGAATTAGAGATAGATTCTTTAACCTTCAGAAATCAGCAGTTGACGCGGCGCGTTTCCGTCCTTCAAGATGAACTTGATGCTTTGCAAGTAAGATTAACAAACCTATGTGAAGCCTAATATTACTAGGCCTTCTGTTACATTATGAAATCTAATTAGATTTTTAGATTTATAAACTCAAATAATATCCGGTATTTTTACAGACCAAAGTAACAAAAAAGTCTAAGAATAAAACTGAAGATAAACAAGCAGCTGCCAGCAATGCACCATCGCTAGATTCAGGTCTTTTACAAGAGGAATTGCAAAAGAAAATAATTGAAAATGCTCAGTATGCATCACAAGTAAGGAGTTAGAAACAATATGATCTTACAATTTGCTACAATAATTTTCTTATAAAAAAATAAAGTATAATTTTATTGAATGTAATTAAATATGTTATTGTAGCTTTCAGACAGAACATTTGAAGTTTCACAATTACAAGCATCTATAGAAGACTACAAAAAACATATTAGTGAAAGTGAAAGCAAATTCAAATGTGAAATTGCAAAATTAAAAAATAAAAATCAAGAACTACAATTTTCTTTAGAAGAGAATCAGAAATTAGGTGCACCGAAGCCACATACAAGCAGCCAAGCTGCTAGCTGCAATGGTGATTTCTTTTCAGAAGCAGGCAGCCTGGTAATTAATTTTAAATTATATTATAGTAAGAATAGAGCCAATAAATTATTTGTTATAAAAATTATAAAAAGGCTATTTATATCCTTAATTTAAATTTTTAGGCCTGTCGTGGCACAGCGGCACAAGTGTGTCCTGATGGGTTCTGGGTTCAATCCCCACTCAAGGAAATGAAATATTTAATATTTTCGGAGTGTCTTAACACTAGCTTCTCAAGTTCCCTCTGCCAACCTTCCCTTCCCACGTGCGGAATACAGCATGAAGCTGAGTATATTTTTAGATGAAAGTAAAGATGATTATTTTGTTGCTTTTTTTAATATATATAACTTCAATTATTTTAGCATTGGATAGGTAATAATAACTACACTAATAATACACACACTGTTAACAATGATTACATAATATTTTGGCAATTAAGTAAATATAAATTGATACTTCAAAATTGAAAATGACCCACCCACCAACTCCTTTTTTTCACTAATATTATTCATGTTATGTAACAAAAGTTTAAAAACTATAAAATCAAGAGACCAAGAAAAATGTTTGTATTTCATCAATATTTTTATTGTATACAAAAATTTTGAGATATTATTTTCTTATTTTTTAGGTTGGTAGTGAAGATGCTCTTAGTTCTGTAGATGATTTGCATATAAATGAGCAACTTAGTACTAAGGCCCACACTTTAGAAAAGGTATTTATTTTTATTTCTATATATATCTATAATTATTAAAAAAAAATAACATTTGCTTGTGTGTTTGTTCACACTATTCTCAGAAATGACTTAAACTAATTTAATCACACATTTCACCATTGTATTTATACAAGTTTCCCTTCATATTTAGTTTTTGACTTATTTCAATTGGTTTATAAATAAAAAAAATACACAAATTTGACAATTTTTGTATGAGAAAATTGCTATAAGTAACTGCTTTAATCAATTGTCTGAGACTTTACTTTTCAATATTGTTTTTAAAATGATATTGTCATACAAAGACAGAAGTAATACAGCTTAATAAATTATAATGTTATTTTGTTTTTAAGAGGGTGAAACTTTAGGTTGCTAGTTAAAAGTACAATTATTATAAATTTAGATTATAATAAAATAATCTTCATAAAAATATATAAGTAAATTGAGGTCTGTTATGGTGCACAGGCACCAGCATGCGTCAGAATACGCAATAGATTGTGGTTTCTGTCCATTTCTTTGCTCTGGTAACAAGGAAAAGCGCCATTCAACACCTTATGAATCAGATTCGGCAGAAAGTGAAAAATGTGCCCTGCCATGTGTGGGATACACCGTGAAGTTAAAGCAAATAAACAGTACTTGTGTACAAGTCATTCAGTAATGGAAAAAGAAGGCTGTTTATGGTCATTATGGTGTAGTGTTTCAGTGTCTTACTGTAAATGTATTATTTCTATTTACATATTCTTATAACAAGACAAAATTTTGTATTCAACCTTTCAATAGAATGAATGTATGATACTGGGTTCCCTTTGTCTACTTTAATATAATGAGAATAAAACATCAATCTAAATTAATGTGTATTTTCATTAGACTGATCACAAGTTTGTGGTATTTATTAATATTTTAAAACACTAATGGCTTTTACAATAGATAACAACAAGCAACAGAACAGCTTCTGACTGTTAAAGCCGTCTATTGTTGTGGATTCAATCCTCACTTGGCAAATTGAGTAAATCATTCACTTAAATTATTATAATTTCCCTGCTCTGGTAGAAAAATTATGGCCTCCAAAGAGCGAAGTGGCGGTGTTAAGCTCCGGTGTCCAGCAAGCATACATATGTTCTTTATGCCTACTTTGTTAATTTTTAAAAAGAAACAAGAACATAATATTTTTATTGTCATTTATTTTTTGCCATATAATAATATGCGAAATATGCTTCATAGGAAAACCAAAAACTTCGAATGGAGTATGAATTATTAGGAATGGAAAATGAAAGTCTTAAGTTAGAACTAAGTAAATATATATCGGCAGCTCAAAAGAAAAGGGGAGATGCTCACGACTCTGGTGACTTTAATAGCTTCAATGAAACGTCTATTGGTAATTATAAAAATTAGATATTTTAAAATTAATACTAATTATCATTTAATTTAAAACTGAAATAAATAAATACTCTTTATTCAAGACAAAAATTACAAAAATCTTACTAAAATGATAATAACCTCCACCTCACATGTCATCGTGTCATTTAGTAATTTGGACAAAATAAAAAAATAATATTATTAAGTAAAAAAAGAAAAAAAAAAACTATTTACAAAGAAAAAAAACTAACCAAATGATAAAATAATAATAACAAAATATTTATAAAACTATATAAAATACATAATAAAACAAAAATGATTATAAATAGTAATAATTATCATTTAATTTAAGAATTATAGAAGAATATATATAAAAAATAATTAGTGACAAAAGGCGGCAACTCAGCAAATGATGATTGAGGTCCTTGAGATTAGACACCCAAACATTGTTGTTTTTCAAATCTTTATATAATTTATTATGGATATTACAGTTTGATAAGATAAAAATAGCTTGTGTTGTATAGCTTATTTGTTGAAGCTTACTAGGCTATATATTAAATGTAGTGTTATGTATCATACATTATGATTATTTAATATTTTTATTTACCTGAAGCCATACGTACAACAAGTACCCTAAAAACAAATGATTTTTTAATTTAAATATATATTGTAGACAGGGTTTTTTTTTTTAAATATTAATTATTAATTTTGAATTTGTTGATGTTTACGCAGAATTTGACGCACTATCTTATGTAATCTATCACTCTTGTTTACTTCACATTTCAGCTAAACTAGTTAAACAAATAATATTGAGACGAAACAAAAAAATTACAATAATAATAATCATATTTTTAGATGCAGAAGGCCGGATCACAGGGTTGCTAGGCAGCCTGGAGGTGCCGTTCCTCCTTAGCAAGGAGTTGGAGCAACGTGAGGACAGACTTCACGCATACTACCGAGCCAAGGTCACGGAGCTTAGTGGCCAAAGAGACGCTATGAAGAGCAAGACTGAACATTATCTTAAAGAGGTATGTATATTAATAGCGTAGAGGTTTTTTTTAATTGCCATTGATTTTGTATGCGTGGCATTGAGTTAACCACACTGCATTTAATGCTTCGGAAAATTGGCTGAAAGTGGAAAAATAGGCTTAGGGGTCATCCATAAATTACGTCACACGTTGGGGGGGAGGGAGGGGGTCGACGTAGTGTGACATTGTGTGACAAGGGGGTGGGAGGGGTCCTAATTTTCGTGACGTCACATTTCAAAACTCATAATCTAAAGTATTAAAACACAAACATTGAACTATTAACTACTAACAAAAAACTCAAAAACATTTGCAACTCTATCTGTAAACAAATAAGGTTCGAAGGCTTTGTTTGGATAATGACGATAATGCGGTATGGTTTGATGAAAAAGATATTGACACATCGAATCTTCCTGACATTAACAACCCCAACGAGAATGAATTGACTGCTATGCCAGTTATAAATAAATTAAAGGAGTGGGTTCAAAGTCCATGGACTCAAGATGATTAAGTTTGTTCTTTAATTAATATAATTAATCGTTTTTATTTTGTTAATTCGTTTAAATGTTTGATTTGATGTTAATTTTATAAAAAATAATTTAAATTGAAATAAAAAAAAAATCGGAACTGCTGTTTTAACTAAATAATTATTTCTAGATGTAAAAATGTAAAATATGTGACGTCACACTAGGGAGGGGGGGTCTCACAAATGTGACCAGCTGTGACAAGAACGGGGGAGGGGGTCAAAAATAATGAAATTTGTGTGACGTAATTTATGGATAGCCCCTTACAAAATTGAATTTATCTACTATTACTTGAATGTAGAAGTCAGATAATATAAATCTTGCCCTTCTTATAATATAAAGATTCTTGTCCTTTTTAAAATATTATAAGTAGAGATACATTTTGGTGAGCACATTTTTTGGTTCCAGTGTGAGATGCTTCGACAACGTTTCGAGGAAATGGAGCGCGAAAAAGAAACTGACGAACAAACTATACAGATTAAACACGACATCATCAGTAGGCTGGTAAGTTGTCTTAAATATTATACTATGAGTGATTTATGATAATACTATAATGAACTGAGGGCTGTCTTGGTTCAGGGGCACAAGCGTGTATCTGTGAAAGCAAGAGGTTGTGAGTTCAGTCCCCACTGGAGGAAATTAAATAATGAATATTTTCATTTTGTTGGCTCTGGTAACAAGGCAAAGCGCAGCGTTGAGTTCCGCCACACATTACTCAAATTCGCGGGAAAGTAACGAACGAAACGGGATGTCTCGACTATAAATTCCCAAGTTTCCTGTCTATACCTTACCATGTGCAGGATACAGCGTGAAGTTGAAAAAAAAATATAATAAACTGAAAAAGCCATTGTACAAGCTGTTGGCGGTGACAAAGATTCATCATGCGTAGATGATAATCAAAATCAATTTGTGGATTGTGATACATACATGTAAACACAAATCTATACATGTACACATTTGAACGCACATCTGCACATATGACCATACACTCATATATCTGATCACTAATCCATAAATGAACACATCACCACATGTGATCACACATCCACACATGTGGTCACATCCACAAATGTGATCACACGTCACTACATGTGATCATATACCATACTCGTGATAACCTATCCATATATGTGAACGAACAACACCACATGTGATCACACATCACCTTCGCGATAACACATCAACACATGTGAGCAAACATCCACATATGTGCTCATATTCATACATTTGATCATAAACCTATACATGTGACACACATCCACACATGTGGTCACACACGTGAACCAACTAACTTATGTTATTACACATGTAAACACACATATGAACAAACAAAAAATTCAACGACACATGTATATTTTTATTTACTTTATATATACCTATACATCTTCATATTATTTATTAGTGATAGATAATGATACATTTGAAATACCATAGACTGGAGCAAGCATTACAAGGCGTGTCATCATTCTTAAAATCAATAATTTGATAAGAATCACACATAAGTCTTTTACAACTTTTTTAAATTGGGAAATAGACAATTCTTTTTCTCTTTTTTTGGAAATATGGACTCGATGCAATCAAGTTACATGTGCACAAAAAGCCTATTTTTAAAACTTATGTTACGTACATCAGCGATTTCGGTAAACTTATTAATATTTTTACAATTTTTTGATTGTTATTCCACACAGAAAGACAGAAAATACTTAATTTAAATTTAAAAGCATATAAAAAAATCAAACGTAGCAGAATTTGAACACGATTGTCTTGGAAACCGTCCAAGTGCTCTGACCAACTAAGGCATACGTTCTTATCAAGCCATGTCGAAATAAGTTAGTATCATTAATATTTATTATTATTTTTTCATAACGTTAAAAAAATTAAAAATTATATGGAGAGGCAAACGGTCACTATTTTTGCGAGAGCATTGTTGACATCCATCGTCATACTTTTTATCTTCTTTTCCTTTTAAAAATTAATGAAATGTCTTGGTTCTTTCCAACTAAACACAGTACATCATGTTTGTAAAATAAAAAGAGAAAAGGACCAAGAATTGACCCCTGTGGGACCCCCGTGCTAATTAATAACCCGAGAGATTTCTGGCATGCACAGTAACCCCTCTGAACCCTGGTAGCTAGATATTAGATCAGAAGATTAAGTGCACGTCCTCCTATGTAGTAATGGTGTAGCTGTAATGACCAATGTTGAGTGTTAAAAGCAATCGAATGCCTTGAATAAGTCACAGAACACTTCCTTTACTTTACTTCACGTTATATCCCTAGCCGGATAGGCAGAAAGCCCGTAGCGCTAAACGTACAGTCTCGGCCTCTTTCGCCTCGTCCACTGTTGTCAACCTCTTCATACATGCTCTCCGGGTCGTCCTCATGCTTTTTACGTGACCTTCCTGCAGTATCATCGATACTGTGTTTTCGAAGGTCAACCGAGGTCTCCCCCTCCCTCTCTTACCACTCTTACCCTTCTAACTCTCATATAAAATTACTTAAATGTCTTTACAATATCTCTTGTGCTGACTGATCTAAAATTAAGATCAACATTGCATTTGTAAAATGCAGGAGGAGGAGCTGCAGTCGACGTCGCGCAACTACGAGCAGCAGCTGGGCGTGTTGACGGAGCACGTGGCGGCGCTCAACGAGCACATCGCGCGCCAGCACGACCGCCTGCAGCTGCTGCAGCGCGACCGCGGCAAGTAGCAGCGCACGCCGCCTCCGCCTCCGCCCCCCGCTGTACGTATCCATGGCGTTGAGCTCTGCCTATCTCTTCTGTGTGAGGGAAATGGCGTGAAGTTAAAGGACGAACTAAAAAAGCGCAGCTAAAGATAGAATTCAAAGTATCCTTAAAAAGAGGGCTGAAAATTATGATCACAATTGTTTATCAATATATTTTGTTTGCATCTACAATTATTCAAGATTAATAAGTCACTACAGCTAAGTAAGTTATATGATTATTGGTATAAAAAATATATCTTATTTCAGCCGACTATGGGGTGTTGTTTCGTTTCCGTGTCGTTGGGGAAAATTGAATATGAACGTAGACTTTCCAGACAGATGTCAGCTTGGAGTATGGAATTCATGAAAAATAATACAAAAATACCTCGACTTATAATCGCTAAGTTAAATCTGTGTTTGTGCCCAAAACATGTTGTTGTATGTTCACATGGTTTAAGAAAAGTGACATGAAACCTACACTATTATAAACATTTGAAGGATTTTAAATAAAATTGTAAGCAATAAATACCGACTACTTACTAGACATAGGCGTTAAAATAAAGAGTACCTCAAATTTTTAAGAGTCACACGTTTCTTGAAATAATAATGCATTTTGTACCCCAATCCATATTAAAGCAAAGACAAGCTTCTAATAGATAAACGATAACTTTTACAAAGTGATAGAACAATGTAAAAAATATGATAAAAAAAGGAAGTATTTTATACTTCCTTTTTTTTCATCATGATTCATAATTTCAAACTCAAGAGTTTTAAACTTTGTTAGGTTGGAATAAGTTTTAAATGATCTTAATAATCCCTTGATCTTGATTTCATTAAACACTGTTCAATAACTTTATAGACAAAACAATTTTCATAAATATATATATATATATATATATATATATATATATATATATATATATATATATATATATATATATATATATATATATATATATATATATATATATATACATATCTTAATTGTGTAAAGTGATATAAATATATAACATTGTAATTAGGGAAATATAGGAAATTTTGTACTTTATACGGCTAGTTAGCTAGTTAATGTTGTAAAATAACATGCTGTTCAAATTATTCGATTCAAGTATTATTATTAAAATTATTAATATTTATTTATTATGTGCTATTTTTGTAATCAGAATGTAAAAGATAGTGCTTATCGAAATTATGACGACTATAGGTATATATGGCGCCATATTGGATTGTTGTTTCATTAACTATGGAACTATTTGTAATAATTATGTACGATATTCGAAAGCACATTTATGTATTTTAAAATATAAACATAAGCGACATAATTAATTAGAAAAACAAATTATACGATTTATTTTTCCTTGATTTTCTTAATTTCTTTAAACATAAACTTTGTTGGTGAGGACATCGTAGCAAAACGTCCGACTGTAGTATTCAATTCAAATTCAAATATTTTTATTCAAAATAAGAAGTTACAAGCTTCGTTTTTTGAACGTCAAACAATTTACCACCAGTTCACTAAAGTTACTGCCTCAGACCTGAGAAGAACCGGCGAAAGAAACTGAAGAACAATTGTCACTAAAATGAAGTGATATATTATTATTTCCTAATTTTGGTAAAAAGGACAAGCGCAAAGCGTTGAGTACCGCCAATGGTGACGCAATTAGAAAATTATATGGTTTTTGGGGAACGGAGTGTCTTAACACTACTCTTAACCCTGCTAAGTATGTGGATCCCAATTAAAGAGAAATTCATCATTTTCATTCGTATTTTTTATTATTAATTTGATTAATTGTTGATGAATCAAAAGTATTCATTGTATAAGCCTTGCTCCACTTTGTATCTGAAGGTTAGTTTTGTTCAAAGTTAATTTTACCTGTTTTCTGTAATATTCTTTGCATTCCTATTATTTATCAAGGCCTAATGTAAACGTTTCATTTTGTATTGATCGGCTCGTGATATGATGTTTTTCTTAGAAATAAGTTGAAAATGCAATATAGTGTAATGCTTAAACATTAGTATTTTAGTATCTACGTGATCCGTTTAAATAAGTTTTATGTATAGAAACACTTGGCACTTGTGATCGTTTCAAGTTCATGTGATCTGACAAATACTTCACTTTTATTCAATTGATAACAATGTAATTGAGATATTTTTTATCTTTTCATACAATATTAATTAATTATACAAACATTTTGATGTCGTGTTTAGTGCACATAAATTATTAAATATTTCATGTTGTTATGAGGCCGCATACACATTGCCCTTTTCGGCAGAGTTCGTCGAAAAACGTGTTAAGAAAACAGAATTTTTAATAAAAAAAAACTGACTGACTGACTGTTTTTCGTATTAACTAAACATATACTGAATGTACTTTATTAATATATGTAATATATATCTTGTTTAGGTCGCAAGTTCATTTCTACGTTTATAGTTCTAACACACATGTATCATATTTGTACTGTATGTGCGACATGTTATAAATATATATTTTATATATATATATATATATATATATATATATATATATATATATATATATATATATATATATATATATATATATATATATATATATATATATATATATATAAATATAAAAGACAGTTCATAAGCAACAATAATTCTAAAAATATTGTAAGAAGATAAGATCGAGAATCCCTATCATATTATGTATATATAACTATATTTATGTAAATGCTATTACGTCTTTTAAATTCACACTGAGTAAAATGCCAGACAAAATAAAACTTTAATTGAAACTATAAAATATGAACAAGTAGTATTATTTAAATATATATTGTTAAGTAAATAAATCTGTACATTAACTAAGATTGCGATCGATTTAGGTATTCCTCTGGCGATTTCACTCAGATGAAAGTTAACAGATGATAAAAAAAATATGAATTAACTCTTGTAGTTATATATAAAATGAGTCTGGTATACAATGTGTATTTATAAATAATAATAAATAGTTTTAATTATCAATTACTTGTTTAATTTTGTGACTTGCCTAAAAATATATTCCTAAGCTACAATGTTGTTTAATGTACTTAGAACCTTAGTTATTTTCTCGAACGGTTTGTTGTTTGTAAATATTTTATTTGGTTTATATCACTCACTCATCTTCACGTTGTATCCCGCACATGGCAGGGTAGGCAAAGGGAACTTGGGACCTAGTGTTTAGAGACTCCGACCGGTTTCCCACTTTCCACCGAATTTGAGGCATTGCGTGTTAAGTGGTGGAACTTAACGCCGTGTTTTGTCTTGTTACCAGACCGTAGAAATGTAAACATTAGGTAAATATCTAAATTGAAAATATTAAACATGTATTTCATTTCCTCTAGTGGGTTTCGAAACCACAAGCTGTCGCGTTTAAATTACAAATTTGTGCCCTTCCGCTACGTCAAGTCATAATTTTTTAGTATCATTATTCTAAATACTTACCTATTCAGAAATTAACTAAACCCTGCAAGCACGATCTAGCGCGATGGTGCTTACAATAATTATGACAGTGGACCTCCCATAAAACTTAAAAAAGAACTGGTAACTGCTATGTTCTCTTCAAACTAAACAAATATGCCAATACAAAGTTAAAACTTATTGCAATTACTGAGAGTTCAATTCAGCCCATTAGCTAACACTTGAAAGTGCGTCCATTTTTCAATTTCCTTCATTTTTATGATATCTACCAAAGTAGATTTCTATTTTATGTTCTATGGAATAATTTAAAGTATTTTGAGTTAAGTAAGAAACTCACTCACTTATTTATTAAGATTCAACAGATTCCTTTTCAATTTTTTCACATTTACATAATAAAAGGTAAATAAAACAACTCAAATATATGCACAACTTTGTATTATAACGATAATCATAAGCACCTTACAATCTGTTACAATATTTCTTTCAACAGTTACATTATCGTTATAAATATTTATACAAAAATTTATCAATTTGTTGAACAGCATCGCAAATGATCGCTAACATGTCAGTCAGAGTCAGTTGCTGTCAGTCGCAGTCAGACACGACCACCTCCATCGGTTACAATGTTATTTCATACAAAATTGCACATTCACCTTCCAGAAGCAAAACTTACCAATCCATATATATATTTCGTTATATAGCTTACACGATAATTTTATATAAGTAGTCCATATGGTCAATGGCGGCGGTGGAGACGTTCAGTTTAATTTAATTTAATGTCAATTAAAAGATGTGTGACGATTATATTACTTTAAAGGTTAAACCAATTATATATATTTACCCAGTTCTCAGTCCTTATCATATGTAAACATTTGTCAAAATCTAAACTGCACGTGCAAACGATACATATTTTCTTTATATTAATAATATAAATAAGTGTTTCCAAGCACTCACACGCCTCAATCGTTATTCATACATTTACACTAGAATTTCACATATTTTCATATGATATATATAAATTGGATGGTGCTTTGAAAAATTAACAGCTGATGGCTTGCAACATGGCTACAACATAATCACCTTTGGCACTACACATACAACAAAAGATATAACATTAAAAATACAACACAAATGCAAAAACCGTGCCCCGCCCTTAAGTTACTATAAAATACTTGTGTACATTATTAATAAAATAACTAACCAATGTTAATTTTCTATCATTTGATATAAAAGTCTGTTCCGTGTAAATTTTGTGTAAAACATATAAAAATTAAACAACTGCTGTAAAAATTAAAAAGACCACATGATTATTTATCAGAATCGTCATATATTTAATTGTTTAAATCAAATTATACAAACAACCATCATAATACAATTCCAAAATTATAATTATTTTATTTAGAAATGCTCTCGCCTAATTTTAATGCAAATATAATATACATAAAATTTGACATAGACTACATAGTTTTTTCCATCTTCTCAGAAAATAATAAGATATGCGAAAAAAAATTGTAAATTCTGTTGTAAATTTAATTCCCATTCAAAATAATAATGAATGAAAGCATATCGATTAGCAGTTAATTTAACAGAGCCACATTTACTCATCTAATTCAGGTATACAATAAAATTCATTTCCTTTATAAGGTGACTAAATTATAGACGAATACAACAATGTCTACAGAATAATATGAAATGTTCAAAAAGAGGATATTTTTTTATAAAAAACAAATAGGAGAACAGACATCGAATAACAAAAAAAAAGTGAACCCACAATAGAAACGTGTACATTACAAGTAATAAATTACATAATTAGACATTGAGTAACATAACTATAGTGAATTACACCGACATGTCCGCACGTCGGGCGTTACTTTAAATATTATCTAAATTATAATTACATACACAATGCACTTCACTTCACTGTAGCGTCCATTTCGCTGTTTTTTTTATTTTATTTCACATATTTTTTTTTCCGTTACTTGGTAAAGAAATACATATACAATATACCATTTAGTGTTTATAAACATTTTTTTATAAATAGTCCAGCTATATTACAAAAATGGTTTAAATCACCTTGTATTTTACAATTAGAGATGTTACCATGTGTCATTATTGACAGGATTATTTTAAAAATATAAGAAAATGATAAATAATAATTATATAAATGAGAGAAACACAACTAGTTTATTTATTATTTTTCATCTCAGTATTTTCGTTTTTAATTACTTTCAAAATAATACCGACATGACAATACATTTATAATCAACATCTCTAAAGTAAGTATAAGTAAATAAACTTTAAACGCATTTCTTTACAAAGTTACACAATTGAAAACATCATGGTTTGCCCCTTCTAAAAGGAATAGTTTAAAAAGTCCGCCATAAAGTAGATGTTAAGGATATAATGAGAACACTATATCGGTTTTCATTTTAAATTTATCGTATAAATTTCTTTACGGATATTCGTTTTTCAAGCAATTTATTATTTAAAGAATCAGTAACATTTGCTGTTTATTTATTTTTCTATATTCAAAAAAGCTCTAGTGTAAGCAAAATCAAAAACCTGTCCCAAAAAGTCTCATCTAGACTCCGTCAAAATTTATATCGAATTAAATTAATTACAGACATATCCGATAGTTTCACCTACAATAACGGAGCTCCGCATCGTCCCTACTAAACTATACTTTAAGTGGTGGGTGACACAGTATATTATTTGCATAAGTTATTTTTACATGATGAAAATTTACTTCTAAAGCAGTGCTTCCACTACTTAACATACAAAAACATTGAGGGCGACAGATAATATGTCTTTCCTGTTAGATTAATTTTTTTGAACACTGACTAAAGATTAAAAGTTTCAGTGAGAAAAAAAAAGGAAACAGAATAAAAAAACAAAAAGAAAAGTGAATTAAAAATAATGGTGGTACAATTTTAAATAAATTGTACGTGAATGTGCGTTTCATATTAACTATAGAATACAATAATAAAACAATCCTTTGAATACAAGAAAATCAAAAACGTAATCTAACAGGAAACTATCTTTAATATTTGTATACAACTAAACATAGTAATCATAGTTATACATTTTTTTTTTTAATCAAACTTACTTATTGTTGTAATGCCATTAATTTCATTTGAAAATTCATATTCATATTTAAATTAAGTTTAACAAATGTATAAAAATCTATTGAACTACAATAAATAAGCTTGATTTGTCATTTCATTTACATTAGATAGTCAAGTCCGGGTAAAGTGTTTGTTTTGGCGGACGCCATTTTGTTTATAATTTAAATATATCGGGAAATCAGCTAATTTGTGTTCACATTATAAATAAAAATATCACATAAATAGTACGAATTAAATAAATAGGCTCTGGTTTATTTATATTTTTTAAATTATTTTTGTAGAAATTAAATAAATTGTAAAAGAAAATAGTAAGAAAAATATAGTTAAAGGCAAGTTAAAATAGCAAATACAGAATAAAGTCTAACAAGCGATTGACATATACAATTTTAGCTCAACACGGATGGACTTCGTCATTATATATTAAAACTTGAACATTTTCAATAATTAATTACTTTGAACAACAACGCACGGTCGAGTACTACAATCATTTATATATATTCAACATGAAAATCTATATAGCATTTGTACATTTAAATATATATATAGACGCCTAATTTAATTCATATACATACATATATATATAGTATATATTATTTAGAATGTATTGAAACACATTAATAACTAACTATTTCCCGTATAAAATACAAGATTATATGTATATCACTTGTTTAGCTACGCACGATCACATGTGTCAGAGGGGAGATAGGGCAAACGGGGGTATAGGGGAGAGTGTGGCTAAAGGTGTCAATGAGAGGGGTGGGGGGAAAGGGAGGTAGGGGTTAGTAGTGCTAGCACTGGTCGGCGTCGGGCGGCGTGGCGAGGTAGGGGTCGGCTCGCTTGTGTTCAATGAGGGCTTTAACTGTGGACGAGTCTGCGGGCAACTCGGATTTCTTCCTTAGTAGGGGCTTGCTCGCGTTGTAGTTTTGTTTTCGCGCCTGCAATGTAATGGAGAATTATTAATTATATAAATTCTTTTGTCAATATTAAAATAAAAGATTAATAATTGGAAGCATGTGAGCATATTGCATGACAAATACGTGACACGTGATCTAGAATGATTTTAAAATCATTGTTTACGCTACAGATATAAAAGGAAAATAGTATTCTTACTATTTTCCTAAAACATTATTTTGTGCCCCCCATTGTTCAAGTCCATTAGTCCTTTCTTTTAAAAAAAGTTGAAATATAAAAATTATCAAGAATGCTTATACAAAAGAAAATAAGAATTAAACTGGTAAACTTAATTAACTAGTGTAACAACTACATCTATGTCAAGTTTTAACATCGAAGCAAGTGTGAGCGCGTGATGGTATATTCCTTATTGTTGATTTAAATTAGGAAAGAAAAATCACTCTTATTATTCTATACCAAATACGAGAGGTAATACCTCAATGGTCTCGGCGTCCAGCCTGGGCAGCGCCATGTCCGGCGCGGCGCCGGTGGGGGCGGCGGGGGCGGCGGCGCCGGTGGGGGCGGGGGCGGCTGGGGGCGCGCGGGGCAGCGCGCGGCACGCGGGGTTGGCGGAGGCGCGCGCCTCCAGCTTCTGCCAGAGCTCCTCGCGCTGCATAAATCTTTCACGTTCTCTGTAACAAATTGATAGACGATAATGGATTTAAAATATCACTTTGTCAAACACAAAACCAATCAGTATATATTTAGGAGATACGAAAGGAACTTAGAATTGGAAATCAATAACAACGAAAAACATATAAGAGTAAATATCGGTAATTAAATGAATAAATGAATACATAAGAGTAATTGGGGCCAATAGGATGTTACGGACAAAACACATAGAACAAAGTTTATTAACAACAAAAGTTATTAACATCTGGTAAAACTTTTATTTTGCCTCTTTGTTTAGACAACACACATTACATTTTCAGAACCACTAATTCGTATCGTTAATTTAAAAGAAATTTTTGACCTGTGGTTTAAATAAGCTATTTCCATACAACCAAAGCAACAAAGCAGCTGTTAAAGTGACAAATACATACAAAAAAAATATCAACTTACTTCTGTTTCTCCTGCTTGTACTGCTGCGTGCACTCATCAAACAACTTCTGATTCATTTCCATGAACAGCTTGAGTGCGTTATAGACCAGTCCGTGTATTGTCTTGTTCCAGTGGCTCTTCGTGTTGCGGTACAGAGATGGAAACATGATGGGCAGGATGTGGGTCGCGTTGTCCGATATCAGCGACATTATGTACTCGTTGTTCCAGTAATATAACGCTCTCTCAGCTACCTGTTAGAATTTATATTATTATCTTCTGTATATCTTTGATGTATCCCGCATATATTAAGGGCATATATGAAGCAGGAGAGACAGCTGGGAAGTATTAAGACACTTTGTTGGTGACCCGAATAGTGGAATTCAACACAGCGCTGTTACCAGAGCAAATAAATGAAAATAATTAATTTCCCCGACGAATCAAACCCAACAACATCACAAGTTAAAAATAACTTTTCAGTAACAAAAATTTATATAGTGTATATCTATAAAAAAAATCTAAGTCTTAAATTTAGAGTACTTTTTATCATTTTTAGAAGAATATTTTCAAATAAAATATTAAATTATAATGATATTTTGATGATTCCTGTTGAGCTAGTTACTTCCATAGATATTACTAATATATAGGTCATTTTTTAGTACATTTTGTAACTTTCAATTAATTTCAATTACTTTTTTGTTCTGATGACATAAGTAATATATCACATTTAAGACATCTATACATTGAAAAGTAACATTTCAGCTAAACGACGAACTACATTTTTTTGCAATTTTGTCGATATTAATATTTTAAGTTGGCGTATGTTTTTCATTCTTAACCGATTTCAATAAAAGAAACTCTAAATGTAAAGAAATAATAATAATGAAAAACTGCATTTAAATCGAATTAGCTGTTTCTGCAACGCACAGACAAACAGACAAAATCACTATTTACAAATTAAAAATCACTACACATATAATCCTATTACATTAATAACAGTCCCCTGTAAGATTTTTTTAATATATCTTCCATGTATGTAAAGATAAAGATATTATATTTTACCTGAAAATGTGGACTAGAGACACATTTGGCTAATTGTCTGAACAGGGGGTCCATGATCTTTTGGAACTCCGCTGGCTCGATCACGTCGAGGATCTCTTCCATCTCGTTCAGGAACATCACCTCCTTGGGTGAGTGGGTTTTCGGCCAATATTTTAAAAGTGCTCTATGAACAGAGGTAAAATGTGTGAATAATGCCTTATAAGCTTTATAATGAAAAATATAAGAAAAAACACTGTGTATTTAAATATTTTTTTCTTAAAAAAAAAAAAAAAAACGGCATGCATTCTATTTAAAAATAGTTTTCAATAATCAATAATCACTAACAAATTAATATTTAACTATCTCAGTTGTCTTTATTATATTCCATATTGTTTATAATTTTTTTTTGCGATTTCATAATAATTTTCATGACAAATATAAAAACATAAATTAAAATTAAAAACAAATTTACTTAATTATGAGTACTATAAAGTAGTATAACGCACCTGATGACAGGCTGTGTGAGTGAGGGGTCTTTTTCTAAGAACTGTACCACACAATACGCTAACTGTGGGTGGTATACAGATAGTGACTTGACTTTATGCAGCGGTAGCAGCACCTATAAAAAGAAATAAACATATGTTTTAAATATTTCTTTTAAAAAAAAAAAATTGGAACTATAAATGAGTTAAATTGTGGATTTGATAATATTAAATATTTCATATTTTCATTTCTTCGCTCTAATAACAAGGCACTGTGCGACGTTGAGTTCCGTCACTCATCACGTTTTTTTTTTCTAATTCGGCGGAAAGTAGAGATACAATGTAAAGCTTGAAAAAAAAAAGGAAACAATACTTATATACTATAGTTGATTACAAAGTATCAGAAAATTATATGTACCCTTAATAAGAATAATTTGTGTTCTTCTTTCAGTGGCAACGCAAAACCATTGATGATGGAACCAAGGATCTCCAGTAATTCCGCGATGCCGTTGTGATGTTCTGTCTCATATATAAACCTATGAAAATAAAATTAATTTTAATACTTATTATATTAATCTTTTGACATTTTGACCGTTCGTAGATATAAATATAGTTGTCCAAATAAATAGAGGAATTAAATTACTAGCTCATAACTTAGTAAATAATAGAACGGAACGTATTGTCAGAACACTAGGTTCCCAAGTTCCCTCTTCTTTCTCTGCCACGTGCGAGATACAGCGTAAAGTGGAAAAAACATCTTAGTAAGTAAGGACAAGGCTTAATATCGATTTTTTTTTTATTACTACAGTCGGGAACCTACGTTATAGGAAAACGTTTGAATAAGTATCTTTGTTAAAGTCAAAATATTTGCATTCTTTAAATTTCACACACACACAGGAACACAGTCACAGACAGGAAACTTTGACAAACTTACGCTGTATCCTGCACAAAGCGGGATAGGCAGAGTGAATTTGGTAATCTAGTGTTAAGACACTCCGTTTCGTTCCCACTTTCCGCCCAATTTGAGGCATTGCATATTGAGAGGCGGAACGCAACCCCGTGCTTTGCCGAAGAAAACATTAAGTATTTTGTACTGAAAATATCAAATATTTCCTTTCCTCCTGTGGCATTGAACCCAAAACGTGTCGTTTACAGTCACACGATTATATCACTGCGCCACGACAGGACTCAACAGTATAGATTATCCAGTGAAATATAAATTATATACTTTATTGTTACAACTAAGATGGTATATTATAAAAGATATAAATTTATGCTGCAAATAGCCCTAACGAACGAACTAAATACATACATTGAACAATATACACACATCTTATCGCTAATTATATAGATATATTCTAGTTTAATTACGAATGTTAAGCTGTTATTGCATATAAGGATTTCCTATATGTGTCCTGACACAATTTACACAGGTAAATGTAAAACAAATCGATCAAAAGAAGCGTTTCCTTTGGAACATTTCATTATTACGTACGTAAAATGTTGTACCCAACTGGAAACTTTTTCAAGTACACTCAACTTTTCCGAGTACGCTTGTGAAAATTTAATCAATACTCAAGATAGTACTGTTTAAATACTGACAAAGGGTACTTTTGCGGGGGTTTTTAAATGTCAGCCTAAAGTGATGTGTATGAGTTAATTCTTTTTCTGAATGAGTAGTAAAGTTAACTTTTTCTAGACGGCAAACGAGCGTACGGGTCACCTGATGGTAAGTGATCACCGTCGCCCACGGCCCCGTGTAACTCCAGAGGAGCTACAGGAGCGTTGCCGTCTTTTAATGTGGATGGGCACCGGGGCCCGGCATTACCCAATGCGAAACGCAGCGACCGAAGCCACTACTTAACGCCGGTATTAAATGCCGGGGGTGGTAATGATCCGGTCGAGTCTGCCCATGCGTGCTGCCATTGCTGGCAACGTGACTCTACCATCAGTACCAGGGTGATCCTATTCTAAGCCGGGATCACACGGCACAGACTATAGACACCCATCTATAGATACAACTAT
Organism: Eueides isabella; assembly: GCA_019049475.1. Taxonomy (NCBI): domain Eukaryota; kingdom Metazoa; phylum Arthropoda; class Insecta; order Lepidoptera; family Nymphalidae; genus Eueides; species Eueides isabella. The sequence goes on from CM032400.1 coordinate 3,780,681, forward strand.
TAAACGTTCACGGGTACGTCTTGTTAAATATTTAGGGATGTAGGTAGCTCAGTTGTCCATTTCAGTGTCTATTAAAAAAAAAGGTTAAATCCAATTTTATATTAATTAAGCTGAGGCCTGTCGTGGCGCAGCGGCAGAAGCGTGTGATTGTAAACGATAGATCGTGGGTTTCGATCCCCGCTCGAGGAAATGAAATAATTAATATTTTTAAATTGAATATTTAATGTTTTCATGTCTTCGCTCTGGAAACAAGGAAAAGCGCGGCGTTGAGTTCCGCCACTCAACACGCAATGTCCCAAATTCGGCGGAAAGTGGGGAACAGAAGTGGAACGTAGTGTTTAAACATTAGGTTCCCAACTTCCCTCTGCCTACCCTGCCATGTGCGGGATACAGCGTGAAGCTGAGTTATTAATTAACCTTTCCCTCTTCGAATGCTAACAGAAACCAAAAACACAAATTTCAAAGACAACTTTTCTAGTAACATTTGAATTGACATCTAAAATGATCAACCTGCATTCATATTAATGTTTAGAAAATTCCACGCGTATAATCTTAATGATTGTGGTTTCATAATTACTCGTCACGACATACTGCCATTAGTTTTACAACGGCGGTGATCGAAAAATAAAGGTGCACATATAATGTGAATGATTTACTTAATTATATGACATTAGGAGGCGGAAAATTATCAAGGTCTCGGTCAAAACGGTTAATGGTTAAACATTAGCAAGTCACTTATATGGACATGCTAAAGCATAATCTAGGATCTATGTCATATCAATAACTATTTACTTATACGTTATATTTTTATTAAAATTTATTTTGAACATTTTCAATATCCGTATGTCAAAATTATTGTAGACTAAAATGATTGAATTATAATAATTTCATAAAAACATTTGAAATTTTATTGATATAAAGTATTACGAAATTAAAATAACAATTTGTAAGAAAAATCAATATTTTCTTGACAATTAATTACATTTTGATGTTACAAATAATGCTTTTAAATGGTTCATTTGGTGTAAGGACCTTAAAATTTACACTATCGAGCATCTTTATAATTTAGATATATGGATAAAATTTTTCCGTTTACACACTCACCTATAAAATACGTTATTAATCTGTTTCCGTATATAAGCGCGTAGAACTAAGAACTTCCCGTATATCCTGTGTAGCGTTGTCTTCAGAAAGTCACGTTCTCGCGGGTCTTCTGTGTCAAATAATTCAAGTAACTGAAAGAAAACATAATTGCATAAGAATACGCCATTGAAAATTGCAATTAATAATAAATTATAATAATAATTGATTTTCACTAGAGATACATATCAATGGAAAACAACACATACAATTTTAATATACTATCAAGTACGGAATACTAACAAGTACGGAATATTTTAAATGAAACACTTTTAACCGGGTTAATCGCGTATATTAATTTTTAACATGTATTTGGATTTCGGCGTTTCGAACACTTACAGTAGTCCGTGGTCACGGGTAGACCACGGACGATTAATCCAGTTAAAAGTGTTTCATTTAAAATGTGTAACAATCGCGAAAATCAAAGACATTATTAAGTACGCAATAGTTATATTGACCACTGACACTCCAAAGCAAGATTTAACTTGTGGTTAGGGCATTATAAAATTAATTCACTAAAGTGTTGTGTATCGTTGGTGCATGTGCTGAAATTTTAATAAAATTAAAGTTACATCATTTAAATTCGCACGTTCTATGTTTCCAAAATGGATGCAAAAAAAAAACGTTTAGAGCTAAAGTCTCCGTATATTTCTATTAAACGTAAAATAATCTTTTCACTTAGTATACATTTTATAAATAAAGGTTGACAAAATGTGCTACTTGAAGGCATTACAATAAAAATAAAGAATCCCACATGACTTTTTTTTATCACAATACCCTGCTGCAATTTATATCATGTATAGTTTATATATTCTATAAACATAAGAAACAGAAATGCAAAAATAAAACTGTTAGTGTACAAAGGTGGAATAATCTGTTTATGAGATCTCTGCCAGTCAACCCAAAAAGTTTATGGTGACGATGAGTGTCAATCAACGGGTAAAATAAGCTCAACTGAAGAATTTTAACTTATTAGAAATTAACTTCTAGAACTAACAACATTTTTAACATATTATCAAAATATATAACATAAAAACATCATTCATTCATTACGAACGTATTACGAACGTAAAAATAGCTTAAGTACACTTATAAAAAATTGAACGTAGCGGAATTTGGACCCACATTTTCCAGGAAATCCTGGAAACCCTTCAACAATCGTTCTGCCACCACGTTATTACGTCTTGTTATTACTAATTTAAATTACTAGCATCTTTTTTAATTCCGGGAGATCTTTACAAATGTTGGTTTACCCAAAGACAATTACGAGTAATTGCCATATTATCATTTGGCAAGAGATAATGTTATTTCAAAGTGTTAAAGTTTGAATACCCAAAACGAAACATTGGACAATATGTGAGATAGCTTAGGAACAAGAGCTTTCGTGTTATAATTAAATAATATTTGATACACAATGCGCATGTCTAAAGGTTCATTCACAGTAATGATTTTGTATATAACAGTTTGTTTGTTTTGGTTGTCAAAACTATATAAGAAATATACCAAATAGTTTAAGATTTTGATATCAACGTAATTGTCTGGTATCATAATGTATTAGATTTAATTAATAATAATAAGAACATAATAATTATTATATGTAGTGGCGCAGCGGCACAAGCGTGTGACTGTAACTGACATGTTGTGGGTTCGATCCCCACTCGAGGAAATGAAATATTTAATATTTTCAATTCAAATTTATGTTTTCATTTCATCGCTCTGGTACAGGGCAAAACGCGGCGTTGAGTTCCGCCACTCAACACGCAATGCCTCAAATTCGGCAGAAAGTGAGGAATGGAAGTGGAACGGAGTGTCTTAACACTAGGTTGCCGAGTTCCCTCTGCCTACCCTGCCGTGTGCGGGATACAGCGTGAAGCTGAGTTTGAGTTTAATAATGATATCTATGTTTTTAGGTCATTTATATAGGACTTGATTGGTTGGACAACTGGCATAGCAGATAGAGGACGTACGTTTTCAAGCTATGTCAATATAAACAAAACAACCTCAACATTCCGGGGGCTTCATGGTACATAATTAAATGAATTTTTTTACGAACCAAATGATTGCACAGATATTGTGTTAATATATATTTTTTTTGAATGGCCAATAGCTTGGAAAATGTGGAGTAAAAATAGTTGAAAATTATCACCATTATCAAATTATCTATCTATCTACCAAACACCTCTTAACAGCCTATTTAATTTTAACACTGAAATCTTTAAAATCTTCGTTTACCCGATTGTAAGAAATGAAACATTAAATATTTAAATTAAAAATATTAAATATTTCATTTCCTCGACTGGGGATCGAACCCAGAACCTGTAGGTTCCAGTCACACGCAATACATGTTACAGAGGCCATAATTCATAGTAAGATTTAATAAAAGCCTTTGAATATCTATTTCTTTATCATCTGGTAATGAATAGAAAACCACATGTGTTGTGATTAAGAACGTCTAAATTTCTAATTGCGATTCAACATCACTAAATATATCAAATAATTACAGTCACTAATTAATCTTTGAAAATATTTGGGCGCGTTAGGAAGTATAATTGTATTACGAGAACCCAATCCAGTTTGTGTTTGTAATGAAGGACGAGACTTTGTTAATGAATGACGCACGGCGGGCGTGTCAAACGAATCTCCATTAGCTTATTGGGGTTCGTCTGTTTGTTACAACTTGTTACATTTGTACTAGTAGATTAACTGATTCGACGTGGAGCTTTTTAGTAAGCTGTAATGTTTGATTAGTTCAGGTACTTTAAGTTATATGCCCACTATGTTAAATAATTACGATAGATAGTCTATCATTATTTTTTAATTACAATAACATATGACTATCTAAATATGTATTTAAAAAAAAAAAGAATATATAACATTGGATTTTTAGAACAATTTATTTGTTGATAAATACCTATTAACGATTGTATTGTAATAAGCTACAAAGTTTAGAAAGAGAGATTTCTGAACGAAGATCGCGAAAAAGTAAACACTGTTCATATTTTAGTATCCATAAATCTAAAGGAGGCAGTAGCGAAGGTATTAAAAAGTCATAAAGAAATAAATGTGCCTTCAATCATTCAGTACGGTCAAGGGCGACGTGAGAACACCACACACTTCCCAACCTGTTAAAGTACATACATGTGCACAAATATCGATTTTATTGACCAGGCGACTTGCGGAAAATGTCCGCGTCACATTAGGCATTACGTTAGGCGTGTAGCTGCATACGAGTAGGGTGAAAAATGTTGTAGTAAGTTCTTGAATTATATCTTGTTATTGATTGTTGTTGGTACAGAGTTTCAATACTTTACTTCTATAAGCAACCGGCGAAATATTCTCTTAATTGTTAAGTATAATTCTTTGACATTAGGCTAAGATTTAGTGCTCTTATTATTCTAGTTCATTCTCTAAGTGATAATTTTATATCCGTACGATTTAAAAGTACTTTTGTTTTTACCACTTTTAAATTACATGACTGATTTTTCATTTTAGTCACACTTTTAATTTTATTAAAAAATGTCTGCAGACGCAATTTTTTTCAAGTCTAGTTTACTAAACTGACTGGCTTCAGGAAAACTTTCACTCATCAAAAACGAAACAAAACATTTCATAGATTATTATAAAATCGATGAAAGAGTATAGTGCAGAAATATCTTATATATACAAAGCTGTTAAAAATAATTTGTCAATAAACGGCCATTAGCGTGTGTAAGATAACCAACGTGTATACATAAATAACACTCGATAGTATATAAATATAACTGAAAAGATAAATATATACCTGCAAAACGAACTTCTGGTCGATATATTTCTTTGCAATATTGGGCTGAAAGTCCGGAGACTCCAGTAACCTGAGGAACAGTTCGTAGACAAGCTGGAGATGGGGCCACGCAGCTTCCAGAGTCGGTTCATCCTCTTCTGGATCGAACTCTGCACCGTTAGGATTTGACGATGGTGGCAATGTCCGGAATAAATTTATCGCAAACTGTCAATTAAAGGGTACACTGTTAAAACTTTTTAGTGCGTATTGCTTCGGAAAAAGAAAGCACGAGACGAGTTATAATACTATAAGTAGCAAACGGAAAACTTTTAAATTGTATCGCTATACATATATTTGCGGTGGGAATTGTTATTTAACTTGTGTTATTTGTAGCTTAAAGAATTCCATTCATATTATATTATTAAGCATATTGAATGAGTCGGTATTTTTATTTTCGTCTCAATGTTAGTCTAACACTTTGCAAGCATGAATGTGGGTCAAAGCCAATGCCGGTTGTGAGTGCACACCGTCAACGTCAGCTTTTCCAATAATCTCTGTATATAAATGCGTAAAGTGAATTAGGCCACATTGTAGCTATTTCAGTTATGAGAACAAATATCAACTTAGCTTTATACGTTTTGAATAAAAGTAAATCTATGTATTATCCTAAATTTTTATTAAATAGGATGTATCACGTACCCGCGCTTTAAAAGTAAAAAATATACATTTTTACATTTACGGCGTACCCAAGAGCCTCGACAGAGTATTTAAATTTAAACACTTTACGTTGATGAAACGCTGCAGGAAAAAGATTATGCAGGCATACATATTCAAAGAGTATAAAATAATTACCCCTTTTAAACTACAACGTCACGAGCGCATCTTTGTATATTTGAATATTCCCTAATGTTTATTAATGTCCCTTTACTATTAAAATAATCTCATGGTTAGCCACTCAGGCATGATCATTAGTCGAACTAGATTTAAAATACTTTAAATAGATAGTAACGTTATAAGTACGTACTGTACATGCACGTAAATTTTATATAAAAATACGTAAAAAAATACTAGTTTAAGCAATTTTTGCAATGTTATACAATAACAATGATAGAGTTCATATATATATGTACATTCATTCAACTCTTTAGGACATACCATATTAACTGCTTCTGGATATATGGCTTCTGTGATAACGCCGCGTTGAGCGGTAACATATTCAACCATCTCAAGTAACGCGGCGCGTTTCACCTCCTTCCATTTGAGGTCCGACAGCGGTTCGTCCGCAAAATCGAACAGTAAACAACATTGTTGTAGCTTTCGCACGAACAGTTGCTCTCGCTCTGCCGCCGGCGCATCTGATAATGAATAAATAATGCTATTAAAACATTTTTAATGAATATTGATTATCATATTTTGTAACATATATAAAAAACATTTCTTTTTTTTTTTCAATATATAACCATTTCGGCAACTTCTGGTTCAATTCTATAAACTACAGTATTCAGAATGTTCGAACAATGTAGAGCATACATAATGTTAATTTTGAAAACTAATTATACTTAATAAAATAAGATAAACTTGTTTATTATGTATAAATAATATTTACAATACAGAAATAGCTGGATTACAATCCCGCTCCTGACGATATGAACTGAATGTAAATTCATCTGATACACCTTCACGACGTATGAAAATAAATATGAAAGACTCATGCAAATAACACATAAATCTTTTACTTTACAATATGTGCTAATCTTAACTAAACAATAAAAATAAAGCAAACATTATGTATAATGTGAGGTCACAATAATAATATTGCCTTAAGAGTCAATTACCAAGTGCATATCCGGTCGAAGATGAAAATATTCTTTTGTCAGCCCATCTAGCGGGTGACTAAGTACCTACTTGTTGCAGTGTAACGTCAATTCGAACATACAACATTTAACAACTTAAACTGATATTTGTAATACGATTTTAGGAACGAAATTCCTTATTTATTTAAAAAAAATAATGTTCTACCTCCCCTCGAGGTAGTAAAATATTGCATATTTTCATTCTCATTTCTTCGCTCTGGTAATAGAAAAAAGCGTGGCGTTGTGTTCTTCCATTCAACACGCAATGCCTCAAATTCAGCGGAAAGCGGGTAACAGAACGGAGTGTCTAAACACTTTATCCCCAAGCTCTCTCTTCCTCTCTCCGGGATACAGCGTGAAGCTAAGTGAATGAGTGAATGTTCAAACCGTCAAATATGTTGAAGCCATCTATCTAGATACAGTGGGATGAAGCTGGATACTTTCTGATTATCATTGCTAATAAAATTTATTTTATTAGCATACAACCTAGCCTAGGAGCCGGCATTATATCATATTTCCGATACTAGGTTTATAGATTAAATGTATTACAATTATTTCCTTCACATAGTAAATAACTAACGATAACGACATTCGTGAGAAGGAAATGTGATCAATAGAATATACAAATTATCTATGATTAGCATAATTACATACATTAAACTTTTTAAGAAGCAAACACAATAATTTGTTTTGCCTAACATTAAATCTAAATTTATTTAACATGTCATTACAATCACACACGATAAACATTCAGACTGATACACACATATAATCCAAACTAAACAACTCACGCTATAACAGGCAGGTGATCTCAATTTAGGTGATTACACGCTGTAGGAGAGAACGCGTCAGATAAGAATGAAAAATAAATTTGTTTTTATATTATGTCCAGATATAGTACTATGTGTGTATAACTATGAATATATTATAGGGTGAAGGACGTCACATTTCATTTCCCATGCTATATACTTATTAATGGAGTCGGTCACCGTCGGCGGCCACTACGGTCGATATATTTCTGCGGTATTTGTGCCATTCAGCATTGTTCTCCTATGCTAAGCTAAGTATATTGTATCGATAAAGTAAAAATAAAATAGTTGGCGTTAACATCGAATTTATAATAAAAAACAAAAAAAATACGTCTACGTGGTCGATAAAATCATGAACATGTTATGTTTCCGTAACATTACAGCAAGCGTTGATACAATGACGATCAAGCCATATTTTGACATATTAGTAGTGGAACCTTTGAGCAGCGGCAACTGCACCATTAGACTCTCTTTATCAGCATTGGGGGCCGGTGGGCGCTCGGGTGAGACGGCGACAGTGGCGACGGGCGCGGCGGGCGGCGGCGGAGAGCGCGCGTCCGGCGGCGAGGGCGCCTTCTGGGGCCCCGGGGCCTCCATCCCGAAGAGGGCGAAGCGGAACGCGCGCGCTACGTCAGAAACGCTCTCAGATCGCTTGGTGCCTTGGTTGGCGACGAGATCCAGACCGGAGTGGAACGAGGGCGACTTAGGTATACCGAGTGGCGAGACAGCGCGGCGCGGCTTGGCCTCAGCGGCGGAGAACATAGCGCGGGAGGGCGCGCGCGCGGCCGGCCCGGCGTGGACCATCGCAGGCGGCGGCCGGCAGCGGCATCCGAACGGGAGCCGGCGGCGCCGGGACCGAGGCGAGCTGCGGGGGCGGCCGGACTGCCGTGCCGCGGCCCGCTCCCGCCCTCCTGCCGCCGCTCGCCGCGCAGCCCGCTGCGCGCGCACCCTCCCGGTGCAACCTCCGTCACCGTCCTTCTTTATACATCACTTACCACTAAGCTTGCGGAAGTTTCGATTTGGTCAATTATAATTCAGAGATTATAGTTTTAAAGAATTCACACGTTTTACGTAGAATACGTGCGTTGTATACAAAGGCAATATTACACATTTATAGAACAGTTTAAAACCTTTAAACTGTATGCGAAATTAGAAATATAAGTTCCACTTTTCAAATTCTAACAACACCAAATAATTATTAACTAATAATTTAAAAACATCAAGAAATGTATAGTATTTTTTAACATTTATAATAGACGCAGTAGCCCTACTACCCTTAGTGTACCTAAAAGTAACTCCCCTACACCAGTATAACAAAAATGGAAGTATTTTGCGGGAAATCAAAATTTTCTGGACGATTTTTATGGCGTGAGCTTGTAGACAAGGGGAACATTTCAGTGGCAGACGTATTCACTTCCCCCTTTGATTAGACGATCGATCGTCTATAGGCTTGAAATATTCTGAGTCATGCATAAAAGTATTTTTTTTTTTCGTAAAGAAATTCCTTATATATAGTTATCCACTATTTGACTTATCATCCAGTTGAGTTTTAAATCAGTCAATATTTTAATAATTTTAAAGTGTTAATCTACACTTAGGAAAAAAAAATACGTATATAAGTATTTTTCATTCTTAAGTTTTTTAAATAGAAAACGTAAGTTAAGTTTTTTAAGTAAATATTTAAACGTAGCGGAATTTGAACTAGCGCCTCTTGGACGCGGACGATCAAGAGACGCGGGATTAAATCTCGAGTTTTACGTTCTCTAATCTTAATAACCATTAGTTAAACATTTTTCTATAATTAACCATATCACGATAATAATAAATATGATACTAAAAGAAAGTGAGATGCAATATTGTAAACTTTTGTGGAAATGTAGCAATATAACATCACTTAGGTATATCTCTTTACAACGTTGATAATTTATCATAGTAATCAAAACACAAAAAGCTTCTTATAATAAATAAATAAAATTATAGAAACCAGCACAAACTCAAGTTTTGTTACTGAAGCAAATCACCTGTTATCATCGTGGCGCGATGAAAAAATATCTGACCGTAAATGATGATATGTTATATCCATATTCGATGTCACTGAGGGAATTATGATTTTAATTATATTGGCCATATAGTTAACCACAATCAAGTACTGCTACATTTCGAAACTAAAGAACAGAGTGTCTATAAACTCTCTCCATTTATCTTTCACGCATCTACCTTGGACATAGTAGATAGATGCGGAACGTATAGAAAAAATCATACATATTACTTTTTTTTTAAGCTTCACGCTGTGTCCCGCAGTGTAGGTAGAGGGAACATGGGAATCTAATGTTAAGACACTCCGTTCCACTTCCGTTCCCCACTTTCCGCCGAATTTGAGGCATTGCGTGTTGAGTGACGGAACTCAACGCCGCGCTTTGCCTTATTACTTTATTATTAAGCGTATATTGTTAAAAGACAGTTAAATAAATTAAATTAAACATGAATAAGCTATTATATGAATACTTTTATACTTAAAAATATTAGGTTTTTCATAAGCAATGAAAGTATTAAAACATAATCTTCATTAAAAGTATCTTTTTACTGGATTAATGTAGAGTTGCAAGTTTATTTAAGAATCTTTTAATTAATTCTTTCTAAGAAAACGGATTGAGGTATATGGGACGGTGAAGTAAGTGAATGTCAACATTATGTTTTATAAGTATCTAGGCCGCGTGAAAACTGAAAAGGAAAAATAAAATTCTAAGTTTCTTTGAAACACTCTGAAAAGGTTAGTTCAAATATTTTTGCATGACTGGCACTATCTATCTTGTGTAAAGTGCGCAATAAAGTTTTAAAGATATTTAAAAATGCAAATATTGAGAATATTTTTTTTAGACCTACTTAAATTACTAACATAATTATGTTATATAAGACCTATAGATGTCCAGAGATATAAAACACCCAATATAGTAAGTCCGAGCCACATTGTACTCGGAGCTTCAACCTTCAAAATTAAGAAACGTAATTAAATAGAAAAGTAGTAAGAGCATTGTGAAGCTTTCATAAACTGAAAATTAAAACAGCACACAATCTATAAAGCTTTTTTAGGCATTAGAAGATAAATGACGGATAAAATCGCTCCACAAGATAGATAAGAAAACTAATTATTTTTTTTGTTGACCTGATTGTAACCTCTGATGACTATATTATAACCAAAAATATATGTTTATGGTAAGGAGTCACTTTCTCAGCTTCACGGTGTATCCTGCACGAGGCAGGGTAGGCAGAGGGAACCCGGGAACCTAGTGTTAAGACACTCCGTTCCACTTCCGCCGAATTTTCCGCCGAATTTGAGGCATCGCGTGTTGAGTGGCGGAACTCAACGCCGCGCTTTGCCGTACACCAGAGCGAAGAAATGAAACATTAAATATTTAAATTGAAAATATTAGATACCACTCCTCGACTGGGGATCGAACACAGAACCTGTCACACTCTTGTGCCGCTGTGCCACGACAGGCCTCAAACTAACCTGTTAAGATTTGCAATTTGTTGTAAGGAATCCTTACAATAAAGGACTCCTTACAACAAATTGCCGTGTGATTCCGGCTTAGAATAGGATCACCCTGGTACTGATGGTGTCGTAAGAGATCATTACCACCCCCGGCATTTAATACCGGCGTTAAGTAGTGGCTTAGGTCGCTGCGTTTCGCATTGGGTAATGCCGGGCCCCGGTGCCCACCCCCAACCCCTCCCTAGAATATGAAAGCGGCACTAAAAAAGAAACTACCCCAGGAGGGTACCTACTCAGGCCGCCCTTCGAATTCTGGGGAGGGCACAGTACCGCGCATTTTACAAGGCAAACGAGGCGTACGTTCCACGGCAGCCCCTGATACTCTCAGCATTGATTTTACCAACATCAGGGGCCTACATTCAAATCTGAATGCCGTCCACCACCATCTTGAGACGGCACAGCCGGCCTTGTTATTTATGACGGAAACCCAGATTGCCCGACCGAGCGACACAGCCTACCTTCAATACCCCGGCTACAAAATAGAACATAATTTTATACCTCATGCCGGGGTTGCTGTGTTTGTAAGGGAAGACATGAGTTTCCGTCGTCTTGTAAATTTTGAAGGTCGGGACCTGTCCACCATCTGGCTCCGTGTAGACATGGACGATCGTGTCCGAATCTACGCATGCCTGTACAGGTCCCATAGTGGTAATGCAGAAACGGATCGGCTCATGGAGCACATGCAATCGGCTATTGACGATGCGCTCTCACAGATCCCCACCGCAGAGGTCGTGATACTTGGCGATTTTAATGCGCATAATGCCAGTTGGCTCGGTTCACGCACCACCACAACGCCTCCTTATTGGACAACCACAACGCCTCCTTATTGGACCTTCTGCTGACTTCACATCCCGAACAATACCAGGTTGTTGTCGATGCCCCCCTAGGGTCTTCTGACCACTGCCTGGTACGGAGTGCTGTGCCCATAAACCGCGTCAGTCGCAGAACATCAGCGACTCGTCGTGTCTGGCACTACAAGTCAGCAGATTGGGAAGAGATGCGCACATTTTACTCATCTTAGTCGCTGCGCACAGAGAATGACATCTTGGTCCATACGGCGAAAGAGAAAGCCGATCTTCTGGGCGCTCTCTTTGCCTCAAACTCGACTATGGATGACCAAGGAGCAACGCCGCCAACCATCCCGCGGTGTCAGAGCTCAATGCCTGACGTTAAAATCAGTCAGAAAGCTGTTAGGCGAGCTCTCTCTTCCTTGGACATTCACAAGTCGAGTGGGCCAGATGGCATCTCTCCTCTTGCGCTCCGTTCATGTGCTCCTGAGCTGACTCCGGTGCTAACGCGTCTCTTTCGGCACTCTTACTCAGTCGGCGTAGTCCCAGATTCGTGGAAGAGCGCTTTTATCCACCCGATCCCGAAAAAAGGCGATGGTTCCGATCCAACTAACTACAGGCCTATTGGTATCACCTCCCTGCTCTCCAAAGTTATGGAGAGCTTAATCAATAGCCAGCTCTTGGTTTATCTAGAGGATCATCGATTGATTAACGACCGCCAATATGGCTTTCCTCAGGGTCGCTCAACCGGTGATCTTCTGGTTTACCTAACCCACCGCTGGGCTGCAGCTATTGATAGTAGTTGGAGGACTCTAACATACATTGTTATGCGGATGATAGTACTGTGGACGCTGTATACTCCGGCCGTGCAAGTCTTTCTCGGGAAAACGTCGACCAGTGCCGAAATCAACTTGTGTCTTCCGTTGAGGCATCCCTCAACAATGTCTCCGTATGGGGTGAAAAAGAACCTAGTTCAATTCAACCCCCGGAAGACACAAGTCGGCGCGTTAACCACTAAAAAAAACCCATTTGTCGTATCACCAGGTTTCGAGAACACGGGGAGTGTTCTCGAAAGCCGCGCCCTGCATCAGTATATTGGGCCTCAGTTTTTCGAGCGACTGCCAGTATCACGATCATCTGGAAAGCAAGGCCAAGTTGGCCTCAAAGAAACTGGGGGTCATCAGCAGAGCGAGACAGTAACACGCCAAAACACCGTTTGGCCCTGTATAGGGCCCAGGTTCGGCCTCATATGGAATACTGCTCTCACCTCTGGGCTGGTGCACCCCAGTATCAGCTTGAACCATTTGATCGCGTACAACGTAGAGCCGTTCGAATCGTTGGGGACCCAATGATCTGTGAAGGGCTTGACACTTTGGCTTTGCGTAGAGACGTATCTTCACTGTGCGTTCTCTACCGCATTTATCACGGGGAGTGTTCTGGAGAACTGTTTGACTTGGTACCTGCCGCCGAATTTTCTAACCGCACAGTCCGCCACAAGTTACTGTACCATCCACAACATCTGGACACGTGGCACTCTACTACTGTGCGGTTTCGTAGGAATTTCCTTTCCACGCGCCACACATCTGTGGAACGACCTACCCGCGGCAGTATTTCCAGGTCGATACGACATGGGTACCTTCAAAAAGCGCGTCTACCTCCACCTTAAAGGCCGGCAACGCACCTGTAGCTCCCCTGGTGTTACACGGGGCCGTGGGCGACGGTGATCACTCACCATCAGGTGACCCGTACGCTCGTTTGCCTTGTCTTTTCCATAAAAAAAAATCAAATTGCAAATCTTAACAGGTTACAGACAATCGGCTTTTTTAATAAATATAATATGGTAGAAAACCAACCTCACGTATAGTAGGCACAATGAACCTAGTGTTAAGACACTATATCCCCTAAATTTTCCTCCTAATCGAGATATAGCGTGTTTAATGGCGGAACTCAAAGCTGCACTAACCTAAGCGAGGAAGTAAAAATAATTTATATAATATTATTACAATTTTTAGTGCTAATCTTACCACACTAAAGAAATGAAATATTCATACGTTTTCTAAATAAGTATACTTTTTTTCTTCAGCTTCCGCTGTATCTTTGGAAAAGGGAACTTTGGAACATAGTATTAAGAGAAAGCTCAGTTAACAGAACTGAGCTTCGTCTGACAGTTCAACAAAATATACGATACCACACAATAAAGGTTTATAAAAGCTTAATATAAAATGTTTTGTTAAAATAACTATTGAATTTTGATAAATAAACGTTGAAGATTAATGTTGGCACAGGAACTTAGATTAAAAGCGAAGATATTTATTGCTTAACAAGAAAATATATTACAGTTCATTACTTCAAGTTGTTTATAATTTTGTTTTATTTGTTTTTTTGTAGTCTCAACAATTAATTGTAGATATTCATTGTATTAAAACTATAATAAAATGTGACATTATGATATGAAAATGATGAAAGGGGAGCTATACTAGCTAAGTATATAAATATTTTATTTATAAAATACAAAATAATTTAAGTTTTTATTAATAAATAATATAGAAATTAATTTTATATAATAGTTATTCGGTTAAAAATAAGCCAGCTATAAGCACTGCAGACTTATAACATGTATCAGCCACTACTACTCAGTTGAAGCTAGTTCGAGCTCATTATGAGCTCTCACTGTCACATTGATTGAATAAATTTTTTCACCAATGTTTTCAATGTTATTTATTTTTAGATGATTTTATTAAGTATTATAATTAGTATGAGAGAAAATATTTTAGTTATCATACTTTATATAATCGAGGCTCGATGTAATACAAGTGTGCGAAAAACGCGGCAGGAATCGGGTCGTAATGGGGTCGCTTCCCACTCGAGGAAATTAAATATTCAATGTATCCTTGGCTCTGGCAAAAATAAAGCGCAAGCGTTGAGTTTCACCACACAACACGCAATGGCAGCAGATTCGGCATAAACGTTAGTAACGAACGTAGTAAGTGTCTTAACACTAGGTTCCCGGATTCCCTCTGCCTATTCTATTGTCAGGGATAAAACATGAAGCTTAAAAAATAACTTCACATAATTACATTTATAAAAGCATTTTAATTGTAATTTGATACGCTAAGTTAGGTTTAATTGGTAATTCTGAGGTGCTTTTTAAATTGTGCTTGAATAAGAATATATAGAATTTGGGTTAATGTAGCAAACACAAGTACAAATATTCTTACAAGGTATTAGAACGACGTGAAAAAGGAAAATCCAGTTGAGTCTTCAAATGTTTGGACACTTTTATAGTGTTTAACTTAACATCCTAATGCGACTTTTTCAAGTATGACTACGCTATGGATGGATTAAATAAACGCGTGCCCGTTAATGAGCATAACCCTAGCAGTGTTTCACTAAGTGGTGTACGCTTGTGTGTCCCGGCTTTTCGCATGCATCCTCTGCTTTGTATTTAGTTCCGCTTCCTCACCTTTCAACGACCTGTTTTCTCCTCTTGCCCATATATAAAAGTACGACTTTGATATACGTATCATATAGGGTACATACGTATATACTTGTTCGCTAAATAACATCCGTGGACAGAGTGAGTTAGTAAAGGTTCATTTAATTCCATACAAAATTTTACGTCCCTAAATGAGTGTCTGAATAAAATTGAATAAATTAAAACATAACGTTATATAATAGATGCTATTTGTTTACCTTTAATTGGTGGCAGTTTGACAAGCTCTTGGTTATGGTGATGAACATTGAATCGGCTCGAACCGTGTCGTCGTGGCTGACCATTCCACCCAGGAGGACGGGGGCCGTCGGCTGATTTTGGGACTATAGCTGCTGGAGGTGGTGGTCTCGTGCCCAGTGAAGGCTTTTCCGGGCGACTCTGAAAAGAAAAAAAAATATGTTTCAACTCGAGTTTCAATTTAATGTGTAACTGCTAAATTCATACTTGCATTTCTTAGCTACATACAGGTACGACGAACTCCATATAGAAAAGTCCTCATATAATACGTACTTCTAGTCTCTCAGGACTGAAGTGGGCGCCAGAAGCAAATCAAGTAGGTCAGATGACGTCACATTGAAAGCGGGCGGATCAAAACCTATTCAATGTCAATAGACCAGAGTAGCGGGAACCATTGGAATGACATTAACGGTCATCTATTTTTAGTCACGCCATCGGCCTCATCACGGAACTCTAGTTAAAATCTGCATCCATTTGTATGTACAAAGCATAGTTTTGGTATTATACTTATAGCATATGCAGCATATAAATGTATGTATAATATATATAAATGACACTTATAAATTAAATTGCCGTTCAAGATAATATTTACACAGAACATTTTTATTTTGTTAAACGTTAGCGCTCGTATGCCAACATATGTAAATATCTATAAAATATACTGCTTTAATTCATTAGACTTGACTTGCTGAAGATTCAGTTTTAAGTTTATAAATATGAATAACTTAGGTAAAAAATAGATGACATTAAATAAAAAACTTAATGTTGTTGTTGATTTTTAATGAGGGCTAAGTCAAGGTTTATGTGGTGTGATTAACACAAATAATACGATACGTTTTCTTAATAAGAAACTGAAAAATTTAATCGTGTAAAACTAAGTTTTATGTGTACATATATTAATAATATTATGAAGTCAGCCTTGAATAACAGAACAGCTGTTAGACATGATGTTTGTCTAAAGTAAAAATATTAGGAAGTGTTAGAAAACATCCACGTGTTATAGTATATTGTACTTGAAAGAATTAGTAGTTACTAATATTTTTAAGTAAAACTACAGAACACGCAAGTTTTTTTTTAACATTTATTGTTTTTTTTAACGTAAATCAGTGCGTAGAAAAAAAAATCAATGGATAATCTTTTTTTTCCATACAATTGACACAAATTAACTGTTTTTAAAGACGAGAAGAGAGAAGATTTTTAAAATGATAACGTTATTGAAAATAATTCAAATTAGTAAATAAATAGATATGCAGTTTAAGCGTCCGAAGCCGCGAGCAAGTCGTTAATTGTAAATAAAATAAGAAATGTAACAAATATTAGAGAACGGCCCTGAAATTACATAGTTTAGTATGCAAATTTAGTGTTTCACCTAATTCTTTGTACCCTTTTAACATACAAAATGTATATACCAAATAAATTAAAATCAACTAATATAATGCTTCGGTAATTATCTGCAAAACAACGACAAAAATATCAAATATATTCAAATAATGTAAAGGCAAGGCAAATTAGTCTAGATTTATATTGATAGGCTAAATAGGTAAATCTTACAAAATCTTACGTATTCAATTTAATTTATACATATGTAATTGATTCAGTTCAAATTTATTATTGTGACCTTATTATAAAAAAAATGTTTAGGGTATTTTCAGACAATCCCGCTAATCGCATGTTGGCGTCGACAGTTGCATCTTTCAATCATTTATTGTAAACTATCTACTGCACATTAATAGACATAACTTAAAATCTATTATGCGAATCTTTTACCTAAATATATATTGCAAGAAAAGAAAACCAGTAGCGTTTGGCGCTCCGTTCTCTCTGCCTACCCCGCTAGGGATATAGGGTGAAGCTAAGTAAGTAAGTAAGAAAAGAAAAAAAAATAAAGTAGAAAATATGAATATAAATTTTAACTTAATATAAATTTAAGCCAAAGTGTAGATTCCCCACTTTAAAAATAGTCAAAATCTTTGAACCTATTTAGGTTGTTATAATATTTCCATGCCATCGATATCTTTATGTGTAGGTAATGTTGACAAATCAATTAGCGTCGTTTCTTACACGACTTCTAACAAGTAAGACAAGGTTACCATGTGATTCCTTACAAAAGCCTGCCTATTGTTAGTATTTGTATGTGTATGTACGTGAGATATTATATAGGAAACACTATTTATTTAGAAAAAGGAGACAGCATTTGTATATTCATAGGTAAAGGACGTTCCAAGTGTCAAATAAAGTACTAAATTTAAAATTCTATTTTAAGGTTTCTTTAAGACTCAACACTGAAAAAGACAGACTTGTCTTGTACATAAGGCTTTCTTGACAAATTTCAATTGATATGTAGTAGACAATTTGTCAAGCAAACGTTGCAACCATAACAAATTATTTCTTGTTCGCACCGTGCTAATGTGATTTGTATGTATAAAATATATGTACATATTTTGTCTATACCTAGACGGTATCGATATATATATATATATATATATATATATATATATATATATATATATATATATATATATATATATATATATATATATATATATGTGTGTATATATATATAATAATAATATTTTAATAATATGAAAAATTAAATTTATTCTTGACTAGAAAGTAAATGCAATGTGTTAACATTCAGCGTACTTCAGACACTAATTAAAGCCGTCAAATTTTATTTTCTTACTATTGTAGTAATTGTAATTTTGTCTAAAAAATATTTAACACATTACATGATTACATTCACACAGAACTTCAAAACCTCATACTGAAAGTCGATCATTTTTCATATACGATTTTGTTCTTTGGACCCATCGATATATTTTACATTGATAATTAAAATTTCAGCTAAATAAATAAATAAAAAAATGTAGTAATTTTATCAAGCTTAATATTTTAAATCGATGTAACATTTTTTAATTTTTTAACCGATTAAAGTAAATCAAAGGAAAGTTGCCAAATTATTATAGAAAAAACTGAAAATTAAACGCAAAAGCTAAAACTGAAACGCATAGATAAAAAGACACAAATTTTAAACATTACTATTTTGGCCTCTATTTCATGAATAAATATTTTTTTATATATCCTTCATGTACAGACAGTGATCAGTTACAAATATATTCAAAGTATAGATTGATTCAATTTTATCAACTTTAATTACCATTGCACCGATTAAAATAAAATAAACATTATTTTTTGAAGGAAGGCTACCAAAACACAATGGTGAAACTGCAACCAGTTAATCTATTTTTGAGATTAGCATGGATAACGCTCAGAAAAAAAGACAAAATTTTTTTCTTCTTAAAATTTTATGTACAGACAGCGATCAATTACAAATATATAATATTACAAATACAGATAACCAAATGACGAAAGGTTGTGGGTGCGATTCTCACTCGAGAAATGAATATCACACCTATTTAATATTTTCATATTTATATATATATATATATATATATATATATATATTTATATATATATATATATATATATATATATATATATATATATATATATATATATATATATATATATATATATATATATATATATATTTAAATTCTAATAAATACCATTAACTCGTGAAGTTGCTCGCGCATAATTATACGTTCAAACCAATAGACAGTTACAATTCCCGTTTCTAGGATGTAGATAGAGTAGGTCACATTTTCAACGGTTCAAGATAAGATTTACTTTTATTTTAATCAATCACATAAATGTACCGTAAATAAATGTAAATAAGTATAGAAATGTTAACTATTTTTGTAAATATCTGTCTATTGTGTATATTTTATAAAAAATAAGTCAAAAAGACAGTTTCCACGATTTTATACAAAAACCATTTAATTGTAAAAGTGGAACCAAAAACCGCATAGCATACAAACAGTGAGTTTTTTATTATTTTTAAGTATTCATCGTTCAATTCGTTAATTTCGTTAAAAGAACGAAAGTTACTATAATACATCAAGTCTCTATCAAAAGAAGATAAATAAAACGATCAATTTTCTCAATTTTCAATAATAAAAGCCACCAAGCTTCCTTGCTTGCTAATTTATAGAAATAAACTGACATAAAACAACATCTGTATTTCAACTCTACTCAAGTAATAATAGTCACTCGTATATGTAAATTATATTTAAGGATGCTAAGAAATAACTATAATGGCTGTTACTAATGTGTGAAGGACGTTTGCGGTACACGTAAGTCGATATTATGCTTGTTCCAATACAATACGAAATTAATATAAGTAAAACGCACACATTCAAGCTCGTATTATGTTACTATTTTTATTTATTAGCACAATTTAGATGGATGACAAAAGTTTATAAAGTAAACGACACTGTCATACTTTCTTGTGTTAGTTTTGTCATAAATGAGATGTTAAATAATAAATTAAATAATAAATGTATATATACTTCTTTGATATCTGCTGAGGAAACTATAGACTCGATTCACCATACTAATTGAAATTGTTATGTTTATCATTCGGATTAAAGTATATCCGGATAATCGGATGTTACATTCAAAAATGTTTGAAAAAATTTTATACAATGTCTACATACAATATACTTACCCGGTTGGTCGTACGGATAATCCTAAATGCGCACCGTTTGAACATGTTATTATTTTAAATAATGTTGTCTGATAAATTTACTAAAAGTAACCGTTTCATTACATTGGCTTAGATTTATCTATCAATATAGGTATATGTAGCTATTGTTTTTAACGATATATGTTATTAGGAGACGAAATTAATGCAATAATTTTGTAATTCAGGAGGGCGAAGCCGTGAGCGGGTCGCCTGGGTGTTTTGTATAAATTTACTTTTTAGGACTATTTCCTAATTTGTACTGCAAGTTCTAACGCTATTCTTTTTGAATTTCATAATTATAGTTCTACGGGAATTACCCTATAGGTTTTTGCTTCGAATAAAAACGATTGTACCGACGCACATATTTTGTATGAATTTAACTATGCAATGAAAATAGCTGAAAAATTAAATGAATACCATTTCATTTTTCGACGATGTTAGTTTTCTCTTCGTGAAAATCCTATATCCTCCTCCTCCTGTTCATTTTTTTTTTCTTTTAATGTAAGTAAACCTCAAAAACATTTTTTTATCAAAATAATTAAATGACTTTAATAATTTGAAATAAAGTAGAAGTTTATAGTACGATTACACATATATACTCTAAATTATTATTAGTTTGACGTAGCGAGATAGATAGCTAACTTAATTATAATATCTATAATTGCATCTTTATTGTATTGCTACAATAAACATAAAAATTGAATTTTACAATATAATGTTATTAATTATACTGCTTACTAAAAACGTGTGCATAAATGTAATATATTTTTAAAATTTAATCGACACATACGTACGTAACTCACCATAATAAGCGGCCTGTCTACAGATCGCCGTTTCTGGAACATCGTGGACAAGGAATGGCGAGTGAGACTGGCCGAAGCCGCAGAGGCTAACATCTTGTAAGTTAATCCCTTTAAACGTCCATCACTTTTCACTGTCACTTATTAGTACTTATTCTCAGTATTTTTAAAAACAGTCATAATTTTGCTAGTATCATTTGGGATATGTTTAATGGCATACATTAGATAACACAATAAGATTATTTTACTCTTTTGCGTTGCTCCAGCGCTTTTCTGCAATTATGATTCAATGAAGCTGTATAGACGCACAGTCTGCAGGATATTTTGGTACATACTAAAAAGTGCGATAGTATAATATAAAATTAGATTATGAGATGGGAAGTAACGTCACTCAATTTATGTACCAGGCAATACAGGCAAACGTTTCAATTTTGAACGAAAAATGCCATTTTAACAAAAACCTATAATACGACAAGTTGGTGATTCGCCCTTAAATGGAAAGGAATAATTTATAAAAACAAGAAAAAATATATCTTTATACTACCATTTTTTTTGCTTATCAGGTACCTGTAGTAAAAAAACTCGTTTAATAAACTAATTTTAGATAGGAAGCTTAACTTGTTAGCGGTTTGATTTAACAAACCGAGATTATCTCGGTTATTTACAACGTAAAAACTAGGACTGACATCATTGCCGTAAAAATTTGCTAAAATTATAAAGCATTTAGTAGGCGACTTCGGACGAATTTTTATTTACCATGGAATCTCTGAGTCTGTGGTCTAAGACATTGAGTATTTGCACAATTTATCTTCGCCTAAAATATTGTTATTATTCCATTTCAACTGTTCTGTGCGGATGTATTTTATAGTTTGTCTATATTAAGACCATCTTTTGATGCTCAACCTACCATTCTGCGTTATTCCAAATTAAATAACTATACAATATTATCTTTTCGAAGGTACTCTTTCCGCTCACTCTTTCTCATAAATCTTTTTTGTCATATACTCACTCATTCTCTTGACGTGGTCACCTGAGAAGGTTTTTCATCATTTTTACCGTAATATCCTCGCAAGTACCTGCCATCTTGTGTATCTCTTCACTGCGGTTTCGGTCAGCTAAACTGACTCCGCATAACTTCTATTTTATTCTTCTTCTATAATACCCAAGGTTTGCTGTTGTACAGGGTAGCAGCACTGTACACAAAAACTGCATTGTGTACAGCCATGCAGCTATGCTGATGTTTCGCCGTTTCATAAATGCAGGTAAAGCACATTAACTCTGTTACCGGCAGCAATATTAATTTTCAAATCCATTTCGTAATTTAAATTTTCATTTCTACTACAAAAATACCTCCCAAATGTCCTCCTCAATCACTTGTTCCAATCACTTTAGTCCTTTCGTAATTTCTTTCAAATACCAGAATTAAATTAGTTGCTTTCATTGTTAGACCATTTTAATAATGGTCACACCGTATTTTGAGAGTGCTGACCAACAGTTGCAACCCGCATTCTGATAACTTCTGATAACGCAATGATAACTGAATCTGCGTACAACAAGTAATTTACCTGCAGATCACCCACTTTCACTCTCATATGACTTCGTAAATTTGTAACACCAAGTTTTTTAATAAGATCATATATTATACGATCAGATTGTACTTACTATAAACAAATATGTACATGTACAATGAATTTTCAATTGTTTGCATTTAAACAATTAAATATTCAAATTGGAATCAAACATACGCTACATTTAGAACAACAATGTAGTATTTAAAAACGTAAGCTCAAAATAGAGCACATGACCTGAACTGCGCTTACGCAGCAAACACCATTGAAACCCGCCCACGTTACAGTGAAAGCAAGTAACGATGCGCTACTACTGCCAACAATATTTATTTAGTTGGAGATCATTTCTTTTTCTATATATGGAAGATTGTTACATTATTCAACATGTCACTTTTCAAGTCAAACAAGTGAAAGCTGAATGTAAGTTTTTATAGATATACACAATATTATGTAAATGAAAGCCTTTACTGCCGGGTGTCAAATAATATTATAATCAAATTATTTTGTTTTAAGTAAATGGAGATTCAGATACTTGTTATTTTTACAATTATTTCCTTGTTTTATTAGAAGTATATGTGAACATCCCTACGCTACGCTTCCGTACAAGTGTTACAGGATATAACACAGATGTAGAAGTGGAGCCATGAAATAAGCAAAACAACTGATCTTTTTAACGCTTATTACAACAGCTTCTATTAAGAATAGTGTTATGCAGATTTTACATATTGGGTTCCAACCCTATACGGCGTATACTAGCAGCATTGTCCTGGTCAATTTATTTAAAATTCGCTATCTCAAGCATTTTTATATAATATTGATTTGTCAATTAACATGTTTCCTACATGGAATTTCAAAAAAATCGAAGCTTTTCTTTTATTACTTCAGTTGTTCACTAATTCGCTTGAAATACTACGAGTTTTTGTTACGTTCTTAATAGTTTATTTTAATCCTTAAAATAAACTAGATGTAATACAAAAATGTATCATCGATACAAAATTAAATGCAAAACTCCCATGTACTTATCAAACATTATATTTTAAGTATCTACCGATTTACGATTACTTTTTTAAGTCTACAACATGTTCAATTTGCTAGGTCTAAAATAGGATTACACAGAAAACTGTATCTCGCCCTTTATTGGACGTATTGATTTACAAACAAACCTAACAAACACAACTGGGGCGTTTTTTTGTTTACGACGATTGCGTTTGATCCAATTGATTGACGGAACTCAAAATAGAAAAGTAAAATTAATTTATTTACTTGTTTACATAATATGTACTTACAAAACAAAATAATGATAAACTTTTCATTCTTGTTCTATTTCTAGTGCGTTATCGACATTGTAAAGGAAAAATATCTAATAATTGTTACATAGGAAATACTCTTTCGGCTTCACGCTGTATCCCGCACAAGGCAGGAGAGCAGAACGAAATTGGGAACCTAGTGTTAAGAGTCCATTCCACTGCCGTTCCCCACATTCTGCAGAATATGAAAGATTGCATGTTGAATTGCGTAACTCAACGCCACACTTTGCCTTGTTATCAGAGCGAAGAAATGAAAACATTAAATAATCAATTTGAAAATATTAACTCGAGTGGGTATCGAACCCACTACCTATCGTTTACAGTCGCACGTTTGTGCCGCTGTGCCACGACAGGCCTCAATATAGGAAGTATTTTTCTAAAATACATTTTTTTATAATATAATAAGTAATACAGACTGATACGAGGTAAAATGTGTGCAGGAAAACAAAGACGCAACGTATTAAACCGCATAAAAACAATCTATTTAGTGGTCATAGATGTATTGGAAATTTAAATATATACATACATATAATGTACAAACAACAGTAAGATATTATTACATATGTATTTTTAATATCTTGTACAGGAAATTATAATAACAATCTAAAAACTATGTATTTATATATAATTATAGCCAATTAATGTGATCAAATTATATTTTTTTTATGAAAAAAAAAAATCAGCAAAGATAAATTATCGCAATTTGTATCGATTTTATAACACCTTTTACTTACTTCGTATTAAAATATTTAAGTTATAATTCACAACTTTCACACACAGGTTTTTACGTAATTTGTAAAATTAATAATTTAACGTTATCGATAAACAAGATATGTGTAGCTAAACGTGGTAGCTCAACTTAATTTTATATGAGAATCATCTTTTAAGAAATATTTTATATTCATATCATATCAGAAAAGAAAAATTAGTTGTGATCTAACTGGTAGTACTGTAGTTGTGATCTAATTTAACATACTATTTTATTAACATATGCTATCAACTTGTCTTAAAATTTAAAAGGATAGTTGATTCCGTTGTAGCGTATCCTGTCTGGTTTTACGCTATGGTGTCACAAAGTCGATCTCCAGAAAATATATATTATAAACAAGTTCACAAAGTAAGATTCGCAAAGCATAGATCTATAAATAAGAAATATTTGAATATTTAACACTAGATATTCCGTGTGTAACCATAAAAAGGCAGATACAATGAAAAAAAATATGTGAAAAAGAACAAGACAGTTTATTTCATAATTATTTGTTTCGTAAATAAAGCCACGATAACAAAATTTTGTACTATCAATCTTAAAATATTTGCGACGCATTTATCACTCATAACCAACCTGGCCTTTTAGGTAAGTACTTCCTAATAGAAAACAAATAATATTTTTTTATGTACACCATATTATATTTAATTATTCGGTAATAAATATTATTCAGCAGAAATGACGTTCTAACAAAGGTTGCGTTAAAATTTAACGACTTATGTCCTGTATGTCCTGTTTTGCCGCAACATAAAAAGAAATTCCAAAAACGTTTGCCAAAATTAAACAGAAAATAAATCCTTCGCTTGAATATTACACAAAAGTAGAAATCACTTGTCACACGTAAAAAACCTGGGCTGCGACGGAAATTGCGTAAAAACCGCCGGCGTTTGTAACGCACGTATACAAACTGTGTATCAAATAGAGAGTGGTGCCAAATCCATGCAAATAACAACATTTATCACAACATATCAAATTAAATCACGCTATAGTAGACTTTATTGTGGCTGAAAACGATATATAATGGCTCGCCACATTTTGTTCTATTACATGTCAGTGCGGCACTTGCAATCGTAAGCTTCATTACAATATTGACACGGGCGATAATGCACAACTCTGTTTCCGAGCCATAAGGTTGATTATATAAAAGCATCCTGCAATAACACAGGTAACATATTTAATTTGATGCTGAATTCTGATTTGATAAAAAATGAGAAAATCTTTATACCTATTACAATGCTGAATTTTTTATATTGCATTGTAGTTAAACTCTTAAATAACAATAAGCCATAAATATACAATATTGTCCTATAATTTGACACAGAAACTAGAAGAAACATGATTAAAATAACTATTATGTTTTTACAGTCATCCCGGGCAAAACTTCAGATTTACACTAAGAAAATATTGTTTTTCATTGGATCTGGCCACATGTGCAAATTTTCAAGAGAATTAAACAGCAAAAAGTAGGTCAAAGTAATATTACAAGAACATTTTACATTGATAGATGTTTTTGAAGAAACATATTAAAACACAATTATTATAACCTGTCGTGACACACACACATGACCACAAATTCGGTGGAAATTGGAGAACAGAATGGAGTGTCCTAACACTACATTTCCAAGTTCCCTCTGCCTACGCTGCCTAGAGCGGGATACGGCATAAATTAAACAAAGACTTAAATTTTATCTATCATACGTGAAACAAAGTCCCTCCATGTGAAACAATTTGGCATATTTTTGTTCCCCTACCTAAGAACATCTCAATAGATTTAGAGCTTTTAAACTGTGGTCTCTTGTAAATTATAAGCACACACTAGAACCTCAAAATTTCAAATACTTAGGTCATTTATTTCCTAAGTTATTTAAAGCAAAGTAAACTATTTTGACACTGATTCACTCGCTTACTGATCAAAGTTACTACTATTTCTTGGGACTTCCTATAGAAATCTGACATTCAGTACAGGAGTTAACTGCCAACATCTATCAAATGTAAGAACATGGAAGATCTGGACTAAGTGGTTTAAGTGGTGATTTAAAACAGTAACAGCCCAGTCAAGTTATCATAGAAATTGACATTTTGACTTTGCAAAATTTCTTCTTTTGTTGCAAAAATATTGAAGTTTTGGAGGATCTCCTATATGACGAACCCTAATAGCTGGGCTAAACTATAAAAGAATTCAATATAAAGAATTTCATATCAAAGTTATTCAGAGTGAAGACTCTCTTATATTGATGTACATCAGTATAAAAAACGGATATCTAATTTATGGCACTAAGAGCTGATATATTTTTATTAATTAAGTATAAACCTGTTTTCTGTAAAAAAGTCTCACCTTAAACATCCTATAAGTAACCAGCCATATCACAATGAAGTTGTTTGTTTCTCAATGAAAGTAATCTCTAGGTAAAGCCAAGCCAAGTCAAAGGTTCCTTACAGCCACTATGTATATGTATATGAACACATAATTCTGCTTAAAGAATGTTATAAAGTCACTTCCAAGTCACATAAAATTTAACTATATAATAAAACAAATCTATAGAATTGGATCTTTGATATGTAAAAAAAGATATAATTAATGTAATGTAATGTTTTCAGCAGTTTATGAACACAAGTACATAACATTTTATTATTTGTACTTAATAAATGTATACCATTTGATATTTATATGGACTATCTAAGACGTCAAAATAAAAAAAAGAGAAAGATATAAATAACTAACTGTTTGGAGTACAGGACAGATATAAAAATATATCATATAATTTATTATTTAAATAAGTAGATAAATAATGCAGTTATAAGTAAATGAAGTAGTTATTTATTTACATGAATTTACAAGTTTCCAATTCTTGGCCCATCCAAAGATATCATAAATACATTTTTAGAAAGTATGTCTAATGTGGCATTAACACAATAATTTAAAAGAAAGGTGCACAAGGATACACATATTTTCTTTTTTCTAGTGAGAAAAGCAAGCACAGTATTGACTTTCACCGCTAATGCCATTGTAAGTATTGAGAATTGAGTGTCCTACTGGACACTGGTTCAAGACTGCAATGCGTTAGACATTTGCTCCTATAAACCCCTTGGTTTAATGGGCTGGATTATGGAATGGATAGATTTTTCCAACAAAAAATTATATAACTAATAGTACTAGTACTGTAAATAACTATAGTAGTTGGCAATATAGATAAATAATATTTTAAGCCATTAAATATGTATTATAAAATGCATATTTTTTTATTAAAATAGTTTAATTAACATTTTACCAAACATATCTTGGTATCATATGCTTAGAAATAATGAAAATCATATTAATTAACTTTCAATATTTCTTTTGAATGCTTTTTACTGTTAAAGAATACAATGTTATTAGTTAATTTTATGTTTAAAATCATTGTTTTAAAAAAGACTAGCTCTTACATTCCGCTTTCCCTAGGTCAGATCAGGTCTTTAAAAATTGTAATATATACTATTTTAAGTTTCAGACTTCAAATTTAGTGACAAATAGAATTACTTTTGTATCTACTGCAATGATTTCAGAATCACTAAAATGTTTAAAGTTATCAATATTGTGATGTAACAATCTACATCCTACTTATTATAACAAATTTTACTTTTCTTTTTATGACCAATAAAGCTACAAATCTTTATAAAAATTTACTTTTAAAACATGTCAGAAATTAATCCACAAGATACTGTGATTTAAGCTATAAGCATTGATTAAAGTTTGCTAGTTATACATATTAAGAAGTTTTTAATTGCGGGTATATTATTTATATAATTATACGCAAGTGTGGTATATAATTTGTCAACATAATGTGTAATATACAAAATAAATGGATTATCACTATTTTATCGTTTAACGACCTCGATAAATCAAAAAAAATAAATTGTAGGCCAACTGTCAAAACTATATCTTATATAAAACAGTATAATAATTATTATTTATAAATACAATATTATAAGAATTAATCTAATGTTTGAAAAGTTTACCTAACAAAAAATATCTTATTAAAGTCATATCAATAAGAAGTTCATAAGATAATATGACATTATTAAACTTACCTCTGGATCACTATCGCCGTTCTTATTTTTATCACTTTTAGTCTTCATCGTCCCCTTTAAATAATATCCGTCACCAAAACTCTCACAACACTTATATTTATTAGAGTACACAATTAAACAACGACTTTACACACTCAAATTATGCAGAACCGCATACCATAAACGAATTGACATGGCATGGCATAGCTTACTACAACTCGCGAGTGAAGCGTATCGGCAAACGCCGCAACACTAAAGTACCGTTTTTTTGTAAATTTTAACAAACTCAATTACGCTGTTGAATTTAAATGGCTTTTTTATTATAATGCTCTCTTTATTTTTTTGAAATGATATTTTAAAAAATATTCAATGATTAATTTACAGTTTTATCATCGAATAGGTTTGTGTATTTCAAGATGCCCTGCGATTGGTTGGATAGGTCACGTGACAGCTTAGAGTTAACTGACGTTTCGTGTAGACGCATAGTGATGTACCTTTATTTTGATATCGATAAATATTCGACTTCTTTTTTATAGTTAGATTGACTTGACGTATTTAGAAGCCATCATTAAAGATTATAAAACATTTAAATATAATAGATTTATTACACTGTACAGTCCGTAAGACTTAAGCTAAGCTTTGCATTCGTGAGAGAACAAGTTTAGTGTAGGTCAATGGTCAAACGCCCTATCTTGGCGTAAATCGGTTAATACACTTTTTGACTATTTACATCTTTTGTGCAAATAGCAACCTCACAATATTTTATTTTTAACATTTTATTTTTGTACAAAAATGGTAAAATGCATGATTAAGCAGTTAAAAATATTATACACAATGTTGGTTATAAGCATATAACAGAATGATTAACCTATACGATACATAAGACGAGAGTAAAAATTATGCGTTGCAATTTTGTATAGCCGTATAGCAATGCATATTATTTTAGAATACATTATTTTAGAATTATAATAGATTTCTAATAAGAAACTTTATTTAAGTCTCTACTTTTTAAATAACACAAATGTAAAGCTTAGCTGAAGTATGTACTTACTAGAATATTTATAGTAATTATCTTAAAAAATTTTTAAAGTCTAGTCTACCTACTCTTTTTTTATGGAAAAGACAAGGCGAACAAGCAAACGGATCACCTGATGGTGAGTGATCATCGTCGCCCACGGCCCCATGTAACGCTAGGGAAGCTACAGGTGTGTTGCCAGTTCCACAGATGTGTGGCGCGTGGTTGAAAATTCCTACGAAACCAAAATGATGTGGATGGTACCTTAGTTTATGATATACTGTGCGGTTGGAAAATTCGGTGGCAGGTACCAAGTCAAACGTTCTCCGTACACTCCCCGTGATACGAGTATATGCGGTAAAGAAAGATCAGCAAGGATACGTCTCTATGCAAATTCAAAGTAACAAGCCCTACACTGATCATTGGGTCCCCAACGATTCGAACGGCTCTTCGTTGTATGCTATCAAATGGTTCGAGTTGATAATGGGGTGCACCAACCCAGAGGTGAGAACAGGATTCCATATGAGGCCGAACCTGGACCCTATAAGGGCCAAACGGTGTTTAGGCGTGAAGTACTGTCTCGCTCTGCTGGTGACCCCAGTTTCATTCCAGATGATCGTGATATTTATTGGCAGTCGCTGAAATAGCTGAGGCCCAATATACTGATTCTGGTGGCGGCTTTGAAGGGAAGTGAAATTCGAAAATTAATGATACGACAAATGGGGGTTATTAGCAGTTAACATGCAGACTTGTGTCTTCTTGGGGTTGAAGTTGAAGACTAGAGGGATGCCTCAACGGAAGACTCAAGTTAATTTCGGCACTGGTCGACGTTTGTTCGAGAAACACCGGCCACAGTGCTATTATCTGCATAACAATGTATGTTAGAGTTATCCAACATATCATTGACATGCAGAAGAAAAATCGTAGGGGACAGCACACAGCCTTGGGGGACACCAACGTACACTGGCATGTATTTGGAGCAAAAACCGTCAACAGCGACCTTGATGCTGCGCCTAGTGAGAAAGCTAGCGATTCACTTCCATAAATTCTCGAGAACTCAAATAATAGGTACCCAAGTTTTGTTTCGGCTACCCTACTTTTTGCGGGTTATAACGTAAACCTGAAAAAAAGTAAAGTGAAGAAAAAGAAAACAAAATATTTATTTTGTAAACTAAAACGTTTTATAAATTAATAAATTCTGACTGGAGAGAATAAAATATTTTATAGGTAATATAAATTAATAATGACAATTATTATTCATTTATTTCATACAACAATATTAAGTGCTTGTTACTATTTTTTCTTAGCAGCCTTCTTTTTAGATACTTTATAAGGACCTAATTGACGTCGTACTAATAATCCACGCCACCACGCTTGGACTATTATAGCAGATTTCAACATTTTTTCTCTATATTGACGTAATTTTTCACGTTCTTCTTTAAATAGTATCCACTCTTTTATTAATATATCATGTTTTTCTTTCTAAAAGGGAAAAACGAATAAAGTATATAAATTTGTAACTATTTACAAGTATGCATTACACACTCGAGTTATATTACCGTATTTTCTAAATAAATCCTTTTATCAAGCGTATTTTGATATTCATTCTTTTTAACTTGTATTTTCAAATCGATACCTTCCATATCTTTATCATATTTAGTCATCCATTTATCTACTTTATCTAAAGTTTCCTGCCAATGCAATAAAATTTAAAAAAAAAACAGTTGTAATACATAAATTCATTATAAAAAGGTAACACGAAACATAAAATACTAAACATTGATAGCAATATTGATTAAGACTTCTATCTCCGAATGTACTCTTTGTTCACTATCCGCCCTTTGCTTAAAGTATTCGATAATACCGGACGGGATAGATTCTTTATCTAGTATAGTTTGGTGCAGTTGTTCAGAACGAGATATTTGCCATTGGCCAACGTATCGGCTTCGAATTTCTGCATTTAACGTAGCATCCTTAAATAACAGAATACATTTATTTATGTTTTGTTAATTTTTATTTTATGTGTGTTTAAACTTTTCTTTACAAACTTCTGCTTTGCTTCGGAGTGCTTCTATTGTAGCATCAGTATCATAAATAACTGATTTAACATGATTACGTTGCTGCCGTAGTTGCTTATTAAGTTCTCGGCGTAAGCTTTAAGTGGTAAAATGATCACAGGTAAAATTATACTTTTGAAATTAAACAATTTTACCCGGATTAATAGTGTGTATTAGATTTATATATTTTTGCAACCTGACGTTTCGAACACTTTACAGTGGTCCGTAATATACAGTGAGGTCATTCTGCAAAAATCCAGAATGTTGGCGGTAGCTTCATATAATAATGATGTAAAAAAAAACAGACGAATGCCACCTCAATCTACTCGTCGTGACCGCAGACTACTGTAATGTGTTCGAACGGTCGGGTTAGAAAAATATATGAAACTAATATACGCGATTAATCCGGTCAATATTATTAAACGTATGGTAATATTCAAATAATTAAACGTATTTTCTATAACAACGCACTATTATATAGTATAAATAATTGTGCTATATCAATTCTTAGTTCATAAAATATTTCTTCTTTTACATTTTATTCTTTGCTTCTTCTTCGAAAATTTCAATTTTATACCTATAGATGTTGACAAAATTATCTACAGTTGCCTGTAATTGTCTATAATTACGATATTTAATCATATCTTTGTAGGCAGACACAAACGTTGAAAGAAATAGTTTCCTGAAAACGTATTAGACGTTAAAAATCAAAATATTAATAATACATTTATCTTTAAAGTTACTTGTTAGTGAATATAATTTAACCTGTCTTTATCGAGCTTGTTAAGTTTATATTCATTACAATCCAGTTTTTTTGGATCAATATCGTCTAATTCGTCTTTAACTTTCGGCTGAGCGATTCCATACTTTAAGGATAAAAGTAAAGCCATATCTGACATTATCTTAGTGATACGCAATTCGTTATTACATTCAACTAAAAAAAAAGTAAGTCAAATAGAAGTAGACTGATATAAAATTCATTGCTGATTAGGACATATATTTAAGTTTCATATTTACCTAGTATCCGCATTTCAATTATGGTATCTTCCAAAATAGTAGCAAATAATGAAGATTGTAAAAACGGCAAACTAAAAAATATTTAATTAATTATCATCATTATCAATTACACCCTCAAAGTTTTTGAATATTTAAAATAACATACCATATATCTTCAGCATTTTCATAATCGTTTTCATCACAAAGATCTTGAGATGTAAATTTGGCTACCTCCGAAGAATTCTAAAATTATATTAAGCGACAAGCAATTCGTACATCACTAGCTGTACAATTATTAATATTGAGAGAATAAAATATAATTTTATAGGAGAATTTATTTATGCCGACGCTTCTAACTACTACCGTTAGATCTGTAGATTTCATACAAGTTTCGACCATATAATAAAACTATTTATAGGAATCGACATATCGAATACGTGATGCTGTTAGTGTTATATAATATCATGAGGATCTAATCTTTCATATTTTTTTCCATAAGTGAAACAGTAATATAATAAATATATAAGTAAATAATATATTATATTGTATGGAAAATAAAACGAATATATTTTCAGAGAACATTACCTCCACAATAGCTTCCAAACGTGACATGTTATATGTTAGGCAATGATTGATTTATATGTAATTGTCACTTGCAAATTTATTTTTAGCACTATACCACCAGTATGAAGTTTTGTGGCATATTTTTCAATTCAAAAATATTTTTATATAATTTTGTTTTGGATTGTTGAGCGGTGTTTCAACATTATGGCTGCGGTTTCAAATTTATAATTAACCGATTTTTATAGTGTATTATATTGAATAGGTATACTTAGTACTATATTAGCTTTTAAATTACATGGAATAAGTTTAGTTCAATGTGCGTTCAGGTCTATGTGGCGTTTTGAGCGAGCCAGTTGAAAAAAAATCACATATACGTATGTTATATGAAAACAAATTTTATTTCATTTTATGCTGTTGCTGACTTCTTTTTTAACTAATAGGATTCAGAGGGTTGATGTGAATGGTAGGAAATCTCCTGGTTCCTTAATCAGTATGGGGGTATTCTTGGGTCCTTTTTTCTCCTTAATATATATAAATGACCTACCATATTTAGTTGAAAAGAACCATGAGATAGTATTGTTTGCTAATGATACATCGCTAATTTTTAAAGTGAAAAGAAGGCAAAAGTATATGACGATGTAAACAATGCTCTCTCTAAAATAGTACATTGTTTTAGTGCTAATAATTTACTTTTAAATAGTAAAAAAACTAAATGTGTAATATTTCGAACACCCAACATGAAAACTGTAAAAGCCAATGTACTTTTGAATGGTGAAGCCGTGGATCCTGTTGATTCTACGGTATTTCTCGGGATCACCATTGACTCTAAACTGCAGTGGGGACCTTATTTCGATGGATTGGCGAATAGACTTAGCTCAGCAGCCTTTGCGGTTAAAAAATCTGAATATTAACAGCCGTTTCCACGGCTCGCCCCGTTTATTTTATTTACTTTCATAGTATTATGTCCTACGGCATTTTACTTTGGGGTAATGCAGCCGGTATTCAATCAATATTTGTCTTGCAGAAGCGAGCTATTCATGCAATCTATAAAGTAGGCCCAAAAGACTCTTTAAGGGCAAAATTTAAAGAAATTAATATAATGGCCGTTGCATCGCAACACATTTTTGAAAATATTATATATGTTAAGAAAATTAATGAATTTAGCAAAATCAGGGACATACATAATATTAATACTAGAAATAAGTTTAATCTTAGTGCACCTATGACTCGATTGCATTGAGTCCGTAATTCTTTTATGGGTCAGGGACCAGGGTGTACGCTTTTACAGTAGGATCCCAGAAAACCTCCGAGAATTTTCTATTTCACAATTTAAAAAAGTTGTGAAAAGACGCTTGTGTGTTAAAGGTTATTAGTGGGGTGGGAAGTTTGTCAATGTTTGACAATTTTATCTTAAATTAGTACCTTACCTAGTTAAGACCTTCATTTAGTTTTATTTTAGACTTGTAGCCTATTCCATCACCCCATTTCCGAAATTTAAAGCCAAAATTTAAATACGATGCTAGCGTGATATGCATCGGAAAAGAAAGCTGCTTTGCCCTGCCAATGAGGGAAAAGTAAAAAGATTCAATATAATAAAGGCAGCGTTTCATGCCATTCATATTTTTACGTCTCTCTGAATACTTTTTGCACTAATAAATATTTAAGATACAGTATTATATAACAGTATCTATAGATACTAAAATAATATAATGTTGCTTAAATTTATAACAATATATTGACAAATAAAAAAGAAATGTATATCTGTTTTATTTTTTATTTTGTCTAGCGTTTTTTTCCCCTTTTTCTTAGCCACTTTATAGGGCCCTAGACGTTGCCTAACAAGTAGACCACGCCACCAAGCTTGCACTGTTATAGCTGCGTTATTCATTTTTTCTTTATAAAGTCGTACTGCTTCCCGATCTTCTTTAAATGTTTTCCAGCTCACTATCAAATCAGCATGCTTTTTGATCTGAAAATAAAGATTAATGTTATTACTGAAATTTTCTATACAAAATATATATATACATATATTAAATATATAAACGTGTTTTTTCATGTAAATACAAAAACAAATAATTAAACATTATTTAAATACCTACGCAATGCCCAAATTCGGCGGAAAGTGGGCAACGGAAGTGGAATGGAGTGTCTTAACACTAGGTTCCCAAGTTCCCTCTGCGTACCCTGCCATGTGCAGGATACAGCTTGAAGCTGATTAATTATTTAAATACATATATATGTCATTCACATAGGCCACAACCTTTCATGCACTGCCTATTAAATTTGAGCTCTGTTTTTGTGATTGACTCGCTGATGTGAGTATATCTAATGTAAATGTAGATATGTAAAAATAAAATTCAGAGTGATCATCTTTACCCGCTTTTCTAACTCTATACGTTTTTCATATGTGTGTTCGTACTCATTCCTCTTTAGTTGTATCTTCAAATCTAGCCTCTCCATGTCTTTATCAAATTTTTCCATCCACTCTTGTACATTTTCAAGAGTTTCCTGTTGTTCATATTTCCTTATTATTCCTTGTATAATATTTTATATTAAAATATTCATGTTATCATTTTAAAATATTTCATAATTGCATATAACCACTGTCTATACTTTGCTTGCATAGTTTCATCGATAGATGTTTAAACCAATGAATTTATAGAAATTTGTAATATAGTTCGTTAAATACTAGGTAGGTATCACTATATGGGAAACTATGTGAGGAACAGAAATGGAACTGGGTGTCTTAAAACTAGGTTCCCAAGTTCCCTCTTCCTACCCTGCCATGTGCGAAGCTTAGTGAGTGAGGTATCACTATAGCAGCTACCTACGTACCTACTTACGTTTCAAAATGCCGAAGAACTAAGAAATATAAAAACAAAGAGACTTGCTACGCGAATGCCATCGTTCTCGTAAGTGGAAAAAATATGTGTACTTATAGCAGATATATATTTTTATTAAAAATCAATTTCCTCAAATTAGCGCTATTATAAATTGTAGATTAGCCCATGTTCAGTAAGCATTACTGCTTTACGATATATCGATGCCTTTAGCTATAAACTACTTCAAAACTTTGCGTTTTTAAAGTTTCTTTACCTGACACGTAAAGTTAAAGGTCAGATGGAAAATAAAACACGAGAAAATAAATTATTTTGTTGAAGTTTGTAAATTATCCGAGTTACCTTATGGTATATCCTTATTGCAAAGATGGAACAATCTGTAGGGTCTGACTTATTTAGTAGAAAGTTAAAGTTAACAGAATACTCGATATGGGTTTTGTAGTAAAGTAACTAGTAGGTAAATTAACCAACTAACATTAATTTTAATGTTTACTAAAACTTCGATTTCAGTATGAACACGTTGTTCTTGATCGAATTTCATTTTAAAATATTCAATGTTTTCAATAGGTGTTAATTCTTTGTTGGATATTATTTGCATCTGTTGCTCTGCACAGGACCGTTGCCAGTTACTGACGTAACGGTTTCGGCTTTCGGAAATCATTTCAGCGTCCTTAAAATATAAAATTGTACAATAAAAAAAATAATTTGTCTATAATTCGTATTTTTTTATATTATAGTGCGAAAGTAAAACGTATATTCAGTTTTTTTTTTTTTTTTCAAAACCAATGGGGAAAATAATTCTGGCCACTTATGTATATACTTTTAAATGTATTTTTAACAAAATACCAGATTAAAACTCATTGTTTTCACCTCCAATTGTCTCTAATAAATTAATTCGAGTACCAGATAAATGTGTTTATAAATAAAAACAAAGTTTATTTAAACGAATAAAAATTTTAAAGAACAAAACGTTTCTAGTATTTACAGTAACTAGAATTAATAATATTTTTAAAGTTTTAAACATTAATCCAATTAGATACTCACTTCTAGATATGATTTTAGATTTTCAATTTCAATAGCAATATCGTAAGTGACAGATTTAATATGATTTCGATGTTGGCGAAGATGGCGATACGCATCATGGCGGCATCTAAGCGTTTTCATAAATTTAAAATTAAGTTCATTATATATTATATATATTAGTTAAATATAATAAAAAAAAATCAAGATTTTATGTAAATGTGATGTATGTGTCAATAAAATGGTAGGTACAATTGAAAAGTGAAATGGAATATTTTTCATATTCCTAACGTACTTCTGGAGATCTCACAAAAAAAGCCATATATTGGTATCTGTAGAAGGATAAAAAAAGAAAAATAACGACAACACTAAACTTAGAAGATCAGAGTATCAGACTGACGTACCTTACTTAGATATATAATTCAACAAAAGATTTAAATTAGTGAACAAACATTGGCTATTTCGTAGACAACGTAAGGATCTTACATTTTATTTTTAGATTCCTCTTCGGTGAGGTCGTGAAGACGCGTGTATGTGTTATCGATATCATCGACGTGTTGATTTAAAGGCTCAAACTTGCGTTCCATTGAAAGATTTGAATACGTTTCGTTAAGCACTTGATGTACGCTATCTCTACAATAGAATGATAATAATGTGTAATGAACTGAAATTGGGCAAGATCTCCGATATGGTAAACTGATATTATTAGGTATTATCTCTTTATCTCACAAAAATACATTTCTGTCTCTCTCAGCTTCACGCTGTCTCCCGCACGAGGCAGGGTAGGCAGAGGGAACCCGGGAACCTAGTGTTAAGGCACTCCGTTCCACTTCCATTCCCCACTCTCCGCCCAATTTGAGGCATAGCGTGTTGAGTGGCGGAACTTAACGCCGCGTTTTGCCTTATAACCAGAACGAAGAAATGAAAATTTAAATATTCAAATTGAAATATTAAATATTTCATTTCCTCGACTGGGGATCGAACCCAGAACCTGTTGGTTACAGTCAGACGCTAGTGCCGCTGCGCCATGACAGGCCTCAAAATACATTTCTGATTTCCTATATACCTACACGTAAAGCATGTATTTACTACTAAACTTAAACTCCTAAGTGTGGAATACCACTTTAAAAAACATAGCAAAAACATGTATTTACTATTGTATATAAGCACATATATATATATATATATATATATATATATATATATATATATATATATATATATATATATATATATATATATATATATATATATATATGTATATATATATATATATATATATATATATATATATATATATATATATATATATATATATATATATATATATATATATATATATACATATATAAATTACATAAGCAATACAATGTCTACGTGTTAAGGCATTTTTTTTTTGCTAAAATTTATTATAACTTATGTCTAATGAATCTCGATAACATTTTTCACCTATCCCGTCGCAGTTTCTTTAATGAATATTCTAAACAGTCCAAACGTTTAGGATCTATACCCTCTAATTCGTCTTTTACAGCTTCTTCTTGAACTCCGTATTTGTTTGAGAGTAATGACGTCATTTCTGTCATCACTCTGCTTATGCTCATTGCCGTATTACATTCCTCTGTATCCATTCGTATCATCACAATTTAAAAACGTTTATTTATTCTTTTATTACTAATTTCACTCACTCACACAGCTTCACGCTGTATCCCGCACATTGCAGGGTAGGCAGAGGGAACTTGGGAACCTAGTGTTAAGAAACTCCCCGTTCCACTTCTATTTCCACTTTCCGCCGAGATTGAGGCATTGCGTGTTGAGTGGCGGAATTCAACGCCGCGTTTTTGCCTTGTACCAGAGCGAAGAAATGAAAACATTAAATATTTAAATATAAAATATTTAATATATCATTTCTTCGATTTCGATCGAACCAATAACCTGTTGGTTACAGTCACACGCTTGTGCCGCTGCGCCACGACATGCCTCAAATTCTATTTCTAATTTTCTTTAATAAATAACAGTGTGTTAAGATTACTTTGTGATTTATACCGGATTTAATTGATTAGCGCTATAGATTTATATTTCCAAGGAATGTAAACAATGTATGTACAATCAGCTGTCGTATTAGTTACAAGAGTTATTTTCTTCGTATATGGGGTTCTTATTTATTAACACCAACACCATAAAAATATAAATGCGTGATAGTAAATCTGGGGATGTGGGTTCGACCTTAACCGCAGGAATGTGTATATAAATTTAAACTATCTACCTACGTTCCGTCCACTGATACAATAAGACAAACTGCTTTATGAAACTCTGTGTCATATTTAGGAAGAAATTTATTACAAGAACTTATTTCTCAAATAAATGCATTAGCATTACCAATTTAGAGCATTTAACAGATAAATTATTCATTATTTAAAACTAATATAAAATTATTATACAGTACTCACTCATGGAGAGTTATGACTGCACTGAAATTGCTTGTAGATAGCTGCGCAATTAGTTTTTAGGATATTTTTATATATTTATTACTTTTTTTCAGAACTTCAAGGCGGTCACAACACATGGACTGTTCAGTACCGATGTATATAAATATTAACTTTATAAATACCTAATATTTTTAATTGCGTTAAGGCATCTTCGAGAACAGCAGCGAACAAACACGTTGTAAAATACGGCAGTCTGTTAAAAAGAAACATGAATATAAACTTCTGACAAAATTATCATAAATTGTTTATATTACGTATTTATAAATTAAAATAGGTACCTGTTTGGATCATCATCCAACTGACGACCCTAGAATCATTAAAAAAAAATTAATGTATTTTTTATTATTAGCATTAAGTAGGTAATTGGCTATGGTTATCTTTTCATAGACACATAGATAGAAATATTTTTTTGCAAATAAGGTATAATTTGAACGAAGCGGATGTGTTCATCCAGCTTCAGCCAGCAATAAAATATATATTCTGTTAGAGCAATCAAAAAATAATTTTTACTCATTTAGAAATTTATACTGTTAATTAAAGTCTGTAAGAAAAAAAAATGCAAATATAATTTAAAACAGTAACATTCTCAATCTTCAGTTCAGACTTCGGACTGAAATTATTTATATCAGCATTTTCGACGTCATGTTAACAATTGCAAGCAAAATAAAGAAATCATAGCTTTTTTAATATAATAAAATTCATTAACAATATGAGATTATGTTCATTTTATAGATAGGAAGCACGCTATAAGGGATCACTCCGTTTTCGACCTTTTGTCCACCAAAACACTTAGCGATAGAAAATAATGCTGCTTTTAAAGGCATTAGAGAAAAAACATTACATCGTAACTTGTCTTTTCAAGA
Organism: Eueides isabella; assembly: GCA_019049475.1. Taxonomy (NCBI): domain Eukaryota; kingdom Metazoa; phylum Arthropoda; class Insecta; order Lepidoptera; family Nymphalidae; genus Eueides; species Eueides isabella. Next base: position 3,821,231 of record CM032400.1, read on the forward strand.
AAACGGCTAATGTCGCTTGCACGACCCCAAGTTTCTTCCACGCCGCTAAGCTTCTTGTAAGAAAAACTCATTTATAAAATATATTTATATCAAAAATAAATGTAAATAAAAATGTAAAAAAATATCTAAACTTATATAAGTGACATTTATAAATCTCGTTGACTGTTTACTTTTTAAATATGCATGCTTTGGCTGGTGAGCTATTTAACTTGCATTTACTATTAACTACTTCATTATTGTTATAATATGTACTGTATTTAATATTATTTTATTGAAACGCCTTTCTCGTCTTTTTTGTCACTTACGGACAGTAAGAATGTAATAAATTAAGTTTTTTCTAATTTGAATATTAAACTGGCCATATATAATCTATATAGACATTTTCTAAACGTCAAAGCTACTACGAAACTCGACTCGCCTCAATATGGTTAACTAATAATAATCCGCTAAATTTACTGCTTCATATCATTCGTGTATTTTCTACAATACGTGACACTGGCAATTATTTCGCGCCTGTCATCGCAAAATCAGGCCACACAATAAAAAAAAATGGTTAACTAATCATAACTAAAACCACCGCCACCGACAAAAATAAAGAAAACGAATAAAACAACATATATAAAAAGTAAAATTTAATACCAGGTATGTCCACAACTTACTTTATGACTTGAACAACGTTTAATTCGTTAAGCTAATAAATAAACATAAAAGTGGTACAACGTTATATTTCACAATGTTCATAACAAGCTATAAAATCACAAAATAGAAATGCTTTACGACAAAGCCAACTTACAAATAAAAAAAAATGAACTAAATTAGGAATATGGTATCTTAACATAACTTCTATATATAAAATTCAATACTATATTTTCACACACGGCAGGTATATGATAATCATTTTTTAATTATATTTACAAACAAATATTTTAATATTAAACAAAGCCATTTTGATTTTTTTTTACTATCATTTTGTTGTTATTTATTAACAACTTTTGATATATTTTTACTATTTTTAAAGTGTTATTCCACACTTAGGATTCAAAAATACAAGTTTTAAAAACATATAAAAGTTTGAATGTAGCTGGATTTGAATTCGTCTCACTTGGAAACAGTCCAAGTGCTCTGACCAACTAAGTATGACTTAGTTCTCATCATGCTTCGAAATTCTTATATGCTTGTTACAATTTATTTATGTTCAATTTTTTATAGAAAAGTAGAACTTTCGAATTATTTATAATTATAATGTCTCTTTTTAGCTCTAACAAAGTTGGAAAGGTTCGAGATTATTATTTTATTGTTTTCAATTAAATATACAAATTTTCTTTTACATAGTGTAATTGTACTGATTTTAGCATTACTATAATTTTTTTATGTTAAGACTATCGTTATATTGGTTATTTTTCATAGAGAAATGCATAAAATAATTGTTGATGGCTTTTGAATATAATATTGTAAATATTATACAAATCATGCTAAAAATCATAGTAAAATGGCGGATATCATCATTGTGACAATAATTCAATGGAATTAAATAACTCCTTAAAGTCAATTCCATGTTGACAAATTCAAGATATTTTACAAATATTGAAAAAAAGGAAACAAATTAACAAGTTGCTTTAAATTATAAAGTATACTTGAGTTATTCAAAATATATAACAAATAAAATTTCATTAGTATTTATTCTAGAAAAATACTGGCTTTGAGCCTTATCGGATAAAACATTGAGTAACTATATTTCAGTTATTTACAAGGAAAAATAAATAAATATAACAATAAATATATCTATACATTGGAAATCTTGCCTAGACGTTTGTATTGAAAGTTTCAGTCTTAAGTTTTGAGCCACCGGCTAACATATAAATGTTATTTGCAACAAAAAACCAAACTGACAGAGTAAATTATAATATTCTTTTAATATGTAAAGAAGTTATTTATCATTTAAAAAGAACTGTTGATGAGTTAAGAAAGTATTATGAAAAGAGATTAATAAAAAATAAAAACATTAGCAAAGTGGCTCAACTTAGTATTGTAGGGTGAAAGTAACAAATAATACTTAAAAATAGCACAAAAAAGATTTATAATAAAAATAACCGTTATATTCTTACTCTATGACTCTCTTTGTCGCGAGGACATTGATATACATATACATATTTTATATGAAAAGTCAGTGTATAACCTAATTTCAAACTAAAATGGTCACACACAACCGACCCAGTTAACATTCTCAAACATTTACGTACAATTCAGAATCAGAAATCGTCAAAATATACTATTTTTACTAAACGTTAACAACGCGTTTTAGGTTTATAATTTTTTTAAAATACAAATATAGTCCTTACATATGTTTTTGCAACGCGAACGAATGAATAACATACATCTCAAAGTCTTCTTTATCACTTTGTTTGAAGAATATTTATACAATTTACAATATGACAGTATTTCTGTAAACGAAAACATATGTAAGAACTAATTATTTATTATCTTGGACAAAATGTAATACGCTCGCTACACTCTAGCGACTTGTACTGGCATCACTTGCTCGACGACGGTTGGGCGCGTTCTGTTGACAAAATTGTGGGGTGAATAATTTTAATATTGATTAAATATAATAGAAGAAGATATATATGTATGCAAATTGGGGCGTTGAGTTCCGCCACTCTATATGCTAAGACTACTAGGCCCGAAGGCGCTCTCTGCTAAGAGAGAGGGATACAGGTTGAAAATCTTATTGATTGAAGTTTTACTTACTTACTTACTTAGCTTCACGCTGTATCCCGCACGAGGCAGGGTAGGCAGAGGGAACCCGGGAACCTAGTGTTAAGACACTCCGTTCCACTTCTGTTCCCCACTTTCCGCCGAATTTGAGGCATTGCATGTTGAGTGGCGGAACTCAACGCCACGCTTTGCCTTATTACCAGAGGGAAGAAATGAAACATTTAATATTTAAATTGAAAATATTAAATATTTCATTTCCTCGACTGGGGATCGAACCCAGAACCTATCGGTTACAGTCACATGCTTGTGTCGCTGCGCCACGACAGGCTTCACAGTTGAAGTTTTCTTTTACGGATTCCCTTTGGTAAAATGTAAAGAATTTAAATCAACATAAAGAGTATCAAAATAATGTAACAATCAACATAAAGGCAATTACGAGTAAATATTACATATGTTCAATAATAAAATTATATTTTGAATTAATTTGGAACATAATTTAATTATCATTCTTAAAGCAAACATATTTAAAACCTCTGCTTAGTCACCGGTCAACGCTTATTGCATACATATAATAAATTATAAAATACTTACTAAATTTCCTAACAGCCTCTTCCCTTTCTTGCGCATCAAAATACCACAGCGTAATAGCATATCTGTAATGCCACAATTATATTGAGCGATGGTTATATTTAAAACTGCAGTACTTTAAGACCTATTAAAATTTCTTACTACGAAAAGACTATCACTGTATCAATACATATAATCATAAGTGCGCCACAGCTGTATCAAGTTCGTACATTATTGTTAAATATAATAACAATTTAGGTATTTTAAGCAAATTAAGAATCAATGTTTAAAGTAACTTTACAAAAGTACATTTTCTTAGGCAGAGGGAGATTAAGTTGCCTCCGTTAGTGTTGAAGCACTCTCTTTCCATTTACCATTATTCCATTACATATTTTCGCGATTATTACACATTTTTAATAAGGCCATGTAGTCATTTAAAATGCAGTAGCATTTTAGGTATAAATGAAAAATGTTAACTTAACATATAAAAGAAAGAATTTATATGAAATCCCAAAAGCAGGTTAATCGCGTATATTTAGTATTATACGCTGTTGTAAAAGTTTCGAAAACTTTTGTATTCCGTAATCATGGGTAGATTGAGGTGGCCTCCGTCTGTCAATGACAATAAAAATCGCGCAAAATCATTTATTTTAGTACAAAGGATTTTTTCTAAATCTTATATTATTCTATAAGAAACCATTATATATATTTGTGTTATTTAAGTGATTATTCAGATTAAATTTGTTTTTTTTTTTTTAAATATTATTATTATTGTGGTTGTAATTTTAAAATGTAAATTCTATTTTACCTGGTCTCGTATGCCGGCTGAACCTCGTGTGGATTTCTTCTGTCTGACCAAAAGAAGAGCATCCTGTCGAAAATTGGCGCTATGTCGGCCACTTGGTTCGTGCCTTCCGGGAACACCCTGAAAAATAGACACTCAATATTTAGAAACAAACAATCGGCGCAGTTTAGTACTTAACGGCAAATAGTTTTTTTTTAATCTATTATATAATACATCTATTTTTTAATCTATATATGAACTATTAGTGAATGTTGAAAACCAAAATATTATATATATTATCTATTAATTAATATATTTTATATAAATAATATCAGATCTTGCAAATCAAAATTTCATATATAAAATTTCAAAACCTTCCTGATATTCCAGAGTTACCAAAAAAAACTTGTATAAATAATTACCTCAGCAGTCCGCCGCATCTCTTAACGTCCCAATTGAGATTCAAATAATATATTGCGGTGATGCAGCGTCCATCTTTGTTTGGATTGTCGACGTGCTTCACGTAGTGGCTGCCCGAACCCGGATAACACGCTACCATGGCCTGGAACAATCCATTTAAATATTTAAATTAATATACAACAATATGTTAATAATTACCTATTAAAAAAATTCGAGAGTAATCATGACATATAAGGCTAAAGCTTGATCTAGACTCCGCAACTTAACATGTAGCGTTGCCTGCGATTTACCTACTGGAGAACAAAGTGAACTTTTATTAGGGTCCCCTAGGCCTTACTGGATAAAAAATAAATACTGAACGGTATATATATTATTAGTTCAAATTATAAATAATAGACTAAAAACTATAACAATCACAAAATTTCAATATAATCCCTTCCCTTCTTTTGATTTTTTTTTTAATTAACAACGGAGTAGATGCGTAAAATTATACAGTTACACAATAGTTGGGTAATATGTGGTAACACAAGAGCAGGATACGGTTAATTAAAAAGATATTTTGTAATTATGTATTAGATTTGCATAGAGCTTGACTAATTATAAAATTCTCTCAGCTTCACGCTATATCCCGCACGAGGCAGGGTTGGCAGAGGGAACCGGGAACCTAGTGTTAAGACACTCCGTTCCACTTCCGTTTCCCACTTTCCGCCGAATTTAAGGCATTGCGTGTTGAGTGGCGGAACTCAACGCCGCGCTTTGCCTTATTACCAAAGGAATGAAACATTAAATATTTGAATTGAAAATATTAAATATTTCATTTCTTCGACTGGGGATCGAACCCACAACCTGTCGGGTACAGTCACACGCTTGTGCCGCTGCGCGACGACAGGCCTCTAATCTTAAAATCTTTTTTTTATATTTCACAATGAAATAAATTGTATAGATTAGCTAATTCAGCACGCAAATACTTATTAATTTCAATATATTAAATGAAAATCCTAGCATGCTTTCTAAATGCGTACTTAACAATACATATAAAAGGTGATCTATCAATTTAACAAAATATTCAAGTAATCAGTAATATAGATAACAAAATGGAAACATACGTGATTCAATATTTACTATATAAACTAGAACTCTTGAGGTTGGAATGTTAATGAAATGAGCACGTAGAAGATTACGGGCCTCTTTCGCCGAACGTCGCAAATATCTATGAGTATTTAAACATAATCGTAGGTAGATAATTTCTATATTAGCTATCACGTTGAAATGTAGCTTTAATTTTTATATAACAATATAAAATGTTACAAATACAATTATATCATATATATATTATTATTACTCCAGAAATATATTATATTGGTAAGATGGTCATCATCACAGTTGTGTCTACCAACATTGTTAAACATTTTTTTATATTATTTACTACTTTAAGAATTGTAAATAAAATTCGCGGATTTACATTTATTAGAAAAGAAATAAGCTTTACATATTTTCGAGATGGCGACGTTGGTGCATTGAGCAAAAACGCCCCTTTTTTAGTTGTTGGCTACTGACACGCGGCTTTGCCCCCCAAAAGTTATGTTAAATTTTGCCATATTTACATTAATTATATATAGCCTATTTGTTATTTTATTCCAATACATAAACTTAAAGCTATATTAGTGTTAAGTTTAATCCTGAATCCATTCAGAATTCGTGAAAGTAGAACAACAAACATACATACTTCAACATGTATACTTATAATAGATCTTAAAGTGGAAGTACGTGGAAGATATATATAAAAATAGCGATTTAAAAAAAATGTCTGTTTGTCTGAGCGTTTGTACGCGATAATCTCAGAAACGGCTGAAATCTGGTTAAGATTTCAATGCAGTTTTCACTATTATATTTTGGCAACCTTCCCTTAATATTTAGTGTTTGCTTATTTCAATCGGTTAGTAAAAAAATCTCTATTTCTTATTTTTTAATAATTTATCTAAAATTTTACTTTCAATGCTATAGACAGTGCCTTGAAAGTGATAATGTCATTAGAACGCAAAAGAAATTGACATTAGAATATAAAATTGTAATTCAAGCGGGCGAAGCCGTCAGCGGGTCGTTAATTTATAATATTTGTAAGATTTGTATTTATATAGTTAGTTGTATTACTTCACTTACTGACATTACTTTTTAGAATATTATTGTGGTATTTAAAGGTGGTAATTGAATAGATTTTTTTCATAAAACCGAGAAGATTTTACATTGAACAACCTTCTAATGTTAAAGTTTTCCTGTTTCTTGCCGTTTACACAAGGGAAATCCCCCGAGTAAACGAGCTTTAATGTTACATATGGTCGTAAAATTGTTTGGTACATATTTAGTAATCCTATTACTTTACTTCGAGGGTTTAAAGTGAAGTAAATTATCCTTATTTATTTTTATGCATGTCTATAAATAGCATCATTTTCTTCCTCAATTCTACTCAGCTTCACGCTATATCCCGCACATGGCAGGGAGGGCAGAGGGAACTTGGGAACCTAGTGTTAAGACACTCCGTTCCACTTCTGTTCCCCACTTTCCGCCAAATTTGTGGCATTGCGTTTTGAGCGCAGAGCGATGAAATTAAAACATTAAATATATAAATTGTAAATATTAAATATTTCATTTTCTAATTGTATTTAAAATGCATTCCATTCGTACAAACTGAATAAGTACGCAATAACTTGCTGTAATTAGTTGTCTATATCAAGGCATATTTGCTCGGTGAAACTATTGGAAATATATAAAAGATATTATCATAGGCTGGTCAGTGCAGTGAACTGTATAGTACTAATAAAACCCAGCAAGTAGTTATGAAGCAACATGTTCTGTGTGCAGGTGGGATGCTTATCATCTGGTTTATATAAGTCTATATATAAAGAGAGATTCACTTAAGAATTCATCAAGACTTCATTTCAATTTTCTATTCAAAAACTAATTTAAAAAAATAGACATAGGTTTCCAAAATAACTTACTACTTACTGAATAGTTCTAAAACAAAGGATTCGTCATTTTAAATAAATATTATCTTAATATAATATATTTTATCTAGCCACCGATTAATAAGTTGTTGATAGTGCAAATATTTTGTTGCAATCTATATTAAAATATTTTCAAAATGACGTAATATATTGATAAAAACGAGTTGTAAAGTTGTAAAAAGGAAAAGGGTAGGAAGGAGTGCTAATACTCTCCTTCTCCACTTTTACTCTCCTCTTTTTCCCCTGTCCAGTGGAATTGAACACAACCATCGTTCACATGTCACAACGGTTTCTAATTAAACTTATTCATATAAAAAAAATAATTGTCAACTATTATAAACTTTATATAGAATATAAGGCATTTATTATTATTTACTGTTTATATAAATAAACAAACACGATCCAAATCTGCATCTGAACAGTGACGTTATTGGTAACCGCAAATTATATTATTTATTAGAAATAAAACCTTATTTTTACTAACATAAGGTCTAAATACAGCATGTTTAAAATATTAAATTTACCTAATATAAATTTATTGAAATGTGAACCTTACACTGTGGTGAATAAGGTTAAATTAACATGTAAAATTATCTTCCACGTCCTTCACGGTCATGTGTCACGGCTAGTTTGTGATGCACTTGGCCAGTGCGATATATATATGCGTTTCCGTATTTTGCGACACGTGCACGCATTTAGCGCTTGTACAATAGTTACAGCGCTTTGTTCTGAAACTACATAAGATCTCAGTACTCTAATAAAATTAGAATTTTAAATAGCTTGGACACTTGATGCAAATAATAAATTATAATTTATTATAACGAATTCGATATAATTATTATCAATTAGAACATATCAGATTTGAATCTATCAAACATTTTAACAGTTTCCCTATGGGCGACATCAAACATTCATTTAAAATTCGTATTTTACTTTGCATTATTTGACATAGGTTATTATAATCAGAGGCACGTACTTATAGTATAGTGCGTGCGTCTGATTATTGTGAACTTTATTACTTTAAGTATTAATTGGTTTGTACCTAATTTTTGTAATAATTTTTAAGATTTTTTTTGTCTATACATGAAAATAAAATAGATGCGTCTGTCTGTAATTTCAGAAAAGTCGTGTATTTCCCAGTGCATATATATATATATATATATATATATATATATATATATATATATATATATATATATATATTTATATATATATATATATATATATATATTTATATATATATATATATATATATATATATATATATATATATATATATATATATATATATATATATATATATATATATATATATATATATATATATATATATATATATATAATTACATGCCATAATAAACAAAGAATTTATAAAAAAACCCGTTTGTTTTTCTGCTTGTCTGGGCTAGAATCTAAAACAACTGAACTATTTTTTTAAATAAATTACAAAGATATATTTAATAATATTTTTATAGATCAAGCGAGCGAAGCTAGTCAATCATAAATTATCCTAATAATTTATGACAAAATAGTGACAAAAAAAACCATTGTTTAACAAAAAACGAGAGACGAAAGAGAACTTTAATATATTTAAGTCCCTTTCAAGAACTTAGTGAAATTAGAATACACATGTGTTTTAACCTAGTTTGAATACATATACATGAATGGATAACGTAAACTATAAAAGCTACCAAAAAAATATCGAGGGCATTTAGATATGCCACCTGTATTGCTTTAGAAATGTGTCACGGCCGTTAATCATCATTCCTCATAATACATTAAAATATTAGGATGGTAATAGGTTAGTTAGGTTCTGGTTAGGTGTTCAAAACTTTGAGTTTTAACAGTTCAGATATAAAAAAAGATTTTTTTAAGTAGAAGCGTACGTGGGCGTGTATTTTTTTTCACTAATATTACTTATGTTTGCTCCAGTCGTAAATAATCATAAATAGCAAAAATCTATCAAACATTTTATTAGCCTTTTCAAATTATTTTATATATTCTTAATTGGAGTAGGTAATATTATATTACATTAAATAAAAAAAAAGTGTTATTTAGGTACATGTTAAACTACGAATAGTAGCGGATAAACGGCATAAAATCAGTACAATGTTTATAATACTGTATATTAAAGTTTTGTTTATTGGCGGACGTTCAAGAAAAGCAAAATTTGGTTAACATACGTAGTGATTATGTTTGGATAGTGACGGTGCTACGTTAAAATCAAAAGACGAATTGTAATAAAACGGGGATTTCATACTTACTGTAAATGGTGATTTAAGGTAATGACAGACAAGAGAACATTTATTCCAAACAACAAACTAGTTTACCTTAAAAGCTTATTTCGCTTTACAAGTAAAAGGTAAAAAAAATAAAATATCAAAACTAAAATAATATAAAAATAAACCATAAATTTAAAACGATATACATACAATAAAACATTACAAAAAATATATCAATATTTTCAAAAGCCACGTTTATAAACATCCGCCTGTATAGTGACGCTCCGTAGTCCGTAGCGTTTGTAAACACGGGGCGCGTTACGACGCCAGTGTTTGCCCCCCCCGCCGCCCCGCGCAGCACGCCGCGCGCCTGCCGCCGATCACGTACGCCGCCGAACACACTGCGCATGCGCACCGATCGCCTCTTATCAGCGATATTCGCCACTGATAACGCAATAGAAATGTTGGCAACGATCGCAAATTCGCCTAGGCGCACGGCGCCGTTCTATGTATAGGACAGCCGACAGGGCGTGGGACTTAGCTCTTAACTGTTATCTAATACGCGATCCAGATAATATATTCTACGTTAATGTTAAATACAAGGGCGAATGAAGACAACAATTTTAGTAAAATAATAGTCAGAAACAAATATATAATATATATTTATTTATTTGTTGCAATATAAAATATGTATAAATTGATATAAATGTTTTTGTTATTTGAAAGTATGATATGTGATCCCTGGATAGTAGTCGTAATCCCTCGTAGTTTCATCATAAAATGTGAATTTATGCTTTTTTTCAAACAATTTTAAAATACTAAAATAAACATTTAAGTGAAATTATTTTTATTAAAAAAAAGTATATTTACTTATTAATTACTACTTATTAATTATAAACATTTTAATATTGATGAAAATTTTAATATTGATTTTAAACATTTGATGTGTAATTTAACAACAAAGTACAGAGTATATTAATGAATAATTAATGAATCCGTACAGGATTCATTAATTATTCATATTTCATTAGCCAAGTTCGTTCATCAGTAATAATATGGCTCATTTGCCGCGCGTGTTTGTGGTGACAATAGGCTTAAAAGATTAATAAAGCCTAACAGGTCGCACAACAATATGTCGGATCATTATATTATATAGATAATTATTCAATATTTCCGCGTGTCCCACACTTTTGCCAGGTAAGCAGACGCACGTGCGTACACATGACCCATTCGTGTTTTTTCGAAGAATAAAATATAGTAAAATACATTTGAATTAGCCCTCATGTTAAGCGCAGGCATCAAAGTGATATTTTAAAACAAAGATTATTTTTTTTTTACATACAAAACCTTTCTTTAAAAATTATGTTACTGGTAACATATGCTAACGTACATAGAATAGTTACACAAGTACATATAAATGATAATTTACAAGCCTTTGTACTCCTACTTGTATATACCATCTTAATAAAATATGTCATAATAAAAAATATTCCATTTATTTTATGGGCAATAAAAGCCTTACGATTTATTTTCACACACACACACACACACACACATATATATATATATATATATATATATATATATATATATATATATATATATATATATATATATATATATATATATAAAAATACATAAACAGAAACAACACGCTCATTGTGAGTCATATTAAAATTTATCGATGTTTATATCTAACGCACGAGAGTAGTACTAGTACAGATCTCGAATACATTTCATTCAGTCCTGACTCCGGCCAACGTTAGTACGATAACCTTTCTATTTACTTCAGCATTGTTCCATTACGAAGAAAGAAAAGACTCGAGGGATGCTTATTACAAATTTTAATTATTTAAATATTTTTATACGTATTCATTGATTCAAATATTATGGGACATAATTTATCTTCCTTAATATTTTTCGTTTATTATTAAGATAAGTTTGACGTTAGATATTTGCTCGCTTACAACAATCGAATAATCGACCTTCACGTCATAACGCATTGCTACACGTCGCCGTCCCTATTACCCACATACAGTTACAAAAACAGATGACAGCTGTACCATTCTCTAAGATTAATCTTGCCATCTAACTATATTGTAAGTCTCAACAAAAGAAAATAACAATGAAAAACTTTCTACAACAAAAAAGTTTACGGCAGATGCGGTAACCAATTTGCTATTTCTTTAGAAATTATAAAAAGCGAAAAAATATCTATCTTAACACTGGGTTTTCACAAATTTCTTCCGCCTACCTTGCCATGTGCGGGATACAGCGTGAAGCTGAAAAAAAAATGTATCTAGATATGTGCGTAAAACACAATCCGTGATTATTAGAATCGTTTAAGTTTCTAGGAAATCAAAATATGAAACTAAATTAATTAAAGCTTTTAGTTTTCATTCATGCCGAGGAAAGTGTTCACACAGAACCTTCCCTTGATGTTCTCGCGTCGCCTCTGTCTATAATAAGATTTGCAGTCATATTACGTTACGTCAGAGCGTAAGCTATAACGCCACGAACAATGGTAAATCACTGAATCTCAGTATACTTTACAATTTCAATATATCCAAAAAATGATATGGATGATTTTTGTTTTAGTCGAGGAAATGTAATATTTAATATTTTCAATTTAAATATTTAATATTTCATTTCTTCGCTCCGATAATAAGGCAAAGCGCGGCGTTCCGCTACTCAACACGCAATGCCTCAAATTAGGCGGAAAGTGGAGAACGGGAGTTTCTTAACAGGTTTAGGTTCCCGGGTTCCCTCTACCCACCTTACATACAGCATGATACAGATATACAGCGTGAAGCTAAAAAAAATAAAAAAAAATGTTTCTAGCGAATTTATAAAGCAAATCTTACCTTCGTTCTTCCGTTGATGATGTAGTTGCCCATCTTGCCGTTGTTAGCCATCTTGTTGGCTGTTAAGATTATACTGTCAACCTGGAAATTATTAATAACTTAACAACATCTGAAATACTTAAATATTATGATAGATACGTTTTTTAAAACAATTTATATCTAATCTAAGCCTTTCTAAATTATATAGGTGGAGTTAAACTTGTTTCAGTAAATTTCGTACATTGTGACATAATATTGTTTGAGATATTCTAGTGCTTTTATAAATAAATAATTTGTTTAAAAAATAAAATTTACCAAATATTATTAGTATTTTAAAACCGTCACATGACATCACGGTATACCCAGGCCCTGGGTATACCGTGATGTCATGTGACGGTTTTAAAATGCCCTGGGTCCCAGGGCTCGTAAATAGGGCAAAGATAAGGATTATCGAGGGAATTAGGGCAGTAGGTATCCGCTCAAAATTTTCAACATGAATTATAATAAAAACATGAAAAACGTAAAGTAATTCTGCTGTATAATTAAAAAAAAATACATTATATTTAGTGGAGAGCGGAAGTGGAATGGAGTGCCTTAACCCTAGGTTCCCAAGTTACCTCTGCCTACACTGCCGTGTGCGGGATACATTAAGCAGCTGAGTAGAGTAGTAGTAGACATAATATTTACAATCGACATTTTTCCTTTCAAAATATTAACTATTCGGTCAATATTTTAGCGTTAGTACTATTTAATATTTGTCTTTATTGTGTACATGACCATATCATTTCCCACATTACCTAAACATATTACAAAACTATCAAAAACGGTAAAACCACTCGCACGTTAGATGCCTACGGTTAATTTGTTGATGTGTCCCTTACAATGAACTACGTTCGCTTTAGTTACGGCCGATGGTGTGATGCCGGTCACGTCTGCCTCTCGTGAAAGGGCATGGGCAAAAGGGATTTAGAATTGTATAATCTAATAAGAAAACATAAATATAGCTGACACAATATTTTAAAGTGATCTTTCGTTTTATCGGTTCTTATATCATTAATTAATTATATATTTGATTGGATTATTCTTGCTACTGAAATTTGTATGGTGTTATCACTATTATTTTTTAAAATTTTATTATTTTTTGTTCTACATAAACAAAATATTGTAAGAAGCGAAACTATGTTTAAGGAATTCTTAGTTACTCGCATCAACCGTATCTTTTCACTAACTTCCGTTTATTTAAGGGACGAAGGGTGTTGAATATTAATCTCAAATATTTATCTTATTAGATCAGTGTAATATAAATCTTTTTAATTGAAAAATCTAACCTAACTAATAAAATGTTTAAAGTCATTTTAATAATACAATCAAATTAACTAAAATTATTAAAATTAGGTACTAAACTTATAGTGTGGTATAACGTTTCACGATCGGTTACAAATCAATAATTTAATGGCATAGTTATTTTGATAAATTATCAGCTATTATAATCGTCTATTAAGATACTGTTATCGTAAGTATAGTATTTTGTGATAAATTTGAACACTAGCGAAACACGCGGCTTCGGCTGCTTAATTTTTTTTATATTACAGCTAAATTATACACAAATAAATAAATGAATAAAAAGTAGTTTGTGTTATTTTGATTAGCTTAGACATATATTTCTGTAAAGTTTTATCTAAATATATGTAGTAGATTTCACTTGAAACTGGACCAAGAGTCCATCCTCGCATACTTTCAAATTTATAATATCAGGAGGATAGTGTCAAGTTTTCTAGGTGTTTAAATATATATTTTTTTAATCAATTATAACTTATATAACAGAAACAGCTTTAGATTGGTGATCTATTAGAAATATTTTTATACTAAAATTGTTTGTCACACTCACACGACGATCTTTTCAATAGTTTATAGCATTAGAAAACGTTACGCCGGATTCGCGAGAGGCTTGTCGAATTAATGAGATCGGTACTTCCAATGATTTACAGTTAGAAATAGAAATTGAATGGGTCCTGTTATTCGCCATATGGTTTGTTTTGAATGGTAGATAGGTATATTTTACATAACTGTATCATATTGTAGTAAACGGTAACTTAACTAAATCTAAATAATTTTATTGTTTCGAATTCTGAAGTGTAGAAAGAAATAATAAATCACTCCATTTATACTTACCGCCCGATAATTCTTAAGTAAAAATGTTAAATACTATGGCATTGCGCAAGCGATAGTTTTGTGGGTACCATTAAGTGGAACTATTTTTTGAGGGGGCTATGTTTATTTTTTAAATTTCATATCTGAAAACGAAAAACAACGTATCTTTCTAAAATCACTTTGTTGTCCGTCTGTTTATCTGTCAAAATGTTATTTCTCGCGATCGCGTATAAGTTATCAATCTGATATTAATATCAAATATTCAGGTTACACAACTAAAATATACGAGCATAATTTTTTCTGCATTTTTCAGTTCTTTCTTTCTTTTCTTTTCTTTTAAAGAACTGATCTTTTCGTACAAAATGAGTGCATGTTAAGTTTATCAACTTTATTCGTCGCCGCGTAATCAAAACCTGATACTGTACATACACTGTTTATGAAATTTAACAATAAGTGAAGACTTAGAGTATAAATAAAATGAAAATTTCGAAAAATGTCAATTTGTCAAATTATAACAACAATTATAAATTTCGAATAGTACTTTTTTTAATTTGACAAATTCATACAAAATAAGTGCATACGCCCGCAAAGTTAAGATGGTTAATATTTATAAATTGACCATCTTAACTTTGCGGGCGTTTTATTGAAATTAAATCTTGTTTTTAAATATAATTCAATATTTCTCTATTATAGAAAATCTTATAGAAACAAGTCCATACCTGACTAATAAGTTGTCCTATATGGAAACACTGTTGTTCTTTCCCGTCGATCCACGTGATGCGGTCGCTTCGTATCGTCTGTGCTTCCGTACTGCCTGGATTTGATACTAGCTGACCTGCCTGGAGAACGTTTTAAGAAGTTGAATGGTTGATATACACAACTATTATTATCTATATTTTAACTATTTTTTAAAGTGTTAATCCACACTTAGGACAGAAAATACTAAACTTAAAATTAAAAAGCGTATAAAAACTTTGAACGAAGTAGGATCTGAACCCGCGCCTCTTGAAACCGTTCAAGAACGGTTGAAATTTTTATACGCTTTTTAAATTTAAGTTTAGTATTATTATCTATATTAATATTATAAAATTTAAGAGTTTGTTTGTTTGTTCGCTTTAATGCGTTAATCTCAGGAACTACTGGTCCGATTTGAAAAATTCTTTCAGTGTTAAACAGCCCATTTATCGAGCAAGGCCATAGGCTATATATGATCACGCTAAGACCAATAGGACCAGAGCACCAATTAAGAAAGTTTCAAAATCGGGGGATTTTTTTCCTAATTGAGAGGTTCCGCAGCGTTCGTTGCGTAAACGGTTAAAGTTTCGCAAAAAACATGTATGACAGAATTGTTCTCCTTTAAAAGTTCTAAAAGAAAGTCCGCGACAGCATATGTTTTTTTTTTTAAGGTTTACCAAATTTGTTCTTAAACAATGCATTATTTGCAAAGTTGTTTTTATAAACAATTCTTATCAAAATAAATACGTTATTCATCACAAGTATTTTATTTAAAACATTATAACCCTTAAGATCATTCAATTTAAATGAATACGGATTCTATCTATTTTAAACACCCCTAAGTTGTAAGGAACTAACGAACTTAACATGTTTCCCTCTTTATGGCAAAACAAAGTTTTCCGGGTCAGCTAGTTTGATATATATATAGTTAATTACATTAAATAAACTTATTTGAGGCCTGTCGTGGCGCAGGGGCACAGACATGTCACACACACGTAAACGCGACAGGTTGTGGGTACAATCCCCATTTTCAAGAAATTAATTAAATATTGGAAAATATTTCTTTTTTTCACGCCACTCAACACACAATGCCTTAAGCGTGAACTGGGCAACGGAACGGAGTGACTTAACACTAGGTTGCCAAGTGTTGTTCCCTCTGCCAGGCGGGATACAATGTGAAGATAAAAAGGGTTTTGTTGTTAGGGTAGAGAGACGTACACATTTTGTACAGTAGATATATAAAAATATTTTCAATTATATCTTGTTCAACAAACCAAAGGATTGCAGTGAATTTCAATAATAAGCAAAAATTGTATAAAAGAATGACTTAATATGAAAAGTAATCTCATACATGCAATGTATTTATTTAAATAATGAATTAATGTTTGGAAGGAAAATTAATATAAATATGCAAGATCTAAGTAACAATTCACATGTCATTATTTAAAATTTAATAGATGTGGTTTCATTAAACACATTATTTATAAGAGATAAGTCATATGGAACTTTAATTTTCATGGATATAAAGTATCCAGATATTTATTATTTATAAAAAAATAATATAACTTAATCTTACATACATTTACTTACTTATGATTTTAATGTCAACCAAACAAAAATATATATTTTATCAATTTCTATAACTAATAAAAATTGGTAATACATAGCATATTCACTAAATGAAAATAAATGAAGAAAACAACTTTTTGTGTCAGACGTCATCTTGCTAACACAGTAAAGACCAGTATACTGAACATCCGCTCAGTCAACATTGAGATAGTAATCTCAAAAGTTGGGTAATGAGTGACAAATAGGAAGTATTAAAGATGTTAGGTTTCAATCAATGTAGGATGATACATTGATATTTGCAGGATATAGTGTAAAGCTATATAAAAAAAAATATAAGAATATAATTGTAAGTGTAGTTGTGGCTCAAGCAAAACTAGATGCAAAATGGTGAACTGTTAAGCAACATCGATGAGGTAAGCTTTGCTGGTTTGTAGTTGCCTAATATTTAGCTCTTTACTTCCTTGTTATTTAGTTATGGTGAATAAAGATTGAATTATAGTTTTAGTAGATTCTGTTTATACTTATTTAACACAAAAATGTAGATAGTAAAAATTTAAGTAATAAGCAACATCAGTGTGTATCATGTTTATTTATATTATTTTAAAATTTTATTTGTAACCAATCTGTACACAGAAAATTATTTTTAATTTTATTATTATTTTTTGAAAAAGAAACCTTTTAGGTATAGTAGTTTTTTTATTTTTTTTGTCTATTTGTCTGTGAATCTTAGAAACAGCTTATCATATTTAAATTTAGTTTTCACTATTATATTTTGGCGAACATTATTTAACAGTTTATTGAAATCAGTTAATAAATAAAATGGTTACATCAATTTAAAATATTAAGATTGACCAAATTTCCAGATTCTTTTATTTATTTAGCTTAAATTTTAGTTCTCAATGTATAAATATTGTTTTTAAAGGTTATAATGTTATGAGAACCAAAAAGTTATTTAATTATGTAAATAAAACAGTATAATTTGGCAAAGCCGCAGGCCGGCCACTTGTCATAAATAAATGTTGTTCAAAAAGAATTTATGATATTCACAATATGTAAGCTTAGAGTGTAAACCTGCTAATAACATTTCTTTTATTTTTAAGTACTCAATACTATTAAAGTATTTTTGACACTTAGTAAATTACTGTTCCACTGTTATAATAATATATTTTAATCTGCCATCCATTCTTTCTTATCATATATTTGTATGCAAAAATTACTAACCACTATGTCACCTTTAAAAGTGAGTAGTCAACAAAAATATTATAATTCATCTAAATATTAAAACAGTAGATTGATCTATAAAGTCCACAATAATTTTTAAAAGAAATAACTTACTCTGAATATGCCTGATCGATACATGTCTAGAACTTCTTTCAACACTAATAGTCCTCGCTCTTTACCCAAAAAATTGTTCAATACACAAACACCATATTGTGTCATGTCCCTTATCACTCTTTGACAAATATTATAATTAGGATCACTTGAGTCCATAAAATAATTATTATAAGGTGCTCCGCTTCCTTTAAGAATAGCTTCAGGATACTCTTTCATTCTAGTAGGTTGTTCACTAGGTATAGCAGGCATTTTTACATCTGTTCTCATTACTTCTTTTAATAAATTTGACGTACTAGCAGCTTCAAAGTCAACTGAGTTAAGTTGTTGCGCTTTTTCACTCAAAATTTGCTGCTCTGAAGACCCCTCATGAGTTATGGCACTTA
Source organism: Eueides isabella (assembly GCA_019049475.1). Taxonomy (NCBI): domain Eukaryota; kingdom Metazoa; phylum Arthropoda; class Insecta; order Lepidoptera; family Nymphalidae; genus Eueides; species Eueides isabella. The sequence goes on from CM032400.1 coordinate 3,839,957, forward strand.
TTTTTGCAATGTCTTTATTACTATATACTACACTTGAAAATACACTTTTGTCTTTTAAATTATTTTTTGCACCAGAAGCATCAACAGTTTGAGCAATAATATTTACAGATTGTAAGGTATTTTTATTGACATTAACAATGTCACTACCCTCCTTTGTAATTTTCTTTTTAGATTTTTTTAATCGTCTCAATTCACTTCCTACTTGTAGTATATCTTCTTTGCTATTATTAAGTGATAATTTAATATCTTCTTCACTTCTTATCTTTAATTCTTTTTCTTCTATGGAGGACTGTACTACTTTATCTTTTTGTGAACACTGTTTTTGTAACTTTGGAGCACAATCACTTTTATGTCTTTTCCAATCTTGTCTTTGGTGTTCTGTATTACAATAATAAACGTTAAGACACCGACCACATCTTCGATGTGTTTGCTGATTGCAAACGGCGCAACAAGCAAGTACGCCTTCTTGATTCATTCTGATTCTGAAATAATTCCTATCTGGGCCGGCCCTTGCAACTGTCAACTCTAACGTCACTTTTATTTTTTTTATTTGTCAGTTAACTGTGTGACATAGATTCTCCTGGTCTTGCCCGTAATCGGATACTTGTATTATATAAAACTTTGCTGTGACATGCCCATAAGAAGTACTTTACATTACTTTACTTGTTAATAAGGTAAGCAGGCAGATTTTTATTCACAAAAATATTTTTTTATAATTTACATGTCCACGGTACGCTATATATTATGAATAAAATAAAACGAAAATTGCTATACCTTTTAATAGAATTTAATGTTAGCTATTTATTTGCTACTTTTCCTTTTAATTTAATGTTAGCTATTATAGTATTTTAATTATACGATAACCATATTTTTGTACAAATTTTCTTTAGTATCTCAGTTTTGATATAATTTAGATATTTACTACAATCAAATACTTTTAATTGTTTTAAGTTAATAAATATGTATTGCTCTCTCTCTCTCTCTCTCTCTCTCTATATATATATATATATATATATATATATATATATATATATATATATATATATATATATATATATATATAAACAAAAATTGTACACAAATGTTATACAATATGCATATAACATACTAACAATTAATAGGCAGCGAAATATTTTCTTTACATTTAGCCACTTCTCTATTGCTCCACGGTGGTAGCTCACAATTAACTATTACACAATGCAAGGCAACTATGCCGTCCCAATTTGAACTAGAGGGCGATCGTGGCGCAAGCGTTTGACTGTAAAGAGGAAATTAAATATTTAATATTTTCAAATTAAATATTTAATATTTTCAAATTAAATATTTAATATTTTAATTTCTTCGCTCTCAACACGCAATGCCTCAAATTCGGCGGAAAGTGGGGAATGGAAGTGGATAGGAGTGTCTTAACACTAGATTCCCGAGTTCCCCCTGCCTACCTTGCCACGTGCGGGATGCAGCTTGAAGCTGAAAATAACTAAAAAAATAAGTTTTAAATGGAAATTAAAAAAACAAAACCAATTTTAACTAAGGTAAAAAATATAACATTTTTTTATATTTTATATATTTAGCTTTACGTTGTATCTTTAGAGGTGTAGCCAGGCACCTTGCCATACCTCCTTCGCATCGTTTACTGTCATCAACTTCTATATACCTGCCCTCCGGGGGGTCTTTATACTTTGTACGTGCACTTTCTCCAGTATTGTAGATACTTTGTTTTTGAAGGTCAACTGAGGTTCCCTCCCTTCCTCTTACCACTCACTTTTTCTTCATGAATCTTTTATGCCTTTCTTTCATCACTCATTCACTTGACATACCCAAACCACCTGAGCACATTCTTCTTTATTGTTCATCATGACATCCACGCTATTGCCTCACCTCTCTGCGTATCTCTTCATTACAGTAGGCCGTTTATATTGAAGTAACTTCCACCCTTCTGTCAATTTTGTTTCAATCCTTAAAGACACCTATAAAAATACAAATGGAACAACCAATCTGACATGGCCTTGTTTACTATTCATCGCGCTTTTGCTAAAATCTATTTTCTCTGTACCACACAACTCTGTCGGCGCTTTCTTCATACAATTCGTAACATTCTGCCAGCATATTTTAACGTTTCTAAAAATATGTATATATGTATATATGTATATAGTAAATATGTATATATTCTAATGTATATATATATATATATATATATATATATATATATATATATATATATATATATATATATATATATATATATATATATATATATATATATATATATATATATATATATATATATATATATATATATTTCTTTTTTTCAGCTTCACGCTGTATCCCGCACTAGGCAGGGTAGGCAGAGGGAACGGAAGTGGAACCTAGTGTTATGTCACTCCGTTCCACTTCCTTTCCCCACTTTCCGCCGAATTTGAGGCATTGCGTGTTGAGGGGCGGAACTCAACGCCACGCTTTGCCTTTTTACCAGAGCGAAGAAATGAAATATTACATATTTTAAATTGAAAATATTAAATATTTCATTTCCTCGACTGGGGATCGAACCCAGAACCTGTCGGTTATAGTCACACTCTTGTGCCGCTGCGCCACGACAGGCATATATATATATATATATATATATATATATATATATATATATATATATATATATATATATATATATATATATATATATATGTATATATATATATATATATATATATAAAAATAAAAATAGAAATTTAAATATATATTTTTTAAATTGTATCTTATTATAAAAAAATAAAACAATTTTATGTAAAATTACATATTTATTTTTTACATAAATATAATAATCATTTAATTTCTATAAATATAATACTAACAAAAAACAAACAAATGAAAATATGTATTCATACCTAAAAGTATAAAACATAAGCAGTAAATTTCTTGAAGTGGTGCCGTTATTTATATTATTTATATGAAAATTTAAGTACAATGCAAGTGAAACTTAAAGGAATGTGTATATACAATAGAAAACGGGAAATACATGATAATCTGAAGGATATATTGAATATATAAGAGACTAGATTAGTTCTATATCGAGTAACGCTCTTTTAAATGTTTAAGCATACATACTAAACAAATCATTAACAGTACTCTTAGTTTTGAAGAGCGCAACTCGACGAAAGGAACTAAAAGTGCGTATAGGCGTTCGTCGCTGAAATCGACGCACGCCACTGCACTTTTTTTAAAACTAAGATTACTTACTATCAAGATAAATAGAAATTGTTATTTGTTGAGAAGACATTTAATTTAATATCAATTTATATTACAAAATAATAATTTGTAACAATACATTCTAATCGTGTAAATTCCTACGATTATATATAATCGATTGTGCTGTTGGTTAATGTGTTCGTTAAAAAAATGGAATATTTAAAACACAAATATGAAACTAGTTAATTTCATTTAGGCAAAATCGATTACATAGTCAAGTCAATTCTAAAATTTTTAAACGTTATAAGACAGTCGATTAATTTAATTTTAAAAAACATCACGAGATTCTAGCCGTTTGGACCCTATTATAATAGCTAACATATTAGGCTTTTATAAAAAATATTCATGAACACGTATCCGATCGTTACAAATCTGCTATGCAATCTTATTTATTTGGAGTAATGGTGTCGACAATATAGCTTAGGCTTAAGTTATTGTGACTTGTTACAAAAGAATGTAATAATTGCAAATTTTGATATATTCGAAAATGCTAATATGGATATTTATTAAAATTCTTTTACTAGCAGTTTTATTCCATCAGCTCACATAAATTATATTATTTTAAGATCTCTCTGAAAACATCACATTTTTAACAATATAAAAGATGTAGAATTTTATGTAAAGTTAAATTACTAATTTATAAATAATTCATAGTATTTTTTACTATGGAGACAAATTTTAGTAATGTTATTATTTATTTTTAAAAAAAAATCTCTATTCTCAGAAAATTCTTGACATTATGTGTTTTATTACAATTTCATATGATTAGCTTCAATTAACAGATTATAAATATTGCTGTTTATCTGTTAAATTTAAAATATCTCGTTATCATCTTTTCTGAGTTCTTTAGACTCTAGTATGGTCATCATTAGGCGGCACAGGTGGAGGAGGAGCGTGTAATACCCTAGCCAGTTCCGCCTTCTCATCAGCGGATAGCACGTATACTGGTGGCGCAGCAGGTAGGAACCTTTCAGCTTTGTGAGGTTCTCGCTGTAAACGAGCTCGGTACAACATAACTAGTACACAGAGCACGCTGATAATGAAGGCTGAAGTGGCTGCGAGGACTATCAAAGCGGTGTGGTAAGACGTTGCTGCGGATACCTGTTAAAAGAATATGATTCTATAGATATTTTGTTTAATTCATTATTAATGAAAAAAATATATACATACATAGACACTTTTAATTATTGTTACTTAAATCGAATAGGTTAAGGCTTGGATTTTTATACAATTCATCATATAATGGCTTTAACTTTCTTGTATGTAGTATGTATATCTATCTGTACATGGATAGTATTTAAAAAAATCTAATAGGTGACGTTTATTAATGTAATAGGGATAAAAAAAAGAGTCTTTTTTGTCTCTTTGTCTGCGAGTTCGTAATTGCTAACCTCAGGCAACCTTCCTTTAACATTTAGTGTTTGTTTTATTTAAATCGGTTGATAAATAAAAAAGTTACGTCAATTTAAAATATTTAACTCGACAAATTTATTATCTTTTAGTTAAAAATTTAATAATTTAGTTATAATTTTTATCTATGTTTAAAGGTTGCCTTTCAAGTAATAATTTCATTAGAACAAGAAAGTAACTGAGGACAGGTCGCTATTGTTATATACTTACTGTAGATTCGCTAACAATTTCCCTTTGCACGGCGGGCGCGGGCGCGACTAGGTGGTACTCGCTGCGGACGACGACATCGCCAAACATGCCCTCAGATTTATTTGCGTTCGATGGTTTTTGTTTCTTGACCTTAATTTTAATTTATAATTAAGGTTTTATTAAGCCTTTTTATCCAATCGTAAATACATGTTGTTAATTACTTTAATGGACATTTGACCGTTGTAGCACAGTAATAAAAGTGATTATAAATGCGCCGGTTGTGGATTTTATTCCTACTCAGAGAAAACTAATTATTTAATATTTTCATTTACTTGGACTAACAAGCCAAGTTTCGATCTCAAGTTTCAAGGCATACCAATGCCGTAATATTCAGTTAAAAGTGGACAACGGCCTATATGAAGCCATAATGTATTTGATACTTTAAAAGAAATCAAGATAAATTTAAAAGTTATCAAGTGCAATACTTTTAAGAAATATAAGCGCCATCGTTAAATTAAATTATGTCAGTATACGGCTAAATCTCTAATAACTATGTTGCTATTCAATAACAACATTATTACTTACAATCCATCATACTAAATAAGAAATACTTATATATAACATAGTGACAGATATTTTAATATACGTAATTATTGTGGCGTAGACATTGTGACATAATTGCGTGGACGGAAGCGCGTGACTATAACCGCGGCAGTGAGTTCGATCCCTGCTCGAGAAAATTAAATATTTAATGTTTTCAATTCTTTGCTTAGGCAAAGCGCGGCGTCGAGTTCCGCCACCCAACGCTCTGCCTCAAATTCGGCAGAAAGTGGGGAACAACGGAATGATTTTACACGGGTGGGATACTGAGTGAAGCTGAAAAAAAAATTACCAGGCTTCCAAGCTGATACACCAAATCAGCAGACCTTGGACCAGATAGTACGGCTCGTAGTTTAACCACATCTTTTTCCTTACTAACAGAGACAGGTACATTTGCACCAAAATCATGAAGGTTAGAAGTTATTATTTCTTGGGCTTTCTCTGCGTCTCTTTGACTAACACCGATCAGTTCTAGCTCGAAAACTGCTGATTCAACTTGGGTCACCTCTGTAAGTTAATTGTTTTATAATATTATTATGAGTAAAGCAAATTGTCAATAATGTCTATTGACTTATTGACTGATTTAATAAAATTTAAAATGTTTGATGAATATTAAGTTTCTTATAATTTTTCTTCTTTTCATTGTGTACCGCCGGTTACAAAGTCCAGTATTGTATATTGTTTTTTTTTTTAGATCTAACGATGTTAACTGGTGGTTATCAAGGCTAATATGAACGCCAGTTCATTTAATTAAAACTCACATTATTGAAAGTTCAGGTAGAAAACATATATATGAGAAGTTAATGATGGTACTTTGTGAAATATAATTGAGGTCAAATTTATTTTCAATAACTTAGTGTAAACTCGGCTCTGATATTATAATATTCATGTACATAAATAAGTTTATAGTTTGAATATTAACTTACCACAATCCCCGTGTATGGTGGAGGCGGGTCGCGTTTGTCCAGCCGCATCCACGCACCAGCAGCGCGCGCGGCCGCACTGCCGCGGGGAGAACGACCCGTCTGGCAAACAACGCGGCCTGTAGCCTTCATTGCCTGGGAACGTTGTTATAAACAGTTGATTTATTATGTATTTTATGGCTTTATGATATAAAGAGCAAGTTTTCTCGCAAAAAAGAGTCATACTCTTTTTTGCCCATAGGCAAAGGTGAGGCGGAGAGGGAAACTAGTGTCAAGACAATCCCCCTTTATTTTTAAGACAGTGTGTAGTGGCGGATCTCAATGCCACACAATAACAACGATGATAGTAAAAGTATAATAATAATTTAAATATTAATTGTACATTGTCCAGATTTGTATAATTATATTTAATTCCATCTTGCATCAAATAATTCCCACTTGAGAAATTGAAATATTTAATATTTTCAAATTAAATATTTAATGTTTTCATTTTTCGCTCTGGTAACGAGGCAAGGCAAGGTAAGGCGTTGAGTTCCGCCACTCAACGCCTCAATGTCGGTGGAAAGTGGGTAATGGAAGTAGAACGGGATGTGTTAACACCAGGTAACCCTGCCGTGTGCGGGATACAGCGTGAAGCTGAGTGAGTGAGTGACTATGGAATATATTTAAATTTTTATTATAGTTGATTAGCCATTTTTATTTATTTTCAAGTTTTTTCTTATTTTTCTTATGAGAGGAAGATGATAAGCAGATAATACTACTACCCTTTTAATTGTTAAAAAGTAGTCTTTTGACCAATCAATCAGGGAAACATAAAAAATATAAATAAATATATAGATACGGTTCAAATATATCAGCTCTGTCATTTTTATCGTAAACCGCTTAAAATACATAAATTGTACCATTATCCAATTCTTCTTGCAACAACTGGCACTTGGTTTTGTAATTTCTTGTTTCAGTTATTTCAATCGGGATTGCTTTTCTTCTTGTAGTTTCGACAAGCCTCGGCTCTACAACTTCAGCGAGTACTGAACTATCTTCACTGGAGGACATCTCAGTGGAGACTGACTCACCAGCGCGATGTTCAGCCTCTACTTCGATACTATCAAAGTCATCTTCTTCTTCGAAATCATCCATTCTATACGCTGTCATTTGTCGGATGAGCTCTTCCAGCACTTAATAAGAAATTATTAAATAAATAAATATAATATGCATAAAATTAACTATTATAATACTTTTTTAATATTCAGATACATTTTTATTTATATATATATATATATATATATATATATATATATATATATATATATATATATATATATATATATATATATATATATATATATATATATATATATATATATATATATATATATATATATATATATAGAGAGTATCTTAGCGGTTTTTCTATATGTATATTTAATAATTTATGATTTAGAAATGTTGTTACTTTCCAAATGAGGCTGTTAGAACATTTTATAGGAATAATGTGCTATACCTTCATCAGCTCTCGCCTTTTCGTCCAGCGGGTCACGTCGTACCCACTTCCTCGCCTGTCTAAAGTTGCAGGTGGGCTTGGCGCCGCGCACTAGTGAACCCTTCTGAGGCTCTCCGCGGGCACTTACACACCAACAGACATCTGTTTTAAAAGACAAAGATAGGAATTTAAAATTCAATACATACATGGAATAGTTGAAAAACGAATATGTATAAGCTTAAGATATGTAAAAAACATAATATAAATTAAGTGGCAGAAAATAAGAGTCTGAATATGAACCCGTATAGTAATCAATTTAGAAAAATGAAATAATTTGTGCAGTATAATTGCTATTTAGACGAATTTGAGTTAAGTTTCTTAAGATATCAAGATTAAGATATCATAAAGTGTAAGCTGCAACAAAAAATATAAGGCAATATAAATTACACAGCAAAGTGCATACCTATATGAGACATGCATTGCACTGGCTCCCAGGCGCCGCTTGGGTCGCATTTTGGAACGAAGGTACCTTTTCCGTACTTCTGCGCCGCCGCCTCGTTCTTCTCACGTAGTCTTTCGCATGGACTTAGTACTAAAGGGTAAAATAACAGTCATTAGTATGTTTCTGAATTTTATGCACATTACACAAACATGTCATATATGGTTTTTGAATGATTTTTCATTTCTTTGAATTAATTGGTTTGTCCCCTGCGGAGTAGGTAGCGACGACGGAGAAGCAAAATTATGTTGTCCGCATACCTCTTTCGTCTCGACCACTGTCATAAACCTCTTTATTCATACCCTTAAGGGGTCAGGGATGTTTTTGCTTTTTACGTGACCTCCAGTATCGTAGGTATTATGTTTTCGAAGGTCAACCGAGGTCTCCACTACCTCCCTTACTTCACTTAGAAAAAATATTTTTATATTACATATGAAGATTTCAATGCATGCTTTTATGATCTTAAAACTATATGCAGGCTCTTACATATTTATGATCTTGATACATAATGAATATAAAGTTAACAATTGTGCATAATGCTATATTTTGTGAACATGATCGCGTGCATTAAAATTAATGACGTCATATAAATTAGATCAAAATATAACAAAACGGCCCCTAATGATATCAATCTATTAGCCACATGATATGCGGAAAACATTTGAAAAGTCATGCCTTCTGATATTTTCAATCTCTTCCGGGTCTTCTGTTTCCCCACGCTGTCCAATTCGTTTTTAACTGTTAAAAATATAATTTTAAGTATTCGTGATATATTTGGTGTAAAAAAAAGTTTTTTTATTTAATTATAATTTCTGTTCCTTTTTATAAATATTAAGCTAGTTACACTTTTGCAAAGTTAATATTATATATAATAAACCTCGAGTTTATTATCTCAAACATACAAAACAGCAGAAAATACCTGAACAGTAATTTCTAGGCGGATCTTTCAAATAATGCTTTACGTCATAGAACATAATGATATTTGTTTCGATATCATTGTGACTTCGGGAATTTAGAATGACAAAGTGTCACACACTACTTTTAATAGGTAATACTTATTGGATTCAATCTAGTTCGAAATACTCTAGTTACTTATAAATAAGCTACACATCATACCGGGGCATACAGCATTGCATTCTTCCTTAGTGCGGAAGTTGTTATGGTTTCCGGAGCAGGCGTGGTATTGGAATCGCTCGCATCGGTTGCGCTCGTGGTTGAAGTGCCAGCGCGTGGCGTTCAGACCTTCGCTGTTAGGGCACACGCCTTCGTCTTTACTTTGGAAACAGACTGTCCCTGTAAGATTATAAAAGATAATAATTATTTAAAGTTACATATACCATACCATATTGTTTTGAAAAGTATATTTTGCCGAAATCCAAACGGGGCTTTGCCAGAAACAACTATTTTTTTTTTTAAATAATTCAAAGTAGATTTACGGTTATTAAATCACATCTAGGAATTAAGCTATAACTGACATAGAAATTTAAATCGAATTTTACAACATTAACTGCAGATAAAATGGAGTATTTTAGAAAAAAAAATAATATATATTTTTAAAAATAACACTAACTAGGCTTAGGGCAGCACACAGTCGGCTTAGAATCATGTGGTGCGAAGCGGCACGCGTGTGTGGATGGGCAGGCGGCCGCGTTCGGACCGCATAGTAAGGCACCGGAGCCATCTGGCGCCTGTAAGGGTTCACCGTCTGGACACTGTGGTGATGGAGAGCACCGGGCAAGTGGAGGACAGAATTCACCCTAGATAAATAGAAAAGCTAGATATTACCTATCGTTAGCATTCATTAAATTTTTTTACACATAAAATTTTATATAAATCAAGAAATGTACTAAGTGGTAATCATCATAATTTCTTATCCTGCAAATTGGACATTAGACACGAACGGTAACTCACTATTCAGTATTTAATTAAAATTTACTTAATAAGTGTTTAAAGGGGTTATTTTCATCATTCAAGTTCCATATAGAAGAGTAGGCGGAGTCGTCCAGTATTTGAGACACAGCGTACTGAGTGGTGGAACTTAACTTCGCATAATTTATTCACCGGAGTAGGAATCAAGCCCACAACGCCCGCGTTTCGTTTATATACAGACATTGTTTCACTGCACCTCGAGGGCACTTTTAATGCAATGCCTCTGTCAAGTTTTTACTCGTTTGTTCTATGAGAGTTTACAAACTTTATTACCCTTAAATTTAAATACTAACCTCACAATCTAAAGGAACCAATTGGCAGGTTTCGTTGTCTCTACATTTTGCCTCCGCACAAGGATCTTTACAGTTGCATGTAGGACAGCCTTTGTCATTCAAATCAGGGCCATGTGGGCAGATCTCTTCATCGCAGTCAGGGTCTGGACATGGTGACGGTGCATCACAAGTTGGTTGAGTAGTATTTGTTCTTGTTCCTGGTACCTGAAGAAAATTTATTACTGAAGAATATTTATTACTTTTCAATTTGACATTTGCCGAATAATAATATAATCTATACGCAATAATATAGCATACACAATTCTATATTCTCCACCTGTATATACAAAGTATGTATTGACTGGTGAAGCTCAACACCGCCTTATAACGTAAATGTCTGACAGGTGAAATAATCAATAACAATAAATACAATCGGAGGCTTTGTAACGTACTCGTGGGTATAACTAGTAAACTTACCTCGTTGCCAGCTGAGTCTACACACCAGCACATTTTGTTGCCGCGACATTGTATGTTTTCGTAAGTGCCATCCTCCTTGCAGCTTGGCACCCATGTCCAAGATGGCGGGCTTCCACTCTCTGCTGCTGTATGTAAAGCTAGGGCTCTAAAAAAACATTAAATTGCTTGTTGTAAAAACGCTTAGTTGATTTCTATTTATACATAAAACGTCTACATACTATAATTTATAATTTTCGGCGGAAACTGGGGAACAGAATTCAGTGTGACATTAGGTTCCCAAGTTTGCTCTGCTTACGCTGGTATGAGCGGAAAATAGCGTTAAGCTGAGTAAATACTTGGATTTAATTAAAAATAACCAAATTTCCTTATAAAAACGTAGTTAGTATAGATAATATTGACACTACCACTAATTATGTTTTTTTAATTTATTTTGTTTAGGAAATAGCTGTTGAGATTAGCAATGCCATATGTATGCATCTTAATTAGCTTATTTCATCAATCTTAAAGGCTTACCTGCGTTGTTGACAAGCAGTCTGGTGAACAACCTCAGTACAAGCGGTACCGCAGCCAGTAGCACAGCATCGTCTGCCCGCGCCGCACTCCGTATCGCTACGACATGCCCATTCACACGCGCCCGTCCATGGGACGAGATACGGACATTGTCCCGTTTTTTGTGGCAAACCTGAAATTTAAAATTGTTGTTTGGTTGTATATATGAAATAAATAATAAATTTAATTACTTGCGAATATGAATGTTATCTTATTACATATTAATTGTTTTTTTTCCTTGCCCTGCCAATGTTGAATATACCTTTTATTTAACACTTTGTAAGAATTCATAGACAGAGGCTGGTGTTCACGTGGCTTTTCCATGTATTCATAGACAAACACTGATTTTGATCGTCGAGCGAAGTTGAATAGGCATTAATTTAGCCAAAACCGCACCATTTTTGCTTGACGAATTTAGTAAGGTAATAAAATAATAATAATAATAATCAAATTATTACTATCAACTTACAAGCAGGCACAGGTGGGCAATAATCGGCATCGCAAGCAACATCTACAAGCGCACACGCCCGTCCAGTGGGACACGTCACGCCAGCACAGGGATCGCGGCATTTGCACGTTGGACAGCGGCTGGCACCCAGTTCGAAGCCGTAATCACAGCCCATACGACATGTTAGCTCTAGGCAAGATAATTGCGAACGGAGTCTGGAAATTTTAAAATGTTAATAATAAGTATATTACATTACAATTTACATTGAACAATATATTTAAATTCAAAGCCGCTGTTTTATTGGACATCAATAATGTGGTTTCAAAGTTTAAATAAATGCTTAGAATAAAATTCTATAGTCAGTATATAAATTTTTAAATTATAAATATTAAACATTAAATTATTTTTTAAAATATGTATAATAATGTATTTATCAAAAACTTTTCTTTCATATGAAAATTCAAATTAAACTTACTTATTACAATCGATACTCGAGGCATTATTAGTACTTGTGTCAGGTATTTCAGTACCAAAGGAGTCGACACACCAACATCGACCGTTAGCGCACTGCTTTGACACGAATGAGCCGTCAGCGTTGCATGACGGCGCTGGCAACGCGAGCTTCATGCCGTCAACAGTGCCTTCCATCTTCTCGTCGAAATCTCGAAGATATTCGCACACTAATGGATACATACAAAAATATGAATGTTGATAATAGCTCAGCTTCACGCTCTATCCCGCACATGGCAGGGTAGGCAGAGGGAACTTAGGAACCTAGTGTTGAGACATTCCGTTCCATGAACGTTCCCCACTTTCCGCCGAATTTGAGGCACTGCGTGTTGAGTGGCGAATTCAACGCCGTTTTGCCTTGTACCAGAGCGAAGAATTGAAAAATTAAATATTATGATAATAGCTACAGTATAATAAACAAATTATTGGCATACAAAGAAAATGTGACAATAGTGTATTTTTTCAATTTCTACCGTTTTCTCTCATTGGATCTCACTCAAGATGTCACAATTGCGTCACGTATCATCTAATATCATCTAGGATACATTTATGATATCACACAATAATATCATCATATTTGAAAAAGTCAAATATACAAAAAGCATTTTATTTTATTTTACAGTGTATATGAGATTTACGTGCAATGAAAGTTTTAAAATATTTTTACTTGTTGGCGTATCGTCAACTTTGTCAGTTTGTAGACGTATTTTAGCAGCATCAACGCAGACCGGACCACAGCTGGATGTAGAGCAGCACACCAATCCGTCCTCACAAACGCCTTCAGGGCAGGTTACAGTCGTATTCACATTGCATACTGCTTCCACTTCAGTGTCACACGACTCAAAGTTTATCTATAAGAAATAGGAAGATCATATTTACGCACTTTCTGTGCTTTATTGTTTAAATATTAGTACGCTAAGGTGGTTTTTATTTATAATTTAAATAAATTACTTCATGTTCATTTTTAATTAAAAATATTATATTATTAGGCTGAGAAAATCAAGAATGTTTACCTAACTTAATATGAAGACATCCGTTTCGTTTCCCACTTTCCGCTGAATTTGAGGCAATGCGTGCTGATTTGCAAAAATCAACCCCGCATTTGTATTACCGAGTGAAGGAATGAAAACATTGAATATTTAATTCCAAAATATTAAATATTTTATTTCCTCGAGTGGATCGAACTCAAAACTTGTCGCGTTTACAATCACACGCTTGTGTCCCTGTGTCATGACAGGGCTTGAAACATTTTATTTATTTATTAAATATTAAATAATAAATGCCTGTCGTGTAGTGGAGGCCTGTCGTGGCGCAGCGGACCAAGAGTGTGACTGTAACCGACAGGTTCTGGGTTTGATCCCCAGTCGAGGAAATGAAATATTTAATATTTTCAATTTAAATATTTAATGTTTCATTTCTTGGTAATAAGACAAACCGCGGCGATGAGTTCCACCATTCAACATGCAATGCCTCAAATTCGGCGGAAAGTGGGAAACGGAAGTGGAACGGAGTGTCTTAACACTAGGTTCCCGGGTTCCCAATGCCTACCCTGCCTCGTGCGGGATACAGCGTGAAGCTGACTAAGTAAAAAAAAATAATACAAACAAATATTTCGCAATACAAAAAAAAAACATATAAAATTTAAAAACCTCCATTATATCTACTTCAGTAGAATTATCTCCATAGCTTGGATCAGGGCAGCACACGGCGTTGCTGCGACGCGACATCGCGCAAATGTGAGCGTTTGGACAGTCTTGTGTGGAGTCGCAAGTTAGTACTGACCCATCATCGTCTGTTGCTGGAACCCCTTCTTCACATGGATTATCGTATGAAATTTTAGGCCGACCTGAAATAAAAAAAAGTGTTGCGGTTAATACTGAACATATGATCAGTAATATAGTTAGCGTTAATAATAAATTACTACTGAAAATATAATATTACTTTGCAACGCATAAATAAGTAGCTTATATAATATTTTTTGGTACGCTGTTAAAAGGGATACGCAAATAATATTTTTTTTTATCTTCTCGTATTACTCACTTTTTTTGCAGACCCACGTCGTCGTTTCATTTGCATAATGATGGTAGAAACATTTTTTTATTATGTTTAAAAAGCTTTCAACACATAAAACCCATAATTGCGTACAAGCATATACTAAGAAACTATCCACTAAGGCGTTAAAAATAATCAATACTAATAAAAAATATATATGGCTTTATTAATAAGGCTTCTCTTAATGATTATTTTATTACATTTTTATATATATAAGGGTTTCAACTTTTCATTTATATACTGCTATATAAAATGATTTATATATAAATTTAAAACAATTCTCGCTGGTAAGATGCCCGTAACTACGTATGATGTTTATTAAGATACCGTCCTATGTGACCCTTTTACGTAGAGGAAAACTCAAACGACTTGTGAATTCATAATATGTCATAAGCTGATGCGTACTTATTTACATGTCAACTAGTGGCCAAAGGGAATTCTTTAGTTGATATAGTATACTTTCTAAATATGAGTGCTGTCTAATTATATTGATTGTATCTTAAACTATATCTATATACTATTTCTTCACTCTGGTACAAGGCAAAACGCGGCGTTGAGTTCCGCCACACAACACGCAATGCCTCAAATTCGGCGGAAAGTGGGGAATGGAAGTAGAACGGAGTGTCTTACCACTAGGTTGTCATGTTCCCTCTGCCTACCCTGCCATGTGCGGGATACAACGTAAAGCTGAGTAGAGAGAGAGAAAGAGGGAGAGGGGGGGGGGGGGGGGGTGAGAGAGAGAGAGAGAGAGAGAGAGAGAGAGAGAGAGTATCTTAAACTATTGTACAAAGAGTCATTATATATATAAATATATACATATATATATATATATATATATATATATATATATATATATATATATATATATATATATATATATATATATATATATATATATATATATATATATATATATATATATATATATATATATATATATATATATATAAATATATACATATTTGAAGCCAGTTATACACGTATTGGAATATTTACGTACATAAATTCAGTACAAACAAAACAAGTTGGCTAACTCTCAACTTTAATATACCTTGTTACACAAAGCCTTAAGAGTTACCTTCCCCATACAGTATAACTAATACTCGTACGATGTAATCGGGTCAGTTACTTTGAACATATTCCACTTTTCAGAGCATAATAATGAAGTAATTAATTTACTAGAATAATATTATTTATAAATTAGTAAAAAAATATATATAAATTTAGCAAGTTGTTTAGCGGTAAGTAAGTAAGTAGATAAGCTATTGTAACACCGACGATTTTTCTTTCTTGTTACGTATAAAGTATTATTATAGAGAAATTATTGATGATCATTTCTATAAGTATTAACAGATAGTTAAGATGACGAAATATTACTTTAAGATAAATCCAATATTTTGAATTCAGGCGGAAAGTAAAAAAATGGGTTGTCGTGACACTACTAAGTATTTTTTATGCAAAACACTGTGAAAAACACACGTCATAAGTACTTACACACAGGATATCCAGTACAGAGTTCTCCAGAACATTCTGCGTCTTTAACTCTTATGCACTCCTCTCCATCTTTGCAAGGGAAGCCGGCGCAGGGGTCATCGCACTCACACGTCGGACACCCATCAATTCCTATCCTATAGCCATATTCACACACACCCGCACATAATGCTTTGGCGCATGAAGTTAGACTTCTAGCTCCAGATCTTGTAGGTCGTGCTAAAGTACATTGCACTGAAGCTGCGGGCCCCATTGAGCCACGGAGTTTGTTTCCATCTGTATCTACGCACCTGGTGATTTTTTCAAATTATTAATTGAGTTAATACAAAAAAGGAAGAACGCAAAAAAAAAACGTTTAGCTGGTACATTCATTATCGGACAGTCTAAAGGTGGCCAGTAGGAACGTTTTTAAAAATATTGTATTAAAAACATATTAGAAACATGTATTCGATTTTAATACAAAAAAGGAGAAAGTCGAGTATCATATGATTTTCCTGAAAATGTATTTTTTATTTATTGATACAGCAAAAAACATTAACAGCATGTGCAAGTTTTTAAATTTACACTGATACTCGTTTTACACTTTATTTGTAAGTGCTTACTCAACCGGATCTCGTTGTGCTCGATTGGTTGAAATGAAAGTTACCAATGAGTCGAATCACAATGAAATATTCTCACAGTCAAATTGACATTCATCCGTTTCGAATGCTTCACGCGTGAATAATCGAATATTAATAATTTTGTTTGTTTCAATCAATATGATGACAGATGTTATAACATAATTTTAACTATTTTAAAAATATAATTTAGTTATGAAACAGATGAGAGATTTTACAATAAAAAAAAATATATTGTAAAATCGTTTATCGTTGGGAATTAAACGCAAGCAACTCCTTGTTATCGTCCTCCCTCTTATGTGATAGATCATTTTGGTAAAACACAGCAAACTAATAAACATATTATCTCATGAATTCTAATATCTTGAAAATAATTTAAAGCATTAAAATATTTTAAGCTGTACTTGAATTAGTTTTATCCCAAAACAATACAACGTACTCACCAACAAACTAGTCCGTTTCTCGAACACTGTTTATATTCGAAGGAACCGTTGTTAGTGCATTGTGGTATGTACCCTCTGCCTTCTTTTTCACTAATTACGAGTAGTTCAGCCAGCATCTTCTGTTGTGTGCACATTGTGACATTGTGCGGTAGAGAACAGTGTCTTCCACACTCGCCACCGTCACAGCATTTCAACATTGACGGGCATTCCAGGTCATGGGCACACGGGGTCCCGCAATCAAGATCTGATGTGGAGGGAGCTGGACATGTACCAGCTTTTTGAAGTTCTAGTGACGCAGGACAGCAGACACCGTAGTCGTTTCCTGTAATATTAGCGTAGTTATTTCTTTACTTTATATACATGTACATTTATATATACAAACATATGTATATTCACTTTTGTTTTGTAATAAACAGAAATACTCGTTTATACTTTTACAGTTAATATTATATATATGAAAACGTAAAGTTTTTTGGCTACAATCTGTATCTCACAAATAGCTTGGTATACAAGAAAATCTAGTATTAAGACATACCATTCCCCACTTTTCAAAATATTGCGCGTAGAATAGCGGTACTCCTAGTCTCGCTTTGTTATATTATCTTATAATTCACCGGGTGGGAACCGAACTTAACCTTCGCGTTAATAATCACACGCTGTGCTATTGCGACAACGACCTAATTTAGAATATTAACTTTACTATTAAATATTATTTGATTATTATTTATGTACGGTTTAAAAACATTCCATTCCGTTTGTTATGGTGTAAAAACATTCCATTGCCGATTGTTATATAGCCTGTCCACATTAATATGACATTGTGTCTCCACAGTGCGTTTTGCAAGTCAAGTAGTTGAATAAACAATGGGCGATGAAACAATAATTCTTGCTAACATTAAAGCATACCTGATTCGACTAGACATCTATACAGAGGAGGGCAGTTTGGTTTCCCAGGGTCAGTGCCGCAAAGGAAGGGACGGCTGGTCTCCGATATTAGTAGGGGTTCTCCAACCGGACATATGTTTTGGAGACTTCGTCCTCGTTTACCTAGAAAATACTTTCTTTTAAATCCTAAGCCTAATCGAGATTCAAAGTTGGAAATTATATGTCCCAATGTTTTCATCAAGTTTGATATTTAAAGATTTTAGTTTTGATAGTTGATTAATCGTTAGTATATCAAGTATTCATAGTGTTGGTGCCTGGGTAGTAAAGTTGACGTTCTGTTTTGGGAATTGTGAATAATGTAAACAGACTGAATAACATAATATTAATTTTATACGTTATATAGAATGTTATTAACTCATAAAGGGCAAGTACAGTGTAGAAAGTTGTTTTCAGTGATGGGTAAGTGTGATCCCTGAGGTGTAATACATTACATACACATATTACACTTATATAAAGCAACATAAGAAAATTTTTCTTATCGTCATCACCATATTACAAATAACTTTCTTTCTATGTCGGTTTGATTTATAAGGAATTTAATGTTTTCGATTTTAAATTTAGATTGTTTTTAATACTACAATAGTGTAAATTTACCATGTTTTTATCATTTTTAAAGCTTTAATCCACACTTTAGATAGAAAAATGTTATTTAAAAATGTATTTCAATTTGAACGTAGCAGAAATTGATCCCGTGCTTTCTTTGTACAGATTCTAAGTAATAATAATAGCTGGTTTAAATTTAATATTTTTAGCCTTATGATCGGGATTTTCCGAAGATACTTACAGGTTGGTACAGGCGGGCAAGGTGGTCTCAAGCACGGCGTTTCTTCCAGCTGACATGACAGATGTCCAGGACACGAGACTCCTGAACAAGGATCTCTGCACTTGCAAACTGGGCAGCCGCGACCGTCTAACTCAAAGCCAAGTGGACAGAGCATTCGACAAGTGTGGGCGGCACAGGCAGCAGTTCTTGTGCAGTTCACGAGGCCTGCCGCTGGCGCTCGAGTGCCAGGAACCTATGATTTAGTAAAGATTATATTTCCGCTTTAACAATTTACATTTTTACTAAGTTTTATTATAACACTGTGTTTGGTTTTATTTACTCTACTAGGCTTAATTAAAGCCCCATAGATATAACAATCATTTTGAGTATATTCTAATTTTATCACACTCTTAAACAATACCATTAAATCATTGAAATGAAATTACCTCAAATCCTGTAGCATCTACACACCAACAGGAGCTCACTATTTCGTTGTCACATTGGATTTCTTCAAATTCACCGTCCGTAGCTCGGCATCTTGGTGATCTGAGAGAACGAATTACACCACGCCCGCTTCGGGTGTTCTCAGCTGCTAAAGCTCTAGATATCCGCTCAGACGATAGCTTTATATTTTCGCAACCTAAAAAAAACATTTTTCATTTATTTCTTATGGTGGCCCAGGGGCACAAGCGTGTGACTAGAAGCTCGACAGGCCTAGGGCTCGATCCCAACTTGAAGAAATGAAATACGTTCATTTTGTAGCTCTGTTTACGCAGCGTTGAGTTCCGCCACTTAAGATTTAAAGCATCAAATTCAGCAGAAAGTAGGAAACGAGCCTAGCCTACCATATGTGGGATAGAGCGTGAAGCTAGAATAAATCCTTTCCTTAAAAAATATACCAGCTTTACTAGGAGGGAAAAGATAATAAAAATTAATAGCTACGGTACTAGTACACAATTTATTTTCTGTATAGTATCTATAATTTTTTACTATTCTAGTCTCCCTTAGTGAATTGGTATCAAAAGAAAATTTCTGTCTACATGTTTATTGTATCGATTTTACTGCTTATTCTTATATTAGTTTAGAAAGTCAACGATAGGATATTACAATGCAATAATTACAAACTGTAGCGCTCTTTAAGATACTGACATCTAAATTTTGTACTTAGTTATTTTTTATGCGACTCTTAAGGTTCAATAGCTATTTAGATTTACATCTCATGTAAAATACATGGAATGCTAAAGACGCGTTAATATGATCTATACTTACTTATATGAATAAGTGGGCGATATGCGGGAAATATGTAATTCCAGTAATTATGCGTTGAATAACGATGCCGATATATACAGTATATTGTATAAAAAATTTCACCGTCATTCTATACAATGCTGTCTTAATTATTTATATTTGAAAAAATAATTTGCATTGAATTGAAAGAAAATCACTATGTTTGAATGTCATTATTTTTGTAACCAGTAATAGTAGAATACTTGATACTTGTGTAATACTTTCAGCGAATCAATAATTGTATTTAGCCGACGGAGATGTGCTTATCAATTTAATATAACTAAGAAATAAATAAAATCTTTACCTGTATAAAGTGGCTCGACACAGGTCTGACCGCAGGACGTATTGCAACATATCTGTTCACCGCATTCATCATCGTCATTGCAAGGTCTGGACCGAGGCGGACACGCCGCGTCTTCGGCCGGACATCTCCCTCTAAGCTCAGCGCTTGCTGCAAATTAATGAAATCATAGAGGCGTCGTACTAATGTGTGAAGTTAGTAAGCTTCTTCTTACTTTAGCTTTACGTTGAACCCCGCACATGGAAGGGTAGGCAGAGAGAACTTGGGTACTAGTGTTGAGATACTCCGCCGAATTTAAGGCCTTTCGTGTTGAGTTGCGGAGCCCAAGGCCACGCTTTGCCATGCAACCAACCTTGCAACAAAGACTTAATTTGAAAATATTAAATATTTAATTTCCTCTAGTGGGGTTTGCCCCTATCGTGTTAACAGTTAAGCGCTTGTGCTTCCCACATGCCTCACTTTAGTAATCAAAGTTATTTAAAAAAATTATAACTTCTTTGGTTTTGAAATTATAAGTTCTCTTCTTTAAAAAAATAACGTAAAATAATCATTAAACATCAGTGTATACGAATGTGTGTATAAGTGGAAATAAATTAATGACTGCGGTCCATTTTATTAACTATCTAGTTAAATGCTAGTAGAGTAGAGATAGAAAAACATACAATATTTTCATTTTCAATTCGAATAAACTTTTGTTAGGCACGTCGTGTTTACTTAGCAAGCGCTGTGCACAGTGATGAAAATAAAAAAAATATTACCTTGTTGTATGAATAACAGGCACGCGCAGAGCAGCGCCACCCTCACCGTACGCGTCGCCATCGTTGCATTACACTTTGGAATTCTGAAAATAAAATAAAAATATTTAACCTTTGGCTGCTTATCACATTTTAATAATGTATAATAAAATTATCATACTTACTTAAATCTATCTATTTAAATAAATTATATTTACGTATTTGTGTTTATGTTATGTTAAATATATAAAAATAGTTTAAAATTAAATAAAAAATTCAGACTTTGTCACATACGTTTAGACACTTTCGCAATAAACGCTTCACGGTAGTAAATATTTTCATAGAAAGCTAAAGAACTTGTTGAATTAATTCTTGCTATCAAGCTTTCATGCACTTACATCTGTTAGCAATTTACAGTCAATATTGATATTGTATCGCAGCGGCACAAGCGTGTGACTGTAAACGACAGGTTCTGTGTTCGATACCCACTCGCAGAAATGAAATATTTAATATTTTCAAATTAACTAAATGAAAACATTTCATTTCTTCGCTCTGTTAACAAGACAAAGCGCGGCATTGAGTTCCGCCACTCCATGTCTCAAATTCGGCAGAAAGTGGGGAGCAAAAGTAGAACGGAGTGTCTTAACACTAGGTTCCCAGGTTTCCTCTGCCTACCCAGCCATGTGCGGGACGAAGCGTGAAGCAAAGTAAGAAAGTACAACTATACAATACAGTCAGTTTTAATTATGTACTGTTTAAATTGAGCTCTATATTTTATATTCAGCTCTAGTGAACATGAATCATTATTATGACGGTCGAATCCCTACATCCAAACGCAGTAAGTAGCCTTGTACACGATTGTAGAACTACGAATATATAGTACTTACATCGGCATTGGTTGAGTAATGATTACATTTTTTAATTACACAACAAAACGCGATGGTTAGCACTGTGTAATATAACATTTCCTCGAAGTTTCTAGTAAGTTAACTTAGTATACTTATTTACTTAGCTTTTACCTACCCACATTTAGGTATATATTCAGTTTCGTTTACCGTAAGTTAAATAGTTTCTCTATCAAGTGGCTCTATATTCATTTATTCAAAAAAGTTTAAATATTTTTTTTATCCAGCTCTTAGTTATGGTAGTGAAATAATAACAAGTTTATGAAAGAATTTCACCTCCTTATAGTTATTTTTAAAAGATTTTCGTACACTTACAGTATAATTTGATCTAAAAAGCGAATAAAAGCAACTCTCAGACTCCAAAAAAAATTAAAGTACGTGTTATAAAATTAAAGCCGATATTTAGATTGTCTTGAAATAAAGCAATTCATTTATATTCGTATGAAAAATTATTCAAAGTATATGGTACCAGTGTACAATATTAACATTTGAATGAACAACGGTTTATGCAATATAGGTTATAATACTTATATATATGCGTCTCCTTACACATTTTATTTCACACATTTTTGTTCGAGCTCTAATCAACAGATTCACGCTGTATCCCGCACATGGCAAGGTAGGCAGAGGGAACTTGGGAATCTAGTGTTAAGACACTCAGTTCCACTTCCGTTCCCCACTTTCCACTGAATTTGAGGCATTGCGTCTTGAGGGCCGGATTTCAACGCCGCGTTTTGGCTTGTACCAGAGCGAAGAAATGTAAACCTTAAATATTTAAATTGAAAATATTAAATATCTCATTTCCTCGAGTGGGGGTCGAACCCACAACCTGTCGGTTACAGTCACACGCTTGTGCCTCTGCGCCGCAACATGCCTCATCAACATATGTAATATAATCATAATAATTAAAAACACTAATTTCGATATCCCCTTCCGCCTCAATATAAGTGTTCCTTACAAAACCACGTTATTGTTTTCTTATCATTACAACGAAGAGCTATTACGTAACGTAAGCGGGGCATTGTCATGCTAATTCCGCTTTCTCCGTCGAACGTATAATTATATCTTGTAGTTCCCTGAACCCGATACATAAATTATATTATCTTATGTTTAGTTGTGACATGTTTTAATTTAATCTGTCATTTGTCAATGAGTTGTACGGTTTATGTACTTAAGATATCCTACTATATGATAAATAGTGGCAATTGCCCTATGTGGCCTTTTCTATGAAATTGATGTCTTAACATAGCTTGCATATAAATAATTGCTTAATACGTACAAAACCATTGTATTAACTGTAGAGTGTAAATAAGCAATAAGTGGGAAACTCTCGAAATTCTCTCAGAAATGTAAATTAGTCCATAAGGATTTCCCTTCTACAGTCCAAGGAAACGAACCCTTCTACTCTATATAGATATAACAAATTCTACGTATCTCAATAGTAGTAAAATACACAGATAATCTTACTTACTAAATTAATACGTTATCTTAATTTTAGCGGCAATACTCGTACGTAGTATAGTAGCTATCACGCGTACAAAGCAAATTAAAATTTAAAACAAATACTGTTTAATCTCAGTAGGCACTAAATTTGTCGATACGTCAATCCTAATACAAATTAGGAATAGTGGTTTTGTGTTACAAATATACTTTCTGTCTTTATATGGTTTAAAACAATTTAAAAAAAGTGGCAGGTGTCTTTCATATATATTCTCTTGTACTGCGATGTTCTTATGGGTCATGTACCTATACGTATAACATCGCGGTACTGAGAGCTTTTATTTGAAAAAACATAAGCAAAACAAATGCAAAACTATTGCTAGATAACAAGTATAATAATGTTAAAACCCCATACTACGGTATAAAGAATTAAAAATTGTTAAAAAATATCTTATAATTTACGCGATCACAGTCGGAATTTCGAGTGACTGAACTCTGCAGAGTTCTTAAAGACGGTATGACGCAAGACGTTGCGTGGTCAAATGTAAACAGTTTGAAGCTTTTTAAGTATTTACTGAGCGGAATCTTTGAATATATATTTATTTTGTTCTTGATTTCAATTTACCTGCATAAAAGCTAAAAGGGCAGATTCACAATATTATAACTAAACTTATATCTAAATTTATGTGTATACGTAAATTGGTAATACAGTTTGGTGTTAAGCTGAACCAAGCTACACAATTTTTAATAAATTAAAAAAAAAATAAATAAACAGACCATATAGTAGACTACCAGGGCAATTATTTTTAAATAAATATTTCATCCAAGCAAACACAGGGTTCATCGTTATTGAGATACAAATGCATGCCATAGCGCTTATCTAGTGGTGGGCGTTAAACTTTATTAAACGTTTAAGTTTCAAAGTGAGTGAACTCTGGCGTTGTGACGAAGTAAGTGACGTAAGGCTGAGTGTGTCGAGTGAAAGGCGATGCGTTGGCTTGCAAAGAAAGTTGCATTTCTTTCTAAATACATGTACGACGGACGTGTATGAGATTTCAATACATGACTATTTATGTTTTTGTGAAATTAATTATGTGTATGATATCTGAATTTATTATTTTTAAAATTGCAAACAAAAGTATATTTAAAAAAAAATATATTTAACAATTTTTGAGTTTTTTTGGTTTTAGTTATTAGTATGTTTTGTTTTGATGCGATTCTTACGATTTTTTACTGTTTCGTTAATTATGTAAAAAGATAAAGTAATAAATACACGATTACCAACTTTAGAAACATCACGTACCCAATAATGTACCCATTCTAACAATCAAGATTTTGTGATCAATTAAAATGAGGAAGGCTATTTTGTCTAAATGTTTATACGTACAGACATATATATGCTATATTTTGTATATCCATAATTTTTAAAATTTAAAGGAATTGGCAACATTCGTGCACATTTGATTATTATAATTTTAAGCTGACAATTTCAGTTCAAAAATAGTTGAAATATATACAATTTTTTAAAATGTATAACTATTTAACTATTCCGAAAACACTTCTATAAATAAATTATAACGTTTTTACTATTATTAAAATGTTATTCCATACTTGGGAACCAGAAATACGAATTTCAAAAAACATATTTTTTTGACCTAAATGTGTCTTAACGTTCGCATAAAATTTTCAAATTATATATAATATATATAATATTTTTAAACGTATTTTATATACACAACATTATAGATAATTTAATTATTTCGAAACTATGTGTAATGTGGGTAATATGTTACTTTAGATAATGGCTTTGTTGTAGTTCAAAACTTTCCTAGAGCTATCCAAGTAACTTTAAAGCTATTTATCTTCTTTGTAATCTGAAAATATCTTACAATATTATTTAAATATAGCGAAATATTTTATTATCATCTGAATATTTGAAGTAAAACTTGATTTTTGTGTTGAAAAAGTGTATCGTATATATTTAAATATACTTTGTTAAATATTTAATTTCATGTTAATGTAAGAATAATCCAATATAAAAGAAAATATGTATATTTTCTTTATTTATATCCAGCGTCTAACTGTAAACGTGATTGTGCTTGGGGGCTCGCTCCGCGCTCGAAGGGCATAAATTACTCTGATTTCCCCCGAGAGTTCTAACAAAATGAAGCGCGGCGTTGAACTCCGCCACTAAAAATACAATGTCTAGAAGTCAGTAGAATGCGAGGAACTAATTCTTTTCATTCTACTGTTAATACTGAAGTAATTAATGGAGCTAGAAAACTCAACATACAAATTCACAAATTAATAATTCTGCCATTCCAAGATATATATAAATAAGTTAACTGTAGAATTACTTTCAAGTAAAATCTAACATAGTTACCTTGTTGACCTACATTGACGAGTGTCAACAGTCTTATTTAGAAAGTGAATCGCTTTTATAGAATACAAAACTATGACGAAATTGACACTATGAATAAGCAAGTCAGATATCGTGAGCGGTTGGTTTCACTTGTTCCCGGTAAAAAAAAGTTAGGATCAATGACTTGTAAAATTTATTATTATATTTTTTATCCCTTACACTTATTATTAAGCAATTTAAACAAAAATTGAGGCCTGTCGTGGCGCAGCGGCACAAGCGTGTGACTGTAACCGACAGGTTCTGGGTTCGTCCCCACTCGAGGAAATGAAATATTTAATATTTTCAATTTTAAATATTTAATGTTTTCATTTCTTCACTCTGGAACAACGCAAAACGCGGCGTTGAGTTCCGCCACTCAAATATGCCGTGCCTCAAATTTGGCAGAAAGTGGGGAACGTAAGTGAAACGGAGTGTCTTAACACTAGGTCCTCAAATTCCCTCTGCCTACCCTGCCATGTGCGGGAACATGTGCGGTACAGCGTGAAGAAAAATAATCTAGTTAAAATATTTTTGTCAATATTTATTGTGTTATTTATAAATAACTGTTAAAGCATTAACAATGAAACTTAGTAAAATTTTAACAAAAAATTTTAGCAAAGTACACTATCACGACCTACAACAAAGTTGGGCCAAGGACCCTATTACTTGTGACGGACGATACATCATAGAATCCATGCGAGCAGCAATATACACTACATACTGGTATGTTATTATAATCAAACGTATACTTTTTTTTATCTTCACGCTATATCCCGCACATGGTGGGGTAGGCAGAGGAACCTTTGTATCTAGTATTAAAACACTCCGTTTTGCTTCCTACTTTCCGCTGATTTGAAGTATTGCGTGTCTAGCGATACTCAACGCCGTGTTTTACCTTGTTACTAGAGCGAAGAAATGAAAATATTAAATATTTCATTTATAAATATTTTTCTAATGGGGATCGAACCTACAAACTGTCATGTTTATAGTCACACGCTTGTACCTCTGTACCACGACAGACCTCTAAATTATCAATTAAATGAGCACAAAATATCTACAGTGAATTTTCTTTTATATTCTATTTATTTTCAGCAATCGCTCGTATAAACAATATCATTATGTATAAGCTTTTTCCTTTCAAGATAAGCTCCTGAACTTAGATTGATGAGGACGAGAAAATAAGATTACTTATATAATATTTTCCTTGAGAAAACCAATCTGATTTCAACAACAATATTGTCAAGATAGGTATCTAGCATCAACTCTATTTACTTTACAGCAGATCATATTATGTTTTGTTGTATTGTATGTAAATTTTTATTTTTATTGAATTACGTGACAGAACTATTATACTACTGAGTTTCGAATAAGTTTCGAACATATAGTAAGAGATATTTTTGTATACAAATTAGAAATTAAAACTAAACAACAACAGTAAACTGAAAATGAGTTTCTTACTCTTTCTGTATGGTTGTTTGTCATTTGAAAGATATCATAAATTTCCAAGGGTCAGCAAAGTTCATTTAGGATTCTTTGTTTGATCCGAATAAAAACAATCCTTCTCAAAATATTTCCACAGATACTATACAACACATATAGTATAATTATAGTATTGATATGCAAATGGATTTCATTTTAAAATATTAAAAACGCCAATGAAATGCCTGTTGCTTATATATTTTTTTGTTTTTAATTATTCAAGTTATTTCATATAGTACTTATATCTTCACACTTTTTTCTATACACGTCACGTCAAGACGGAGAATCTTTGGTTAATACACTACGTTCTCCTATTCCCCTCGAATAGAAAACACTGCGTAATTTGTATTTTTTTTACACTGATTCACCATATTTAAAGAAGTGGATATCTTATACATCTTTGAAATTAGCTAATAGCTAAGGTTATGTACAATATATCTTTTCATATATTTAAAAATATTATTATGAATATCCCTTCATAATTATTTTACATATACTAAAGGCACACTGGGACTGGTTAGTTTTGGCGTTTATTTTTACATATAATGGGCGATGAGGTCAAAATGTGACCTTTGGTGAAATCCCGTTTGAGGATTACTAAGTAGATACCTATAGCAACTATTTAAAGTTTATACTTTATAGCTCAAGTATTGGACAGCAATAGTAATACTTCATACTACAAGATTTTTTTTAATTATGTTTTTAAAAAATATTTATTTTTAATATTTTTAAATTAAAATTGAGATAACAGCTCACAAAATGAATAGAATGTGTATATATGAATAGAATTGTAAATAGAATGTGTATGTAAGTATTGTAATTTAATAATTATAAAATTTATTATATATTTATATATTTTTTATTTTTCTGATAATTATTTATTTTCTGGCCGAATACCGTATTATTGTACTCATATATTTTATGAGATGAGATGTCTATTAGTCACGGTATTTTGTTGAATTGCACTAATCAGAAACAATTTTACACAAAATGTGCGTATTAATAAAGAAATAAAAATATATTTCAGTGAAAATACCTAATAATAACAGTATTCAAAAATAATAATTGATAAGGGAAAGTTGCTCGTGACAAACAAAACTTAAACAAGGGTCATTGGGACTGACCATGCGCTTTCACGATTTCTCTGGCGCGCAATCCGCATCTAACTGCTGTATTACTTTACATACTTACGTGAAAGTTTCACATTTTTTGCCAAATTTAAGTACAAATAGCACAAAAAAATAACTATTTTTATAGCTATTATTTAAATTAATTAAATAAAAAAAATAGATTGATATGTTTTTACTGTAATGTAAATATTAAAAATATGCAGTGACAATATTAGTATAATACACACAGTATCAGCTTCATGCTGTATCCCGAGCTGGCAGAGAAAAGCAGAGGGACCTTGGTAACCTAGTGTTAAAACACACTGTTACGTTACCCACTAAACGCATTATTAAAAAAATGTATATGTTAAGCTATATGCCATTTTTGTAGCGAAATTTATTCAAATAAATATATATGAGAGACGATGCTAGAGAGACTTCCTCAAATAAAGCTATATGTAAGTCTTTTAAGAACTACGTAGTAACAATCTCAAGTACATTTAATTCTTGACATCAAAATAATATACGCCCACATTTCTATGATTGAATACTATAATCAATATAATAAGACGGATACAGAAGATGTTTGTAAATAATTGTATGATGTACGTATCAAGAATTCGATGTGATCATGATTATGAATAGCAAGTGATTGAAAATTTGTGTAAGGTATTTTGTTATCTTGAAGGTCTAATTGGATGTATTAATTACTAAGCATACGCGTCATCTGCCTTGTCATTATTTAATTTGTCACATTGTTATCTTCATTTTTATTCATCTTCCTTTATTGATTGATATTTTATATATAAATAATGAATTTAGTCGAGTAAATAACCCAATGAATAGGTTTTTTAAGTAAATATAAGACATCCATATATATTAACATATATATATCTTATTTAAATAGTAAATGAAACGTTTTCATGAAGAAAGTACCTAAATATTTAATTATTTAAGCTCTTTATGGTTCAGTCCTACATATGTAGATTGTAGTCTACATAAAAAAGCAATAAACTCTTCACTCTTGTTTGGTGTCAAATAAAGCTCTCATGTGTGAGAAAAGCTATAAAATCTTACAGCGGTATATTTTTTTATTTAACTCTATGGCTACCTATTGAAATGACCTTTGATAGTGACCTATAAACTTTTAGCAATTATTAAATTCTACTTGGAGGGTAAAAAAAGTTGTTATTTTTCATTATTCTCAAACAAAAGCTAAGTGAGAAATGTGAAGTACCGTGTTATAATTGGTGAAACGTTGAGACTTGAGATTAAAATATACGGCTTTGCGCAGTTAAATTGTGTCCGACTGAATAACCATCGTATTCAGTAGTCGGAGCAGTGTTAAAACAGGTAGATTATATTAAAAATAATATCTTTTCTTCAGCCCTTTGTTTTAAATTTGTCTTTGTTTCTTTTTCTTTTAAGTTCATGCTATACCCGCACGCAACTGGGCAGAGAGAATTTGGGAACCTAGTGTAAAGACACTCCGCTCCGTTCCGTTCAGGTTAAGTGACGGAATTCAACGCCGCACTTTGCCTTGTTACCAGAAGACTTGTTACTAGTGCGAAGAAATGAAAATATTTAATATTTCATTTCCTCGAGTGGGGGTCGAACCCATAACCTGTCGCTATAACAGCCGCATGCTTGTGCCTGGCTTGTTCTGGCTTTTTTTAATTAAATTTGCTGGAAAATGAACGATATTTCTCGTTCACTGTCCTATTATTCACATACATAATTATAATAATAAAGGATACCAGAGTTAAATGCTGGTGATGCTCACTTGTGATGCTATTCATAGTTACGCATTTATTGTAAAATTATCTAAGTAGAGTTTAACGCCTCATCCCGCACACGGCAGGGTAGACAGAGGAAACTTGGGAACCCAGTATTAAGACACCGTTCTTCTTCCGTTCGCCACCTTCCACAGAATTTGAGGCATTGCGCGTTGAGTGGCGGAACTCAATGTCGATGATTTGTCTTGTTACCAGAGCGAAGAATGAAAACATTAAATATATAATTTGAAAATATTAAATATTTCATTTCTTCGAGTGGGGGTCGAACCCACAACCTCTCGTGTACAATCACACGCTTGTGCCGCTGCACCACGACAAACCCCATTTATCTATGTAACTTATAGTCGATTATTCTCAGCAGAAGTGCCTTACGAATCAGTAGTGGTTTTCGTCGTGTGAAGTACAACTAATATTTTTATGTCAAAGGACTTGATTTAAAGATATATGAAATGGCTTTATATATTATATCACATTAGAATAATTTATATTTTCATTTTAATACTGTATTTTGCAACCACATATAAACCTGGACATGCATATCCACATATGTATAATTTGAACTACTGCACAGTACAGATGTATTTGAAAGTCATGCAAATGCTCTTATGACAGCATCGATTATATTGATATTGGTAGTTTCGTGTTTATTTGTCCAAAAATACTCACAATACAGCTCAGTGCGTAGGTAAATTGTAAGCAGGTTTTTATAATTTTTACGTGCTCGTATATTATATTGTGTGACTAAGATATGTATGCCTATTAATCTGAACATAGTCTATACGATATCTGTACAAGATATGCTAAAAGTGTTTTGTTTTCATGTAATAAACTATAATAATTATATCTAAAAATGATCTAATGCAGTATATGGTTTTCGATGGCTAAAAAAAATCTGGTTTTTAAGGTATTTATTATAATTATAGATTGCTATATCGATGGTTGAACTCAGTTTATCAAGTTAAATGCTTAAAAATAAAACTATTGCATATCTAAATCTCATTTAAAATAATTTCATTATTTTAACTTAATTTAAATTAAATATCGACATTATATAAAAATAAAATAATTCTTCAAAATGGGCATGAATAAAGCAAAGTAAAGTAATTACCATAGACTCCCTCAACCGTTTTCAACTAGGCTCGCATTAATACATGTGCCATGAAAATTATATATAAAGCACATATGAATAAGGGTTAATTAGAACAGAGATAAAGTGTTCTTTCATAGCAGAAATACGCATTTATTTATTCATATTTGTAGGTACCTTTACACGGATTCAAAAGCGCTCTAATTATTAAGTACAATTATTGTCTATAGTACGACTGCATATTACCATATAACAATATCGCACATTGAATACATACACATATATTTATAATGTTATTTATTATTTGCTTTAGTAATTTTTACATCAAATATATGTTTGTGTTGAAAAAGTTATGAAACTGAAACATTCTTTTTATATACATTTTTTTTATTTTTTTTTCAGCTTCACGCTGTATCCCGCTCTTGGCAGGGTAGGCAGAGGGAACGGAAGTGAAACCTAGTGTTATGACACTCCGTTCAACTTCCGTTCCCCACTTTCCGCCGAATTTGAGGTATTGCGTGTTGAGTGGCGGAACTCAACGCCGCGCTTTGCCTTATTACCAGAGCGAACTCATACTCATTTCCTCGACTGGAGATCGAACCCAGGACCTGTCGGTTACAGTCACACTCTTGTGCCACTGCGCCACGACAGGCCTCATATACATTAATTTTGACACGATTTTATATATACGAGTAAATCAATGACAGAAATAACGTCGATACTTAAATACTAAAGGAGTCACCACATATCTTTGTTTTGCTTACTTTTTATCTATCTTTGCAAAGTAAGGGAAAAATATTTTCTTGCTACGTGCCAGTTATCACATAAATACCTCAAAATGTGCTAAAGACGTAATATTATGATAGTCAAATATTTAATGTATTCAAGCTTAACTATAAATTTAGTACAAAATATTTAGAATTTATCGAATATAAAATGTACAATCTCGATAATACACTCTTCGCAGTTTAAAGCACGAAGGGTGTTTATTGCGTCAATATTTTACCAAGTATAGCGAGTTGACAGTTTTGATATTAAAATTCAAAGCGGTAGTTAGAGACTTAGGTGGATTAAAGTATTATATTGTAGTCAATATTTTTTTGTTACCATTTTTACCAACAATTTGGCCTAGTTTCTTTGGAAAACTCGAAAAACTTACTTATAAATATGTCCATGTAATTTTTTGACTTAGAAACATAATATACAAATTTACTTACTCGTGACGTCTCGCGGAGAACATTCAATCTATTGCCTCAGAAGAAACATTCACAACGCGTAGAGCACGTCTCTAAATTTTATTAGAGTTGTAAATGTCCTTTATTATTGTAAGCCTTTCGCACGGAAAGGCACGTCTTAAATTATGCGACCTCTGGATCAAAGCTTATCGTGCGTGCCAAGTCGCTAAAACACAAAACCGCTAAGGGCGCTTAATGGAAAATACCGCAATGTATATTCTATGTATATTCTATTCAGGGAATCCTCTGTTTAAATAATACATATATCATAAAAGCAGAAATGCTATTATAACATATAAAAGATGGAAACCGGAGTGATTGGTTAAAACTTTTTTTCTGTATGAAACTATAAAACTTTTAATCCATTACAAGCACTTTTGAATCGTCAAGTTTCATAGAAATGTTTGTAGTGTCAGTCCCACAGGAAGTTACCATCGGCGCAGAAGGCAGGTCTACTGAGAAGAACCGGCAAGAAACTCAACATTTACCTATTTAAAAATATATATTACAGTAAATGTAAAATCATAGTAAGCTTTCATTCTTTCTGGTGAATATTCTCCTTGGAAATAACTCACTTGTTTAATTTTATTATACATACGTGTACCATGTCTCATTAAAGCTTTAGTAGCTTTTAAAGATGAAAACTGGGAGATTTTTCCTAACCCTCATGCTGTAAATTGCCCGAGGTGTTCTTTTTTCGACTACGAATATACATTCTATATCTGCAGCATGGCCCCAAAGTAATATTACATAGAACAATATGCTATAAAAATAATTAAAGTTAAAACTAGCCGAGCAGTATCAACATCCGTAAGCTGGCTTCCTTCCTATTTTTTAACGGTGTAAGCAGCGGAGCTTAGTCTACCCGCAAGCGAAAACATGGGGGATTGAAGATTCAAATCTAGCCCAAGAATACCGCGGTGTCAGAAAATTTGAGAATTTCACTGTCGAGGCTTAAGTTAAGCTTCTGTTTTAAGAAAGATAGAATTTACTATAGCGGACGTCTTTACTTTACGATAGCAAAATTTAACTATTTAAGCTTATTGCGCGTTTAATGGTACATTAATAACAGTGAATCAGTGAAGTAATTGTGACTGTAAAATATTATCTTTTTTACGATCTACTTTAATAAATAAAGCAGTATCCTCAGCAACACTATACAAATTCTTTACGTAAAGTATTTATATAAATAAAAGAAGAACTTATTAATATTAGTCGTGTGTAATTCCGGTTTAAAATAGAAACACCCTGGTACTGATGGTGTCGTAGTAGTCGTAGAGGCTAGTAAAGTACGTGTGAGAGAGTCACGTTGTCAGCAATGGCACACGCATGGGCAGATTTGACCGGGTAATTACCACTGTCGGCGTTTAAAACCGACGTTAAGTAGTGGCTTTGGCCACTGCGTTTCGCATTGGGTAATGCTGGGCCCCGGAGCCCGTCCACCTTAAAGGCCGGCAACGGTCCTTTAGCTCCTCTGGAATTACACGGGACCCGTCAGGTGACCCGTACGCTAGGTTGTCGTATCTCGTTCAAAAAAAATATATAAATTTTAAATAGAAGAGACCCTAGAATCCATCCTAGTGGGACACTATCAGCAGCCGAACGACTTTATTGACTGCCATGTGCTGATTCCTATTACTTTATTCTGAGCACTACCTCTGACTTCACATGATTATGTGTAAGTAAAAGCGTATCGTGGTCATCTGTATCATATAATATGTAAATTATTTTCTTAATACTTTGAGGTTATTGCTCTTTAGCTAATTTATTTCACAACGTCATATTATATACTTCAACTGAACAAAGAAAACAACTGAGAAATTTTAAAACAAAAGAAGAACAATAAATAAAGACTTTATATTTTAGTTGTTATGAAATATGTACAAATTAGTGATGTGTTTACTGTTGCCAATTTAGCTCAATTATTAAGAAAATAAGTATTTTGTATATATAAAGTAGGTATGTAACCGTACAATCTATGTTTGTCATTTATAAATTAAACAGAATATTTTTTTCTTATTTAGAAAAATTCTAAAAAAAAGAACGTAGCAGGATTTGAACCTGCACCTCTTGAGATCCTTCCATAATGGCTTAGTGGTCAGACTCCTTGGACAAATTCAAAACCCTTTAAGTTCAAATTTTTGAACGAGTTCTATATTTTTATCTACTTGAAAGCATTCTTTAAATCTTGAAAAGAATTCTTTAAAATCTTGAAAATACACCGCATAAATTGCTAAAGATAATCTAATAATCGTTTATTTCATAAATGTGCAATACTCTGTAGAAATTTGCCCATATTAAAGTAATTGGCAGTGTCGATACAATTATACCTTACAAAACTATATGTTATCACAAATTGTCAAGAAATAATAAATTATAATAAGTTATTTATAAGATAAATAATAATCAACGTTCTCAGTCAGACAAAATACTTTCACTTGACTCATACACACGAGTGAAACCGCAACTTTAGAGAGTGTGATTATGGTGACGATTTTTAATTCTGATGTAGTGAAATTTCGTTCTTTCTCATTTGAATATTTTATACATATACGTAATGTTGCCGATTAGTATTTTTTTATGAATGATTTTTTATTGTTTTGTACAATACTTAACCAATGTTTTATGGTATTTTAACTTATTAAATCTCTCGTATGAGCCATTTAAATGATATATTTATATATGTCTGTGCATCAAACATAAGGTTATTTTATCGTTCAATATTACTTTTAACAAATTGTACATTTCTTATAATATTTCTACTGACCTAATAACAAACACTGTTCCATACATACTCGTACATATATGTAAACAGAAGATGCAGCTAGTGTTGCTACTATAATTTTGCCTACTACTGAAGTTTGTTATAGACTAAGCTCCTTGAGGAGTGTGGGAGCGTTCAAAAGTGTCCATTTAATATTTACATCGAACGTTTCGGGTAAAACAGATTACGTTTTATATTTTTGTTTAAAAACAAGCGAACCGCTTTATCTATTTATTTATATATCTTTGTATTTATAAAATTATTAAATATTTTTATTAAATAACTTGTTATTTATATGTTGATTGAAATAAAACCAACACTAAATGTTTAGGTAAGCCTGTCAAAATATAATAGTGAAAACTGAAATAAAAAGCAGTTGAGATTAGCGTAGAACAAACACAATGAAAAACAGTCAATAAGTAAAAATTTTTTTTTCGAATTATTATGTTATTAAATGTAACCAAGTTTGTGTAAGAGGCGCAGCGGCACAAACGTGTGACTGTAACCGACAGGTTCTGGGTTCGATCCCGAGTCGAGGAAATGAAATATTTAATATTTTCAATTTAGATATTTAATGTTTTATTTCTTCGCTCTAATAATAAGGCAAAGCGTGGCGTTGAGTTCTGCCACTCAACACGCAATGCCTCAAATTTGGCGGAAAGTGGGAAACGGAAGTGGAACGGAGTGTCTTGACACTAGGTTCACGGGTTCCCTCTGCCTACCCTGCCTAGTGCGGGATACAGAGTGAAGCTAAAAAAATGTAACCAATAGCAGTTTTTCTTATATAGCTTTCATGTACCTTGACATTAATGCGTTACGTTTTTATTATAAGTATACATTTTCGTAGTATATCTACGCTATACTACGAAAATTTAAATCTTTTAATAATAATATGTTTGATTTTCACGATTGTTACACATTTTAAATGAAATAATTTTAACCGGATTAATATTTAATAATTAACCAAGTCTGTAGTCACAGACTAGCTCTGCTAGGATAGCAAAGAAATATACGCTATTAATCCGGTTAAAATTGCTTAAATTCATTTTTTATCTGTTCATAAAAAAAGTCAAATTTTACATAGCATTCATTTTTTGACATAACTAATTGTTATAATTACAAAATTGTGATTAAAATATGTCTCTTGTATCAATACATATGGTAAATAAAACGTCCAATAAGAAAAAGAAAATATTAAAGTTTATTATTATTAATATAATCGTTATTATATTAATATAATTTGCTCAAACCAGCCAAATATTAATTTTCTTCGTGCTTTTTGTATAACACAATCTTTCGACCATTTAGAGCAATGTTTGTTTATGTTTGTGTACAAAGGGTTTGGTCTCTGAGGCTTTGCGAATAGAAATTCCTTGTTGTTGGAATCTTCTGTCCTGCATACATTTTGTCTTTAGTAGCGCCTTCATGACTTTTTCCGATATAAAACCATTTTTATCCTTAGCAATACCTTGTAAATTTTTAAATTAAATCAATATATGTAATATTTTATATGTTTCAGTGAATTCTTTTTTTATTAATATTTATTTAGGAATATGAGCAACACATAACAATAAATAATAAAATAAATTTTACGTGGACTTTTTTAAATATGAATAATTTTCCTCCAAATGTAAACATGACCCAGTAATTGAATCTCATAACAAACACAAAAAAAAAACTTGATTATTAAAGTCAACGTCAAAGTTAAATACAGTTTCTTCATAAATAAAATTTAATTA
The DNA here is from genome assembly GCA_019049475.1 of Eueides isabella. Lineage (NCBI taxonomy): Eukaryota > Metazoa > Arthropoda > Insecta > Lepidoptera > Nymphalidae > Eueides > Eueides isabella. The sequence goes on from CM032400.1 coordinate 3,877,071, forward strand.
TTTACTTAATGATGATAACTTAAATAAAACTTGTAAATCTATAGTTTGGTTAACCACAGCTAACCGCTAATTCCAGATTATACCTTGTATTTTAGTTCTAGCGGTACGCTTTAACATTGATCACCATTAATAATTATTATTATATATACTAAACAAAATAGATAATTTAAGGCCGCTATCAAAACTCGCTGATAAATTCTTTTATGCTCGATATCGTAAGAATTTTTACTATTTAGAATATGTTGACGGTTTTCTAAGGTCGGCAACATATTAAAATTGAAGAGCTCCTTAGGCGATATGCACCTTCTCATATGAAGAGTCTCGACGGTAACAATCAACGTCTTCAGTTGCAGTGCTTGACCCGGTTCCATAGTCTTGCACTAAGAAAAAGTTTTAACCCCTTTTCTACCTCTTCTATTTTTATATCTATTCCATCGCATTGTGTCTTCTAAAATGTAGCTTCAGTGAAAGTGGTTTGACCGTGAATACGTTACGTAATAGCGTAATACTCTACTTCATGCTATATTATAGCGTTTAAAGTTTAGTTTTAACGAAATTCATTATCACCACCTTTTTGTCTTTTTACTTTGAAGTTTTTCATTCTCACAAAAATTAAGTATTTATTGTTTCACTTTATACAATATCTTCTAAGTGTAGGTTTTAGAGAAACTATTGGTAGTATTAGAATAAAAATTAACCACTGACTACTAACTATTATCTGTATATTTTCAATTATTTGTAAGATTTAAGTAAGTAGGTTATTTATACCTTGGAATAAAAAGAAAATATTGGATAACAATAAACAAACAAAACAGCTATTATAACATAAGATACATATGTTATAATGTAAAACAACAATAATTACGAAATAATTCCAACGAAGCCATTATGTAGGTATTGGGGAATTACGTACAAATTAGGCGCAAACGCAACTATGATTTCATTTGCTGTGCACATCCGTTACGAGTTCGCCGACCTATTCATTGATACGCTGGGAAAATTACACACGCTATAACTGTAGTGCTAAGTAAATAATAAACCAATAAACTTTCTTTTTGTCTTTTTATCTCTTATGATGAATTGTGTTTTATTTTCATATATTTTATTTACGCAGTATCCCGCCCATGGCAGGGTTGGTTGAGGAAACTTGGGAACTTTCCTATTAATGGAACTTAACGCCGTGGTACATACACGTAAAATTAAAACTAATGCGGTCTTTTAATTTAGTACATATACATAAACTGCGTTTAATTGAGATTTTCCAACGACACAAATGGACAGTTTTTGACTAAAATATATTCTTATCTTTAAGATTTTTTAAGCAGCGGTTACTCTACTTTACTTGTAGTGCACTAGATACAGTGCACATTATGACTGTCGGGATGTCGTAACTAATATAACTCAGTGTCTTAAAAGTAGCGTGGTTGCTGTTTTATGTTAATTTATCCGACTGTGCAACATAAGACAGGTTACTGTGCTGTATGTATGTTTGTTCTTACATTACATAGACCTAACCGGTTAAAACAATAATAATTGAGTTTGCCTTTTCTATTTAGTTTTATAGGCAGTCGCGTTTTTATTTTTTTATTAATTGTTTTATTACATTCGTGAATTTCTAGCATAAAGAAGAAGAAAATAAACTGATGCATAAAATTTAACGTTCAAAAGTTTTGTCTGTAGTGTCGGTATTGAGAGACACACACCTACATAATCATTATGTAGAATTATAATGAAAATCTTCTTCTTTTTCTTCTTCAGGTTCACGCTGTATCCAGCACATGGTAGGGTAGGCAGAGGGAACTTGGGAACCTTGAGTTAAAACACTCCGTTCCGTTTCCCACTTTCCACCGAATTTAAGGCATTATGTGTAGAGTGGCGGAACGAAAGAACGAAAATCGATATGTAATAATGCAGTATAGTTAGTATGCCATATTGTTAATTTCAATTGTAATTATAAAGAGCTCGTTTACCGTCACAGATCATTGATATATTTATGATATTTAGTATAATCTAAATATTGTAACAATTATTTCAGCCACTTACTTTTATAGGTCTTTGGTATTTTATTACCATTTTTATTTATTTTAAAATATATATTATGATGCGATTCTTCGAAAAGCGATATTTACCTGCAACAAAAGATAAAAAAATCTGTTAGAATATTTAGGCAATTAAAACTATATTACAAATATCTGAGGTCTTTTATATATGGAATTCTTAAACAGGTTCATGGTACGTATACACAAAGTAGTCATATAAGAATTGTTAAAATTATCCCAGAAGTATTATTATCAATTAGATAAATATTCATCACCATCATTAATATTTTGTTAACTTGGAAATGAAAATCTAATGACAAATCACTCCACTCCTATATTTTAATTTTTTTTTGCAAAGAAATGCAAAACATTTTTTGAGGTTTAATAGTGAAAGTAATACTTATATTGGTATAAGATATTAACATTACTTTTGTGGGCCATAACATATATATATGGACAGTGTAAATGTTTTGATTATTTCTAAATATATATATATATATATATATATATATATATATATATATATATATATATATATATATATATATATAAAGATTTTGTATGATCATATAATAAAAAGCTATATATATGAAGTAGGTGGCGCGTTTGTGATATATTTTTAGTTTGTTTAGTTATTTGTATGTATATGCAAGTGATAAATAATTTACTAAACTTAAATTTAAAAAGCGTATAAAAATTATAGTATTTTCTGTCGTAAGTGTGGAATAACACTTTAAAAACATAGTAAAAATGATAAATAATTTACCAGTTTTAAATGCAAGTACTTTTGGCAACAGTATAAATTTGGGTCAAGCGAAGCATACCATAAAGACGCAGAACGGTCAATATAAAATATATATTTTAAAGTATCTATAGCGTGCTGTTTCCTGAGGGAATCATATTATCGATATTTGATCGATATTATGTACCAGACAGGTTATTCTTTATATAATATAAAGAATAGAGAATGTGGAAAAAATATTTGTTTTTTGATGATTGGTATTGGTTTTATTGATTAGGTAGGTGGAGAGTATTTCCACTGGGGTTTAGTCGTGTTACGTATTATGTAAATGGCATATTACTCGATTATTTATAATTTACAGCTAATCTTAAGTTCCTTAGTGGCGCAGCGGCACAAAACGTGTGACTGTAACCGACAGGTTGTAGGTTCGATCCCCACTCGAGAAAATGAAATATTTAATATTTTCAATTTAAATATTTAATGTTTTCATTTCCTCGCTCTGGTACAAGGCAAAACGCGACGTTGAGTTCCGCCACTCAATGCTTCAAAATTTGGCGGAAAGTGGGGGACGAAAGTGGAACGGAGTGTCTTAACACTAGGTTCCCAAGTTCTCTCTGCCTACCCTGAAATGTGCGGGATACAGCTGAGTATAGCTAATCTTTAAATTTAGCGGCCGTCGTGGCCGATGCGCACAAGCCTGTAAACGCAATTTGATATTTAACATAGTTATTTACTTGCTTTAGCAAAGAAGGACAGTGCGGCGTTTAGTTCCACAATTTAACATGCAAATCCTCAAAGAATCAACGGAAGGTGAGGAATGGAAGTGTCTTAGTGGGAACAGTGGATCAACACTATGTTCCTAGTTTTCATATGTTAATTAAAGAATACAACGTTTCCGATCGCACACGAAACTATATGCATATTATAATAATTTTATAGCAAAGCCAAATAGTAGTCGCCAGAAAATTTAAGTGTGATTACTTAAAAATTTAACTCTTCGGAATGGCATCTAAGACGCAATCAAATTACCGTCGTTTTATTAACGAAATGTGCTATAAAAATAATGGCGGACGGTCAACTACATTCGCTTGCAATGCGGTTAGTGTTGCGCAGTTATTGTGGGCCTGAGATGTGCTGTTAGCGGTACACTGTGGGCACACTGCTCCATATTACAGAATCTAGATACAGAATCGAGTATAAATAAGATATCTTATTGTCTGTTATTTGTATATAAATTACGTATACTGTATATTAAACTACTAAAATATTTAATGAGGCCTATCGTGGCGCAGAAGCACAAGCGTGTGACTGTAACCGACTGGTTGTGGGTTTGATCCCCACTTTAAGAAATGAAATATTTAATATTTTCAATTTAAATATTTCATGTTTTCATTTCTTCGCTCTGGTACAAAGGCAAACGCGGCGTTAAGTTCCGCCACTGAACACTCAAATTTGGCGGAAAATGGGGAACGTAAGTGGAGCGGAGTGTCTTAACACTAGGTTCCCAAGTTCCCTCTGCCTACCCTGCCGTGTGCGGAATACAGCGTATATCCATTCGTAACTGAAGGGAGGTTATACAGATTTTTTTAGTGTCAGGCCATTACATTACGTATTATTCAAATATCGGAAGTGGAATAACGCGGAGTATCGGAAAACGCGGCCATAAATGTAAACAAATATGTTATAAAAGATTATATTTGTCTTAGATATATTCAGTAGTTGATTCTTAAGATACTTAACGTAATTTTATATAAGCATGTATTTTACATACATTTTTTTTTTTTATCTTTTAAAAATGTTATGAATATGTATTTACATTTAGTTAGAGAAAAATACTTGAATGTACTAACACTGAGATAAAATTGTATTTCAATATCTGTATGATTATTATTTTTTATTTTTAACAAACATTTAAAACCCGTGCCTTTCGGAAACAGTCCAAAATTGCTGACAGGTATCCTAGAGGCAAATTTTGTTACGTTCAAAATAATTAACATTTGTTTTTACAGCTTTACACTGTATCTCTCATAGCTCGAAAAGCAGAAGGAACTTGGAAACATAGTGTTAAGACATTCCGTTCTCCCTAGTGGAATAAGGAAGTAATTTTATGCAAAAATTTTAGAATTTTATGATTGAACTAAAAAGAAAGAAAACCACCAATAGAGACGTAGGAATAATATCTTATTACGCAGTAGTAAATTTATGAAACCCAAACGCTAAATTAACCTTGAATTTGTGGATGTAGCCATGAACAAGAGCAACGATTTATTATTTGTAAGCACATTTTTAAAAGATTATTATACGTATAGTATATTGAATATATTATAAATCGTATTATTAAATAAATATAAATATTTTTTATTTATATAAAACATTAAGGGATACGCTCTGTTTAGCGTCTTGTACTTGTTTTAAGCCATACTGGACCAGTAGACCGCTCCGTTATCACGGTACTGTGGCCAGGCACTTGCTCATGCGATCTATCGTTATATCAAACGTATTATGTAGGTATAGGCTATAACGGTTCTAGGAAAATCATATTACGTTATTAGGAACTACAATTTCTATTTATCTGTGTTTTTTTATGACTATTGACTTAATGGCTTGCTTAGATTTAGACATTGTTTATTTCTTGGAGAGTGTATGATTGTATGCCTTTTAATCAGTGTCGCTATATACCGCGCATATAAAGGTAGAGGAGGAGAGATGTTAAGACACTCCGTTCCCTACCTACTACGCAATGAATTGGGGACAAAATTTATACACTTGCCAAAAATGGCGCTATCATAAATATTTTTATTTTTTCTGTTTCGTTAAATAATTCTATCACCTAACATGAAAACACTCTTAGAAATCAACTTGATGGTGGATGATATATGCCACTATATGTTTTTGACTTTATATTAATGTTACTGTAAACCCGGCTTCCACTGTAAACAAAATGTATGTATAGGCTATAACGGTTCTAGGAATATCACATTACGTTATAAGGAACTACAATTTCTAGTTATATGTGTTTTTTTGGAAGTTATTATTGAATTAATGACTTTGTTAGATTTAGACATTGTTTACTTAAGCTTTTTCTTGGAGAGTATATGATTGTATGCCTTTTAATCAGTCACGCTATATACCGCGCATAGAAAGGTAGAGGAGAAGGGATATATGAAATGGGGACCAAATTTATACACTTGCCAAAAATGGTACCATCATAAATATTATTGTTTTCTCTGCTTTGTTAAAGTTTTCTTTCACCTTACACGCAGAGTCTTTTAGAAATAACCTTGATGGTGGATGAAATATGCTACTATATATTTTTTCTTTTATATTAATGTTATTGTAAGCCGGGCTTCCAATGTAAACAAAATTAATAAGTACAATAAATGTATTAACTGTTTTAAAATAAAACTATACGCTGTAATTAATTTAAAACATTGTTTAAATAATGAAATTCATTTGCATTTCAAGTGGTTAATTAAAAAGCCAAATACAATAAATAGCATATATTGCAATTTCCTATACAAATTACATTAATTTCTCTATCATGGTACAGTTTGAAGTAAATACACGCGGAATTTGCGAATCAATACCCACTACATACATTATATGTATATTCAGTATTTGTATTAGGGATAGCACTTATTTCTATTTTTGAGGCCTGACTTGACGTAGCGGCACAAGCGTTTGACTGTAAACAGCGGGTTGTGGGTTCGATCCCCACTCGAAGATACGAAATATTTAATATTTTCTATTTAAATATTTAATGTTTTTGTTTCTTCGCTCTGGTAACAAGGCAAAGCGCGGCGTTGAGTTCCGCCACTCAACACGCAATGCTTCATATCCCTATGAAGCATTGCGTGTTGAGTGGCGGAACTCAACGCCGCGCTATACCCTGCCATGCGGGATGCAGCGTGAGCCTAAAAACCTTATTACTAAATATATATAATATATTTAGTAATAGTAAACAATCTAAAGGGAAGCTAAATATCTATATACTGCCTCTACTCACTTATCAAACTAAAATATATCTTATTAGGAACTTGAAACTTGAAACTGTTTTATTAAATTTTAAATATATTGCTTATACATTATGCTTAACTTAAATAAACTTTATACTTTGAATGTACATTTTCTCTGTGAATGCTATTAAAGGATCAAAATTTATTTATATATCAAGTAACAATCTATTTTTAAATTAGAGCACTAAAGATCCTTGTGGAAATTACGATAGTATGGCTATAGGATATTATAATGTTCAAATCAATAAACGTACGCCATTTAGTTTAATATATGAATAATCGTTTAGCTTAAGCGGGCGAAGCCGCGGGCGAGTCGCCGCTATATAAATATGTTAGAGCTGCTCATACATATATTTAATTAAAGCCATTAGCTAATAGCGATGTAAAGCTGTTTTGCAACATTATAGCTGAAAGCTACAATATTGCGGATCAGCCAGGCCAGTCGTGGTACAGGAGCACAAGCGTGTGACTGTATACGAGACAGATTGTAAGCTCGATTCACACTCGAAGAAATTTGGCGAAGTGTCTTAGGCTCCCTCTATCTAGCTCCCTGGTGTAAACATTTTTTGTTTCAAGCATACACCATCAGGATGATGAGCTTAAGAAACTCCGTTCCAAAATTGCCCAATATTCGAGACAGACCGCATTTGGTCCACTAGAGCCAGAAAACGAGAATATAGCGGAAGGAAGAAAAAAATAAAATAATAATTTCTGGTAGATATATATATCACATAGTCTGATATTCAATACCACCATGTCAGAGATAACTGGAGATCTAACCCAAAACTTTTGAGTTTTCAGTCAATAGCTATTCCACTGCATTGTACAATGGTGCGTGGTATAAACGTGTATAGAAGTACTATAAATATGTACTATAAGTATAAACATTCAACGTTTGTTGGAATCAAATTTCCGTCCCACACTGCTCGATAAATTCACGTTTCCCACGCGCGACGTCCAATAACAATAAATGTATTTTTAATTAAAGTAAATATTTTCTTTATGTTTATGTATAATAAATATGAATGTACAAATTTGAAAAGGAAACAATCAGTTCTTTATGTAAAAAATATGTAGTATAGCGTCTGCCTAAGAAAATTTATAGCATCTTTGTTGAGATAATGGCCGTATGCTTTTACGATCTGCTGTTGCTCGAAAAACACTTACGGAATTTAATTACAGTGCAAGCTTTTATGTTTGTATTAATATCGTAATATTGGACATAGTGTCCATGTTCATTTTTTAATTTAAATTGTACTTAAATGAGACGGATATAGGTTCGAATACCATCCGGTTCGATGATATATTTAATATTTTTATTTTCTCCGTCGTGTAATGAGGAAAGGTGGGGTGAATTGAATTTCGACATTAAACACAAACTCGGCGAAGCATAAAGATTTAATTATTTTAATAGGTACCTCAGCACAAGGTTCCTTTGTTTCGCTCGCCTATCCGAAGATATGCAGGATACAGATTGAAATAACAAAAACACACCAAAATAATCTCAATTCGTGTACGAATTTGAATCTTCATTATTTTCAGTCTAGTCTCTATAGCAACACGCCGCTCTTCAGGCCGATAGACAAGTAGTATTATAGTATGGAGCAGGGGCGTAAGAGTATGAGTGAATACTGAGTTTCTTTCGCCGGTTCTTCTCAGGTCTGAGGCAGTAACTTTAGTGAACTGGTGGTAAATTGTTTGACGTTCAAAAAACGAAGCTTGTTACTTCTTATTTTGAATAAAAATATTTGAATTTGAATTTTGAATTTGAATATGAAATACGTCAGGTTGTGGGTTCGCGATAATCAGGAGTGATGAAAGGAGGAAGACAGGTGAAATATTAAATATTTTGAAATTAAATATTTAAAATGTTCATTTGAAAATATTGAATATTTCACTAAAGCGTTTTAATGGAAACGGAGTATCTTAACTCCAGGTTCCATGACTCCCTGTGCCTATCCTGACATGCGCGGGATACAGTGAGAAGCTCAAAAAAAAAAATAATTTATGCAAAGTGGACCAGATCGTCTAGACGGGTAGTGTTAGTTGGGTAAATTTATTAATTTAAGCAATGGCTGCTATGCAAAGCGCACACCGCATTTGTAATTAAGCGTAAGTTGAGTAACATTAGAGATTTAGCATTGCAAATGGTTACTTTAAAAAAGATTGTTCAATATTATATATATATATATATATATATATATATATATATATATATATATATATATATATATATATATATATATATATATATATATATATATATATATATATATATATATATATATATATATATATATATATATATATATATATATATATATATATATATATATATATATATATATATATATATATATATATATATAATATTGAACAATCTTTTTTAAAGTAACCATTTGCAATGCTAAATCTCTAATGTTACTTAACTTACGCTTAATTACAAATGCGGTGTGCACTTTGCATAGCAGCCATTGCTTAAATTAATAAATTTACTCAACTAACACTACCCGTCTAGACGATCTGGTCCACTTTGCATAAATTATTTTTTTTTTCGAGCTTCACACTGTATTCCGCGCATGGCAGGATAGGCACAGGGAACTAGAGAACCTGGAGTTAAGATACTCCGTTCCCATTAAAACGCTTTAGTGAAATATTCAATATTTTCAAATCAACATTTTAAATATTTCATTTCAAAATATTTAATATTTCACCTATCTTCCTCCTTTCATCACTCCTGATTATCGCGAACCCACAACCTGACGTATTTCATATTCAAATTCAAAATTCAAATTCAAATATTTTTATTCTAAATAAGAAGTTACAAGCTTCGTTTTTTGAACATTAAACAATTTACCACCAGTTCACTAAAGTTACTGCCTCAGATCTGAGAAGAACCGGCGAAAGAAACTCAGTATTCACTCATACTCTTACGCCCCTGCTCCATACTATAATACTACTTGTCTATCGGCCTGAAGAGCGGCGTGTTGCTATAGAGACTAGACGGAAAATAATGAGAATTCAAATCCGTAGACGAATTGAGATTATTTTGCTATGTTTTTTTTTATTTCAATCTGTATCCTGCATATCTTCGGATAGGCGAGCGAAACAAAGGAACCTTGTGCTGAGGTACCTATTCAAATAATTAACTCTTTATGCTTCGCCGAGTTTGTGTTTAATGTCGAAATTCAATTCACCCCACCTTTCCTCATTACACGACGGAGAAAATAAAAATATTAAATATATCATCGAACCGGATGGTATTCGAACCTATATCCGTCTCATTTAAGTACAATTTAAATTAAAAAATGAACATGGACACTATGTCCAATATTACGATATTAATACAAACATAAAAGCTTGCACTGTAATTAAATTCCGTAAGTGTTTTTCGAGCAACAGCAGATCGTAAAAGCATACGGCCATTATCTCAACAAAGATGCTATAAATTTTCTTAGGCAGACGCTATACTACATATTTTTTACATAAAGAACTGATTGTTTCCTTTTAAAATTTCTACATTCATATTTATTATACATAAACAAAGAAAAAATATTTACTTTAATTAAAAAAACATTTATTGTTATTGGACGTCGCGCGTGGGAAACGTGTATTTATCGAGCAGTGTGGGACGGAAATTTGATTCCAACAAACGTTGAATGTTTATACTTATAGTATATATTTATAGTACTTCTATATACGTTTATACCACGCACCATTGTACAATGCAGTGGAACAGCTATTGACTGAAAACTCAAAGGTTTCTGGTTAGATCTGCAGTTATCTCTGACATGATGATATTGAATATCAGACTATGTAATATGTATATCTAACAGAAATTATGATTTTATTTTTTTCTTCTTTCCGCTATTTACTCGTTTTCTGGCTCTAGTGAACCAAATGCGGTCTGTTTCGAATATTGGGCAATTTTGGAACGGAGCTTCTTAAGCTCATCATCCTGATGGTGTATGCTTGAAACAAAAAATATTTACACCAGGGAGCTAGATAGAGGGAGCCTAAGACACTTCGCCAAATTTCTTCGAGTGTGAATCGAGCTTACAATCTGTCTCGTATACAGTCACACGCTTGTGCTCCTGTACCACGAATGGCCTGGCTGTTCTGCAATATTGTAGCTTTCAGCTATAATGTTGCAAAACAGCTTTACATCGCTATTAGCTAATGGCTTTAATTAAATATATGTATGAGCAGCTCTAACATATTTATATAGCGGCGACTCGCCCGCGGCTTCGCCCGCTTAAGCTAAACGATTATTCATATATTAAACTAAATGGCATACGTAAATTGATTTGAACATTATAATATCCTATAGCCATATTATCGTAATTTCCACAAGGATCTTTAGTGCTCTAATTTAAAAATAAGTTGTTACTTGATATAAAAATAAATTTTGTTCCTTTAATAGCATTCACAGAGAAAATGTATATTCAAAGTATAAAGTTTATTTAAGTTAAGCATAATGTATCAGCAATATATTTAAAATTTAATAAAACAGTTTCAAGTTTCAAGTTCCGAATAATATATATTTTAGCTTGATAAGTGAGTAGAGACAGTATATAGATATTTAGCTTCCCTTTAGATTGTTTACTATTACTAAATATATTATATATATTTAGTAATAAGGTTTTTAGGCTCACGCTGCATCCCGCATGGCAAGGTATAGCGCGGCGTTGAGTTCCGCCACTCAACACGCAATGCTTCATAGGGATATGAAGCATTGCGTGTTGAGTGGCGGAACTCAACGCCGCGCTTTGCCTTGTTACCAGAGCGAAGAAACAAAAACATTAAATATTTAAATAGAAAATATTAAATATTTCGTATCTTCGAGTGGGGATCGAACCCACAACCCGCTGTTTACAGTCAAACGCTTGTGCCGCTACGTCAAGTCAGGCCTCAAAATAGAAATAAGTGCTATCCCTAATACAAATACTGATATACATATAATGTGTGTAGTGGGTATTGATTCGCAAATTCCGCGTGTATTTACTTCAAACTGTACCATGATAGAGAAATTAATGTAATTTGTATAGGAAATTGCAATATATGCTATTTATTGTATTTGGCTTTTTAATTAACCACTTGAAATGCAAATGAATTTCATTATTTATATATATATATATATATATATATATATATATATATATATATATATATATATATATATATATATATATATATATATATATATATATATATATATATATATATATATATATATATATATATATATATATATATAAATATTTAGTTTATGCAGTGGCAGAATCTATAGCTGCTTCTTGTCTTAATATTTAATTCCGTCTGCCTATGGTATACATGAACTGATTTTGCACTGCCAACTATACAACAACTAGATATATAATTGACAAAGAAAACGGATCGCTGGAAATCTTGTGTCATCAATTTATTTTCAGGTTTACATTATCGTCTTCTAAACATTATAATTATAATTTTTAACTAAAATATTTTTTTCTAATGAATCACATATTATTATAGAAGCAGAGATTTTGTTATTATAATCTGGAGGACTGAATCAATATGAGCATAGATCTTATATTTATTAAAAAATATAGGTATATCGTAGATATCATTTAAGTTTTATATATATTTTTTTAATAATTACCATTTTATCAGTTCGTTTCATTCATTACTAAAACTATTTGAATTGTTTTATAAATTATAACTTTTAGTCACATAGAAATGTTTTCATTTCTTCACTCTGACAACAAGCGCGGTGTTGAACTCTGCCACTCAACACGCAAAGCCCCAAATTTGGCGGGAAGTGAAGAGGAGAAACGGAACGGAGTGTCTTAATACTAGGTTTCCAAGTTCCCTTTGCGTATGGGACACAATCTTAAGCTAAAAAAAAAGTCATAAACGGAACGCAAATTAGGGAGAACTCACATTATCTTGCATAATGGCAAACAACACACGATACGCAACACGAAATTGGGTCGGTTATAAATTTTTATAACACGTGGATGTCATCCCCAACGTACACTTTTCATTCCTCTGCACAATGTTCTTACTTTTTTAGTTCTATTTTACATTTCTAATTTGTATTCCTTTGAAATGAATGTCAAAAGCACAAAGACGATTCTTTGTTGTCACGAGAAATAATTTATATTTACTATAATTTTAATTTTATAAAATGAGCAGGTTTTTTGTGTAATGAAATGTCCTTTAACATAAATATTTGCAATGTGTGTGTGTTTGTGTAAAAATGATAGTAAATATGTATCTCTATCAATATTTAATATAAAGTGGTAGAAACTGAATCACTGATCTCCAAGCTGCTATGAAGTGTTGCTGCAATAAATTCAGCCAAAATCTCATTAAATTATGATTTTATATTTGATATGCTAAAGAATTGTGTTTTGTCGCGATTGTTGTGATGTTGTGACTGATGCGGGGTTAAGACCCTTCTCTTAAAGACCTTTTTTATCTTGTTCTGAAATATGTATGTATCAACAAGAAAAAATTGAGAGTATAATAACAATTTGGTTCATAGCAACATTTACGTATATTTGTCATTATGGCCAAACTAATGTTCTATTCGGTAAAGATTGTATTCCAAATAATCCATCCAATATTCCAAAAAATTGTATTCCAAAGTAACAATTTCGATATACGTTAATATTTGTTCTAGTTTTTTTATATATATTGGATATTGTAGTTCATGTGATAACAATATTGTTATGTCGTATAGAATCGTACGAAACTTGGTTTTTAAATAACGATGTAGGTATAGCGTAACATTTTTACAAGCATAAGTAAACATTTATAAACTTTTTCCGCATAACTTTATACAATTCTTTTCTGCATATCCGTCTACCATTACGCCAAAAAGTGGACAAAGGAGTCCTTGGACGGCGGCCAGTGAATACATTATCCGTTGTAAGCTGTTAAAATATTTATGTACGTACCTATACATATTGTGATATCGAGCTTTTATCGTAACAAAGAAGTTTAGCATTTCCAAATACACAATATCTTTCTAAGCGTAACTTGATGCTCTTTAAAAGTTCGAACTGATCCAGCTTTTATAAAGCGAATGTAAGTCTCTACTATAAAAATATATTATTCTTTTTAATAATACATGCATAGTAAATGTGTTTGTGTGAGGCCATTCATGGCGTAGGATAACAAGTGTGTGACTGTTAACGTGACAGGTTGTGGGTTCGATCCAGGAAGTGTAATATTTAATAACTCTCCAAAAAGTGTAATATTTAATATTTTCAATTAAATAATTTAATATTTTCATTCCTCTGAGAAGAAGGTAAGCGCGGCGTTGAGATCCGCCACTTAAAACGCAATGTCTTAAATTTGACGGAAAATGGGGTGGGGAATAGAACGGAGTGTCCTACACAGTCATGTGCGGTATACAGAGTGTACCTAGTACATTGTAAATTATATAGGACTTTAAAAAATTATGTCTTAAATGTCTAGTGATTTAGTTATAGATAGATTAAATCACATTTTTTACTATTCAACAGCTTACAATAAGAAATTTATAAACCAGATGTAACTACATCTACAAGTATTTAGTGTAACACAAAAAGTAAGCGAAGTCAAAGATAGTACAGTTGAAGATTTATTTACACTTCAAATATCGTCGTGGTCCGAATCTAATCGGAGGAAATGAACCATTGAGTCTCGCCAACCAACATTCAATGCCACCACAAGATAACGAAAATGGTAATACTAAATACAGTTGTGTATTTAACATATAAAAAGATAATAATTTAAAGGCCCTATATTCTTCCAATAACGCGTAGAAACCGGATAGCTGTAATCTGATATGCAAGCTTGTTTCTCCAGGTCAGTAGGCCACACGGATACGAGAGAAACCAGTCTGTAAACACTAACTTATAATGATTTAGAAACTAGAATTTCTCCTAGATTCGCCTTTCACCAAAATCTTTTAAAATAAATTATATATTGTACAGTATGTAATCTGTCACACCATGACAAGGATCTATATTTTATATCATATTTGGAATACGTATGGGAACAAAACTGACAATTTGATAGATTAGCTCCATAATTCAACTCTACTTTATTAATTTATTTTAATTTATTTTAATTTTAAACAATAAATGCCATTATGGATTAACTTACAAGTTACATGAAGAAACTATGTTAGATTTATTACTTTACATATAACTATATAAAATTCATTGGATATTCAATGATAGCTGTTATAGTAGGTCCATCGTGAAATTCTATAACAAGCGCGTTTTACTATCACACTACTACAGCACTCCAGTTGTATATTGAATATGCAAACGAGTATTTTGAAGTAACGACCTGAATAAATATTTCAGGATTGATATACAATTTCTGCTGAGTGAGGCTTGAATTCTCAACACCCGTGCATTAATTTCGTAACAGATTTATTGTAAATGTCTATATTGGAATACAACAAGTAAAAAACGGATCAATTTAAATCAAATCGATTTTCGAATAATTAAAATAACATTGTATTAGATTGTAAAGACAATAGCTGTGAGATGCATCCCCACCCGTAAGAGCGAAGCATGTTGATTTCCGGGCTCTGGACAAAATAAAGTGCAACGTTGAATACAGCCACGAGCAATTTAGCAAAGATGTCACCATTAAATATATATTGTTTTCTGCCTTAAAAAAACGAAAACTGATGTGTGACTTGTTATTTTGTCTCTGTCTATAGTGCATTAATAAAAACTATCAAGTTTAATTTTTTCCCCTCAAAGGCCACAGAAAGCAAAATGGAATAACATAGCTTTTCTCCACTTAAATTCCAATAAATGCAAGAAATATGGAAACATTTATAAAGGAAAAATTAGTACAGAACGAACGTGTCACATTAATGTTTCTAATTACATTCCATCTACGAATTCATGTTACCATATCTCGTATAGATTGGATTCAGTTATATGAGCTGGTGAGAAAATGCGACCCGCTTTCAATGCATCAGTTGGCATGAGGTACATATATACCTACGAATTTATATCAGTTACGTTATATTAGCATTTAGAACCTATTGTATAACGTCCTTGATATAATTATGTATTTATAATGTTATTTTATGTTATTAAGCGTAGCTCGTTAGAGAAATAGCTTACGTTTTTCTCCGTAGATTAGGATATACACATAGAACTTAGCGTATTGTCGAATTTTATTAGATTTAATTTTTTTTATCATAGAAAATAGCCTGCATTTCCTTTTTTTTGTTAAGGATAGGACACAGCAAACCAGCGTACGGGTCTCTTGATGGTAAGTGATAACCGTAGCCCATGGCTCCGTGTAATTCCAGAGGAGCTACAGAAAGCGTTATCGGTCCTAAAGATGGATGGGCACCGTGGCCCGGCATTACCCAATGCGAAACGCAGTGGCCGAAGCCACTACATAACGCCACGGGGTGGTAATAATCCAGTCGACACTCCTCATGCGTGATGCCATGCCCATGCCTCTTAACGACACCATCAGTACCAGGGTGATCCAATTCTAAGCTGAAATCACACGGCATAAAATATTTGTATATCGGGGCGAGAAATAAGAAAAATATAATTTTGGCGACTGGGGATCGAAGTCACAACCGTCGCGTGCGCATTCAGATGCTTCCCACTGCGCCACATCGGTCTTCACTTGTAGACTATACAAAAAATAATTTATACAATTATAAAAACACATTACAGTTTTATGTCGCCATGAAATGTGCATTACTGACGACTTATATTTATACGACAGTGAGAGCGACTATGTTGAATGGAACAAAATGAATCTTGACTAATATGAAAAGAAGATGAGTGAAATTTTCTCCAAAAAGCGCTTTAATTACACTATAATGTCTAAATTATGCGACATCTCATATGAATTACTGCACTAGAATAGAAATTATTTATTGTATTGTATTTACTGTTTACTGTTTTAATTTAATATAATACTTTTCATATTTTATACGTTTAATTCTGAAACTGAGGTATAAGTTGGTATCTTTTAATTTTTCCAGAACTTCCTTTTATATTTGTGAATATTGTATTGAAAATTAGTTTATGTTATATATTCATATTAAGACACCAGATATTTATATTAAATCATTAGTAGAAATATAATATATATTTCACGAATTCCAAACTAAGTTGGTTTTCTTACTAAAAAAGTTATATAAATGTTTTAGGTTTTAATCATTAAGCTGTCACAAGTAAGTAAATTATAGCAGTAAGAAATAACGGCGTCCCGTCGGGTAGCGGCTGCCAAAGTTCATAGCTAACTTCTCGCTACATTTCCCATGATTACACATACATTTTCCAAAATATTTATATTTATTATGCTTTTAATACATCAATTTAAGAAATAACAAATTACATGCATATAGCTGCAGTTCCAAATAAGTACTTAAAGAAGCTAAAAATTTCATTAAAAATCGAATGATTTGTAAAATTAAAAGTTATTCTTAACAATAATCTCTAAAAAATGATTGTACGTTCACTGTTACATATAAATCATTTATTTAGTAATTAATATGAAGTAAACGTGCCAAATAAATAAACTAACCTTACTTAGAGTTCGAGTTAAATTATGTTAGCCCTACATAGAACAAACGCTATAGATTCATGTTGCTGTGTCACGCGATAGTTAAAGAACTAATGCTTTGAGCAAATTTACGGTCAAAGGTCAGAACAGATTTATTGTTTATATGTACAATGCTCTTAGTGAGAAATAATAAGTTGGTAACCTTAGTGCTTTCTTCTTTTATTAGAACTTGTTTTCGTTGCTCAAGTACGATGCTATATGCATAACGGGATTACACAATTAGTGAAAATATAAAATGTTAGTACGTAAATGTTTAAATTATATTTTTTGCTGACATATATAAATTCACTCACTCACTCAGCTTCACGCTATATCCCGCACATGGCAGGGTAGGCAGATGTAGGCTTGTACCAGGGCGAAGAAATGAATACAATAAATACTTAAATTGAAAATATAAAA
The DNA here is from genome assembly GCA_019049475.1 of Eueides isabella. Lineage (NCBI taxonomy): Eukaryota > Metazoa > Arthropoda > Insecta > Lepidoptera > Nymphalidae > Eueides > Eueides isabella. Next base: position 3,894,863 of record CM032400.1, read on the forward strand.
TATTTTTTTATTCCAGCGGGTATCGAACCCACAACTTGTCGGTTACAGTCACACGCTTGTGCCGCTGCTCCACGACAGGCTTCATTTATAAATTACTTATTGTAAATGTTTCTCTTCAATTCAATTTATATAGAGCAATTTTGATTAAATGAAATAGGATACCCACTAGGGGCCGTGAATTTTTATAGTGCACCAACAAGAATGGCGTTGAGTATGACGAAACGTTCGCGGATCTATGCTTAATAAATGAGCGATAAAGCATGAAACAATACATTATTGTCATATTTTGGATACATATATAATTATATATTATATAAATATTCATTTGTGTTTTGTCCATAAAGTTTAATAGATATTTAAGGTTTCCTTTAAAAGAAAATAAAAACATAAACCCATTAGTTCGCTAAAACCTGTTTCGCAAGCGAAATGTGAATAATGTTTTATGCGAGCACGCAACGCGACGCTGTGAATCATGACGAAAGTATAAGGCTTTTTACGCCAAATTTCCATTTTTCTCTCATATTTTAATTTATGTTAAAAATGCTATTATAATATTTGTTGTGGTACATTTAGTATATAAGAATAAAAATATTATTATGTATTTTTTATTTCAACAATGTGACTTATAAAACAGTATTAAAAATATATTTGTTACACCATATATATTTTTATTAATTTCATGAGGCCTGTCGAGGGGCAGGGGCTCAGGCGTGTCACTGTAAATGCGGAAGGTGAGTACGATCCCCACTCGAGGAAATGAAATATTTAATACTTTAATTTCCTCGCTCTGGTAACGAGGCAAAGCGCGGCGTTGAGTTCCGCCACTCATCACACAATGCCTCAAATTTCACAGAAAGTGTAAAAAAATAAAGTCAAACTTCACATTTCAAAGTTTTATTCCTTACAAATTATAATAAATATACACTATGTTATACGTTACGGTAAGCTTGCTTTCTCAGTTTTAGGGCACTACAATCTTCGAAACGTATTTTAAAGCTGTTTGTTATTTACCCGAAATATGGCCTATAACAGATTGCAATATAAAATAATAGCACACGCTACCGCCGCGCCGCTTTAAATTTAAACTTTAATAATTTACTTAATAAACTTTGTTCAATAACGGCCATTGATTTTCGTTAATTAATTATACGCTGGATCGCACAAAATTAATGATTGTCATAAAAACAGTCCATTGGGTTTCAGTTGTTTGTTATACTTTTGTTTTTGTCAACGAAATGAGTCTAAAAGTAAATAAAACAAAGACATCTCGCTAATAATGATTAACAATTTATACGTAATATAATAGTTGTAGAGGAATGTTTTATTGAAAAAATATAACTTTAGTAGATATTTCTACCTTGACTGATTTAATCAGGCTTCAATAGATTAGAATCACGCGATTCACTTTGGTTCTAATTCCGTTAAGTTCTTTATTTCTTTTCTTTTGAATAAACAACTATATAAACATCTACTCTTTTTCTTCTTTTGCTTAGGTATAAAGGCAAAACGCAGCGTTGAATTCCGCCACTCTACACTAAATGTCTCGTGCGGAGTAACGGAACTGTGGGGAATCAAATGGAGTGTCTAAACATTAGGTTCCTTGGTTCCCTCTACCTACTCTGGGATGTACGGAATACAATCTGAAGCTGCAAAAAATCTATACTGCTAAAATACCAATAACAAGCAAATACTAAAAGTACAGTTATCTTGTTAGCAACAATGATGATAGTAACGAAAGATCACATTCATCTCCACGGTGCTTGTTATTTGTTATCGATATATTGAAAAATATTTGCAATTGTGAGAAAGACACCATATTACAGAAAACAATATAAATATGTATGTACATTTTAGGTAGGTACAATAATATACAATCCCGCCTTTAAATTTGCTTATATGGAAAATGTTTTAGTTTTTGAGAAATATTTCAATTAAATAATTACTCTCTATAATAATAAAACCTAATTAATGATTCAAGTCATGTCGAAATAATATACAAAGTAAATAAACTTGGAACAAAGGAATATTAAGTAGAGCCATTTCGTGAGACCCTTTCTCGCTGGACAACATCTCAAAAGCCAAGTTTAATAAACAGACAGTCGTTGTATACATTAGCGAAACTTGAAAATGTATATGTATTGACGTTTTAATTATACATACTGGAAAAATAAGAAGAAGATATATATACATTTTTACTTGCAGCTTCGTCTGTGTATATAACTTTGGTGAACAATTGGATTATTTAAAGAATTTTTAAATTCGATCCAGTTGTTTCCAAGATCGCGCAAGTGCACTCTTCAGTTTTATAATATAAGTGTATAAGTATATATAGAGTATTCTACTCTATATCATAGAGACTTTAACAACGACCTGAATACAAAGAGACACGTGTCGTGGGAATCGGTATATAAGACGTGCATTGTACATTTTGTCTTGTACTAGCATTGTTACCTTTGATACGCCCACGATTTGTCACATCCGTTATAGATAAATGGGATTTCTGCTTTTTTATTTTTAGATATAGTTCAATTTTCAAAGCTTTATTTATTGTTATAAATATCTGCATTTTTAGTATGAACTAAAAAGGTAAATAGACGTTTGAGGTAGGACGATGAAACATTTAATCAGAAATATTAGTATATTATATTTGATAATATGTTTTATGTTCTAATTCTGATAATGTTTTTTCTTACAAATAATATTTAGTATATTGAAGGCTACACATGTAACTGTAAGCGTCAGGTTGTGCTGTAAGGAAATCTTTATAAAATATGATTTTTTTAGCAACGTGAACTAATTTGGAAAATGAAAATAAATATATGTATGTAATTTTATAGTACAAGCTCTAAATGATATATTTACTTACAAAGATCTCAATAATATACATTTAGTTAACGATTGGTATAAAATAAAATTTAAATTTTAATTATACACTCAGTTGAACATTCTGCTATCACAATGTTACATAGTAATAATTAATTAACAGATTGCATGTCATATGCTTTATACTGAATGTACTTAGCCACAATTATTGAATACAAATTTAGGTAAATCCACGTAGAGTAATTGGCTTCATTATGATTTATATATAAATAAATGTATATAAATGAGCATTGTACTCGTTTCTGGGACAAGAGGTGCTCTGTGTGAAAGCTGTAACAAAGAAAATGTAATATAGAGAATAGAATAATGGTGGTGATAGTAAAACGACCTGCTGTTTTTGATTTATTCTTACTTTTTTTCGATGGATTTTTTTTATTGATATCAAATATGGTAAACATGTTACGGAAATAACTATTTAAATTTTATTTCAATGTATGTATTAGATACATCTAAAAAAGTTATCATACATTTTATACTGTTGTATAAATATTTACTAATCTTCTACTAATTCAGATTTTAGATATTTCAGGACTAAAATACATACAAATATTGCCTTTTTATTATAATTAAAAGTTGAGCTTAGAAAAATAAAATTAAAAATACAATGTCTATAATCTGCGTATAATCATTACTGGCTTTAATGGCAGCTGTGACACCCAAGGGTACCATACGAATAGATGTTAAATGGGTGCCATTAGTATTTGGATTCCTTCTAAATGTTTAATTACTTCATTTGCAGAAATTTCAGGGTAAATCGCACGTCGTTCCAAGCCACAATTCCATTTATCAACGTGATATTACCAACCGTTCCACGAGTGCCCATTTTATGTCTGTATTTATTGCATTTTATTCTCTATTTTCAAGGTGTTAGGGTATATAAACAACTAAGATGCGTCTTGTATCTTTAAAGCATTTGGTGATCAAATGGGCTTACCATTATTAATCCAGCGAGGATTTGTCTAAGAATATCGGTATTATTTCAGATCTATTTAATATTTACTCAGCTTCACGCTGTATCCCGCACATGGCAGGATAGGCAGAGGGAAATATGGAATCTAGTGTTAAGACACTCCGTTCCACTTCCGTTCTCCTACTTTTTGCCGAGTTTGAGGCACTGCGTGTTGAGGGGCGCCGCGTTTTGCCTTGTATTAGAGCGAAGCAATAAAAACATTAAATATTTAAATTGAAAATATTAAATATTTCATTTCCTCGAGTGGGGATTAAACCCACAACCTGTCGGTTACAGTCACATGCTTGTGCCGCTGTGCCACGACAGGCCTCAATGTTATCATCTCAAATATTTTTATTTTCACCTCAAAAAATGTTTGGAACAATACATGACTCCATCAGTTATTTACACATGCCAATAAATCGAATATGCAGTGTATTGTGATGTAGATTGTTTAGATTTCGTCGAAACGCGTGCCTTTGTGTTTTGTCTTTATTTATTATTTGAATATTCTCAAAGCTCACAAAGAAATAAAGCAAAAGTACTTTTTTTGTCAAGATGAAAATCTGTTTTATTTCTAAGGAATACAAACCATTTTTATAATGGAATTATTAATTTTGCGATCAAAATATCAACAGCACTTAATAAATATATTTTAATATATTATTATATATAATAATAATATATTATTATAAATTTATATTTTGATCTAAAATATTTTTTACTATGATCAAAATATCAATTGTCACTTAATGTGGTATTTACGGAAGAGTCTACAATAGAATTTCTATATAAAAAAAAACAATGTGTATAGCTAAAATTGAAAGTGCAGATATGAAAGAAAATAAATTATTATATATGAGTATTTCACCACTGCATTGACAACACTAATACATAACAGATACTTGCAATACAGTTTTTCCATTACACTAAAAAGAAATCACCAGTGGTCATTTGATTTCAAAAGTTAAAATTAAGAAACAAATTACGAATGTAACGAATCATAAAATTTCAAAGTATAAATGGTTAAGTTGTAAAGATGAATTTCAAGATAACATATTTCACAATTACACGTTCATATTAAATACTTTTAATTTACAATATTTTAGTGTGTCTCTAACACAGCTCGACCCAGTGTGTGTACAGACCGGTGTTATTATACCACATTATTACGTATATTGAACGTCCAATGCAAGTTGGGAGGTGCATTTAAAATTGAAATAATTGCTTCAAAAACATAATATGTGAATTTACATTCGTCAAGATAAATTTGAATGTTAATTCAAGATTGTAACTAAGTTAACGCCAATGTCATATAGTTGTAACATACTAAAAATATCATATATATATAACTTAAGTTCACTACAGTTTTCATTTCATTATTTTTTCACTTACCCAATTTTTATTGATAAAAACATTTTGATTCACACAAAATAGTTTTTAATTTTTTAAAGTGGAGCTACAACGGGGAGTTAGTTTAGTTCTCTACTGTAAATAACTTTTAATTAAACATAATTGTTTGTAAACTGTGTTACACTGATTGGAAATAAGAAAAAAGGTTTTCAGTCCAATTTGCTAATTTATTTTCAAAGTAGAACAAGCACTTAATTGAATGCCTGCAAATTACCGCAAACTTTCCCTGAACGTAGTCTTGAAAATGAAAAATTGATTTGTAAAACTTCGTCGAAATAAATGAGAATTGGACGATATGTCTTTGAAGTTTTTTTCAAATACTCGTATATATTTAATAAAAAATATAAATGATGAAATTTTACTAAACAAATTACATAAATAATAGAAAAATTATAACATTTGATAATCTAAGAATATGACCTTCACAATAAAGCTTGATGATGGTGTTTCTGGCAGTTAATTGCTTTTTTTCGACATTCTTTTAAGAAAAAGCGTTTTTTGTACGTGAATATAATAAAGTCTAAATGGATTTTTAAATATGTTAATATAAACTTTAATTAAAAATAAAAATACATGACCATCCTATTGCCATTAACATTTTGTTAGCTAATTAATAACGGAATAAATATTATTTAAACATATCAATATAGAGATAACACTTATTAATGTATAATGCATATTTCATAATTTAGAAAAATCCTAGGCCTGTCGTGGCGCAGCGGCACTGTGACTGTAACCGACAGGTTCTGGGTTCGATCCCCAGTCGAGGAAATGAAATATTTAATATTTTCAATTTAAATATTTAATGTTTCATGTCTTCGCTCTGGCAATAAGGCAAAGCGCGGCGTTGAGTTCCGCCACTCAACTATATAAATTCAGCGGAACACCTCTGTTTTTCCGACGTATCATGCTTATCTTTATATCTTAGAAATTACTTCCCATCTATTGTCAAATAGATATAAGTAAGAGTCAAGAAGTAGTAGTGTAGTGGTTGCATCTAAATAGAAAGCTATAATATAAATATATATTTTTTTCTATTCAAACTCCTCAGGAACAAGTAGTCCCTGAGATTAGGAACTACTTGCTCATGAGATTAATTGCGGATTCAAAGATTTGCTTAATCAGCTTTCTAATTTAAATATAGAAGACAAAAAAGTAAAAATGCTATATAAATATAATTTTACATATCATATTAGGTACATATTCAGTTTAAGTGACTTTTGATAGATTATTTAGCTATGTTTTTCAGTTTTCCTATACACTCAATCCAGTTTTAAAATTTCAGCGAAAAACCCTCGTAAAAGCTTTGAGCTAGCATTCGCATTGGCTATTGAAGTATTTATCAATAGAGAGCAAAAATAAGGCTTCACTGTAAATGCATACGCCAAAATTGACTTACGTACACGCGTCAAACTAAAATAGTTGAAGTAAAACAATCGGCACGTGTAGAACGATACACACTCTTAGAAATAAATAATATTAAGTTATGTTATTTTTAATATAAAATTAAATATTTTTCACTACAATTATTAATATTACCAGATCCTAATATCATTAAGTATTATTGGGAAAATTTAGAGATTAAGTAAAAATAAGTAACGAGACTATTTATATAATTAATAATTATGAAAACAATTAATTCTTTTAAAATTCATATAATTCCGGAATCTGTTGAAAAAAATATAAGTATTTTCATCCTACAAAGAGAAAATATTAAACAATTTAAAATGTCTGCCATCAAACAGCGCGCAATAAGGAAACTTCTGTATTAGCTTTCTGTTATACACTTTTTACTACTTAAATAGTCTACTTTTCAAATTCACAAAGCAGAAGTGAAAATTCGTGCGGAGGTAAAATATCGAGCGCAAAAATTCTGAATCAAATGTTTTTATTTAAGCTCAATCTTTTTCGTTAGAAATATTAATAAAAGCGTCGGGCTTAACGCGATAAAAACTATTAAATTTTTATTTAACATATAAACTTTGAGGCCTGTCGTGGCGCAGTGGCACAAGCATGTGACTGTAACCGACATGTTCTGGGTTCGATCCCCACTCGAGGAAATGAAATATTTAATATTTCCAATTGAAATATTTAATGTTTACGTTTCTTCGCTCTGGTACAAGGCAAAACGCGGAGGTGAGTTCCGCCACTCAGCACGCAATGCCTCAAATTCGGCGGAAAACGGGGAACGGAAGTGGAACGGAGTGTCTTAACACTTGGTTCCCTCTGCCTACCCTGCCATGTGCGGGATAACGCGTGAAACTGGGAGAAAGTATATAAACTTTTATAGAACATACTTTTTACTATTGCGTTCAATTGAAAATTTTTAACATGAAAGTTAAGTGATACCTGAAAGTTTATTTTAAGATAGCCTTTTAGTTGCGATTCGGACCAAATATCTATCTACCTTTATTATCATTGCGTCTCTTTCACAATACGTGGTAAGAAAAGAAAGATAATACAGTAATAAATCATATCGCCTTAATAAAATTAATTTGGCGAGGCCTATCGTCGGGTACAAACTGGTGACTGTAAAGGACAGGTTTTGGGTTCGATCCTCACTGGAGAAAGGGAAAATATAATATTTTCATCTTCACTTTGGTAACAAGGCAAATAAAACGCCGTGTCGGGTTCCTTTCACTTAACGCATAATGCTTTAAATTCGGTGGAAAGTGGAAAACGGAATGGAGTGACTTGACACTAGGCAAGTACCTAAGTTCTCTCTGCCCATCCTGCTACAGCGTAAAACTGAAAAAAAAATAAAATAATAATTTCTGTTGAATAAAAATCGTATCCACGGTTACTGAGTACAGTCAGATATTTCCCAACTACAATATTAAACATATTTCAAATAAAAATATTAATTTTTAATGTCAGGTACAAAGTGATTTAGTAAATTCAAACTCGATTGAAGGTAAAACAGATTGAGTTGATTGACAAAGTCAACAGAGCCTTTGGTTGCTCTAAGTGGTTTTTGTTTTCCTCTCGTGATTTTTCTTGTAGAATGAACGTTTACTTACTGGAACTGGTAATGAGGGCCGAGAGCCATCTGTAGTACTCTCAATCTATCTTTGTCTAACAAAAAGGAAACACGAAACGATTTATTATCACTCATTTCATTCAAGAAATGAAATATTCGTGTTCTGATATACAAGTGTATATAAATATGTCCCGCTGAGTTTTTTTCGCCGGTTCTTCTCAGGTCGGAGGCAGTAACTTTAGTGAAATGGTGGTAAATTGTTTGACGTTCAAAAGACGAAGCTTGTAACTTTTTATTTTGAATAAAAATATTTGAACTTATGATATTAAAAGTATAGATATAAGGTGACGTCGACGACGAAATCTAGACTAAATGATATATATAATATAGGTCTTCTGATTTAATAAAATTTAATAAAATTTAAAAAATGTCAGATTGTCAATATATAAAAATAAAGTGAAAGTGAGTGGCTGATTTTAACGCCGTGTATAAATTATGACCAGAGCGAAGAAACGAAAATAAAACATTATATTTGTTTATAATATAATAAATAAATATTTCATTTCTTTGAAGAACGCGACTACGCGACTGATTTTAGGTTATATCCCCAAGCCCACAAACAGTCGTGTTTACAGTCGCACGCTTGTGACTGTAACCGACAGCTTGTGGGTTCGATCTCCACTCAGTGGAAATGAGATATTTAATATTTTTTATTTAAATTTATATTTCTTCGCTCTGATAGAAGGCAAAATGTGGCGTTGAGTTCCGCCACTCAAAAAAAAACGGAGAGTCTTAACATTAGGTTCCCAAGTTCCCTCTTCAAGTTATTTAGGTTACACATAAAAGATGTTCACCTAAAATTTCAACATTAACAAAAAAAAAAGAATCTGTTCAATATTAAAGTAGAAAATACTTCGCATAAACAACTTTCTTACAGTCGTAAATAATAATGTCTGAAAATGCGGCCATTAATTAAGAAAAACTTATTACTAAAAGTTGTTTCAGAGGTATAACGTGTCCCGAATTCAATGTAATTAGCAATATCCTAAGGGATAAATTCTTCTGAAAGGCTTTGTCTTTTCTACAGCTCCCTTCGCAATGCCTTTGAATGGATTATCCTTCTAAAGAATTTACTCAATGGATTTCTGTATAATATTGTGATCGAACTAGGGTTGTCAAGTCCCAATCATTGTCAACTTAAATAAATTATAACACTGCAAAAGTTTTAAATGTAAACAAAAAACTGAATAGATAGAACAAAAATATATAGTATTTGGCAAAAACTAGCACTATAATCAAAAATATATGTGTTTGACCAATGGAACAAAACATTGCCAAACTCTCTTTTGAATAACAATAAAAAAAATTAGAGAGTGTGCCAATTCCTGAGAACAGAGAAAAGTAATATTCCTATGCAGTGTGCATACACTAGATTGTAACTGTGGCTTATTATATATAGGTCAAACAAAGAGAAGCCTCGGTGTTAGGGTGAAGGAATTGTCGATATCAAGAATGGGCAATCAATTTCAGCAGTGTGGGAACATACAGTGGATAAGTCCAACCACGTAAAGGGAAAGGTTGGAAAATATTTGCCAGCTAGGATAAATTTATAAAAAAAATCTCAACGCTCCATACCAGAGGGCATACAAGATACAGACATCTCATTATGCAAGTATTAACAATTGGAAGATCGTTGGCGGTAGTTTGATATAATAATTATGTCACCTAACAGATGGATGCCACCTCAGTCTGGCGGTGACCACGGACTACAGCAAAGTATTCGAAAAGTCGGATTTCCAAATAATTTTCAACTTTATTATATATGATTAATCCGGTTAAATTTGCTTAATTTTAAATAAAATTGTGTGCCTACCCTATCAAGTCGTGGCTTATACACAAACTTTCGTTCATCAAAAGATGAAAATACATAATGCTACTTATAGCTTTCAACCGTAAATGATAATGAAATATACATAAATAATAAGTAAATATATTGTGCTACCTCATAACGATATTTATATAAACTAGCCGCCTACGAGCGGCTTCGCCCATTTCTTTTTAATGTAATATGTATTATTTAAGTTTATTTTAGCTTATTTGAATTATCAAATTGGTTAGCTATTTCAGTTTAGTTATCTTTACTGCTATACTCTTAAAATTTGTTTGTAGGATTTTATTTGACATCGTTTTGCAAAATTCCTATGACACGAGAATTCCTGGATAAAAATTAGCCTTTATATTGCTCCACTATCATGCAGTGAAAGTCCTTTTAGAATGTGTGTGACTTTTTTTAAGAACGTTTTAAAAGACAACTTTTTATCACGATTAACGGTTTTATTACGTATACATTTTCATCTTATAGTTTAGTTGGATTGCTGCTGTTTACATCAAGTATTAAAGTATTTATATTCAGATATAGCCTAGATCCTGCCCAGATTTAGTAGCTCAATAGAAATACAAATTTTAAAAATCATAAATGTTTGTTCTATTAAGTTATATAAAGCTACATGACTTTTTTTTACTGTATTTTAGTATAAATTTATTGATAATATTAAAATGTAAATATATTAACATATTTAAAGGTCCATTGGCAGCTGTGTGTACGATCAATACAAAACAGATGTTCCTAAATTTCTGATATGCGATAACAGACTTTATCTGACATTTAGAACCTAGGCTTCACATGAATATACACATGTAGGTATATTCGAATGAGCATATAAATTAACTCTGAAACTTGCAAACGTAACTTGTATACTATGATTAATTCAGAACTACTTGTAATTATTTTTGCAATGAGGCCTGTCGTGGCGCAGAGGCACAAGCGTGTTTCCCCACTTGAGGAAATAAAATATTTAATATTTTCAATTTAAATATTTAATTTTATTCATTTCTTCGCTCTGGTACAAGGCAAAACGCGGCGTTGAGTTCCACCACTCAACACGCAATGCCTCAAATTCAGTAGAGAGTGGGGTACGGAAGTCGAACGGAGTGTCTTAACACTAAGTGCTTAAGTTCCCTCTGCCTACCCTGCCGTATGTGGGATACAGCGTAAGCTGAGTATCTTTGCAATGATGCCTTATGTATATAAATATGTAGAACTAAAATTAAAGATGCTTTATTTAATACAAAAACATTTTCACTTCCACACATTCTCTATGTTTTGTAGATGATGATAAAGAACAGACGATTTTGTTTTCTATTTCGTACTACTTTTATATAATCATTCCCGCGCTTGGAAATTTAATCTTCAATCTACGCTTTATTCCAATTTGTTAATAATTCCATAATTAAATTGAAATTAGAAGAGCGTTAAGTTATGTCAGGCCTAAGTTGAGTAATATCAGGATTAACAGTCTAATTGGAAGATTACTTACGTTGATTTACTGCAGATCTCCTGATTAAAGCTATCCGCCTTTCTTAATCAGGCATTAATCGATAGTTATATGACCTAATTAGTTTACAATGATATGTTATTTCATCGTTACTATAAGCTGTAAGGATAAATGGTTAAAGGAATATATACTATATAGTTGAGCTTTCTTTGTTTTCATAAAACATTACTCAATAAATTAATCTAGTACTTGTTAAATTAAAAATCTTTTTAAGAAAGCTTTATGAATTTGATTATTGTCATTATTTTGTTACAAAAAGCACACTCTTAAACCATACCTATACATAATTTAAGCATATATTCTATCTGTTACCAATCCAAATATATATTTTAAATATATATTAAATATATATTTTAATTACTATTGCAATTTGAAAGTTAACAGTATACCTACATACATATGTCTCTTATAAAAAATATATTGCCTTTTGTGTTGTTTTTATATTCTTAATGATGAATGATAAGAATTAAAGTATATAATTAGTTTCTGTTTTCTTCTTACAATGAGTTATTTGACCCTTCATGCAATTATAAATAAAAAAAACTTTTAATTGTTTCTTTTGTATAAAATATGTGTGTATTGCAATATTTACAATTCTTGACCTTCGTTATAGTTATAGACACGCCAACAAACAATTATAGAGCAATTTAAAACTTGCTTAAATTATATACTATTTATTTACTTTAAGTACGTACTTGAATTTCAATACTAGAATAGCACTGAAAGTATGTTTATATATATATATATATATATATATATATATATATATATATATATATATATATATATATATATATATATATATATATATATATATATATATATATATATATATATATATATATATATTGTAGTTAAAATTTATGAATTTGGTTGATTTTAATAAACAATAACAGTTTATCCTTTGTGAAACTGCACAGTATAGCATGTGAAAAGCTTTATAAAATGATGAAAATCTTGAAATATGCTTTCATCTTTTATTCTATTCCAATTATTATTATCACTATCATTAATTAAAAACATACACAAATAATTGTATTGAAAATCATCTACGTGTCTATAGAAATATCCAATAATTGCTTATTAATTCTAATTAAACCTTTAATACCCTTATAGGCAAATATGAGAAAGTTTTCTAATCAGAAAGTACATCAAAAACGTCGCTTTAACCGCAAATTAATGAAATACGCGTTATAAAGTAACATAATAAATCATGCTACACATAATCAAGCCAGCTGGCGTGACCATTGCGAAAAAAACTAATGTATCTCGTTCGACTTTCACATTTTTTACTTAAAGCGAAATCTTGGTTATAATTTATATATTTTTTATATAGAAACAAATAAAATTTTAAGCACACACCTTAGGGAAGAGACGTTTCGCTCCAGATTTGTTGGTATCCAAAACAATGTGCACAACACCGCACTAACACTCGCGTTGATTTTCGCGCCGAGCAAGAGCTCTGGCAATGCGGTCCGTCCGTTCAACAGCCTAACGAAGACTGGCCTGAGCTCGCGGCGGAACAAGGCCATGCAAAACGTTGCTCCCATTTCCAGTGGAAAGTGATCGCATCCGTGATCGGCAGGTGTGGGAGAAAGCACCCAAATTATAAAAAATCACAAGTGACTCATTCGGTGATGTTAGGTGACATGGAAAGTGACCGGACCGGTTTTGTTTACTGATAAAAAGATTTAAAAATTCAGTTTATTTAGAAGAGTGTTTTTTTAGCTCCACTTAGTATACTTCATGGTAGAGTAGGCAGAGCGAACTTGGAACCTAGTGTTATGACACTCCGTTCCGTTCCCCACTTTCCAACGAATTTGAGACGTGTTGAGTGGCGAAACTCAACGCTATACTTTACCTTGTTACCAGAGCGAATAAATAAAAATATTAAATATTTCATTTTAAAATAACAAAAATATAATTGAAAAATATTAAATATTGAATTTGAAAATGTTTAATATCACATTTAAATATTAAATATAACATTTGTAAATAAATATTACATTTGAAAATATTAAATATTTCTTTTCTTCGATGAAGGATCGAACACACGAACTATCGTTCTACGCTACGACAACTATGACCTGTTTAATATCGTGGACCCTCATTTTTAAACTCATTATTTAATCAATTTTGTAAGATTTGCCCTTTTTACCACCATGCTATATTCGTTAAAGACGAATATTAGCAATAGGACACTCCATTTCCACTTTCTGTTGAATTTTCGAGACAAATATCGAATAACGTAGTGGTTTGTCAATGAAATGACAATAATTAATTCCACCAAGAACGCATCGGACCAACAACCGCCGGATATATGTACATATATGCACAGTATTGCAGCGCTACAACGCCTCTACCTTAATAAATTTACGAATTCTAATTTTGTCTAGCGAAAACAATAATTTGTTTTTTTGAACTGAAATTAAACTTCTTATATAAAAGCTTTATTACCTTACTTTAAGAAATTAATACCAAGTTATTTATTTGAGATCAAAAGAGTTAATTTAGCGTTATGCTTCAGAAGATGGAAAATTTCACGGGTAAACCTTTTGCTTCACTTTTTATGTTGAAAAATTCTTTCGTTAAGAAAATCGTAAGCCCACGCGAATCTCAAACCCTTAGAGATTTCGATAAAAAAATACTTGAGAAGTATTATATTGTGAAGATTTATTTATATAATTTTTTTCGAGACTATAAGTACGCGTCGAAGCTTAGAACTTTACGCCGCGCTTTTCTTTTTAATAGAGCAAACAAATAAAATTAATTTAGTTTTATTTAACATAAAAATAGGCTTTAAATAATTTCAGTTTTGAGAGAAACTCAAAGCGCCACAGGTCGCTGATCTGTCAAACGCAGCTCAAACCACTGAACGGGCGGAAATTTGGATTGTAAATATCTGTGACCCAGGCGTACGACAACAAAGGATTTATGAAATTCTGTTTAAGGGTGAGATATAGAATATTTCTATTTATATTTAGAACTAATGCAGAATTTAAACTATATAATTTTATAATTTCTTCTGTAATTTTGTTTGTAAATAATAAATACTACTAAACAATAGCATTTAAATGATTACTTAAGTACTTTGAGATGGGAAAACAACATTATGACATAGTAGGTATAGTAAAATTTTGGTGGACTATTATTTGTTTGATAGAAAAATATAGCATATAGATAACCTTAACAAATTAAAAGCATTTACATCATATTTAGCTTCACTCAGTGATATGACACTGCCCAATTTTAAAGACATAAAGTTCAGTGGTTGCCACCACTTATCACGTTATATATCTAAAATTATAAACATTATTTTATCTTGTTACCAAAGCGAAAAAATTAAAATATTTAAATCCCCCGAAGAGAATTAGAATCTTTAACCACCGTATTTGCAATCAGACGTTGTGCCAAAACGGCATAATTATACAACCTATAAAGCCAATAATGGGAAAATTGAACACCTTTGATAATAATTCTACCCGCATTATAATTGCGGTAATTTTATCCTTGCCCTCGTTAATATTACACAATATACTGTTAACAATGTTAAACGTATTTATACTAGAGGAAAGCATTCAAATGTTTAATTCTTTGTAAGAATTTGGTACATTTAAATATAATTTTATAATGTGACAGGCCTGTCGTAGCTCAGGGGTACAAGAGCGTAACTGCAACGCAACAGGTTGTGAGTTCGATCCCTACTCGTGGAAATATTTAATATATAATATATAATGTTTTCATAACAAGGCAAAACGCAGCCTTGAGGCACATGAATATATATATATATATATATATATATATATATATATATATATATATATATATATATATATATATATATATATATATATATATATATATACACATATATATAATAATATATTTAAAAATACACATTTTTTTTAAATATACGAACTTAACGAATGACGTTAGACATGACGAACAGTAACGCAATACTTGCCAAGGAAACCGAGAAGCAGAGCGGTACGTGTGGAGAAATTGACAAAACCCGCTTACACCAATGTCCTGAATCCGGTTGCGGTATTATGCAGTGAATAGGTCATTGTCACTGACATATACAAATATTTATAGTGAAGGTTTCATTGTAATTTCTTATCGAAGTTCATAGTTTAATTTTGTAACTGGGTTTTTACGTTTGACTTGAAGCTACCTACTATATTAGATATGCACTATACTGGATTCATTATATTTACTTATTTATATATACAAGTTCAGGTCTTTTGTCCATTTATTCAAGTTAATACCATATTCCTATGCCCATGACTGTCAGACTGTTTCCCATTTAAAGCCACGAAGCTATCTCAATACATAAATAACCCACTATTGTAATATTAAAAATATTTAAAAATATTAAAAATATTTCCCCAAAACGAAAATAAAACTTACAATTATCGATGGCTCGTAATAAATTAAGCAACTTGGACAAATGGAGACACACAGAGACAATACGTTCTAGAAGGTAGTACTTAACGACGCGCCTTGCTATTATCAAATGGGACCAGTGAAATACAGTCAATACCACCGAGAGCTTCTATTGAATATTGTTCCACAACCACACGATTTTCCACTCTCATGCCTTAAACATTGTAGACTTACAGTACCTAGTAAAATATCACTCCAGTCAATCATTGTTTATTGTTTGCCACGGAACTCACCTCCGCATTTTACCTTAAAAAATTAGTAATTAGTAATAGAAAATGACACTACTCATCGCCTATTAGTCTGCTCGCAAGACCCTACAATAATTGTGGAAATATTTTTAAACTATTAAAATTGTTTATTCCAACGTCTGTTAAGTGAAATGTTTTAATGAGATAAGTGAAATTATTTATTCGCTCGACTGTCAAGAATTGCAAACAATTCTGTCTCCTGAAATAGGCTTGACGAAGACATGAATTGATGAAGCCCTAGCGATCTTACCGGCGTAAATAATTTGTCAATGACACTCTCTTACACGATCTATTCAGGTATCACGCAAGGCTTTGCCAATTTTATTGTCGCTATCAAGTTAAAACCTAGTAAATGTAGATTGAAATTAAATAAATCATTTATTGTGTTTATACAATTTTTTTAGTTATATCTTATATTTAAAATCATAATCAAATAGACTGTTTAGATCAATTTATCACCCGAAACACTCAACATATAAAATTGTGTGAAATTTGTTGGTACCTCTTGTGAAATTCAGACTATCATTATTTTGCTCATTTTAAAAACATTGCCCACTAATATTATATTATATATAATTAGATATAATTATTTAAAAAGTCCTGTTCGCTGATTACTTGCCGGGTGAGCACTAATCACTTCATCGATGTAACACTAAAAGAAAGTTGACAAGTAAATTAATTATTAAATATAACGTACTTAAAATACACTCATTACCAATATAATATTAAAAATAGAAAATAACACTTCAATATATTTTTTTCTATCAAATTTGAGAGTCGAGTGGTAAATTCAATACCCAGTCAGTGTTATAAAACACAAGACATTTTAATATCATATTATTTTTATTTTATTTTACACGCCGCAATAAAACAGTTATTACGCTGCATGAACAACACAAACGAAATACTTTGTACATGTAACATGTAAATATCTGCGTGTTACATGTATGTATGTGGGTATTTCGTTTACCTACATAGTGATTAGTTGATTCCGCTCAGCTTCACAAAACTTTTCCTGTTTCTCTATTATCTATTATAGAAAAAGTAACTTCTAACCGTAATCGATAGCAAAGTATGTACATGATTAAAAATATATATTCGTAAAAATATTTTTAGTATACAATTTTTTAGTGTGTGTAGGTAACTAATTTGACGCCTTGATTGTTGAGTGTCGGAACTCAACGCCGCGTTTTGCCTTGTACCAGAGCGAAGAAATCAAAACATTCAATATTTAATATACAGAGTAAAGCTTAAACAAGTTAAGGTCTAAAATTGGATTAACGCAAACATTAAGTTTTATACAGGTAAATTACATTGTCTTATTTTACTTAAATGTGAAAAAAAGAATTTGAGAATTTTTTGATGACTCTAGAAATTTATACAAAACAAAAACGCAATCTAGAAGTAATTAATTTAAAAAAAATACTAATATTTTAAGACATATCAAAGCGTCGCAATATAATATTTTACAATATTTACATTAAGTAATATAAGATACAACCACAAAAATCACTCACGCTAAAAATATTATGCAAATAGCTACTTTCTACCCTTTAGAATAATTATATTATACCGTAATATAAACTTCACTTATGTAAAAAGTTATGCAAAGTAGGAAGAATTCATTTAACAAAGAGTTACAAAATATTTTAAAGTTACAGGTATACAGTAAACTTTTATTTATTTAGTTATATAATTGCGACATCAAAGTCGCTGTAACATCGTTGCATGATTCTTAATTAGTAATACGTACTAAACGAAACAATAGGAGTCGTGTTTTTAACAATAATGATATTAAGGAAGACCGGAGCAGCAGTGATTGAAAATTTGATGATTTACTTATTACATAGGAACATAGGCAGAGGATCTTGGTACCTTTGCTCTTAAGACACTTTTTTCCCATTAAAACCAATGTTTTATAGCAGTTCGTGTTGAGAAGCGAAACTCTTTGCCTTGAGCCATGTGCCGCGTTTCAGAGAGAGTGTGAATTCAATAGAAAGACAAACTGTCGCCCGTCGTGGCGTAGCGGCACAAGCGTGTGACTGTAACCAACAGGTTCTGGGTTTGATCCCCACTCGAGGAAATGAAATATTTTAAATTGAAATATTAAATATTCTTATATTTTCAATTGAAATATTAAATATTCTCATTTTTCGCTCTAGTACAAGGTAAAACGCGACGTTGAGTTCCACCACTTAACACACCATGCCTCAAATTCGGCAGATAGTGGGGAACGGAAGTGGTACGGAGTGTTTTAACACTAAGTTCTCAAGTTTCCTCTGCCTACCCAGCCAAGTGCGGGATACAGTGTGAAGCTGAGTGAGTGATAAACTGCATGTTTGAGTTCAGAGTCCACATAACAAGCAATGTATTGGCCGGATAGTAAAGAACATAATGACTTAACATTAAATATCTCTACCTACTTTTATATATGCGAAATGAGCCATAAAATAGAAAAACAACACCAGCATTTATAGGCGGATGCATAAATTAATAGACGTTTTTACGACAAAAACTTTTTATTCACTTTTAGACAAACATTTTTTATTGTTTATTTTGTTTTATATTTATATTACATAACAAGGTAGTTAGAGGCAACCAGATAACATAGTGTATTAACTTAATATACTCTATTCTCAACTTTTTGATGAATTTTTTGAGGCTTTGCGTGACGGAATATATAAACGTGAACTTAACGTCGTGTTTTGCCTCTAGAGCGAGAAAATGAAAATATTGAATACTTTACTCCGAGTGAAAATCTAACCAACAACCATCACGGTCATAGAGGCAAGCTTATTAAGCTGTGCCATGACGATATAAAAAAAATCAGATGTAAATTACAGGCCCGCCGTGGCGCAGAGGCGAAAATCGTGTGACCAGAAACAGGTTATGGGTTCAATTCCCAATTAATGAAATGAAATATTTAATATTTTAATATTATAAATGTTTTATGTTTTTGTTTCTTATTCTGGTAACAAGGCGTGGTATTAAGATTCACCACTCAACTTGGGAACGGAACGGAGTATGTTTACAGTAGTATCTCAAGTTCCCTCTACGTTGGTGTGAATGGTATACAGCTGTAGCAATTGTTTATTAAGTGTTGAAGTATTTAAATTAAACTATTAATATTATCTGTTCTAGTAAACGTCTTTATAATGCTTCTACGGTATGTAGCAGCGTAAAGATAATACCTATATCATGTACTAGGGCACTGAACTCACAACTTCAAGCTAAATAGTCAGAACCACTAATGCGGTTGGTCTAGCCAGCCAATAACCTATATATAGATCAGATAGTCTATAATCTATGCTTAAACGCTTAGCCGCGGTTTGACCCTGATAGCTTGCGGGTAGCCCTACAAGCTGACTCATCTGCATTATTAAATTCATTAGAAATAGCATCGTTATAGAAATTATTATATTTTTTTTATATTTGGTATACCGTAAGTATGTGACATATTAATAGATGTATTTTAAATATTTCCTGTTCTAGCTCGGGTGGGATCCCAACTTGAGTAAATAAAATAATTTATATTCTATTTATTCGCTCTGGTAACAAGGGGTTGAGTTTTGCCACTCAATATGCAATTCCTCAAATTGAGAGTGAGATCATAGTGTCTTAACACTAAGTTCCCAAGTTTAATCTGTCTATCCTGCTATGTGCGGCACACAGCTTGGAGCTGAAAAAAAAAACATTTGTTTTCCTCAATTTTATTCATTTTAAAGTAATTCGTAGTGATGTACACCAATAGCATCCTACTTTTAAGTCCATATTTCAAAATATTACATAATGTAAAGTTCAAAGTTCTTTATGAAATAAGTATAAAATTAACTAATTCGTTTAATAGATTTAAGCAACAATTTAAAATCCTTGCAAGACGAGCTTGTTTAGATTTATTATAATAAAAATATCACTATATTTATATATTTTATTTATTACACACTAATGTTTCATTAAAATATCATTGGTATGTAACATTGGCGTTCTAATACATAAGAAAAAATTAAAAATAAACTATATATCTAAATATGTATCGAGGTTCTTTTGTTTTGTAAGTCTGAACTTTCTCTTTGCAAGTCGTTTGTTCTGTAGCCTGTCTTCTATTTAGGGCGTTGTAATTTCCTCACCACTGACACCCATCAGGTAGACTTGTTGGAATTGCACGTCATGCTGTTAGGAAATAATATTTTTAATTTAATAGCAACATAACTTATCGCTACATACGTCAAAAAATATACAATATGACAAAGCTGATTTTTTTTTAATTTTAGTTTTAACTTCTAGGTAATACGGGTATAAACTAAAATAAAATTAAATATATATAAAAAGGTAAGGTACACTTAAGATAAATGTCACCAATTTTAATTAACTCTACCTTTCCCTGAAAAACAAGGCCTTGTTAATTAAAAAGCAACCCATTTTCGCTTTATGCAAATTACAAACAGAATATATTTGTACACAACCTTTGTGTAAAAGTATGGGAAGTTTGCAGTACATTGTAATTAAAAGGGCGGTAAGCCATAAAGCAGTAAATTTACATGAGTAGAAGAAGATACTTGGAGGAGTGGAGCGTTGATTTAAATACTTTTTTTGTTGCGTTTTTAATAGAGACGCCTTTTTATAATATTACAAAATTGCACGTCCAGACGCTACTCTACGCTGTACCATATTTTTACTTTGACTTGACTTAAGAGAGAGCCTAGCTAAGATCAAGTTGTTCGATCTTCACTGGAATTCTAGATAATATGTGATAAAGGCCGGTTTTAAAAACATTGGAGTTTTGTTTAGAAAGAGGAGGGAAATTAAATTCACCCTTCAAGCAGCGATCGAAGTTACAATCGTGTGTCTAGTCAGATTTTATCATGATTCAATAAAATTAACTTGACTTTGAATATCTATACAAATTTATCCTAATATTATAAAAGGGAAGAGTTTGGCTACGCGCTAATCTCAATAGGGACCGATTGATGATTTGAGAAACTTTTTTTGTTTCGGCTAGTCCATTTTTCAATCAATAGTGATGGAGTAACTACTAAATATATTACCGAAACCGGAAAAACTTGATAACTTTCGCGTGTGAGTCGGCTAAACTGTTAAAGTATCTCTTTAGATAACTAAAAGGTCGTATCTGAGGTCGCATGTGTGGACATAGGATTACATATGTAGTTGTGAGATGTAATATGTAGATGTGTGATCTAATTTGTGTAATTATGATGACTGATGTATCTGTGTATGAGTGTATGTATATGTTTATTATTGTATGTGTATGTTTATTATTGTATGCTATACATGTGTCTGACGTATCGTATCTCCGATATCGATATATCTCATAGGAATAAAGAAATTGAATTGTTTTTTTTTAATTTATTTAATGCTGATTTAATAAAGAGTAATTAAAGCCATGTTTTTTTTTAGCTTCATGTTGTAGGCTGCACATAGCAGAGTAGGAGCAGAGGGAACCTACAAACCTAGCGTTAAGACCCTTCCGTTCCCAATAAGTCATATTCTCATATTCATTTTCCACTTTGCGCCGAAGTCTGAAGGCATTGCGTTGTGAGGAACTCCACGTCTTGCCTCATTGCCAGAACAAGAAAATGATGAAAATGCTAAATATTTCATTTATTCGAGTGGGGATTGAATCCTTAAGCCTCCGCATTTTCCATCGCCCCAAACACAAATTATAATCTCTTATAATTATTTGTTTATTTTTAAAATCTTTTTGTATTTGCTGTTTTTAATTGGAAATTATAATATGTATATTTAAAAAATATATTAATACAAAGAATACTTAAAGCAATACTATAAGTATTCTAAAATTTCAACGGGAAAACACGCCGGACCTAAAATTCGTGTCATGACTATGATTGCGTTGCAGACCTTGTGAGACGAACCGTAGCGATGAATGAATAAACGACATTGGGCAATGGGTGTTCCCTAGCCGCATGCCTCATGCTTATGAAAAAGTTGAGTAATAGATTACTTTAAATAACAGTAATACTTAGATTTCTTCAAACAATAACCAGTACATTGATTAATGTAGAACACAAATTGAATGAGACTATTTTTCATCTTCGCGCTGTATCCCGCCTATGTCAGGGTAGGCAGAGGGAACTTGGTAACCTAGTGTTAAGACACTCCGTTCTGTTTCCCAGTTCCTGCCAATTTTGAAGCATTGCGTGTTGAGTGGCGAAATTTAACGCCGCGCTTTGCCTTGCCTGCTACAAGAGCGAAGAAATATTTAATTTTCTCGAGTGAGGCCGAACCCACAGCTTGTGTTTACAGTCACACGCTTGTACCCATGCGCCACGACAACGTTCTGATCATTTGACTGTCGTTCGAATTCAATAAATTTGTTAATTGGTTTTAAAAAAAAAAAAAAATATTGCACTATTACACTGGATATACACATAAGCACTATTTTATTCAGTAATTTGTGTAGGGTTAATTATCATAGTTATATGTCTACAGTACATCAATCATTCTCAGCCGTAATATTACGAATCCATTATCAATTATTAAACAAACGAAAGATTTATTTATTAAATATACTTAGTTGTTTTAAAGTGGAATAATTGAACTTCGCACGGAAACAATATTTTAGATGACAGTGACATTACGCATGATTTTAGTATAATATTATGCGCATTATACGCCTGATAGCAAATTTGGGCTTCATAACCGCGATCGAGAACATTATACCCTCATAAATAAATAAGCTAACTCCCTAACATTAGCCTCGTTTTATAAGAAATTTGTAAGATAACAATACAAGATAGACATTATATTTTTTTTCTACAAAATATGATAATAGTCTGCAATTATGCTTGAGTTACGTTTTTTTTACATTATGCAAATTTTTATTTACTCACTCACTCTGCTTCACGCTCTATCCCGCACTTGGCAGGGTAGGCACTCCGTTCCAATTCGGTTCCCCACTTTCCGCCGAATTTGAGGCATTGCGTGTTGAGTGGCGTGGAGCAAAGAACTAGAAAACATTAGATATTTGATTTGAAAATATTAAATATTTCATTTCCTCGTGTGGAGAGCGAACCCACAACCTTTTGCTTACAGTCATACACTTGTGCCGCTGCAAAACGACGGGCCTCAATTTTTATTTCTATTTATAATATATTACCCTGGTGGTTGATATCTATCAATAATTTGCTTTATTTTATAAAGAGATATTACAATAAAAGAACAAAAAGTAATATTTATGTAACAGTCATACCTAACAAAGCTGGACGACGGGCAAGGTAACATGAAAATTGTAATAACAATATATGTATATATATTATATTTTAGTTCCATTGTAAAATGTAAACGAATAAATGAGTTGTCTTTGGCTTTAACTATTTCGATTTTTCCATACATTAGAGATCTATAAGCAATTATAACAGGCTAAAATTTTGATCCGAAATTTTATTTATTCAGTTTATAGTATGTCGTATTTACCCTAAACTTACTTTTATTGTAATATAATTATTTCTATTATAGTAAAAGTAAGTTTAAGTTAAATTCGACATCCTCGGCTTTCCATTCGAGTGTTGTAGCGTATTTCAACGCCTCGTGCTGTCCTGGCAGAAAAGTAAAGTAAAGATTCGACTGCGAACCAAATTAACATCCATTTCGTTTACCAATCAGACGTTGTCGGCTGTCTATTTGTTTATATTGATAAAAATGAAAAAAGAAAAAATAACCGGCTAAATGAGCTTGAGACTCGCGTACGAATGGTAAGGCCGTTTTATCCCTTGGTTATGAAACACTAAAAAGTTAACATTACGTTAATAATTATATTTTTAACGAAATACGAAATAACAACTTGTTTAACAGTATGAAATACACCTCGGCAATATGCTGGGTCGATTATAAATGCTAACGTTGTGAAAGGGGTTGTGGCATTCCGGGTAAGCTACGGAAATTAATATCGCTTCTAATTCAGTGTCATAATGCTTACGGATAAATCGTGGCTTATTTTGTTTACGTATACAATAAATTTATTTATTTATAGATACAAATATTCAAGTACATTTTATAATTTATAAAAAACTAGATTTTCTTTTCTCGTATTTGAAAATCTCACATTTGAATCATTTAAACCGTAATTGGAGTTTATAATTGCATTTTTGACATCGGGATACTGTAAATATATTCCGTATACCTTGGGACGTGAGATGTGTAGTTGTTATAACCTTTCATGTTGTGACCGTAAGTATCCCAAAAGTTTAGAAGATTCAGACGTAACAGTATTAAGAAAGTTAAATTTGTACCATGTGAATTTTATAGTAATCCATCAGAAGAAATCTTTCCAATAAGATACTTGCCTTAAAAGTTAAATCTTTCTCTTCCTTATTTCACTACTATTAGTTATAATATAACAAAAGAAAGAATGCACAAGCGAACACCGCCGCTATATACCGCACGTATGTGGTCATTCTGAAACTACTTGTTATACTTGTTCATGTTAAGATTGTATTAAATTGGTGAATCATGATGTATATTGATTTCTGTGATGAATATAACGTGTTGATTCAAGCACACTACCCCAAAGCGGCCTATATATTAAATAAAAACACGGAGTACACCCTGCACACATGACTTATGTATTTTTTCAGTTAAAAAGGGTATTAGACAAATTAGCGGACACTAGGTACTACATATACCATGTACTAGGATATTAAATATCATCACGCATATACTTATGAGAGAGGTTTGGTTATTCGTAGGAATTTCGTGGAATGGCCTGTCTGCGGTAGTGTTTCAATGTCGATACGATATTGGTACTTTCAAAAAGCGTGTCTACCTCCACCTTAAACGACTGTGAAACACCTCTAGCTCCCCTGGTGTTGCACGGGGCCGGGGTGGCGTTAATCACTCACCATCGGGTAACCTGTACACTGGTCTGCCTTGTCATCTCTATACAAAAAAAAAAAAAAAATAACAACACTGGTATACTATACGTTATGTCAATGACCAATACCATACAAGAATCGCTTACCTACTTATTGCGTATTGCGAGGCGGTACCAGCCATAATATACTAAGTTAATGTCGCTATAATTGTTTATGTTTATTACAGTATCAACTTGATCGTAGATATTAGCCCACCAGCATATTCCGCGTCATTAAACAACATTCAATATTGTGATATAATTTATTTGGATTATATAATTGTATATAAAAATATAATACATTTTATATTATCATGTCATTGTCGGTTTCGATTACATATACTTTAAAATGTTTATTCATTTTTACGGTACGAGTCTTTCAGTGGATCATTTTTTTTATATTTTTGGTGTTTCGGGCATGTCACGTTGTATGGAGAACACGGTATTGTATGGGGATTGCGTGCGGTAAATAAAAGATAATATTTTATAGACATAGAAGAATGTAGAGTTTAAAAGAGATCCAGTTAAAATATTGCCATCATCTATAACAAAAAAAAAAAAAAAAAGAATATATAAAATGCGAGTTATTTTTTTTTGTTATACCTAAAATACTTACACAAATATTAACGAAAATTGAACATTACGGGAACGGGGACCTTTGTGAGGAAGTATATAATACAATGTTATTAGTCAACGTTATTAGTTATGTTTATAGTCAACTTTAACTAAATTTACTCAACACGAGATACGACAACGGTTACGATACTCGGGATTTCAATTTTTTAAAATACAAATGGCTCGTGTACTTGCGCTCAGTATGTAATTAAAATACATTATTTATATTTTTATTCCATCATATACCAATACATGTACGTATTAATGTCACAATATAGTTTAGATCGATAACTCTATTGTTAGGTACAATGATTATTATATCATCTTCAACTACTTTCATAGGATCTAATGATACACTATTTATTGTTTATGTTTTCACTTTCATTTGCATGATATGACATGCAAATGAAAGTGTACCAATATATGTACAGAATTTATGTAATTTATTTAAGTTCTGCTATAATTTTGCACTGTTTCTACGTCCTTAGGTTCTACATCTTATAATAATCTACTTATACTTGAATTATAACTGTATGTATGCTTGACCTTAATAAATTTTATATAATCTATCTACAATATCAAGAATATTTATTAGTTATTAGTGACAAAATGAGTTATTTTAAAAATCATGTTCTATATTTTTTACCTCTCGTCTCGTTTAGTTAAGAAATTACTAGACACAATTTCCAAATTGCTTAACCCATCTAATTGTGATAGAAAGCTTTGAATTTTCTACATGAGAATATTGTTAAATCTGATTGACCATTTCGCCATGCATATCAATAATATGTATGTGTAAAAAAGTTTTATCTTACTGATAAAAGCAAATTCGTAAGCGTCGTTAAACGACGACAATTATTAACCACTGGCACCGTTTAGATCAGTGTTTCCCAAGCTTATTTAATCCACTTCACTTTTGAATCTCTAAAATCACCATGTCCCCCCTAAGCCAAGCGTTGGCTTAAAATACCTTGGCGAGGAGGTAATTTTTCTTTGGTTAAATCATTAATTGTCCCCTCCAATTGCCAAAATGCCCCCCAGTGGGGCGTATGCCTCACTTTGGGAAACACTGGTTTAGATCCTATGTCAATCATGAATTGCAGTGAAGAAAAAAATATGGAACATGACTTTTAAAATAACTCATTTTGTCACTAATAACTAATAAATATTCTTGATATTGTAGATAGATTATATAAAATTTATTAAAGTCAAGTATACATACAGTTATAATTCAAGTATAAGTAGATTATTATAAGATGTAGTACCTAAAGACGTAGAAACAGTGCAAAATTATAGCAGAACTTAAATAAATTACATAAATTCTGTACATATATTGGTACACTTTCATTTGCATGTCATATCATGCAAATGAAAGTGAAAACATAAACAATAAATAGTGTATCATTAGATCCTATGAAATCAGTTGAAGATGATATAATAATCATTGTACCTAACAATAGAGTTATCGATCTAAACTATATTGTGACATTAATACGTACATGTATTGGTATATGATGGAATAAAAATAGAAATAATGTATTTTAATAACATACTGAGCGCAAGTACGCGAGTATATATATATATATATATATATATATATATATATATATATATATATATATATATATATATATATATATATATATATATATATATATATATATATATATATATATATATATATATATATATATATATTCCATTATGAATATTATTGATCGATTTATAAGTATTTAAATCACATACTGATAAAGAAATATAAATATTTTTATCATTTTTAAAATGTTATCCACAGTTAATAATTATATTTGATAACGGCATATTTAATTCTTTTAATCTTTCATACATAAATAAGTATGTATCTTGTACACAACACATTCAGTACAAAGACGTACTTATAACTACGTTTATAATGTAAAAAAAATACCGATCTAGTTGTCCAAACCTTGAATTTACGATGCATCTAAAGTGTGATTTCTCATTGAAATGAACTGTTTCATTCTCTGCCCTGGTAAGATAAAGTTCGAGGTCCGCAGTTCAAAATGCAAAGTCCCGAATTGAGATGGAAAATAGAGAATGGAGTATTTTGACATCGAGGGAAACTTAGGGACAATTCACAGAGTAAAAACTTTTCCGTTGTGTATCATCCTAGTGAATAAATCATGCAGTTTCAGTTTGGCATATATCTATGTAAGGCTTAAGCAACATTATTAACACTATAGAGCCCGTCAGTCTCAGCTCATGCTCGATACGATCTCATATTCTTTTTTTTTATGGAAAAGACGGCAAACGAGCGTACGGGTCACCTGGTGGTAAGTGATCACCGTCGCCCACGGCCCCTAGTAACTCCAGAGGAGCTACAGGAGCGTTGCCGTCCTTTAAGGTGGAAGAGCACCGGGGCCCGGCATTACCTAATGCGAAACGCAGTGGCCAAAGCCACTACTTAACGCCGGTCTTAAATGCCAGGGGTGGTAGTAATCCAGTCGAGTCTGCCCATGCGTGTTGCCATTACTGGCAACGTGACTCTACCACACGTACTTTAGTCGCCTCTTACGACACCATCAGTACCAGGGTGATCCTTTTCTAAGCCGGAATCACACGGCAAAATTCTTGAATAAGATATTCTTATATGCGTGATTGAATCGGAGGTTGACCGGAAAGGTAGTATGAATGCACTTATTGTTGCATTTATGTATATATAAACATTTCTAACAGACTGAAATCCGACAGAGAAGTAAAGAGATGGTTTGAGGAAAAACTAGAAATCGGATACTCAGTTTTTTACTTTTTGCTTATTTGGAAATCATTGTGATTGAGAGGCGAAACTCAACGCCGTTAGATATCTTCATAGAACTGAAAAATAAAAATAATTTAAAGTAGAAACATGTATATATTACAATATTCCACACCTAGACGGCGTCTTTAATTTACTATCGTTGGCATTTAAATCTTCTTGGTATATTTCATATGACAGCGACTGTAATTCCCATCACTTACCAGCGGGCTTGCAGCCAAGTCGTTATAACAACGCCTTTTCGGCGCCTTTCACTATGAAACATTGATTTCGTCTCGTCAATAGCACATATTGTATTAGTTATTTTGCTTATATTTTAGCAACTAACCTAATCTGCTATTAATATTTTAGCAACTGACCTAAAACGTTTTACTAAGCAAATATTTTATAATTATAGTAATTTATTTTAGGCGATAGGGAAATAACAAAAAAATACCTGTTATCTATCTTTCCGTTATCCAAACTTAATTGTAACGAACTCATATATATATATATATATATATATATATATATATATATATATATATATATATATATATATATATATATATATATATATATATATATATATATATATATATATATTTTGTCTCTTTTTTTAATTTTTGTCAACGGAGAACAAAAAATATATATTAGTTTGTGTTATATGAACTCAATAATATTGTCTTCTCGACGGGTTGACACAAACAAAAAATGTCAACTAAATAATATCAACATACCAGACATTGTGATAAAAGGGACAAAGCCTTTTATGTAAATTAGAAACGCTTATCCGGCTCGTTTAGCAAAAAGCGGTTTACATTTTAGAATTCAGGCAAAATATCTAAATGCAGCTATCACTCCTAACTTGCTGTTAACCCTAATTCGTGCGTAACAGCAGGTTACCAAACTATTATTATTTTAATATGCTTTTTGTCAGGTCGACTTGTATTTATGTAATTTTGTAATTATATCATAAAATGAATGTGACGATGAATTGACTCATGGAGGTGGTGTAATGATGGAATGACCAAATATATTCATCGCTCATTTAGGTATTCTCCGCTCTTTCGCCTTAAGATTGCGCCTGATACTTAAAGCATTGAAACATGTGACAAACTGGGATTCATTAAGGAAAGTTTACATCAGAACGGTGCTATCTGGAAAAACGTACCTAATGCAAACAGCATAAGATAAATCTTATCAACATGACCCGCAAAACAAGAGACATTACCCGAACAGCACAGAGGCAATACTTTAAACAGAAGCAATACTTACCCGAAAGCCCTTACATTAACAATATGTTAAACAGAGTAAATTGAAAGTGGAATGGTGTAAGTCTTACACGTCTTCTACTTACAGATTAAGCCACCGACAGGTTTTAATAATTAACTTACTAATTTTTATGTATATGGTTCTCTCTAACGGATCAAAATTAACCAAAGAAATAAACTTAGGCCATACAGAGTCCTCTGATCAGCCACAACTCTTCGTAAGTGTCATAGGCACAGAAGCATAGACATTCTCAAAAATACGAAAATAAATGTTCTCCTACATTTTAATATAATGTAACTTAAAAAAAAAGGTATATATTAATATGTAATTACTGTATTTTACATTGAACCATGCATGTGAATCAGTCAGTCAGTTATCAGTTTGTTTACATCATTTAAAACTCATCGAAAACACCTAAAGTTACTCCTAGAATGTGCTATTTTTTTCGGAATACATGAAAAAATAAAATTTCGAATGAAATTACTTTTTGGATTACGTAAGACGAATTTGGATTACGGTAAGTTACAGCAAATTGAAATTGCAGATATCATCTTAATTTTGCAAGCGCGTAACTGTAGTTATCGAAGCTTAATAATGAACGACACTCGCGATAGCGGCTCCCTCGATGCTAATACAACGAAATTTGGTTGATTATTATTATAGTTGTGTACTTAATAGTTAATTTTCAATTATAAACTTTTGAAAATATATTTACTTTTGCTCGCACAATCTATCATATTCAATAGAATTTTTATTGAATATTTACCGAATAGAAAAACATTATATTACAAAAAGATATTTTTTTAAGAATTTAACTATATTTTGAATACAGTTACATTCTTGAAAAATATATTAAAAGATTATTTACTTTAATGCTCTTAAAGTATAAAAAATACCTTTCTTACTTTCATGCCTCCTTATACCATCATCATATTTTTTTAGTTTAAAACTCATATTATATAAATGTAGATCAATGCTTTACTGATATCAAGATGTCATATAGTGTCGGTATTTTCAGGAAAACAATAAATAACAACAGCAATTTGTGCGATAGACGTACATTGCATTTGCAAATTAATATTATAAGGCGTAAATGACAGATAGAGATAGACATTTAATTATAGATTAGAGCCTTAACAATAACTTAGTATGTTCTTTATAATATTACAAAGCTAAAAAGAAAACCAAGTAAAGAAAATATATTTTTAATAAATAAAATAAAGTTTTATTTTATCATTAACTCTGCTTCACGCTGTACATGTGCGGGTTGAGTTCCGCTACTCAACGGCGGCGGCGGAAGGTGAGTAATATTACCTACTAATTCAAGCTACTTAAATAAGAACCAAGTTGCGTCAATCTCGATTTCAACGGCAAAAGAGACTTGTAGATCTATATGAGTGTCGAGTTCAGTGTTCTTTAAGGGATAATACTCAAGCTTACACATATAGGGTTTATTATATCGTTAAGTTAGTGTACTTACTTATTTCCAGCTAGTACTGGTCTTACTATTTTATTAATATTTGGTGAATGCATTTGTGACAGGCTTGTGACACCGAATCAAGAAATTTTGTTTATCTCGGTCTTTCTTAATTATGTGAAGTCGTACGTATGTATTTCGTCTAGAAGTTTGGTGAATGATTATTAAAAAAAGACATGTTCCGGTGAGTTTCTTGTGACGATTCTTCTCAGGTCTGAGGCAGAACTAACTTTAGTGAACCGGTGGTAAATTGATTGACGTTCAAAAATGGAGCTTGTAACTTTTTTACTTTGAATAATAAAGAGGCGCAGGTTCAATCCTGCTTCGTTCAAAATTTTTATATGCTTCTTAAATTTATGTTTAGTATTTTCTCTCCTAAATGCGGAATAACACTTTAAAACATAGTAAACATATTAAACTAAATAGTATTCTCTCTTGCCAAAACGATTCTTACGAGTTGTCTTTGGGTAGCGGAAATTTGTAAAAATCTCCCTACAGAGATGCTAACAACATACTTAAATAAGTTGTAACAAGCGTATAAGAATTTCGACGTAGCTTGGTGAGAACGGATGGCTTAGTTGGTCATAGCGCTGGAACGGTTTTCCAGAGACCCGGGTTCAAATCCTGCTTCGTTCAAAATTTTTATACGCTTTTTAAATTTAAGTTTAGTATTTTCTGTCCTAAGAGCGGAATAACACTTTAAAAC
Organism: Eueides isabella; assembly: GCA_019049475.1. Classification (NCBI taxonomy): domain Eukaryota; kingdom Metazoa; phylum Arthropoda; class Insecta; order Lepidoptera; family Nymphalidae; genus Eueides; species Eueides isabella. The sequence goes on from CM032400.1 coordinate 3,926,910, forward strand.
ATAGTAAAAATATACATTCACTTGCTTTCCACTTGGCTTGATAGCCATTTAATTTGTATAGCGACATATCAAAATGCTAGGGCGTGTCTTGATTCGTCGCTATCAAAAGTGCAATTAAAAACAATAGCTAGTGACGATACCAAAATATTTCAAACGATGAAATGTTATTTTACTCTTTTTAAACTATTATTTCACACTTAGAATAGACAAATACATTTTTTTAAAAATGTGTAATAATTTAACGTAGCGGAATTTGAAGCTAACAACATAAAAAAGTTGTAACTAGTGTATAAAAATTTCGACGTAGTTTGATGAGCACGTATAGTTTATTTCGTCAAAGGGCTTGGACGATTTCCACGAGGCGCGGGTTCAAATACCGCGACGTTAAATTTTTATACGTTGTTAATTATAATAAATTCATACTTAAGTATCTATAAAGTAAATAGACATCTATAAGTATATGTCGGTATATGTAACCTCTGATAGCAATGATTCTTTAAGTAACTTAAACACTAAACAGTCGCGAGGCCGATTCTTACGTTCGCCTTTTAAATTACCTCTATTGAGACCTCAGTTGTCCGTCCGTCTCGAATCTGGCCGGTTACATTTTAGCTTTTGAAGAAAGCTCACGTTCAAAAATAATATCACTTAAAAATGAAAGAACTAATATTGTGTTTGGTGATAATTTCAACGGCATGTGGTATGTAGATTTTCTAATTTTGTTTTTAAACATTGTAATTTATGTATCTATCACTAAGAGATGTCTCTTACACTGATTTTGCAAAGTGAACTTAGTGAGAAAACACTTATAATTTGGTCATAAAGCTTACGTAGAAATGTTTAATTTTATTTTTATTTCTATAGTTTTTTTATATTATTTAATGTAATAATTAAGTTTTGTGTATTTTTTGAGTTTTGAAACTTATTATTAGCTAAAATAATACATAAATGTTTTTTAACCCAATCCTACCTTCAATATTGTAAAGAAACCAGTTGAGAAAAGGTATAAAAATATAAAATAGAACGACGCGTCTTAATTATTTTGCTATAATCACATCTGACGCATTAACTAAAATTGTTTTGTTTATCATTGTAAATACAGAAATAAAGATGACCTCGACTTTTTGAGGTATGTACTCTCATTTAAGAGTATAAAGTAATCAAGATAAGAGTGTGTTTACTTAAAAGTTACTACTTATATAAGTAACAAATATGTCAATGGACAAAATAACAAATATATTTAAACATTGATTTAAATAACATATAGATACACTTCAATAATGATTTACTATACGGATATATTTTCTATATTCTTTAGGAATTAGCAGTAGTGCATAAAATAATATTTGTTTTAGCAGAGTTGATGTTACGAACTAATATCATGAAGCTTCTGTCTTCATTTTGCATCAAATTTGGGACATTGGATATTTAGTGATAGAAATTAACAACAGTCTATATGTGTATTGTATATTGATTACAATAGCAGCCCAAGTTCCAAACCATTATTTAACAATACGGCTGACATCAGCCCACATCTATGCAATTTATTTAATGCTGAAATATCCTTCATTTAATTGAGTATAGTAAGCAAGACTGTTATGGGTTCGATTTTCTCTTAGTGAAATTAAGTATTTTTATTTCTTCACTCTTGTAATACGACAAAAACTCCACTTGACACACAATATTTGAATTTTCGGTTTGGAGATTGTGGTGATTGAAAATTACGTTCTATACTTATCCTTATTTATATACATATAGTAACCAGTATACACTTTTTTTATTTATTTTGTTGTCTTTATTGTACACTAATAACAATCAATAAAAAGAAAAAAAACAGACACAAAAATCAGAAAAACAAGGCATGCTAACAGACAGACTGCAAAAAACAGATTTGACATATTTTTTAAAAAGAATAAATTAATACAAAAAAATAAAAATAAAATTTAAATATATATCAAATGTACACAAAAAATGTATAACTTAATTTATATTAATTGCTTGTATATGGAGGGAAATACTGCAGTCTGCAAATACAGTTAAAAATATTTATTATGAAATTAAAAAATATTTCACATAATATTGACAAACACAAATTTATTATTGCAGGTATCCAGTACAATGGGCTAAGAGGTAAAGTATATATAAATTTCTTAAAGATATTGTAACACATATAGAGACAAAAATATCATATTACGACTTATAATTATAAAAAAGACTCGTAAAACAGTCATTTTTAGTTTTTATAACTTATATTTTGCCAATTTTGAAATGGACATAGATAATAAATTATAACGGTTTTTTTCAAATTGTCAAGTTTAATAAATAACATTATCTTAATAAAATAAATGTTCTAATAAATATCACCTACTTTTGTTATTAATATTGCATAATTAAATATTACTGTAATTATAAAATCAAATTAATATACTAAGTTTTAATTCGCAATGTAAAAGAAACCATTAAAGTAGGCGTTAGTCGTTAAAATAATAAATTTAAGGTACTACTCGTAAACACATTTAATATTTATGTTCAATTTTTTCCACATTATATGGCACTAAAAAAAATAAAAAATACCAGCCATGGTTATAGGTCAAGGAGAAGTAGCACCTATAAAAGCTGACAAATTTAAATTTGCAAGCGTATATGTTCGTTTTGTACTGTTTTTTTGTTTTGCTTATAAATTTATAAGTATATCGCAAAACAAAAAAAAACTATAAACATAAAAAAATATCAGAATTATTCTTAATTGATAATATTCCGATATTTTCCTTTATTTGCAACTAGCTGGTGCCCGCAAACTTTGTCTCGCCTAGGAATGTTTATGCGCCAACAGAAGACAAAAAAATATTATAATAGAGTCATTCCTGTATGTTTTTAAAGTGAAGCCGTGCTATTGGTATTGCATGCCAGTTAGGTAGGCAGACGGACTCCAGAGCTTTAAAATAATCACTTCTCATAGATGTTGATCAGGACACTTATCACTCCCACCATACCAAACGTCAAAATACACCGCAAACAGACAGAGTTTCATAGAAACTTACTCCCCTTTTTCACCCCTGTTAAGGCAGAATTTTCAAATATCCTTATTGCGTCATTCTTAATTTCTAACCAAATATCGAAATATTAATTTTAATCGAATTAGCTTCAATGCTGACGAAATTTCATACAAACTTACCCCCACCCCTTTTACGTAGTTTTATGAAGATCCCCCATCTTAGTTTTTCTCCAATATCTATAATGTACAGACATGAGGTTGTTATAATTTTATTATATGTATATGTGTATATTAAATATCCATAATAAATTACACCAACAGTGAAATTCGGGTGGACTGACGCTTTAGCTGACAAGGAATATTTTTATAAAATACCTCGGACTATTGCTGCAGCTGAAAGTGAAGGGTGGCGAAGAACTGAACGACCTCCAGGACCTCTTGAAGAACTTAGGCTTTACTGTCCTCTTGGAAGAGCTGTTTGTCCTCTGTATGATCCTTCCGGCTTCGTCGCGGGTCTACAACTGGCTGTATGTATTTCTTTTAAATGAGTTAATCTTTTTAATTAAAAAAGAAGTTATAAAATATTACTTTAACTGTACTAACAGTTAAATTACCTTACAAAATTAGAGACTCAATCTTATTAAATACAGCTCTTATATTCAAATTCAAATATTTTTATTCAAAATAAGAAGTTACAAGCGTCGTTTTTTGAACGTCATATAATTTAGTACCGTCTGAGAGGAACCGACATAATATTATTATAAGTGTCAATGATACATTTGAAATAGCCTGGAGCAAGTATTTCACTCCAATGGTGTGTTACCCTTAAAATAAATCGTTAATTTTCTAATAACCTCTAACACACAAGCGTCTTTTCACAACTTTTTTAAACTGTGGGATAGAACATAGGGACGTTTTCTGGGATCCTATTGTAAAAACCTTCACAGTTCGTAATTCTTTTATGTGTCAGGCCCATAAAAGAATTACGGACTCGACGCAGTCAAGTTACAGGCGCACTAAGTTTAAGCCTATTTCTAGTATTCATATTATGTACATCGCCGATTTTAGTAAATTTGTTAATATTTTTCTTAACACACATAACATTTTTAAAAATGTATTGAGATTCAACGGTCAATATGTTAATATTTTTAAACGTTTCCCTTAAAGAATCCTTAGGGCCAAAGTTATAGATTGCACGTGTAACTCGCTAGCCAGTTAAAGTTTGACATAATACCGATTGTATTGCATGACCCCAAAGTAAAATGCCGTAAGACATAATACTATGGAAGTAGCTATAGTAAACAAGGCGCCTCATCAGTTTATAATCAGATTTTTTTTACTGCGAAAGCTGCAGAGCTCCGTCTAATCGCCAATCCATCAATACGAGGTCCCTAATGTAATATGAAGTCAATGATTTAACCGAAGGTATTTACCTTAGAATCAATAGGCTCCGCGGCTTCACCATTCAAGAGTGCATTGGCTTTCACAATTTCCGTGTGTAAGTTATTCGCACTAAACCAATGTCCTATTTTGGAGAGAGCATTGTTTACATTGTCATATACTTTCTGTCTCCTTTGCATTTTAAAAATCAACGAAGTATCATCAGCATACAAGCAACCTTATTTAGTTGAAAGGAGCCATCAGATAGTAATCTAAAGGCTCCTTTCAACTAAATAAGATAAATCATTTATATTTATTAAAAAGAGAAAAGGACCAAGAATAGCCCCTGTGGGACCCCCATACTGATTAGTAGTGACCTTCGATCAACTATTCATAGATTAAGTGTCACACTCCAAAAAACGGCCCGACAAATAAGAGCACAAACAGATTTGTGTTCTTATTCGTTTTTAGTATGGTCCAACCATAGCCAATGTGCGGACGTGACAAAATGCCTCCGTGTATATATATAAAACTTGTATAAATAACCATCGCAACAGTAAGGTTTCAGAAGGAATATCTTTCTTTCGGTAAGTACACGTTAGAATTAATTTTAAAATACTTAAAAATCAATATTAAACATTCAAATAACAATATTCCGTCGTTTGACCAATATTGGCGATAACACTACCAACGATTTCGTCAAATAACGATAAGTTTGAGCTAAGAAATGCATAGAGAGATGTTTAATTTTTTTTTATTATATTTATAATAACTTTATATATATTTTTTTGTATTATAGTTTTCCTACTGATTCATTTCGTTGTGCATAATGGGTATCTATTGTCGCCTAAGAAAGAAAGGAAGAATACTCAACGACGTAGATTGGTAAAAGTGGCGATTCCAAAATTACAAGTATAATTAATAAATTAAAAAATGTTTTTTTTTGTTTACATATACAGAATACACAAAATAAAAAAAATAAAAAAATATTTATTATAGGCTGCATCTTCAATTCTAAATGATACCAGAATCAAGACAAAAAGGATACTTAAAAAACAAATAATCGTATCACACTAAATAGTACTTACTAAAACGAAACAAATTAATAATTTAAACAAAATTAATAAACGTTTTAAAAAAAAGTCTTCGTTAAAAATATTATCATATTTTTTGAATTAAATTTGCTTAAAAATAAAAAAATCCGTCGATGACTCAGTATTATTAGATCGATTGAAAAATGTAGAAGTAGCGGAACTTTTTAACGAAATGTATATTGTAGTATTAAAACAAAAAAAAGACGTTTCAAGATTACAATTACTTTTATTTTTAATAAAATGTACAAAAATTATCACCTTAAGATACGAGAATAAGGTATGATTTTATTAAATAGATTTTTTGTCATAAGTCTGTGTGTAATAATGTTCGGCATTTGTGTTTATATTGAGTGGTGCCACTCTTTTGAGCCGTATTTGTATGCAACGCTTAATCTAGTGAATAGTTGATCGAAGGTAGTGACCCAGGAGATTTCTTGTCATTCTCATCAACCCTCTGAACCCTTTTAGTTAAATAAAAGGTCCATAGATTGAGTGCACGTACTGTTACTTATATTTAAGTGGTTAGTGATATGATGTAAATCGAAAGTTACTTTTTGCAAAAATGGAAACATTATGTGTTGAGTGGCCACCTCACACATATAAGTATATACAACATACGAAAACATTTAATATAAATATTAGCTATAAGCTCTGGCACCTCCACTGAGGCGTAATGTAAAATTAAAGAAAAAATATAAGCCAGAAATTTACTGACGTAGTCAGGAACTTTCTATCTGAACAGGAACAGGTTATATAAAATATTTAAATCTATTTAGTGGGTTAGATTTGGACTAGGTGAAATAAATTGAACGCATCTATAAATTGAAAGCGCTGATTTGAATGGAAAAATTATATTTGTGTTGGATTGTCCGTTTATCGAAAATTGCTATATGACGGTAAGTGAATCATTTCGCAGTAACCAGTTGTGGTAACATTCGGCGTTCCATATAGAACTTAGGCGTTCCATATAGGTTAGCAAAGTTATGAGAGTAAAACTTTTTAGATATCACAAAAATTTGGATGTTGTGAGATTTTTAGAGAACGAACAAAGTTTTGATCGTCATCCCGGGATTTTAGGCCACGCATCTTGGACACTGTCTAAGAACTCTCATCTTTAAACCATACCTAAGGTGACTAGAGGACCACTTTAATTAATAAACAGTTTCTGTTTGTTTATTCACTAAATAAATGAACGAAACAAATAATTGATTAACCTTTGAATGAATGATTGTAACAGAAAGTGAAGTAAATCGTATCAAAACTCTCTTGCACATAACATTAACAATTTACGAAAGTTTATACAAGTAAATTAGATTGATCTTGTATTGATTTTTATTAACTAAAACATTTTCATCTACATCAATACAATTCGGTTAAGTTAATCATTGTTTAATAAAAACATTCATGATTACGTTTCAAATCATTATTATATAACATATCATACATAATATTCATTCATATTTAATATTCGTGCTACATAATTATCTTAGTCACAAATCTTTGTCATAATTCAATTTTTTATTAACTGTATTCGACAATCTTATTCTGTTACTTGTGCAAATAGTCACAGTCTATCAGTGCGACACCGTTGTCATTGGGCCATTCATTATCTACACTGATCAGTCATGACAAATTTACACCCAGGACTTATTAACTATCTTGCATACATGTGTGCGACATTAATTTCTCAATGTCAATCATTATCTGCACTGATTGGTCATACATTTTAAAGTATACATTAAAATTTTAACATTCGTAGCAATGACACACTACCTTAAATCACTACTATAGGAAAATTCTTTGAACAGAAAATAATTAGCGTACATAATGAAGTATTTTTTTAGCACTATACTATATAATTTGCATTTTCATTTTATTATTCTCTGTGTAACTCCATTTCTGAACCCTTATCGCTGTCAGTGCTATCACTGGTGTAACCCTAAAATTTCATCCAGGGATGAATTTTATCTAACGCGACAACATTCTCATACCTCTTGTTACCTCTTTTTGTTAATGGAGTATCTTCAACGGGAAATCTGTCATTGGGTAATATCTTAAGGATCCTATAGGGGCCTTGAAATTTAGGTACCAGTTTTTTTTGGTTTTCTTACGTGGTCTTTGTCTATTATGGTTCTTTCTATTCTGACCAAATCACCTACATTATATTACCTCTGACACGTCCTATCCATATTAAACTGCTTTTTAGCATATTGTTGTTGTTTTTCTATTCTCTCTCTGGCATCTAATCGTAATTTATCTAATGCTTCATCTTCGATTCGTCCAGATGTTTCGGAAAATACGTCGGCCACAATATTTTCAGATGCATTCATCAGCCTGCATCCAAACAGTAATTCTGAGGTACTTTTTCTGTAGTTTTATTGATCGTGGTGTTAATACCTAACCGAATTTCTCCAATGTAGTCGTCCCATATATTATCATTACCGCTACGACATTTTGTACTCAGGGCATCAGATATGATCCGATTAAATCTCTCTACCTGTCCATTAGCTCTTGGGGTAGCTACTGCATTCAGAATATGCTTTATTTTTAATTTCTGTATATAACATTTAAATTTTGCGCTCGTGAAACAAGAATCACTATCCATTTTAAGACTAGGAGGAACGCCAAAATAACTAAGTATTTTATAAATATTTTGATTGCCGTATGTTCTTTAAATACTTTGTGTTCTTTAAATATTTTGATTGCTCTAATATTAATAAATTTCGTAAAAACATCGACAATAACAAGTACAAGCTACCTCTCTTAGAGCGAAAAATGGATCACATAATCAGCATGAGTGGCTATCTCACTATCATCAGCTTGCACAGTACCGATCCACTAACGAACATCTACGTGAGCCATATTCAAACTCGGTCTGTACTCTATTACGCAGTTGAACTCTTGAAATTGGATCCACCAACACAAAATTCGTGGGATAAGATCCCTTTTTGTTAGCGTAGTACGAAGCGCATTACAATCAGTGACTATTTAAAATTTTAGCACTAACAGATAAATTCGCTCCCTGATACCCCGACTCCCAACCTCACCATCGAGGTAATATACCATAAGGACCCCCAAAAATCCAACCCCAAAGCCGTGCCTATATTGATAGGCGCCGAATGACACCTACGGCAAGAGGGCTCTAGCCTTGATGCCATCACCCCTCTCCCTCCTAGGGGGTCGAGAGAGAAGAACACTCGGAACAAGATAAATTCGAAAATGATTTAATGACACGACAACGGCTAAAGTTCCCAATTCAAGAGAATGGAAATTTTGTTCATATGCGGTGATTTTGCGGCTGTAATATGCTACTGGCCTAAGTAAACTATCTGTACCCCGCCGAAAAGGAATTCCTGCTATACCTAATTTCGAGGCATCTGTATGAATTTCGGTTTCTAAATTAGGGTTATATAAGGCCAATATCGGACGTTCAACTATGTCTGTAATATTTTAAATGATTCTGATTACTCAGTCGTCCATTTCCATTCAAATTTGGATTTAAATAAATCTGTCAAGGGGCGGGCGTTAAGTATGTCTTTTACGAATCGACGAAAGAAACTGGCTAGACCGATAAACCGCCTAACATCATGAACATTCCACGGTGTTCGAAAGTTATCAATAGCTAATGTTTTTCGTTTTCCTGGACGTATTCCTTAGGACGTATCCCGTAGGCCACTTACATGAAATCCTAAAAATTCTAGTTCATTACAAAAGAAGCTACATTTCTTTACTTTTAAGGTAAAGCCTGCGTCTTTTGAAAGTTGAAGTACCTCCTTCAGTCTTACCATCCCTTGATCAAAAGATTTGGAACGAATCAACACATCATCCATAAATAGTATTGTGTAGTTAATTTTCGACAATATTTTGTTCATAGTCCTTTGAAAAACTGACGGAGCGTTAGCTAAACCAAAAGGCATGCGTTTAAATTGATATTGACCTTTCGGAGTCACAAACGCGGTTTTATTATTTGATTCCAATGCTACTTGGATCTGATCCTAACCAGATGCAAGATCAAGGCTTGTGAATAAAGAATTACCAGCTAACCTATCAAGGTGATCATCGATCAAAGGTAAAGGGTAGTTCTTTTTGATTTTGTTATTCAAGGCACGATAATCAGCACATAGTTTGTTTTCACCTGTCCTTTTTTTACTAATAATACCGGGCTGCTAGCCTAGTATTATTAGTAAAAAGTGGTGAGTGGTGAGTTAGTTTCACATACTATGTCTGCATCGATCGATGAATATTGTTGTCATGCGTCTAGAACTAAAGTGCCCGGTTTCATTACAATTAAAACATATTATCGAGGTATTATTTTTTCTGGAGGTTATTAGGTTATTATTTCACCGTTATTCCCTATTTGTTTAGAACTACTTTTTGGCAACGAGAGAGTAGTATTGTTTCGCTTCTCATGGTAAAATTTTGTCCTATCAGATTCTTAAGGCGGCTGCTTTATTAATTGAAAATATTTGAGAACTTGTTCTGGTTCTTGACACTTCGCAGCTTTCGCACCTAATCTCAAGGATCGATCTTTAATACCGTACAACAAACAATCAACTACACTTCTATCCCCTATTTCACATCTTTAACAATTTTCTCATAAAAGTAATGTTCCAAAGAATCGTTAAATTTGACACGTTTTGATAGCATCTCGGTCAATAATTCAGCATAGTCTTCGTTACTTGGAAAAGATTCCTCTAACTTAGTCTTCCATTCTGACCACGAATACGACATGGTTGGGAGAGCTTGGTACCATGTCTTCGCAAAACCTATCAGTTTAGGCAAAACATAGTGAATTATTTGATCTTCCCCCCTCTCACCTTACTTATCCACTTATTGGCTTTTGACCATAGGGTCAAAATCGAGAATCACATTTCCCAGTATAGGGAATTTGGAGGTCTATTTTTAGCCAAAGTTTCTACTAATGTGAAAAGAAGCGCCCGTGTGTCATTATTAAGAACATGAGTACTCACATGATCAGTTGCTGGTGGTGTATAACACTGGTGGCTAGATTCTGGACGTCCAATTCGACCTCTGCTGCGTCTGCCTTCCGAGTCCCGGCTAAGGCGGCGACGATCCTGTCCCTTACGAATGCTGATCCACCTGCGGTTACGGCCACGACAGCGTTTCCGGTTCGATTGATCTCGACGTTTCTTATACTGTCCATGGGAACTGCGGCGCGAAGAGAATCCAATGGGCTATCATTCGATCGACTTTTCCACTGCTAACGTTTCGCTTCAGTCATGGTAACGCTTACGCTGCTTACGCTTGCTTTTATCGCTGTTTTTTTTCCATTTGGTAATTAAATTGCAATTGTAATATTTATAAATATTTCAATTGTGGGCGATATAGCCTTATCCTACTTCTGAGATAAAGGATATATGCTTCTTTTTAATAAAAAAAAAAACAATTATTACGATATTCTCATATTTTATATCACCCAAACGCTTGATGCAACAGTCGAGAGACAATAAAACCTACCTCCATTGTTTTATGCTGAGTGAGTCAACTGCTGTTGACCTGGGATGGCCTTTACAGCATCACCGGGCGTGAAGGGGCCAGTGTGGTTCGCCCCTGAAGATATAAATACGAGATTTTATGGACGCTCGTGAAAGAAACAGCGATCGCAGCCTACCTCTATTGTCACATCCCTTTCTTATACATTAAGAAGCACTCATTTCTGTATTGCCATTTAAATAATGTTTAAAAAGCATGTTATGTTACCTTTTTGAAAATATCTTAATTTTATAAATATTAATGTATAATGTGAATGGATGTATATTACATTATAGATAATGGATGTATATACAGTATTTAATAATTAATAATTACAATTTAATACAATATCTTGGATTATGAACCTTACAATAAAAAGCTTTTTATTTAAACAAAATATAAATTGCTTTCCATATTAAAATATTTTTTAAAAATCTTAACGAATATTACTCGAACATCGAGTTCCTCATATCGTATAACTAAGAATATATTTATGGAAAATATAAAAAAAATATAACCTATAACTATATCTTTAAATATAAATCGTTAACGGATGCATTTTAGAATCATAAAAAAATAACCTTACGGGCCCGTTTTTTGTAAGGTCAAAATATTAAGAAGGCCAAACTAATAATTATAATAATATGACAGGTTTTTTTTAATTCTATAGTTTTATTTTTTCTTTAGCATCCTAATATGACAATTTAAAGTAAAAAAGGAAGATATATATAATAGGTTATTTACAAAAATAATTAGCTTTTGCCGTGTGTGCGAATTACAATTTTAAAGTTGACGATCGTAGTCTAAGTAGCGAGGGACCTCAATAACAAAATGACGGGCACCTCACTGGTGATCGACTGACTGACGGAACTCAGTGTGAGTGGATGGAATTTACCATCACATGACAACAACTATGTTTTTTTTTATAATTGGGCTTCAAAATAGCATTTGCATTGGCCTTCCGTGCCATCTTACATAATGTGTAGCGTCAAAATTCTTAAGGTCAAAATTGAGGCCTGTTGTAGCTACAACCGAGTGACTGTAAACGTAACAGGTTGCAGGTTGTAGACGTCAAATTGAACGGAAAGTGTGGAAAGGAACGGTTCTATATACCCTGTCATTAGCGGAATCCAGCATGAAGTTAAAAAATCTTATATATAAATATCTTATATTCGTTACAACTATTTCTGTTGTTAGCGCCTCTATATGGATATTTTAACAAATACTTGCTATCCAAAGGAATTGATTAGAATTATTTTTTGGTATGAAAAATATACTAACAACTTAGTCATAATTTTTGTTCAATTTATTGCAGCTTGAATACTTTCGGCATTGGATAAAATTATTTATTGCCTATTATTATTTAAACGGAAGAAGCTATACTGTGATTATAGATATGTTTTATTTATTTAGCGTTAAATGTGTGTTAAGACTAAACAAAATACTGATAACAACTACGTGAACTTTGATACAGTAGATATTTTGGTCTACTTTAAATCTGTTTCACGACACTAATAAAGATTAGATAAATACGTATCTATCTGCAAAATAAAATTGAAATTACTAAAAAAATAATAATTTCACGTGTGTAAAAAGTGTTTTAGACTTGACATTAATAAGTCGCGCAATAATTATTTATTCATTTAAATTTAAATATACGTAAAGTTATAGTAAAAAATATATTTCACTATATCTTTCTATATACTTCACTTTAAAACTACCCAAGTAGACTAATTTTAATCTACTCAAGTATAACAATCAGAACGATATACTAGACAATGGAAGATTTTGTCACAGATTGATATCATTATATGACTTTTACAAGCGTGATATGGACACGAAAGAGCAATTTAATGCTTTAGTCAGTAGTCACAATGCAATCGTTTATCTAATTTATATGAATCAACGAGATGATAAGGTCGAAGGCCGAACAAAAATCACTTCACTTTAGTGCTACAAATGTATACTGTAAAGAAAGGTAAAACTTTCTTTAGGAACTTCTTAAAAAAAATATACTCGTTTCTAATTAACGATAAATATATTCGTTTTCAAAGAAAAAAAATATTTTTTGTTGATTTTTCAATATCAATATACATTGGAAGTTTATGTTACTTAATTTTGTAAACAATAACTAACTATAAATTTTATAGAAACTAATAATCATTTAAAATAAAACATTTTCAGTTTCCTGTTGATGAGTTAATAAGCCCATCGTTCAAACCCGAGCAAAGATTTGTCAAATGGAGTGTTCCATCCACAGAAGGAGAACCCGGACGAGATTATTGGTCTATCACTCAATATTTCGTCTCTGAAGGTAATTCAAGCTGGTAACTGAATCTTAAATATAAGAAGAATATATTAGTCAAATATATTTAGTTTCCTAGTTAAATATAAATACTTGATTTATTTTTATGTAATTTCTAGTCAGAATATTGTTTTCTATGCCTACACGCTTTGTCCAACATATAGCAAGGTAGATAGAGAGAGACTTGGAAATTCTCATTCCAAGAAACTTTTGATGCTCCATCTTTGCGGCTCAGTGAAAATATGATGAATGAGAATATTAAATATCTAAGGGTTTGAACCATCAGTCTATCATGCTTACATTCACACGTTGATGTTCCTGCGCCTGCGTTTTGTTTCACAAAAATAGAATAGTAACAATAAATAATAAATAAATAATAATAAATAGAATACTAACAATGGGTTTATTTCAGAGTCTCTTAAAGCGGGGGCTGGTCCGCAAGTCGAGAACGGTGCTACTTTACAAGATGGTGGTGTTTGGGTGAACGATCTAGATGGTCAGCTCATGCGCATCCCAAGCACTGAAGCTGAACTCAATACAACTCTGTTCAAGAAACAAAATTGTGTACCTAACATGGGTAAAATATGGAGCTTTTGTTTTTAAAGTTTAGCAAAGTTATTGAACATTATCACACGTGAATATTTCCACTAATTCGTAAATGCGCATTTATTTCACTAATACCATAATCATTTAGTAATAAAACATCTACAAAGGAATTCTTTTGCTTTATCAAAATCTGGTTAGAGATAGTGCCTAAATATTTTTTTTTATTTGGAACTACTGGATTTCCAAGATTAAGAATATCTAGTACTTATCTACGTATACTTATCCTTAACTACGTGTTATTAAAAACATCCTATCTATTTACATAATTGACAAGAGGCCCGCCTGCGGCTTTCCTCGCTTGCGCTATACGTACAGTTATAATACACTATTTAAAGATCTTTAAAAAAAATTGTTCATTTTATTAGTAATCCTAATAATTAAAAAAACCAAGTAAAGTATATATATATATATATATATATATATATATATATATATATATATATATATATATATATATATATATATATATATATATATATATATATATATTATATATATATATATATATATATATATATATATATATATATATATATATATATATATATATATATATATATATATATATATATATATATATATATATATATATATATATATATATATATATATATATATATATATATATATATATATATATATATATATATATATATATATATATATATATATATACTTTACTTGGTTTTTTTAAATTATTAGGATTACTAATAAAATGAACAATTTTTTTTAAACATTTTTAAATAATTTATTATAAATGGACGTATTGTGAAAGCGAGGAAAGCCGCAGGTGGGCTTCTTGTCAATTATGTAAATAGATAGGATGTTTTTAATAATACGTAGATAAGGATAAGTATACGTAGATAAGTACTAGATATTCTTAATCTTGGAAATCCAGTAGTTCCAAATAAAAAAAAATATTTAGGCACTATCTCTAACCAGATTTTGATAAAGCAAAAGAATTCCTTTGTAGATGTTTTATTACTAAATGATTATGGTATTAGTGAAATAAATGCGCATTTACGAATTAGTGGAAATATTCACGTGTGATAATGTTCAATAACTTTGCTAAACTTTATAAAACGAAACTCCATATTTTACCCATGTTAGGTACACAATTTTGTTTCTTGAACAGAGTTGTATTGAGTTCAGCTTCAGTGCTTGGGATGCGCATGAGCTGACCATCTAGATCGTTCACCCAAACACCACCATCTTGTAAAGTAGCACCGTTCTCGACTTGCGGACCAGCCCCCGCTTTAAGAGACTCTGAAATAAACCTATTGTTATTATTCTATTTATTATTATTTATTTATTATTTATTGTTACTATTCTATTTTTGTGAAACAAAACGCAGGCGCAGGAACATCAACGTGTGAATGTAAGCATGATAGACTGATGGTTCAAACCCTTAGATATTTAATATTCTCATTCATCATATTTTCATTTAGCCGCAAAGATGGAGCAACAAAAGTTTCTTAGAATGAGAATTTCCAAGTCATCTATCGATCTATTGCTATATGTTGGACAAAGCGTGTAGGCATAGAAATCATTTTTTCATATTCTGACTAGAAATTACATAGAAATATATAAAATATTTCTATTTAACTAGAAAAGTAAATATATTTGACAAATATACTCTTCTTATATTTAAGATTCAGTTACCAGGTAGTATTACCTTCCGAGACAAAATATTGAGTGATAGACCAATAATCTCGTCCGGGTTCTCCTTCTGTGGATGGAACACTCCATTTGACAAATCTTTGCTCGGGTTTAAACGATGGGCTTATTAACTCATCAACAGGAAACTGAAAATGTTTTATTTTAAATGATTATTAGTTTCTATAAAATTTATAGTTAGTTATTGTTTACAAAATTAAGTAACATAAACTTCCAATGTATATTGATATTGAAAAATCAACAAAAAATATTTTTTTCTTTGAAAACGAATATATTTATCGTTAATTAGAAACGAGTATATTTTTTTTAAGAAGTTCCTAAAGAAAGTTTTACCTTTCTTTACAGTATACATTTGTAGCACTAAAGTGAAGTGATTTTTGTTCGGCCTTCGACCTTATCATCTCGTTGATTCATATAAATTAGATAAACGATTGCATTGTGACTACTGACTAAAGCATTAAATTGCTCTTTCGTGTCCATATCACGCTTGTAAAAGTCATATAATGATATCAATCTGTGACAAAATCTTCCATTGTCTAGTATATCGTTCTGATTGTTATACTTGAGTAGATTAAAAATTAGTCTACTTGAGTAGTTTTAAAGTTAAGTACATGTAAAGATATAGTGAAACATATTTTTTACAATAACTTTACGTATATTTAACTTTAAATGAATAAATAATTATTGCACGACTTTTTAATATTAAATTTAAAACACTTTTTACACTCCTGTAATTATTATTTTTTTAGTAATTTCAATTTTAGCTTCCAGATAGATACGTATTTATCTAATCTTTAATGGTGTCGTGAAAAGGATCTAAAGTAGAACAAAATATCTACTGTATCAAAGTTCACGTAGTTGTTATCAATATTTTAGTCTTGAAGCACATTTAACGCTAAATAAATAAAACATATCCATAGTCACAGTTTACCTTCTTACGTTTGAATAATAATAGGCAATAAATAATTTTATCCATTGCCGAAAGTATTCAAGCTGCAATAAATTGAACAAAAATTATGACTAAGTTGTTAGTATATTTTTCATACCAAAAAATAATTCTAATCAATTCCTTTGGATAGCAAGTATTTGTTAAAATATCCATATAGAGGCGCTAACAACAGAAATAGTTGTAACGAATATAAGATATTTATAACCAAGTAAAGTATATATATATATATATATATATATATATATATATATATATATATATATATATATATATATATATATATATATATATATATATATATATATATATTATATATATATATATATATATATATATATATATATATATATATATATATATATATATATATATATATATATATATATATATATATATATATATATATATATATATATATATATATATATATATATATATATATATATATATATATATATATATATATATATATGTAATCATTTAGTAATAAAACATCTACAAAGGAATTCTTTTGCTTTATCAAAATCTGGTTAGAGATAGTGCCTAAATATTTTTTTTTATTTGGAACTACTGGATTTCCAAGATTAAGAATATCTAGTACTTATCTACGTATACTTATCCTTATCTACGTATTATTAAAAACATCCTATCTATTTACATAATTGACAAGAAGCCCACCTGCGGCTTTCCTCGCTTTCACAATACGTCCATTTATAATAAATTATTTAAAAATGTTTAAAAAAATTGTTCATTTTATTAGTAATCCTAATAATTTAAAAAAACCAAGTAAAGTATATATATATATATATATATATATATATATATATATATATATATATATATATATATATATATATATATATATATATATATATATATATATATATATATATATACATTATATATATATATATATATATATATATATATATATATATATATATATACTTTACTTGGTTTTTTTAAATATATATATATATATATATATATATATATATATATATATATATATATATATATATACATTATATATATATATATATATATATATATATATATATATATATATATATACATTATATATATATATATATATATATATATATATATATATATATATATATATATATATATATATATATGTATTTGTTTTTTATGTAGTGTGTTTTAGAAACTGAAAATAATAGAATACGATATTTTTAATGTTAAACCAAAATACATTCTAAATTTCATCAGATACATAGATCCTGAAATGCCATATGTCAGTATGTCCTCTATCACTCTATTTGATGCCCTATAGAGGTAGGTCCTTTGTCATTTCGGGGTTGCGTGTATGTCTTCACAAAAATGTTTAAGTGTAAACGTGCCATGATTATAATATTTCACTGGGCATGGCTATATATATTGCGGCGTTGGGTTCCGCAAGCTGCAACTGAAACACCAAGTAACTGTAAATATTGTGCTTCGGAAAACACATACAAGAATTATAATTAATTGTGTATTTCAGGTATTCACTATCACTACAACATGACTCGGGAAAAATCTTGTGACACGATACTTCCATGGTTTGCTGTCACCACGAAAGGGTATGGTATATATAGAACTTATATGTTTACTACTATTTTATTAAGTTAATTTCAATTATAGCCACAAATTATTCAAAAAAGCTTCACCATGCACATGCAGTAATCCAACTCTATGTTAGTCGAAATTTAAAAATGCTAATTCTTTTTATTGTTTGCTTAAACTGGATTCCAATAGAGACTTTATATTAAAACTACACTCTTTATAACTATTTCTAATGTTATATTATCAAATCACTAAAATTCAACATATTAATTTATTTATTTACTTTAAAATAATTCTTTTTATCTAATATGATTAGATACCTCGTCGGCGTCGGTTTCCAGATCTTTGGCAAACTAACGAAACCTTCTAAAGGCAGAGACTGGTTTGAAGTTTACAACGGCCGGACAATAGCAGAGGTTTGGGAATTTAGAAACAACAATCAAATTACAACAGCCTGGTTGAGTCGCAATTCCCAGCACTAATCAACTAAAGCAGCTTTCGTTATTCAATACATCACTTTGTGCCATTTACTATAGATACATCGTCCATGCGGATAAATACAACAATAACTTACCGGTTGATAATGTTATGCTTGATCCGCGCTTTCGCATGCAAGCTCGGCTCAGGCGGAACGTGATAATAGGTAATATTTTTTCGTGCGTGTTGTCAGCGTTTATCAATATCAAAACCGCAATCATTTCAAAACAAATTATCTAAAGCCTTAGTCATTGCACTAGACTCATGTGAAGTGGATACAGTTCACAAGTCTCATTATTCTTTTTGTGTATATTTCATACAACTATTTAGGTGTAAAATGTCATGTTTTAAATGACATTCCTTTAAAAACAACATTATTTTTGTTTTCACCGTCATTTATAGCAGAATTGTCTTTTAAGTCCACTGTAATTTTATAAGTGCTAATAAATAATACATCATTTAATTTTTTATGATTATGCAACTAATTGAGTTAAATATTTTAAGACAGGCAGTTGTTTATTTCTTACGCTTAATTAATTAATGTTCACTGTGCACTACACTTCAAAATTCAGTGCTCGAACCCATCGTCACATTTTTGTTTCAGACTGGTGTAAAATAAAATAATTTCACTGAATACATTTCAATTTTTTACGAACACCAAAAAACCTAAATATTTTGTATGGATTTGTAGTATACTATTATATTTATAATTTTACTTTAGGAATTAAAAAAAAAATATAATAATTAAAGCA
The DNA here is from genome assembly GCA_019049475.1 of Eueides isabella. NCBI lineage: Eukaryota > Metazoa > Arthropoda > Insecta > Lepidoptera > Nymphalidae > Eueides > Eueides isabella. The sequence continues at coordinate 3,946,207 of CM032400.1, forward strand.
ATATCTACTCTATTTTTATATTTAGATGACAGTGCCCTTTGCACCAGAGTGTCTTTACAAGTTGGCTGAAAACAACCCAGTCCTCAGTCTGCATATCTATTTTATCGACAATCCTTGGGATATAAAATGCAGGTAAATGTTTTTGGTATCTGTAATTAAAATTCTTACCGATATTATTACTTTGAATTATTAAGATATTCCTATGTTTGTATATAATGTTTTTGAAGTATTCCCCATAATCTAAGTAAAATATCTATTCTAAAAAATACTAAAAATTTGAAGAAAGGAATAGAAGACAGGTTCTAATCCTTTTTTTCAAATTTTTAGTATTTTTTAGGATAGATATTTCACTTTTCTTACCATAAAGACGTAAATACAATAACACGCCTGTCATTTCTAGGGACGGAGATTCAGCCAAACCTGCGGGAGTCCTTAGCAGACTTTTATTAAACGGAGAACGCTACTCGTCCACCTTATGGGATTATTCGAAAAAGATCCTTAATGGCTCAGGCTAGACGCCTAACCACTAAATAGTTTTTATATAATTAAAATATTCTAAGCTTTTCACAATGCATGTAATGGGTAAGGAAAAACAGACTGTAATGGTATTAAGTAAATATTTTCCTATTTTACAAATGCCTTTTTATTTTATTTCTTTTTTTTATTTTGAATCTTAAAATCGCATTAAAACATAATAATCATGTCTTTTTATAAAGTTACAATTAAAAAACGAAGTTAATTTTTTTTACTAAGGTTCCCATTAAGACATTTCCGTTCGCCACGAACGGGAGTCTCTTACGTTGACCTTGACGTGGATCTAAACATCGCGTTTAGTCCCAAGCGAAAGAAAGCTAGAAGATTAAATAATTTAATATTCTCTTTATAATTACTATTAGTTATATTTAGTTGAGGCCTGTCGTGGTGTACCACGACATTACTACATTTTCTTATGCCACTGTAGTGGCATAAGAAAATGTAGTGGTAGAAGAAATGAAAACATGAAATATTTTAATATTTTCTCACTCTGGTTTCAACAAGACAAAGCGCGTCGTTAAGATCCGCCACTCAACACTCAATGCCTCAAATTCAGCGGAAAGTGGGGAATGGAACAGAGGATCTTTACACTAAGTTGCCAAGTTTTCTCTGGGTACCCATGGCAATGTGCTGCTGTGATGCTAAATAAAGAATTTTTTTTTGTTAAAAATTAAAATTTTTGATAAAAACAATAGACATGTCCCGCTGAGTTTCTTTCGCCGGTTCTCCTCAGGTCTGAGGCAGTAACTTTAGTGAACTGGTGGTAAATTTTTTGACGTTTAAAAAACGAAATTGTAACTTCTTTTTTGCAAAAAAAATAATAATATGCAAATATACTTATTTACTTTAAAATATGTTTGATTGACATGAAACAATGTTAACCGGATTAATTCGATTTACCCGAAAAATCAAAGAAAAACATTAAATATACGTGATTAATCAGATTTTTTTTTTTCATTTAAAACATTTTTTAGTTTTTTAACACAGTATAAAACATTAATTGGCGTTCGTGGCGTCATTTTCTTCCTCTACCTTTTTATCAAAGGAAGTATATTGCTTTGCTAAGTATTTCAGAAATTCTAATCTGACCATTCTCTTCAAGAAAGTTACCTTCTTCAATTTTTAATAACAACTACCAAGCTGGGCTCTCATATTGATCGATAGCTATAGATTTTTCATCTGGGTATAACCCCAGTAAGCATATTTTAAAGAGGCGTTGATTTAATGGTCTAGAGCCCTGGTGACTCGATTTAAAACAGATACAGTTTGTCTGAAATGACCTGAGAATAAAATTATAGTAGTGGCCAGTCGCCTCGACGAATGTTTTTCCGCAAAGCTCTATCAATGGCCTTTGTGACCTTTTTATGAGACATGGTAGGCTCATCCCATACGATAAGGCCATCCATACAGAAACAGTTTTTGCTTTGTCTGACAAAGAAACATTGTATCTGTATTGATGTCTTATCTCATGTAAAAGAACATGTTGGTTTTTTGATCTGTCCAAATGGATTGGGATTTTAAACACTGCGTGTGCCGTCTTTCCGCCAGAAAGTAATTTGGCAGTAATACCTGAAGATGCCACTTCAGGAGCGATCTTCTTTTGTCGTCCCAATTCCGTTAGAATTACCCTTGTCAGATAGATTTTTTCAGCACCTCAGACCTGGAGCCTGAGGCCTGGAGCAACTAAGTACAATAGTTTCGTTGCTAAAGTCGCTCCAATGGCGCCTTAAGTAACGAAACGAAATATTTGTCTTTGTTAATTTCTCTTTCATTTTTTGGAAAATCTAAATTTTCTGATAAAAAATTTTATATATTTGTTTTTAATATATCAATGTAAAGTGATCATCACGATCAACAACTTGTGTTAAAACATCATTTCTTATACTTAACTGGACCGTTATGATTGTACATGGGATGTTCCATATTTTTGTTTTTAATATGTCAATGTAAAATACTCATCACGCTGACGCTGATAACAGCTTTTATTAAAACATTATTTCATTATTTCTTCTACTTTAACTGAACTTTTATGATTGTTTACGGGATGCTCCATATCTTCGTTTTTAATATGTCAATGTAAAATGCACATCATGCTCAATAACTTTTGTTTAAACTTCATTTCATAATTTCTTTTACTTTAGCTGGACCGTTATGATTGTTCATGAGATGTTCTAGATGTTTAATTTTAATATGTCGATGCAAAATGTGCATCACGCTCTATAACTTTTAATAATACAGTATCTCAATATAACTTATAGCTGGACTGATAAGGTTGTTCATCAGATGTTTTAGATCTACAATTTTTGTCATGGATGTATTTAATTATTTCTTATAGTTTTTTTTTATGGAAAAGACAAGGCAAACGAGGTCACCTCACTGTGAGTGATCACCGTCGCCCACAGCCCCATGTTATCTGGATTTTATTATTATTAGTTTATCTGGACCCCTGCTGTTCTGCACCAGGTGTGAAAGCATTCGAAATAAAATATAGCCTATATCCTGCCCAAAGTTGATAGATATACAAATAAAAAATCATTGAATTCGGTCCAGTAGATTAAAACATGTGCTTGTACAAACCGACAAACCGACAGACAAAAATTTTTAAAATTGTAGATTCGTGTTCGTTATTTTAAGCCCCCCTTTATTGGTTTAGCATATTAATAGGTAACTGTAAAGTGTTCAGAACTTCGGGTTTCCAAAAATGTTTACCACTCAATATAAGCGATTTATCCAGTTTATTTTCTCTCTCAGCTTCACGCTGTATCCCACACGAGGCAGGGTAGGCAGAGGGAACCCGGGAACCTAGTGTTAAGACACTTCGTTCCACTTCCATTCCCCAGTTTATCCAGTTAAAATCGTTTAACTTAAAAAGCAGTAAAATACTGCTGTTAATTTTGACACTAATTTGGCTAATTATTATCAACCTTACTTAATATGTGATGGTACGCAAATTCCTTATGCCGACCAAGAAAAAACATTAGGCATTACGCTAAATTAAATAAGACCACATTACCAACTTTCACTAAAAGCTCAAGTTTCCTATTAAAATATTACATCTTCTGAACTGCGTGCTGTTTAACCCCTTAACACCGTTCTATCTAAAGGAAACTCACACGTTCGTTCTCTCCGATCACATTCCACTTCCTTCTTTAACAATTCTTTTGCCGTTACAGCTGCTCAATTGTGAAATTCCTTACCAATATAAATGAGACGTCCTTAGAGTCTTAATCGTTTAAAGTCTCTTCTAAGAACGCACTACTTTTGCACTAAGCTCTTTAATTTTCTTTATTTGTTTTTATGTATATCTATCTTTTATACTTTTATGTTATTCGTGTGTAAATTTCGTTTCTCCTTTTTATTTCTTTCATTTTTTTTCCAATAATATTTTTATCTTAACATTTTAAATATACGGATGTATTTAAGTTTTAATACTCATTCTTTATCGATTTACGTATCTGTATTAATTACATTTGTATAATGTTATGTAATATGTATACGATAATTCTTATACGTAATCTATCTTTGTTTGTGTAAATAAATGTATGAATGTATTTGTATATATGTATTTTCGTATGTATGAGTTATGTTTATTTATATATTATTGCTAAGCATGTACACCCCTACAATTTTAACAACTCCTAAACTTTAAGGTAGTAAACCTGGCAGAGATCGCTTATAGCGATAAGTTCTCTTGTTGCCCATTTTATCTTTATGTATGTTTGTCTTTTCTTTCCTCATTCTATGCTATGTGGTGTACAATAAAGTATATATTATGCTATTATATATCATGCTGAGCATCATTGAGAAATTACAACGATCCAATTCGATAGTGAATCTGTCCTTTTATCTAAACAATATAAAAAGCAAAACAAAATAAAAATCTTACCTCTTTCGCCTTATCCAGTATTATCAACGTCTTCATACATGCTCTCCGGGGGATCCTCATGCTTTTTAGGTAACCGTCCTCTTGTATCATAGATATTGTACTTTCGAAAGTCAATTGAGATCTCCCCTTCACTTTTTCTTTATAAATGTTTTTTGTCATTCTTTCTTCACTCATTCGATCGACGTGCTCGAACCACGTACACGTTCTTCTTCATTCTCACTGTGACTTCCACGCGTGTACCTACCACTCTGTGTATCTCTAAACTGACTTCGCATATCTACCGTATAACAGCGTAGAAATCAATACTGCATTGCTTACGGCCAAACGAGTAGCTATGCTAACTTTTTGCCGTCTTAACAATTCTGCTAAGGCACCGTTAACTCTGTTACTGGCAGCAATATATGTTTTTCCACATCTATTCCGTATCTTTCGTCTCCACTAAACATACTTCCCAGATATACTACCTAATTCTCTTATTCTAATATGTTATCTTTTACATTGATCTTGCATTTTGTCCTTTCTTAATTTCTTTCAAATATCAGAACCTTTGTCTTATTTGCATTCAGAATAAAACCATTATTTTATTATTTTTACACTCTTTTTTCATAGCGGTTACCAATGCCTGTAACTCGCCTTTTTAATTATGCAATAAGCACTGCAACATATGCATACAGCAGGCAATTTATACAATTTGACGAACCAATTGTCATGACGCAATCTTGTTTACCACCCGATAGGATGTCAAACCATGGCGACATATTAGCTCCTACCTGCACGCAAGCTGAGTGACCTCTGTAAATAGAATTTACAGCCTGTAGCAAGGGCTGCTCACACGGGGCAGTACCTCCCACAATCTTTGTGGTCGTGTCAAACGCATTTTCCAAGTCCACAAAAGTAAAAAAAGTGCAGTACTTTCGATTCGAATTTTTACTGCTTATACTCTTTCTTTCTTATTTCTCTCACACGTTTATCCATACTCAAAGCTTTATAATCCAGACATGCTTTCTCTTTTCTTTCTACAACATCATTCATTTCATCATTCCAACATTTACGACGCTAAGCTTCTTTTCCCCTTACCACATACTTCCTTCTGCCGCTACAACCGTCATACAATTTACTAAAGTTCTGCCAGCATACTTAAGTATTTCTATTTCTAAATTCGCAGTTGTGTAATTGTTTGGAAACTCTTTCTTGATATTCCTCCCTGATTGGTGGATCTCTTCTTATATAATAATTCGGTGCCAAGCTTGGACAACCAGTGCGGCTGCGCTAACCTGCAAACAGACCCCTTATTCTAGTTACAACTAGATAATGGTCTGTGTTCATTTCAGCACCCCTAAACACTTACGTGTCCATCACTTGGCTTCGAATACGTCTCGCGTAATGTCATCAGACAATATTGACTTTATTGTACAATCATTTATTACTAAATTGATAAATATTTACAATATACATACCGCTGTAAGAGCAGTTCGTATGAAGCATGCGCCTGATTCCTCGTTAAAGCATTTTTTTTACGGAAAAGACAAGACAAAGAAGCATACGGGTCACCTGATGGTGAGTGATCACCGTCGCCCACAGCCCCGTGTAACACCAGGGGAGCTACAAGTGCGTTGCTGGCCTTTATAGTGTGGTAGACGCACTTTTGAAAGTACCCATGTCGTATCGATCTGGAAATACTGCCGCGGGTTGGCCGTTCCAGAGATGTGTGGCGCGTAGAAAAAAATCCTACGAAACCACACAGTAGTGGAGTGTCACATGTCGAGATGATGTGGAAGATACATTAGTTTGTGACATACTGTGTGGTTAGAAAATTCCGCAGCAGGTACAAAGTCAAACAGCTCTCCAAAACACTTCCCATTATAAATGCGGTAGAGAATGCACAGTAAAGATACGTCTCTACACAAAACCAAAGAGTCAAGCCCATTTACAGATGACATTAGGTTTTTTTTTATGCGTACGGGTCACCTGGTGCTAAGTGATCACCGTCGCCCACGGCCCCGAATAACTCCAGAAGAGCTACAGGAGCGTTGCCGTCCTTTAAGATGAAAGGGCACCGGGGCCCGGCATTACCTAATGCGAAACGCAGTGGCCAAAGCCACTACTTAACGCAGGTCTTAAATGCCGGGGGTAGTAATAATCCGGTCGAGTCTGCCCATGCGTGTTGCCATTGCTGGCAACGTGACTCTACCACACGCACTTTAGTCGCCTCTTACGATACGATACGCGAGCAAATGGTTCAAGCTGATACTGGGGTGCACCAACCGGCCAGTTTGGCTTCATATGGAATACTGTTCTCACTTCTGAGAACAGTATTCCATATGAAGCGGGAGTTGCCCTCCTTAATTGCATATATAGTGCTTGGGAAAACTCACAAAATGCGGGTCGGAGTGTTTTGTGATCTATCTAAGGCTTTTGACTGCGTAGACCACGATACGTTATTACACAAACTTAGCCATTATGGAATCAAAGGCAGTGCTCGTGATCTCATTGCTTCGTACCTGAGAAACAGGATTCAGCACGTTACCTTAAATAATGTTAAGTCTTCCGGTAGCATTCTGCGGATGGGTGTCCCACAGGGATCGATTCTAGGGCCTCTTTTGTTTTTAATTTATATAAATGACCTCCCCTTTTGCATTAATAATTTATGCGATGTGGTACTATTTGCCGATGATACTTCATTAATTTTTAAAGTAGATCGTTATAAAAAAAACTATGACGAAGTGAATAGTGCGCTGTCGCAAATATTTCACTGGTTTAATACTAATAATTTAGTATCAAACGCACAGAAAACAAAATGTATAGAATTTACTGTGCCGAATGTTAGGAAAGAGAACCTTAATTTAAGCGTGGATAATAAAATTCTCCATTTTTGTGATACCGCGGTATTCTTGGGAGTAACCCTAGATTTGAAACTACAATGGGGCCCCCATCTGTCTTCTCTTGCGGGCAGACTGAGCTCCGCTGCATATGCTGTTAGAAAAGTGAGGCAGCTTACGGATGTTGATACTGCACGCCTAGTCTACTTTAGCTATTTTCATAGCATATTGTCCTACGGAATATTACTATGGGGCAATGCTGCAGATATCGAATCTTTATTCGTAATTCAAAAAAGAGCAGTTCGAGCCATTTACGGCATGGGAGCTCGGGAATCCTTGAGAGATTTTTTTAAAGATACGGGCATTGTTACGGTGTCATCACAGTACATATATGATAATATAATACTTGTTCGGAAAAATAGCCACAATTTATTAAAAAACAGTGACCGACATGATATCAATACAAAAAGTAAAAACAAGCTGATCACTCCTAGTTTTCGTCTTCAAAAAGTTAGTAAATCATTAATGGGACATGGTACACGTATGTATAATAAAATTCCACAAGTAATTTTAAATTTGCCACTTCAAAAATTTAAAGTGAATGTTAAATATATATTGTTAGGCAAAGCATATTATTCTATTCAAGAATACTGCAATGATAAGATGATGTGCGTAGGATTAAATGCTGTTGGTACTCACTCAGAAAGCTATGTTATATTTACTTTAATTGATATTTTGAAAAGAGCAACTGTTGAGTTTCTTGCCGGCTCTTCTCAGCAGACCCGCCTTCCGAGCCGGTGGTAGCTTCCTGTAAGGACTGACACCACAGACACTTATATGTAACTTGACGATTCAAAAGAACTTAAATGGCTTGAATAAAGAATATTTTGATTTTGATTTTGATTTTCAATTCGAGGCAAAGAGAGTGCCCAGGAGATCGGCTTTCTCTTTCGCCGTATGGACCAAGATGTCATTTTCTGTGCGTAGCGGCGAAAGCAAAGCCTGGCTAAAGTTATTAAGTGCGCTGGCCTTTAAGGGAAGTGCGCCAAAACTGGCGAGTTCTGACCGGATAACTCTCAAGCTTCTCACCGAATTTAGCGATGTCCTTGGACCTTGCTCTGGCAATTTGCCATTTAAAGTACCTAGAGGCATGTTTGTATTTTTTTAAGATCCTTAGTGACAAGTGCCTCGGCCCAGATGGGAAAAAGTAAACAATTTAGTTTTAAATTAAAACTATCCATCTTATGAAAAATAAGTTAATACAGCGATACAGTGTGAAGCTAATAATAATAAAGTTGCAAATCATCTACATACAGATGTAAGGGCTAAGTAATGACTCTTGAGATATTATTAATAAATACGGAAAAAACAAGTGAGGAAAGAACGCCGCCTTCGCACTGGTTGTCCAAGCTTGGCACCGAATTATTATATAAGAAGCTGGAAGAGATCCACCGATCAGGAAAGAATATCATATAACCACAGTAAATCATTTATTAATTATGTTCGAAAACTATTTGAAATTCTTTAAAAAAGTATGTTCCATGGCAAAATCTTTACATATAAGAAACAAAATAAAAAATTCCTCTGACAAAATTAAAATGATATGGAACATAATAAATTGTGAAACTGGAAATAAAAAAATTGCAATTATGAATTTAAATTAAAAACTGACAATGGTGTAACCAGGTCTGATCAAGAAGTTGCTAGTGGTTTTGAAAAATTTTTTGCTGATATTCCAGTTTCCATAACCAAAACTTTTATAGCTTCCACAACTGTCGCTAAATCATTGCGTCGACAAATGTAATATAGACTTTAAATTTCACTCAATCAACTCTAGAGACATTGTTAAAACATTTAAGACCATACATATCAAGGAAACATCAGATCTATGGGGTATTTCTGTTAAATTGATTAGTTTATAAAACTATAGACGCTGAGAATATAGACGCTGTTGCTCCTCATCTTGCTGATTAATAATTGCATAGTGTATGGTGTGTTTCCTGATTCTATGGTGGTTTTACTAAGGGTCGCTCTACTACCGATGCTCGTATAGCTCTCTTAAAGAGTATTTATGAGGCATGGGAAGGATCGCAGGATGCTCCTGGCATTATAAAGTTCATATAACCTTTGTCTACTCTTATGAATTCCCACAGTCGCCTAATCATTAAATGATAAGAAATTCCTGGATTTTATTGTTTTAGAAGTAAATACAGCATTTGCATACAATTTTTTTTTTCCAAAGTAAAAAGAAGCCAACTGACCACAATGATCTGAGCTCAACATATTAATTATTGATTTTTCTCTTGGTAAAGAGTTTGTCAAAATATTGTCAATACAGTTGGCGGTACAACTAGTTATTCTTGTTGGCTCATGAAATAAGTTAACTAGGTTATATGAACTTAGTAAAGACCTGAATCTAGTACAAGTGGTGGAGTTCTCTAGTAAGTTAATATTAAAATCACCACATACAACTATAGATTTCTTAGATCCAGATAATTTTACAAGTACTTCTAATATAGTTTCAAAGTGTTCATATAACCCAGTGGGAGGTCTGTACACACTTACAACAATGAAATGCTCAAGCTCAGCACAGGCCATTTCAATAGTTTGCTCAACGGAGAGGCTCACAATATCTTTACGTTTTTTACATTTGTAAGATTTTTCCATAATTATTAAAGAGCCACCACGAATTGCTTTTTCTCTGTTGAACTTACTAACTACTTGGTGATTTTTGAAATTGAAAATAGCCTCAGAGTTACGGAGGCTATGCTCTGTGATACAGAGTACATGAGTTTTCTTACAGTTTAAGAACAATTCAATTTCTAATTCTTTACTAAAAAACCCTTGTATGTTTTGATGCACGAAGTTTGTATCATTATCAGTACATAATGTATTTATATTTACAATTATTATTAATTTTATTTTTACTGTATGTAGACATATTGCCAGAGATGGCCTCTTTTGTCTTTTTATCTAATTTAAATTAATTGGAACGGATTCCAAACATGACAAATTACACTGTTCAATAGGAACATTGGTTTCTATAGCCACAGTATTGGCTAAAGTAAACGTATATAATGTGATAGCATACTTGCTATCTGTCTTTTGTAAAAATAAGATAGGTATAGCCTATCACATGTCAAATTATTTTTCTTAATATTGATTATATTATTTATGTCAATTAAATTATTTTTTTATTATTTTTATTTAATGTTACTACTAATATTTTTTATTTAATGTTACTACTAATATAAATACTATTTGTTAAAACATGTAACATATTGTTTAGGCTAAATCTAGTATCATTTTCTTGTGGCAACTTCTTTATGTAAGGAAATGTAAACATAATATTTTTTTAACATTCAAATTCATCAATTGTGAGTGATATTCCTGCAATAATTTTTAATTTGCATTTTCCCTTCCCCCAATCAAAATAACTAAAATTGTGTCAGGACAATAAGCATTAGAAATTTTGAATTTTACTCATTATTTGGGAGTCGGTAGCTCCGGGCATACAATAATTTAACACTGATTGACCTTTACAAATATTATTTAAAATCATACCCATATTTTTCCCATAATTGTCACTATATACTTATAATATTACTTTGCGTTTGGGAGACTATGGGTTGTGACTTTTTATTCCCTATAAAGCTGTCCTGCGCTCCGTCAGACTGAGATTTGATAACTATTTCTGACATCTGCTTTGGACGGCTTGGGGTTGGCACTTGACACTTACAGACATAATTTTTAGTAAGTGATTCAAAACTTTCAGTATTTTGATTACATAGTTTTACCAGCTCGCAGTAGCAGATATATGCTCTCTGATTTCTTTCTGAGCACTTTTATATTTGTCAGAAATTGATTTTAATTTCAATAAATTGTAACGCTGCAATCTTAGACTGTAGGGAACTCACCTCAGCTTCATACAGTAACTTTTTATTTTTCATATTTTCTGTACTGTGTATTTATCAAAGTTATATTTTACATTATTTCTGTCAGCAACTAATTTGGTGTAATTTTTACATTTATTTTCAAAATTTAATAAGCGCTGTGTTTTTTTGATATATTTATTTATTTTAATGTATTTTTTAGTTGGTTCTTACTATTAAGAACCGGCTTGGAAGTTGCCGAATCATCCTCAGTCAAGTCTATTGTTGATATGTCATTTTTATAGGTGACGACGAGCCTAAAAGCTTCCTCATATATCACTCTGCACTGGTCAAACCCATTAACTATTTCCTGCAGATTGTTGTTTTGTTCCAGTACTTCTGAATGTTCTGAGTATAGTTTTGATAGTTCATTTTTAACATTTTTTATTCTTATTAATAATCTGCACAAATTCAAGCTCATTGTCATCCCTCTCTCTTAAAAGTTGTTCGCACTGCGCCCTAGCTGACTTTAGTTCCTGGAGCGTCAGTTGGAGCTTATCCTCAGCCTGACGAGCCTTGGTACCTCGAGTCATAATTTTTGATAATATTATTTATGCAATATTATGCGCAGAAACTGCTTAGGGCAGTACGAACTTGTATTAAAAGCTAATGAACTTATATAAGTATTTGAGAACAAAGGGATAGCAATAAACAGAAAAGTATAATAGTAAATTTTTAAATATAGTTCGTTACCTATTCTATGACATCATACTAACAGACACAGGTTAGCACTTTAAATTGAAAGTTTTACACACTTTTAAGTACTGAAATTATAATAACAGTGCAAATGTCTATAATATAGAACTATTTCACAAATTGCACCAAATTTAACAACAGAAAATACTAATAATTTTATTTAATTTCACGGGAGAAGTTTTAAAAACGTTTCGATATCAGTGTTGCCATCAAAAACAAATGCTATTGGTAACGATGCTAAACCTCGCTATCCTGTATGGCAAAGGTCACCAACTCAGCGTAACTCTAAAAGGAAAAGACAAACTAACAGTCCATCAAATACAAAAAAGCACATCAGCTGTGCACAGGATACCAGTACTTCGAATAGATTTAGTGGACTCCCTATCGATCTAACTGATGAAGACCCCAGAAAACACAGTCAAACTACATCCTCTTTATGGCATAGAAGATCTGTCGAATTTAAATAATTTACTCAATAAAGCGGTACCCATTGGAACTTACTCGTACAAAATTATCAATAGGGATCAACTACGAATTGTTACATTGTCAACTAAAATTTATAAAGACCTAATGGAACACATTCGGAAAAATGGTTTGATAGGCCATACTTTCACATAAAAACAAAAGAAGTGTTATAGAATCGTAGTTAAGAACCTGTATCACACTACACCTAAAACGGCCATAATCGAAGAAATAAAAAAGACTGGAAATAAAATTAGAGGAAGAGAGAAATAGAGTGTGCTATATCGAAAAAAAAATAAAAAACTACTAAATATGTGTTTTGTAAATATTGAACCCAGCCCAATCAACCCGGATATAAAAAATATAAAATACATTTTCCATACAAAAGTCAAGATAGAAGATCCAAGGAAATCTAACGACATCCCCCAGTGTAACAGTTGCCATACGGACATACAAAAAATAACTGTAAGCGTCCTTATCGATGTGTCAAATGTGCAGAAGAACACAAAACTAGAGATTGTCCTAAGAAAGACAAAAATACACCTGCTACTTGCACACTTTGCTTTGGCCACCATCCAGCCAACTATAAGGGGTGTCAAGTTTATAAAGAAGTTAGAGCAAGAAAGTTAAACCGGACTATAAATAAAAAAACAGCCAATAGTGCAAAGACCTTTCTCGTATGTATTCCCTCTTTATAATGAGGTTAAAGATAAAAACAGCTCTAAAGAAAATGTTGTATTCTACAGCTACGCGATGCCAATATAGAAAAACAGAGGACGTACTGCCTCAGTCAACAAATTCACTTGAATATATTATTATTAAACAATCTGAAAAGATAGACATATTAATAGAACAAATGGGCACTTTATTAGGACAATTAATGTGGTGAGCCCACATTAATTGCCCGTCAGCAAAAATTAAAACTTTGCGAATTGCAACGTGGAACATAAATGGCCTTGCTAAAAATAAGCTAGAAGTTGAATTATTCCCAAAAACAAAATAAAATTGACATCCTATTAATCACGGAAACGCATCCGATGGAGAGTAGTGAGTATCCTCCTTATTAAAGAAAATATTAAGCAACACGCAGTGCTCAATTTTCAACAACTACATCTCCAAGCTATTGTAGTAGCAATAGATGACTGGCAGGGAGCACTTTCTATCGCAGCTGTATATTGTCCACCTTGACATAAAATAGATGAGCAAATGTTTACAGACTTTTTTTTCCAACTTGGGAATAGATTCGTCACCGGAGATGATTGGAACGCCAAAAACACCTATTCGGGCTCCAGACTCACTACTTCACGAGGTCGAGAGTTAAAAAAAGCAATAGATAAACTTTCTCTTGTTGCACTTTCTACTGGACAACCAACTGGCCGACTAATCCCAATCAAACTCCCGATCTTATTGATTTTTTTATCTCTAAGAAAATTTAAGAGCTCTACACTAGAATCGAATCTTGTCTGGATGGAACTTCTGACTATACACCCGTGATCTGCACGCTCAGTACTACCATTATATGGAAATAGGCGCCTGACACTTTATACAACAGTAAGAATGACTGGGAATCCTTCCAGGAATACATTGATGTAAGCACCAACTTATCTATACGGCTCAAAACAGAACAGACATTGAAAGTGCCGCTTTATATACCACCAACCTTATACAAAAGGCGGCATGGCTATCCACACCATGTTTTAGTCACAAACAAAAAAGCAACAAATTTCTCTGGAGATTAAAGAACAGGTATCAATAAAAAGAAGACTAAGGCGAAAGTGGCAAACAATCAGAAATCGCAGGTATAAAAGAGAACTAAACAAGGAGCAGAAAAAAATGAGACTGATGCTAGTAGAAAATGAAAATCAAACCATTCAAGATCAGCTACAGACTTTATCCCCATACCAAGCTGATGATTACTCTCTTTGGAAGATGACTAAATCTCTAAAAAGACCTAAAGAACACATTCCTCCACTAAAAAAACAAAGCGGTGATTGGTCAAGAAAACCTTCTGAAAAAGCTGAAGCATTTGCTCTCTTTCTTAAGGAGTCGTTCACACCTAACGATTGATCTCATAGTTTAAGAACGAGAAATTGATGATGTGCTGACGACTGATCAACAATTATACCTACTAGTAAAGCCCGTAACTCCTGTAGAAGTGAAAGATCCTCCTGTAAAAGATCTATTCTTCTACTAAAAACTAAAAAGGTGGAGGATTTGACCTGATAACGGCAGAAATTTTACAAGGTTGAATCTATTCATCCGATAACCGTACGAATAATTTTTAATTATTTGTCCGTATACTGTACGAATAATTGATAGTTATTTGTACAGTAACTGGATTATTAGTCCAGATACATTTAATATTTTTTTGAATTATATTGTAACGGTGGTAAAATATCATCATGGGGGCCGCCATGTTTTTTTTACATGTTACGTCTATGTAAAGTGGTCTTAGAGAGAGAATCGATGTCGAATGTTGAGGAGAGAAATGTATAAAGCTCTTCTAATAATGTAAAACTGTTCCTAATATAACCTTACCAAAAAAAAAAACGAAATATATAAAGCTCTCCCAATAATATAAGACTGTTCCTAACCTAACCAAAAAAAAAAAGAAATGTATAAAGCTCTCCCAATAATATAAAACTGTTCCTAACCTTTTGTTTTTTATTTTTATTTTTTATTTTTTTTTTTATCGTGAGGAAACCCTTTTACGGGTACTCCGCCCGAGTGGGGACTCGGGTGGGTTATGTGGGACTAATGGACCGGCAGATATAGGCCGTCCACACTACCCACTAAAACCTCACGGTGCTCCTCCTCGACCGCCACAGGCCGGGGCTACGGGTGCCAAGGATTCGTCCTTAGCCTCGGCGGCGGGAGCCTGCTAGGCACGTCTCGGAGTCGGGGGTGGTGGGCCACCCTCGACGGCCTGCTCTGAGCAGCGCGCGGGAGCAACCTGCGCGCGCCTACTCGGGCCAGGTTTGTAGGCGATCAGCTTCCCCAAGCTGACCGCCCTCTGGCCGATTAGGGTGGAAGGCGGCGATCGTGTGCCGCCCTCTGGCGACCCGGTCTTTTGCGGCGGACGGCGAGTTCGGAAGAAGCCTCCCTCGCCTGCTCCGCCGCCTCCTTCTCGAGCACCACTGCCTCGCAGAAGGATGAGACCGCGTCCCACGACGTCTCGCTACCGGCCATGGCCTTGACCACGGCCGGCAGGGAAAGGTCGTCCCCTATGACGTCGCGCTCCCTCCCAGCGACCCGACACAGATATCTCCCAAAGCAACCACTCTTGCAATGCGGCATCCCGCGCCTCCTCCTGTGGTGCTGACCTTGCCGAAGCCCCGGACGCAAGACCTCGACGCCGCCAATAGACCGACGCCAGAGCAATCGCGTCCAGGTCCCACGGCAGGACTCCTGCCAGCACACACGCCACCTCACCGGAGATGGTCCTGTACCCCCGTATCACCCTGATGGCCATCATCCTCTGCGCCCGCCGCAGCAGGGCGACGTTTTGCCGGTTCAGGGCGTCCGCCCATACGGGAGCACCGTACAGCGCCATCGATCGGACCACTCCGGTGTACAGCCGACGGCTCGAGGCGCGCGGCCCACTTACGTTGGGCAAAAAGCGCGCCAAGGCCCCCGCTGTCTTCAACAGCCTCGGGACCCGTCGTATAAAATGGTCCCGAAAACTCCACCTGTTGTCCAAGACAAGTCCGAGGTACTTCATGCTCCTCTTCACTTCAATCGTCACACCGCCGACGACGATGTGGGCCTCTGGTGGAGCGGCCCTCCTCGGAGCATTGAAGTAGATTGCCTCAGACTTGTCTAGTGCAACCTCCAGACCCAGCCGCCGAATCCGCCCGACGACGTGAGCCACGCCAGCTGTCGCGAGCACTGCTGCCTCGCGATAGGTTCTCTGCTGCGCTAAGACCAGCGTGTCATCAGCGTAGCAGAGGACCTTTACCCCCGGCAGGGTGCTACCCCGAAGCACCCAGTCGTAACCGATGTTCCAGAGGATCGGACCCAGCACCGATCCCTGTGGAACACCGCACGACACCTCCCAAACTCCCCAGCCGGAGCTTCCAGGAAAGGTCACAGACCTCTCGGAGAGGTAAGCCCCGATGATGCGGCGCAGGAACGGAGGCACCCGATGGTAAATAAGTGCCTCATTGATGCAGGGCCAGGGCATGGAGTTGAAAGCGTTGGCGATGTCTAAAGACACCGCCAAGACTCCTTCGCCCCGAGCCACTGCGTCCTGCGCAAGGGACTTCACCTGCAGTATGGCATCCACCGTGGAGCGTCCACTTCGGAAGCCATACTGGCTGTCCGAGAGGTTTGGACCTGTCCTCTCGATGTGCTGCTGTAGCCTCCTCTCTACCACCCTCTCGAAGAGCTTGGCGATCTCGCTCAACAGCACAATCGGCCTATAAGCCGAAGCTGACTCCGCCGGGCGCCCCTCCTTCTTGATGAGGACTAGTCTGCCTGTCTTCCACCACTGTGGAATTATGGCTTGAGCCAGACAGGCAGTAAATAGCCCTCGAATGCTTGGCCCCAAGATAGAATGGGCCAAAGCAACTACGCGCCCGGGAATGCCGTCGAGCCCTGGGGCGGTGGTTTTGCCCCGAGATCGCCTCACAGCTTCCTCCAGCTCCTCTTCCAGCACCTCTGGTACGACGCTCTCGTCTTCCTCCCATTGCGCTGCAGGGCGGGCCATTGGTGGAGGTGTAAAATTGGCCCGCTGCGGGAACAGAGACGACAGCACCCCTCGGAGAGTATCCGGTGACAGACACTCCCGGTGTCTGCGTCAAAGGCGGGGCCCAAGTCCGGAGCTTGCCGCGCACCATCCGGTACGGCGTTCCGAACGGGTCCCGGTCTATCCCCGCGAGAGCTTCGTCGTGCGCCTTGCCTTTCGCACGACCGATCTCCTCCTGCAGCGCTTTCTTCGCCTCGACGTAGGCGCAGTACAACCGGTCCTCCTCCTCCTGCTGCCGGCGTGCCCGCCTGCGATAGTGCGTGTAAAGGCGTCTCGCCTCAATGCAGATGTTGCGCAATTGAGCGATCTCACCCGACCACCAGTACACTTGCCGCCGTTGTGGGCGGCGCCCGGAACGGGGCATTGACGCGTCACATATACGCGTCATTGCCCTCTGCGCCCAGTTTGCGGCGTCTTCTACAGACGCCAAGCTCTGGGGCAGCCAGGCTTGCACTATCGCAGCTTCCTCCAGATGTACCTTGTCGAGGCACCTCAGTTGCCACCGCGGTCCGTCCTCTCGCGATGTGCGACCTACAGCTGACGGCACCGTCGGATGAGTGGAGATCTCAAATTGGATGTAGAGATGGTCCGAAAGAGTCTCCACATCATCCAACACTCGCCAACCGTGAACACGGCGCGCTAGGGCCGGGCTTGCGAACGTTACGTCCACCACGGACCCGCCCAGCCTCCGCACGCAGGTGTTGGTCGTCCCCCGATTGAGGACAGACAAACCAGAGGCAACTACCCACTCCGAGAGCGTCGTACCACGCTCAGTCGTCGTTGCGGAGCCCCACACGCTCGACTTCGCGTTCAGGTCCCCCGCGACCAGCACCTCCGCCGGACGATGTCGGTCTATCATTTCCCCCAAGCGGATTAGGAACTCTTCAAACTCTTCAAACTCTTCAAACGCAAGAGTTCGATTGGGGGAAAAGTAGACACCGACGACAACTAGATCGCCGACAAGTGCCGCGACGCATCCCGCACCCCTCTCGACTCGTGAGAAAGGCGGGGAGCCCGCAGCTACCTGGGTGATAATAGCCACCACCCCGGTGTTGTCTGCGACCCAGTTATCACGTGCGGGGACACTGTAGGGCTCCGCAACAACCGCCACCAGAATAGACCACTGCGCCAGGCTTTGGACCAATAAGTCCTGGGCTCTGGCGCAGTGGTTTATGTTCGCCTGCAACACACGGAGAGCCGTTATTTGGTATCCATGTTTTGCACCTCCTCTTGCCTGGCTGGGGCATTTGGTTCGGCCACTGATGGCCCCTTCCCCCCTTTCCTGCCGTCCCTCCTTTTCCTAGAGGTGCTGGCTCTGGCGCATGCAGCGCTTCCCACCTTATGGTCTGCGGGCTGTCCAGCCGCCTCGCAGACCGGGCAGTGAGGTGCCGCCGAGCACTAGTGTTGCTTGTGCCCGGCTTGGCCGCACCTGAAGCACTGCTGGCTCCGGTCTAGTGCACTGCTGCACTTCGCTGCCACATGACCAACGTCGTGGCAGCGGAAACATCGCCGGACTCGCTGTTGCAGCAGTTGCACCCGCGCCGACACGAAGCCCACCAGCAGCCGCGACCCACTCACCTTTTTCGCCGCTACAATAGGGCAGCGGACCCAGACTGTGCCTAAGCCGTTGCGGTCCTGCCGGATCTCACCTGTTTTTACCGAGCCGACATCACACCCGCCGACCCGGCTTATGGCCTGCGCCACCTCCTCTGAAGTGGCAGAGTCGTCCAGGCCACTGATCCGCAACTCAGCGCATTTCGTCGGTCTTGCAACCAGCACCTCATTTGCGTCGAGCACGCCTTCTCGCCGCTATTGGTGCCAGGTAACTCCAGAACCCTGGCACCAGTAGATGCAACCCTTAGTCGCATGTCCTTAATACCCAGATCATCCAATTTCACCGCCTGCTTGATCTGGGTAAGGACGTCGCGATACGATAACTCCTTTTTGGTGTCGGCCGGCTTTAATGTAAGTGTTACAGCCGCCGATCGTGGCTGACGCAGCTTTGGGCGGCTAGCAGTTTTCGCCTTC
Source organism: Eueides isabella (assembly GCA_019049475.1). Lineage (NCBI taxonomy): Eukaryota > Metazoa > Arthropoda > Insecta > Lepidoptera > Nymphalidae > Eueides > Eueides isabella. The sequence goes on from CM032400.1 coordinate 3,965,311, forward strand.
TGCGTTGTCTGCTTAGCCTGAGCTGCTGTCGTCTTCGATTTCCCCTTTCGCACCACCATACTCCAACCCTCGGTCAATTTAGCCGGGGCAGGAGGCAGAGGACGTGGCTCCACTGGCGTTGATTTTGGGGCTTGTTTTAGCGTCTTATTTTTCTTCGCCTTTGCCTTCGTTGGCGCTTGCTTGTGCTTCGGAGCTGGGTTTGCTGGCGCAGCCAGGGTCACCATAGTGGGCTCCGCCACTACCTCTGAGGCGGCTGCCTGGCGCTTCCTATCCGCCGCCAGTGGAGGGCGTACTGGTTTGGCCGGAAGAAGCCTATCCTCCAGCGCCGCCAGCCGTGTGTTCAGCAATGTGCTTACCTGCACCATCACTGAACGAGCTACGTCCTCCTTCCTCCCTTCACCCTCAGGTTCCCGCCTCACGACTCTAGAACGCTCTAATTCAACTCTCATAAGAGCCATCTCCTTACGCAACTCAGCAAGTTCTCCAGTTAAGCGGGTGTTCACCGCGCGCAACTGAATGACTTCTTCGTTGGCAGTCTTATTAGCCAACATCCCCATAGCCGTGTTTATGGCGCCAGCGGCCTCCTTAAGGGCTTTTGTGAATGTGCCCTTAAGGTTGCCGGACCTACTGGCGACTTTGTTGATTATAGCTAGGCTATTTTCCACTTGGTGCTGTAGGTCTTGCACTAATGGGCCGTCAATCTTGGATCTTGCCAATTCCGGGGAGTCTGAGAGCCTGGAGTTTGCCCTTTGCACCATTTTCGCCATAGCAACGACAGCCTCCTCCGCATCTAGCCGGAGCTCTTGACGCCGGGCCGAAGTTATTTTGATCTTCGGATTCTCCTCAGTTCCAGAAGAGCCAGAGTTACTGTTCCTACTTCTGGGTCTCTTCCGGTACTTCCTGTTGTCCGTTCTTATATTTTTACCCTGATCGATCGATCCTATCGACATACAGCTCTCCGCCTCCGATTCCGAAGCCACCCAAAAGCGACCCCGTGAAGATGTAGACACCGAGCGGGACCTTCCACTGATAACGGACGCGCATTCCGCCAGGTCCAGAACTACCTTAGCGCTCTTGAGCGCTATTGCTCCACTTTCGGGCACAAAAGCCTTAACTCCAGCTTTGTCCTTATCGGGCACCGAAACTGCCGCGACCTCCTTGACCACTACAGCCACCTCACCCCGTACGGCCACCATACCTACTCCGTCCACCTGGGGCACAACCTCTACTCCGCCCTTCTCAGGCACTACTCCAACGCTGCCTTCTGCAGCCACCACACACTCTCCGCCCTTCTCGGGCCCCTCATCCGCAACACACCGGTAGTCTTTGCCCCCCGCCGATTCGTGGGGCTTCCGTGCCGTAGCACGGAGGGATTCTCCAGACTGGCTGGTACCCTCCTGCGGTATGAATGAATTAACATTTACCGACATGTTGTTTTTTGCTGATCCACAGCTTCGGCTTTTCTGTCGGGGTGTGCTCCCCTAGGCCGTGTCCATAACGATGGACTAAAGGCACGCCCATGCCTTGCTGGTTTTGGTCCGCGCCGGGAAAAACTCCCGGTCCACCCGCCCGCAAGGGCGAGTGGTTTCCCCTATCCGCCACCTGGGGACGCGCCCAGTAGGAGGACCAGCAACTCCCTTGGGATATAAAACTGTTCCTAACCTAACCTAACCAAAAAAAAAAAAAGAAATGTATAAAGCTGTCCCAATAATATAAAACTGTTCCTAACCTAACCTAACCAAAAAAAAGAAAAAAAGAAATGTATAAAGCTCTCCCAATAATATAAAACTGTTCCTAACCTAACCTAACAAAAAAATTAAAAATACCCGGATGACTAATTAGAAATTATTCGTACAGTTATCGGACTAATAGTCACTTCGATTTTACAAAAGCTTCCTAAAAAAGGCATAGTCTTGCTTACGATCTTACTTTATTCGGTGCTAAGTTACAATATTTTCCATCACTGTGGAAAATATCAATTATTCACATGGTTGCAAAACCTGGGAAGCCTCCTACAGAAGTTAGTTCATACAGACCAATAAGCCTCCTTCCTATAATGTCCAAATTATTTGAAAGACTTCTTCTGAAACGACCACATCCTATACTGGAAGATTATACCAAATCATCAATTTGGCTTTCGAGAGTGCCGTGGAACAGATTCGTCGGGTTGCTCATATTATTCGCCAATCACTAGAAAGAAAGGAATACAGCTCTGCTCGGCGCAAAGGACTGCTATGCAAGCTAAAAATGTACCTACTGAACACTATGTACATGATCCTCAAATCCTACCTTCAGGGCCGCATGTTTCAGGTCAAAGTCGAAGAAAGCTTATCACCTATCCTCGAAGCTGGAGTTCCGCAAGGATCAGTGCTGACTTGCCTTATTCCGATGACACCGTGACTGCCACTTACGCTGATGATATAGCAATACTTTCAAGTCACAAAGATCCAATTATAGCGTCTGCAAAACTACAAGAACACTTGAATAAAGTCGTAACTTGGTTCAAAAAATGGAGAGTTAAACCAAATACTGCAAAGTCTATACATGTGACATTCACGCTTAAAAAAGGAGACTGCCCACCTGTGAAATTAAATTATGTGAGTTTACCTTAGCAAGAAACAGTGAAGTATCTGGGAATGCATCTGGACAGGAAGCTCATATGGAGAGATGACATCAAGGCCAAAAGAGAACAGGCAAATCGGAAACTCGGAGATATGTACTGGCTTATAGGAAGACAGTCCTCACTTAAATTGGAAAATAAGATTCTGATCTATAAAAGCATCATAAGATAAGTTTGGACCTACGGCATTGAACTCTGGGGATCAGCAAGCCACTCCAATATAGAAATTCTCCAACGCTTCCAGAGTAAAGCCTTGAAAATAATTTCTAATGCTCCATGGTTCATAAGAAATGCAGAAGTCCATGAATACCTTATAATATCCACCGTCCAGGAACAGATACATAAAGCATGTATAGCTTACAAAATAAAATTAGAACATCATAAAAACGAACTCGCTAGGTTAACGTTAACTAGCGACGTTGATGAAAATACTATATATAGACTTAAGAGAACAAAACTTGCTTCAATCTGAAGAAGTACTTACTACTACTATTTATTGTAAAATGAGATGACACATCAAAGGATGGGTTCGTCTCCAAAGACAATCATGATAGTCATAAAATTTTATTATAGCTTCTGGCTGATCGTAAATAGATTAAACAAATTTAAAAAAAAAAAAAACTTGGTCTTAGTCACACAAATAACATCTAGATCTCTGCCATCCATTATATCAAATAATTTATTCATCTTTTCTGCCATCCCTCCTCTTACATTCTACGTTGCTATTTGTAGCGTTGTCCTCCACTTCGCCGTTTTGGACATGGCGTGTTGGATGGCGGTCCCCAACGCAGCGCTTTACCGATATTAATATATATGTGTAAAAATAACTATGGTGTCACGAGGGGCAAGTGCTATTTTATCATATTTATTATGCTTGAGAAACTCAAATATTAGCGACTGATGACCTGTTATACTTTATTATGGCTACCGTATATCCGTATGTAGACTTCATCTTCTTCCAGGCATTAGTGTCGGCGTGCTGTGCCAGGGTCTGCCTGCATTACTTCATTTTTCATTATCTTTTACGTACTCGTTGACAAGACTATTGGCTTTCATATCCTGCATCACGACATCCAACCAGCGCTTACATGGACGTCCGGAAGGTCGCACTCCAGGGACTGACATAACAAGGCACTTGCATCAGACGTAGTTCCTAGGCTGTCGTAGAACGTGGCCATACTATCTCAGGTGGCGCTCCTTACTTACATCCACTACCTCAGCATATTCGTTTCCGTGTTATAAAGCTCCTGAGTGTGCCGACTACTGGCCAGCATTCGCTGCCACATAAAAGAACCGGTCGAACGATGTTTTGGTATCCGAGGTACCTGAATTTTTCCAAATTATCGGCTGGTTCAGTATAATGTACTATATAGATAGTGTTCGAGAGAGTATAATGTACTATATGGATAGTTCTCTCGCAAACCATGTACTTGGTCTTTGCCACATTTAGTTTAAGACCGCCGGTCTCAAGCGTACCATTCCAGAGGTTCACTTTACACTCTAGCACTCTCAGCCGTTTCTCTTCAATGAGTGCTATGTCATCGGCATATATCATCAGCCATGGAAGCTGGTCTTGGATGTGAGCCGAGACAGTACCTAGCACTACATTCAATAAGAATTGGCTAAGAGCTGAGCCCTCGTGAACCCCTATAGTACTGTACTGGAAAGGTATGCTGTCGCCAACAACGCAATGCCCAACAGATACACTGTCGAGGCACACCGTCATATGCCTTCTGCAAATCTAAAAAAGCCACATGCAGCTGTCCTCTTTTCCTTGTATGACTCCATCAAAGTTCTGAGGGCAAAAATGGCGTCCATATTACCCGATCCTGGTTGAAATCCATATTGACACTCAGAGACCGTATATTCTCGGTGGAGTCTGAAATCGACTATGCGCTCGAAGAGCTTCTTGGTGTGACTCATAAGCTTAATGCCCCTATAATACTACTATAATCTTGAAACTTGGGAAGGGGTAGTCGAAGTATGAGCACTCTAAGAGAGCTCCACGGTTTTCAAGCTTCGATCGGAATATCGTCAGGCCCCAACGCTTTTCTGTTCTTCATTCAGTCAAAGGCGATTTCGTCAAAGGTTATTAAGGCCAACAAGTCCGAGGGTAGGCGGTGGGTCAAGGTAAAGAGGGTCACTGCGAGGACAGTGTCCAAAACCCCGGTAAACTCATGACCCTGTCCGATGTTACGGCACTTATTGCCTTTCCAGTATCCTGGAGGTAAGAGCGCGCGACCGACCCGATACCTAGATTTCATGAGTACTTCTCATGCAAGTTCTCTGCATCGTCCGGTAAAAGAGCCAATATTCCACGTTGCAACGCGGAGTTTCCGTCTGGGTACTCGGGTCTTTAGTCGTGCTCGTACTTGACACGGTAGCCCTGGCTCATTGGTCGCTGGTGTAAGGCGATGTGCTTGCGCGTCGTTTAGCGGTGACGCCCTAGCCGTACCCAGTCTTGTTCTTTTCTTTGTCATTAATGTGGCGGCTCGCGGTTTTTTAATAGAGCGACTGCCATCTGACTTCCAAAACCCCTTTGCAGGGAAAAACCGCAGGAAAGAGGGATGGAATTGGTGGAAATGGGAGAAGGATAATTAGAAGGGAGGGACACCGCTTTTATGGACTTGATATAGGTATATTAGTGGTGGCTCGAGGATCCGGGATCGCGTACCTGTTTGCCAAAGAACATAAATCGGACAAAGAGTAAACCATTAGGAAAATCCATATTATTTTAAATGACACAGCATTATTTTAGATAACATGCCTAACTTAAGATGTGTATCACTGACGTATAATAATTATTATCAACTTTAAATTTATCGTATACAATATCTTAGGAAGATAGTATATTTCGTATATATAGATAATCAAAGGTAATTTCAAAGTTAGTCACAATATTTTCCAACCATGAAAATATTATTGGTTGTTTTTGGGCTAGCTGTCGCTTGTGGTAAGTTTATAATTATCTACTTACTACAAATAAATTACGTACATTACTAAGTAAGATGCATTTGGGTAGTTCTGAACAGCGGGTAAGTCTAATAATTATAGTAACGCAACAAAAAGCAAGTATTTTTAATACCTAAGGTATTCTCCTAACTAGGTGAATGTGGCCAAAGCCTGTTGGACATAACTGAATATATATGTAAGTGTTATTAAAACACGAAGTACTGCTGCGTATGATTTAAAAAAAAATATAAGATATATTTGCTGTTCAAAATTACAATTTTAATTATTTTAATTTTTATTTCTTATATATTTCAAATCGAACTATTTTATATTTACAGATCACATAAATCGCCTTGTTTTGTTTTTTTTATATTTTATGTTGAAATATTAAACTAGGAATAGATGTGGAAATAAATAAATAATAATATAAATAATTAAAAATATATTATGAATCATAAAATTATTAAATTTGCAACATTAAATTACATTATTTTCAATATAAGCTTAATTGTTTTCAGCCACTGCACACGAGCCAGATATACGAGGTAAGTACGCGGTGTTTTTCTGTTCTGTTTCTGTTTCATTCCTTCTTTATTTCTTATCATAAATTACTACAAGATGTAATAGTTAAAAGGGAATACACAAAATTTGTTTAATAATAATCCAGAAAATTAAAATTAATAAAAATTTTTTTCCAGTCCGGTTCGACTTGGGATTTAGGGTGGGAACCACTTTTTTCTTTGAAATTCCCACCGTTTTGAATTCTGCACTCCAAAAGGGATGGACCCTTACTGAACGTGTTCCTGGATCTCGTGACGCCCTCGGTCTCCTCTGTCCCAGTGACCGCCTTGTCTGTGCATACTACGATGACAATGGCTATGTTGCTGGTTTACAAGTAGCAGTATGTACAATGTGTTTAAATAATTATTTTAAAAACAATCTGTTTTCAATGTATCTTCATTTTAAATGAGGTACTTTTTCTTTAATACAATCCATATCTTTGCTTTATTAATTAAAAAGCGTCTGTTCAGTACAATAAGTTTTAATAACCTAAAATTAAACAAATCAATTGAAAGATTACTTAACAAATAAGTTATGACTATTAATATAATCCATCCTTGCATTATTATTATACTCGTATATATAAATGCCTGTCTGTCAGTTTCAAATAACTTTGTCAAATTTGAATTATGACACCAAAATATAAGCAAATAAAACCAATATTTTCACAAATTACTATTAATTTATATGTTGTATAGTAGGCCCCTCTGTGTCTTTCGAAACTAAAAGGTTTATGTTATACTATCCCCCTGTATCAGCCCTAAGGCTACGCCAGGTAGGAACGGTATACCGGTGGCTGTGTACCTGCTACCGGTATATTGAAAATTGTTAGGGGTTCAATTAATTGACAATGGCTCTTATCTCAAACAAACTTTGCCATGCCATCCAGACTATCTAGATTAAAGAACGTGATTTTGTTACACGATAAATTAGGTAAAATGAACCTTGATTATGATCAAGCACTTTTTAACAGAATTATAAGATCATTAAAAGTCATAATGTTGATATTTTTTTAATTGTCTTAGTAAAATAATAATTTGTGTACAAGTTTTGTAAGTAATACGTTAATTTAATTTTGTATTGTTATTTTGTTTCTAGTCCGTGGTTCTGTTTATAAGATTTTTTTTCTTTTCTAAACTATATATTTTTATTTTTTAACAATGTTGTCCTCTTAGAATGTAGATTTGCTTTCAACTAGAGCATCATCTATACTTATAATAAATCTGTAATTTATCACTATCTAGAATCTATAGAAGATATATTTAAAATAATTTTTTTGGGAAAGCTTATTGATGTAATAGGGCCCAGAAAAGTTTGTACGTATGTAAAAGTTTGTATCTCAGAAACGGCTGAACAGATTTAAGTGCAATTTTCATTATTATATATTGGCAAACTTCCCTTAACATATAGTGTTTATTTGTTTATTTGATTGGTTAAACCAGTGAATAAATAAATTGTACTAAACCAGTGAATAAATAAAAATGTTACGGCAATTTAAAATTTAAAATTCGACAAAATTGCTATATTTTTATTAATTAAGATGAAATTAACCTGCTGACTGTATCTTTGTATTTATTTAAAATTATATAATTATATATTTGAGACCTGTTGTGGCGCCACAACCGTGTGAATGTAAACGACAGGTTGTGGGTTCGATCCCCACTCGAAGACGGGAAATATTGAATATTTTTCAAATTAAATTTTTGATAATTGCATATCTTGGCTGTGGTAACACGACAAAGCCCATCTTCAATCTCCACCACTAAACACGCAATTCCTCAAAATCGGCGGAAAATGGGAAACGGAACGGAGTGTCTCAACACTAGATTCCCAAGTTCCCTCTGCCTCCCCTGCCATGTGCAGGATACAGCGTGAAGCTGAGTAGAGTACAATGTAGTATTTAATTTTGTAAATGTTTAGGTGCGTCAAGATGAATTTACCGACGCCATTTACGACTGGAAAGTACAAGGATTTTACGAATGGGAGCCCGCACCACGCAGCGGTCCGTTTATCAAATATTGGGCTATTCAGCAATTCTTCGTTTCAGAAGGTATGTTTTATGGTTACTTATAGATAAAGAATAATCTTTCGATAAATTATCGTTGTTTACGAGCCAACTAACTAATAGTAATTTGGTGAAACAGTACAACAGGGTACATAGTAACAGAAAAAAAGCAATAGTAATTACCTATATGTAACATGAATCGTAAAATAATTACAAATACTATACTACTTTTAATAAAAAATATAGAGGTCTGTCGTAACGTACGAACAAGCTTGTGATTGTAACGCGACGGGTTGTGGGTTCGATTGCCACTCGAGGAAAGTACCTAAATATTAAATATTTTAATTTCTTCGCATTGCTTCAAATCTGAAGAAAGTGGAAACGAAAAGGAAGATGGAAAATGTTAATATAAATCAATTTTTTTGAATAGCATACTTGCAGTTGAGCGCAGAGCAACGCCGCGCTAGTTACAACGACAGGAAACTATTACAAGAAGACGCTCTTTGGGTAAACGGTTTCAATGGACAAATTGATAAAATCAGTAACAAGCAAAGTGACATCGCCAACAGCATCTACACCGAACAAGCTTGTATTATTTGGATGGGTAAGGGATTTATTTCATGAACTATAACTAGTCGATTACCGTTATAAAATCTTGAGTACCAACAATAAATAAAATAAGATAAATTTGAGTAATAATTATGAAAAAAATATTTCATCTCTATTATTTCATCTCATTGATTTCTTCCTGAAGTTGTCATAGCGCAATGGCACTGTGTCTGAATATAAACATGATGATGGTCGTGCAATTTACTTCGCACTCGATTGCCAGCCACTTCCCAACCATATTTAGCATACAACGTGGGGCTAAAAAAATATACTCCAATATAAAAGTTACTCAATACTTACTACTTATGTATACAGGTCGTCATTACTACTACAATATGAGCGCAGAACTCCCATGTGCAGCTGACACCTTGTACCCATGGTTCCCATTGGTACACAACCGAGAGCTGATCGGTACTGGCCTTATCATCTATGGAAAGCAGCCCATTAAAGAAGGTGAACGTAACTGGTTCGAAAGACCACCCAGGCTGGCAGTTCAGGTAAACCTATACTAGTTATCTATATTATGAATATTATTATAAATATTAACCCGTTAAATATTCTTGTATTAGTTCCTGTACCTGAATTCCTAACACCATAATATTGGTTACTGATTTTCATGGTGATCTTGTAATGTATCCCTAGCAGCGTCACTATTTAAAAAAGTGATTAATATTATATACAATTTTTAATTTTTCAAAGACATATACGAGTAATGAAAAATGGAAATTACCACCTAAATTTTCTAAATACAAAGAACTGGTAGAAGAATACCTACAGTAAACAAAAAAGTTTTCAAGTCGTTGTTGTGTGTGACACAATATCTACATCTAAAAGTGAGTTAATTTCTATGAATCACGTAGGTAATAGCGATAGATATTTGCTTTTAATTTTTATGTATATTTATAAAAAGGTATAAAATTAAATTCCTTAGGTTACATAATCATATATCTCGCATATATAAATAAAATTGTTTTCCTTGTTTAGGCAATAGTACCGCACGGACCACAATGTCTGTACGACCTAGCTGATAATCCTGGACTTGTCACTCTTCACATCTACTATATTAAGAGGCCTTGGGGACTCTTCTGTCTTTTTCAATAAATATATTTAAAGATTTTAGAACTGACTTAAGAGCTTACAAAATAATGTTACAATAAATATATACATATAATAAAATTGTTATCTCTTTTGTTTATTTATTATTTTATATTTGTTCTAAAAATATATAATAAAACATTACAATCTCTGTCTTTTTTTTTCAATTATTCACACTAGCTTTAAAGCAGTTTTTACCATCAAATCATTCAATCTAAGTTTTTTTGTGTTTCGGTTTTATTCAAAAACAGTCGAACCTCCGCCCATGCTGCACTTAGTTTTTCTCAGACGTCGCTTTCCTTATTTTTCAGTATAAAAGTAGTCGAAAGTATGGTATGGTATGGTTCTTTGATTATGGCGTTCCGAGCGTGCCAGTTGAGCACATATCACTTCGCCAATGTCACGTTGAATGGAGAAGACACGAAGGAGGTTGTACGGTAGAAGAAATAATATTACACAATAGGAGAATGTATATTAAAAAAAAAGAAGATCTAGTTAAAAATTGCATTCACCTATAACAAAAAACAACATATATATAAAAATAAATATATACATTATGTACACACAGGGTTAGTAATAATAAATATATAATACAAAGGTGTTAGTCTACAATTTAATATTGTTATATCTAATTTCATTACATAAAAATTTACATAATGGACTAAACACACATTAACAAACATTGAACATTAAGGGGACGGGGAACTTTGTGAGGAAGGACATCATATAAGGGATGAATTAACTTGGGGCATGTAAAAAAATGTGAGAAGGGGAACCGTCGTCCAGACCACATTCACACAGTGAGTGGTTTCTGACCCTGATCTTAGGTAGATGTACAGGTGTGCAAGCATGTCCAGGGCGCAAGCGACAAATGGTCGATATTATCCTCCGTTCAATAAATTTTTGAGAATAAAAACATGGCCGCCTGGGGATATTAGATTGAATCGCAGCATAGAACTTACCTTTCTGGGATTTTGATATTTAATTTAATTTTATTTTATTTTATTTTATTTTATTTTATTTTATTTTATTTTATTTTATTTTATTTTATTTTATTTTATTTTATTTTATTTTATTTTATTTTATTTTATTTTATTTTATTTTATTTTATTTTATTTTATTTTATTTTATTTTATTTTATTTTATTTTATTTTATTTTATTTTATTTTATTTTATTTTATTTTATTTATTTTATTTTATTTTATTTTATTTTATTTTATTTTATTTTATTTTATTTTATTTTATTTTATTTTATTTTATTTTATTTTATTTTATTTTATTTATTTTATTTTATTTTATTTTATTTTATTTTATTTTATTTTATTTTATTTTATTTTATTTTATTTTATTTTATTTTATTTTATTTTATTTTATTTTATTTTATTTTATTTTATTTTATTTATTTTATTTTATTTTATTTTATTTTATTTTATTTATTTTATTTTATTTTATTTTATTTTATTTTATTTTATTTTATTTTATTTTATTTTATTTTATTTTATTTTATTTTATTTTATTTTATTTTATTTTATTTTATTTTATTTTATTTTATTTTATTTTATTTTATTTATTTTATTTTATTTTATTTTATTTTATTTTATTTTATTTTATTTTATTTTATTTTATTTTATTTTATTTTATTTTATTTTATTTTATTTTATTTTATTTTATTTTATTTTATTTTATTTATTTTATTTTATTTTATTTTATTTTATTTTATTTTATTTTATTTTATTTTATTTTATTTTATTTTATTTTATTTTATTTTATTTTATTTTATTTTATTTTATTTTATTTTATTTTATTTTATTTTATTTTATTTTATTTTATTTTATTTTATTTTATTTTATTTTATTTTATTTTATTTTATTTTATTTATTTTATTTTATTTTATTTTATTTTATTTTATTTATGTTTGGGAAACATACAATTAAGATAGAACATATACAATAAAATTACAAAAATTTAACATAAATCAATAAAATTTCCACTTAAAATTAATACAGATAATTGAAAATATAAAAAAAACAAAACATAAAGCTAAACTATCAAACAGTTAAAATATTAAAGTATTAGCCTAGGACAATTTACATAAAATTTTCTTATAATTACTAATTTTCATGTTGAATATATCTAAATCATTACAATTTTTATTATAATTCTTACATGCACGTAACAAAAAAATATATTTGGCATAATCATTTTTACAACGAGTAAAAGTAAATAACTAACAAATGAAAAACAAAAACCAATCAACTTTAACATGTACCTACATGCTTAAGACGATCTGAGTTTATCTTTTACTCAAAAACTACTGTACAATGCAATAATTCGTAGTCATATTGACTACGGGTTATTTACTTTAGACCCCTTTAATAAAGCTGCTACTGACAAACTTAATAGAATTCAGTACAAATGCCTTCGAATTATATTAGGTACAATGAAGTCTTCCGATATTAACGCATTACAGATAGAGTGTGTTGATCCACCCTTTCCTATCCATTGTCAATTTTTATCTGACCGATTTGTTGGTAAAATGCTACAGTCTTCTTCCCAACCTTTGTGGTCTAAGCTGTCCGACTTAGCTGATCTCATTTCTCGTGGCAAGCCGCTTTCCTATTTGCTTGTTAGTTATCTTAAATTTAACTCCCTTCCTCATCCTCTGTCCCGCTATCCTGTTAACCCTTTATTCCGTACATCTTATAAGGCTTTAGTACATCACCCCTCTATGATCACAAATCTTGATCTAACCAAGGGAGCTGCTGACACCAACACAAAGTTTCAAGCCATAGTAGATGAAAACTGGTTAAATCATGTCCTTATCTTTACAGATGTATTTAAGCTTTCAAAGGAAAGCTGTGTTGGTGCAGCATGCTGGATACCAAAATTCAGATTTGAGGCGGTTGCTTTGTTAGAAGCAATCCGGTTCACACTCTCCCATGACTTTAAACTGGCCGTTATTTTTACTGACTCTTTAAGCTGCATACTAGCGGTAAAGGGAAATTCCTTTCATAGTAAATTAAGATCTTCGATTATTTTAAAGTTTCGTGAAGACCTGTACTCATGTTATTTAAAGGGTTTGGTTGTTACTTTGGCATAGATTCCAGGACATTCAGGAATTAGTGGGAATGAATCTGCAGACTCTTGCGCCATCCAGTGTGGTAATTTGGATCACTTTTCTATTTCGGCCCAGGACCTGTTGTCACTTGCATTAACTCATTTGGATGTGTCATGGTCTGAATTTTGAAATATGTCAAAAGTAGGTGGCGCTAGTTGCTTCGTTAGTATCTTTTGCGTTGTCTCAGTATTAAAAATAAGAAATGAAATATTAATATTGGGCCTAAGTCATTAAAGTAGTGCTACCTTATACTTACTGCCTATCGTTTGTGAGTGTTTTGATGCTTCGGGTTTTAAAACTAATACCGAATTGTGTAACATACGTGCAGTTTGAAGGATCTAAAAGGATTGTAATTATTTCTTAATGGTGAAGATTCGATTGTCGTAGACAGTGCTTAATTTCTATGAATAGTGTGAAACAAACTTATACTGTGTCTTAAACGTGATGAATATTGTAATTAAACATTTCAAGACCGTATTTTTTATTACTCTTGGTACTACAAAAGCATACCAAAATTTCAACTGTGTACTACTGTTAATTTGGTCTAGTGGTATAACACATAGGCTTGACTTCATGTTATACTGTGCGATTCGAGTTCGATCCTGCAGATAATCACCATCACTTAAATTTACAATAAATTCCAAATATTTATTTTTTTTTGATTTTTAAATTGTTTGACATCGGAATTTCTACAAGGAAATTCGCTTGCTGTCGGTCAACGGCAGAGGGAGCTACTGGTGCGATAACATGTTCGAATTGTAAAAATAACTACTATATTGCTTGTTTGTATCCGAATAACAGGAAAAAAATCACATTACCCGACACTAAAAAAAGATGGATCTGCCTGCAATGTGTTCCTAAAAAAATTAACAATGACAATACACCATTAAGACGTAACGACATCAAATCGCCAGAAAACGTTACAACTAAGCGGGGTGCAGTGTCTTACTAACTTATAGCGACATCAAATTATTTCTTCCACCGAGTATATTGCATGTGAAATCGACGAACGTTTTATTAGATAAATTAGATTGTGATCTAACAAATAGTGACGAGTTAGATCTATTACGCATTATGCTAAAAAAATACGTACACTTGTTTCTTCAAGGTTCCCTCCCCTAATACGAGAGTTAACACCGATCAGTTAGAGATTAGGTTAAAAAAATCTCCATAAATATGTGAAGCGAAGACCATACTGTTTAAGCTTTATAGAACGCGAGAAAGTAAAAGAAATTATAAAGAACTTGCTGAAACACAACATAATACGCGAAAGTAGTTCACCATACTCTAGTCCAGGGGTCGGCAACCTGCGGCTCGCGAGCCACATGCGGCTCTTTGGCTGGGAAGCTGCGGCCCTTTAGTTCCGAACACAAATATTATTACTTTATAAAAAAAACACATTTTAAAACTTTCTGAATCGATTAACAAAGATTCAGCACCACTTCTATCTCTCAACCACATAGTCTTTTCTTGTACCCACTTTTCACGGCACCCCTTCCCCGCGCCCGCCAGAATCTTATATTCGACGCATGGAATAGTCTTTCAGATTGTTACTGTGAGGTGGAGAAGTTGGCTTTTGGAGTGCTGACTATCTTTGGATCGACAGATTCTGGCGAGCAAGCGTTCTCTTGCATTAATATAATTAAAATTAAAGTAAGAAGCCAACTAACAAATGAAAATTTGGAGTCGTGATTGAAACTTAAAACGACTAGTTATGAGCCAGATTTATCCAAATTATCAAAAACCTTTATTTCCTCAAATATATGTTTTATTAGTTTTTAATTATTAACTACAAGTTACATTGTTTAGTGAAGATTATTTTTTTTACTTAAATAACTATGCAAAGCCAAAGTTCCTATTGAGTTTGTTTGCTTAGATATATGTTATGTTCGTTTTTATTTTTTTTTTAATTACAAGTTACTTTATTTATGCAAGTACTATTTATTGTGATTGACTGAAAGTAGTTGATTCCGTGCATCGTGGGGCACGTTAAGTTACCGTCGGTCCTGCGCCTGATCTCTCACCGGTCGTGTCGGTTAACCGTCCCATCGGATATAGAGAGTGGAAGGAAGAGAGAGTGAACTTTAAGAATACGAGAACTAGTTAGTCACAATAAGCAAAGCCCTGCGCAGTAAGTTGATGTCAGTGAGAGTAGGACTACATTACTTATTTATTGTAGGCATAAAAACATTGTGGCTCTTTTAAAATATAAAAATGTTGTAAATTTTAACTTTTGGCTCTTTTGACTCAAAAGGTTGCCGACCCCTGCTCTAGTCCAATCATACTTGTCAAAAAGAAAAACGGCGATGATAGGTAAATAACAAATACTTTTCGAGATCACTATCCTCTTCCGTTAATTTCTTATCAAATAGATCAATTTGGATATTATTATAATTTGTTTGATATGGCGTCAGGATTTCATCAAATCCCCATATCTGAAAATTCTATAGATATAAACGCGTTTATAACACCGGATGGTCTATACGAATGTTTAACAATGCCATTTAGCTTGAGCAATGCATATGCAGTTTACCAAAGATATATAAATAAAGCACTCCAACCGTTCCTTGGCCGTGCAGGTATTGTGGGCAATAATAAGCTTAAGTCTATGTTGACGATGTACCTTAAATGCTATAGTTTTGACCAAGGGCTATCTGATAAAGAAAAAAAATTAATAGCTCTACAAGATGCAGGCTTCTCCATAAATGTTGAAAAGTCTTCATTATTTTAAGCGAACGATTGAATATTTGGGTAATATTTCTAATGGGCATGTTCGTCCAAGCCCTCGTAAATTAGAGGCTTTGGTTAAATCTTCGATCCCGAATAATATTATAAAAGTTCGCCAATTCAATGGTTGGGCCGGGTACTTTCGTCGTTTTATTCCCAACTTCTCGCGCTTTATACTCCATTATATGTATTAACAAAAAAAGACACTAAGTGAGAATGAAACGACCGACACGGACGAGCACGTAAAACAGTTATTGAGCTGCTCACTTCTGCTCCTGTTTTTACAATATTTCAAGAAGACGCTCCGGTTGAATCCCAAATCCAATAACACTAGAGGTAAATATAATTACAAAAAAATTTGAATGGCTAAAAATTTAACAACGGCGAGATATGACTCTGAGACGAATTATAGATGCTCTTATACGTAATGAGCAATAAGGCGGTTACAGACTAGAAGATGATGTATTGATAAAAATATTGCCCGATACTAATTTAGGTACACAAAACGCGACATTTGTACCAAAATCCTACCAATAGAGCCTAATACATACCACACTGCATTGAAACACCCTGGCTCAGAAAAGACGTTACAAAAAATAAGGATTCCTATTGGTTTGAAAAAATGTCGTCTACTATAAGATACTTTTTGACAATAGTGTCATATGTGAAACTTCAAAAGGACATTCTGGTGCAATCCAAGCTCGACTGCATCCTATTCAAAAACCTGTAGCTGCCTTCCTGGTAAATTATATGGACATTCCAGGGAAACTGAGTACAACAAATTACGGTCACGATTATATCATTGTTATCATCGATGCTTTCAGTAAGTACAAATTATTTCATTACGCTACGACCAAAAGCCAAGATAGTACATTGGCTGCTTTAAAGCGTTTGGTACACTTGTTTGACCACCACCTGAGCGCCTACACAAGTAATAGACGGTGGTCGTGAGTTTCTTGGCGAGTTTAAGTCTTATTGTGATACAGTTGGTATTAACATCCATTCAATTTCACCAGGAGTAAGCAGAGCTAATAATAATAGTTAATAATAATAATTTATTGTCACAAGAGATACATAACAATGGATAACAACACATACAATTTTAATATTATTAACAAGTACGCTATAATTAAATATGCCATCGCGACACTTGCTGAGCTCACGCGTTAACTAAGTCGAGCCGCTTATAAATTGTTAAAAGGCGGTAAAAGTTATAAATTGGGAGTGAATTCTTTATTATTTTCAATATAAAGTGTATAATATAATTGAGTATACATAAAATAATGAATATGTTGATTTTATCATAGTGATCCTAGTGTTTTTAATAAATTTATCCATTATCAAGGTCAAGTGAAAGGTGTTTACTTTAAACGCGTAAGCGGTACATTACTATAACGTTTTACCGAATACAAATAGTGCAATATGGAATGCAAATTGTGTCCAGATGTGTTAAGATTTGAGGAGTCAATCAAATGCACGGTCTGTTTGGGATTTTTTCATCATTCTTGTGTCGGTTTAAAGGACAATGATTTTAAAAAAATGCTGCCAATGAATAAAGCCAAATGGAAATGTCCCGCCTGTAAACTTAACAAGAAAGGCACGACTAATATAAGTCCTAAATTAACCACTGCATCCTCTGACTGTGTCACTTTAGAGCCCACTCAACTACCATCGCAATCACTACAAGATAATGGTATAAAATCGATTATTAATTATTTCGATGGTCGTTTCAATAAGTTACACACCACTTTAGATTCTTTCGGAGCTCCGGAAACTTTCTGAGACCGTTAACACCTGGTCTTCAAAAATCTCTCATATTGAGTCTTCTGTCAGTGTTCTTACGGAGCGGATGAATAATTTTGATCAAGAACTATTGAAACTGGATAATTATCATACTGAAATTAACAATTTAAAGCTGAAAATCAGGGAACTATCAGAAAATTCTATTAGGAGTGACCAATGGGTTTAACAATCCAATATATGTCAATGACCACTTGTCTACATATAATAAGGCTTTACTAAATAATGCTCGGCGTAGAAGTAAAGAGAAGGGCTATATGTATTGCTGGGTTCGAAATTGCACTGTTATGGTCCGGAAAACTCACAATTCTCCAGTCATCTATATTACTTCTGATAATTGTTTAAAAAAAATCTCATAAGAACTATACTGATATCGCAAAATTATTATATTGTTTGTATTCTATTATTAATATACTGTATTTTTTATTTTAAGTGGTATATCGAGAATGTACTAAGGGGTCTCTATTTCGGCTATTGCTATTATTATCTTAACTTTTGCGTGGCATTTTTGTTCTTGTTTTTGTTTCTTTATCGTGCGTTGATTAAGGAAGCGCTATCTTCATTATTGTTACTGTTGTGTGCAAATTTGTACAAAATTATTATAGCTATGATATTAATAATATTTTTCATTTTATTATGGCTTTGAGTGTTTACTATCAAAACGTCAGAGGTCTTCGCACTAAAACTAAACAATTCTATAGTAACTTACTTAGTAATAATTATGATGTAATCTGTCTAACCGAGTTATGGCTGTCAGACGGTATTTTTGACCAAGAACTTTTTGATTCGCGTTACATTGTATACCGTAATGATCGTGATTATACTCGTTTAGGAGTCAAGAGAGGTGGTGGTACCCTCATTGCTGTACGGCAAGATATTGTATCTATTGATACTCTAAATTTCAGCGCTCCCCCTCAGTTACCCGATGCTGATATCACAAGCCTTAATTTAACTTTGGGACACGGTCTGTCTCGTACTAAGTTGTACCTATTTTGCTGCTATTTTCCACAAAACACTCAACAGTGTGACTCTGAAGCGATTTTCTTTGAATATGTGTCAGACTTATTTATTAATAACCGTGGTGATACCTATATTGTATTGGGTGATTTCAATATCAGTGAAGCTAAATGGTCTGATCTTGCTATTCAGAATGCTTCTGATAATAATTTAATTTTACAGTTATTTGCATTTATGTCATTCACTGGATTGAATCAATATAACTCCATCTTCAATAACAACAACAGGCTATTGAATCTTATTTTGTCTAATTCTGTGTGTTTGGTTGAGAGGACTCAACCGTTGTCTTTTCCAGAAGATGGTCATTATCCTGTTCTAATAATAAATGTTGAAGCTGGAATTAATTACAATTGCTTAAGAGAACCTTCACGGATTGTTCATCGTTTTTATGATGCTGATTATGATGCCATTAACTCAGAGTTAAACAAAATTAATTGGATCCAACAACTTTCTCCACATGATATTACTGAAGCAGTTGATAAGTTTTATCTCATAATAAAAGATATTGTGGACAAATTTGTACCTACTAAAACTGTACACAATAATAGAAAAATTCCTGCTTGGTATTCTAAACGCTTGATAAAGCTTGTCAAAAGAAAGTTAAAAATACATAAAAAATGAAAAATTTATGGAAGAAGTACTGATTATAATTCATTTTCGGATCTACGACGAGAAACTAAGAATCTTGAATTGCAGTGCTATGATTTTTTTATTAATAAAGCTGAACGCAATATTCGTTACAACTCAAAACAATTTTGGTCTTTCATTAAACTTAAGCGGGTTAATAATTGAATTCCAGCAAGTATAATTTTTAATGATCAAATAACTTCTGATGGTCAAGTTATCGCTAATATATTCAACTCCTACTTCCAATCCGTTTTTGAAGTTAAGACCGGAATAGCATCACGGGAAACTAATTCAACTTTAGGGTACAACATATGTATAAATAATATTTGCATTACTCGCGAGATTATAGAAAAATACTTAACAAAACTTGATCCTTCCAAGGGCAGTGGATCTGATAAATTACATCCTATATTTTTAAAACCATGTAGTCATAAAATTTCCGTACCGTTAAATATATTATTTTCTAAATCTTTACAGTCGGGTTCATTACCTCTCATTTGGAAGGAGAATATCATTGCCCCAGTGCATAAAAGTGGTGATAAACAAAATGTAAAGAATTATCGCGGAATATCAAAACTCTCCGTTATCCCAAAATTATTTGAAAAAATAATTTACGACAATCTGTTTCCTCTAATACGCCCTATACTTAATCCACAGCAATATGGTTTCACAAACAAACGTTCCACAGAAACTAATCTCTGTGAATTCCTAGATGTAGTCCTCTATGCTATGAACAGCGGATATCAGGTTGATGTTGTCTACACTGATTTTTCAAAAGCTTTCGACAAAATTTCACATTATTTATTAATTGATAAGATAAAACAGAGTGGTATTAATGGTGATCTTTTACGATGGCTGGAATCTTATCTTCGAAATAGAACGCAAGCAGTAGCTGTGAAGGGTTTTATCTCTAGTTTTGTGCCTATTACTTCCGGTGTGCCGCAGGGTTCGCACCTTGGACCTCTTCTTTTTAACATCTTTCTTAACGACATTATGAAATCTTTTCAATATACTAATACACTTCTTTACGCTGATGATACAAACATTTTCAAAGTTATAAAAGAACATGAAGATTGTACAAAGCTTCAGCTTGATCTAATCAGCTTTGATAAATATTGCAAATCCAATGGATTATTCCTAAATCTCGACAAATGTTGCGTAATCAGTTTTTCTAGGAAGAAAAGTCCCATTTTAACCGATTATGAGATTCGTAACAAGCAAATATCGAGAGTCTCCGATGTTGAAGATCTTGGGGTTTTACTGGATGCTAGTCTATTATTCGATAAACATATTGTCAATATTATAGGAAAGGCTTACAAAATCCACGGGTTATATTTAGACAGGGCAATGATTTTAAAGATAAACGTACTTTAAACCTTTTGTACAACTCATACATCAGATCTTACTTGGAATATGCTTCACCTGTGTGGAACCCACAGTATGATAAATATATACCTGCTATTGAAAGTGTGCAAAATAAATTTATAAGGCGATTACTTTACAAATTTAAATTGAACCATACTCATAATCTTAATATATTATCTTTAAAAAGTCGGAGAGTATATAGGGATGAGATCTTTTTGTACAAGCTTTTACACAACCTTATAGATTCCAGTTATTTGCTAAGTAATGTTCATATTAAATGTTCAACTTTTAATGCCCGCCCAAGAGACACCTTTTACATTCCCTTTCGGAAAACTAATTATGCCAAGAATTGTTTTATACTAAGGTCTTGTAGAACACATAACAAGTATTTTGGCGAAATAGATATATTTCACAGTAATTTCAAACAATTTTCATGTAGTGTTATCAACAAAATTTGCGAAATTTGAGACTAGACTAAGTCTTTAATTTGGTAAATTTTTAGAATTTATATTTATTTGATTTTTTGTTTTATTTTCTAATTTTGGGAAAGTGTCAGTTCTTTTAATTATACTTATCTTTGTTATTATTACTTTAGTTTTATAAGCATATGCAACTACATATATGAGGAAGTTTATTTGTGTGTATGTATAGATATATGTATATATGTACATGAGAATATGTATTCACTCCATGTTTTATGTATAAGTGGAAACTGTATTGGCTTATGGAATGTATTATTGTATTAACTATATGTATTTTAAATGCTGTTTGTTTCCCAATTTGTATTAAATAAATAAATAAATTAAATAAATAAATAATTAAATTGGCCACTGATACCCAAAGTAAGATTTAACTTGTGGTATGGGTATTATAAATAATTTACTAAAGGTGTAGTGTATTGTTGTTGCATGAATTAATGTGCTGAAATTCTTAAACTACAAAATAATAATAAAAGTAAAAATAAGTGGGTGTGTGTGTATGTGTGTGTATATATGTATATGTTTGTGTGTTTGTTAAGTGCTTGCGTGCGCGCGTTTTGGTTATGTGGTTTACGAAGAATGAATTTAATTTAAAGTACAATTAGTTTGATCAAAGTTTCTGCGTCTTCATAAGATTTAGACATTAGCCATGTGGTAACTTTTCTCTTGCATTGCGATTTAGTTAACGGATAGATGGTGCAGTATTATATAAATTACAACTTACAACCTTGTGATTCTGAGCAGCTATTTCACTTTTAGATCTTTGAATTTGGCATACCTTAGCTGTGTGGTGGTGCGCTTTTTTGTCATTTGAACGTCATATACAAGATTTGTATGTTTTCTGCAATAGTTGCAAGCACAAAGAGTCGAACACGGAGTCTCCTTGTGAAGATGCTACAGTCAATTCTCAATCTACTCAGTGGGAATAAAGAATACTACATTAAAAGGTAAACAATATAAATGTGTATTAATTTTACTATTTCAATATTTATTAATTTTACTACCTCGAGTATTTTTTTTATGGAAGAGACGGCAAACGAGCGTACGGGTCACCTGATGGTAAGTGATCACCGTCACTCACGGCCCCAATATCTCCAAAGGAGCTACAGGAGCGTTGACGTCTGTGTCAGTAAAATGATAAAAAAATAAAAAAGGGATTTCAAATTAATCCTTACGTAATTGTTACATTATATATGTAACAACTCCAATTAAAAACTAGTTATTATGGTAAAAAAAGATATATAATAAGAAATTATTTTAATAAGTAAACAACTAATAAATAATAACAAAATAAAGACAAAAATAAGTATATATTTTTATTTTCAGAGTCTCTGTGTACCACAGTATAAAGTAAATACATAGAGCATAGCATCAAACCCTCATCCATATCCTTAAATCCCTGTGTACCACGGTGAGCAGGACCGCCCAGAGCACGGAACTATTTTGTTACACAAATAAAATGCAAATATTAATATGCGCATAAAAGCCAAAAAGCCTTGCAAAGATATTAACAATTAAAAACCTTTTTTTTAGTTTATGTTTGTAGGTGCTGGTGTACAGATACCTATTTAAAGAATAAAATTTATTTTATTTCAGAAGACTAGTGCAGAGCGCGCACTGCCTATCAATGTGGACGTATCCGCGCGACGCCGTTTATCAATCACATTAGTTTCCTAAAAATTACCTATTACAAATAATTCAGTTAAATGTAACTCTTAATTAAAGATGGTTAGGTGTTTTAATTGTATAATAGTTGATATCAGCCAATTTATGCCATATATTATATAGATGCAAAATTAAGCAGTAGAAGTAAGAAAAGCAGATGGTTCGTTAACTATCTCGGCATACAGTTCAGTGGAACGAAGTGTACCGCAAGGTACCGATATTAGGCCCTATGCTATTTATTTTATATTGCTCTGATATTGTTAAACACATTAAAAGTTGTCGTTTTCACATCTATGCCGATGATATTCAATTAAATATTTCTTTTAAACCGAATGAAACGCATAGAGCCGTTCAAAAGTTAAATAGTAATCTAGCCAATATAGTCTCTTGGTCTGAAGGTAACTTCCTTGTATTGAACCCAAAATAAAACTAAATTCATAATTCTTGGTTCGCAAAATCAAATAGCAAAAATATCCTACATAACGCCTGAAGTAAAAATCCACAATGTTTTAATCGAGTGAGTCACAGAAGCTCGAAATCTCTGTGTACTAATGGATGAAAACCTATGATTCGAGCAACACATTTCTAATATTGTTCGTAGATGTTTTTATAGGCTATGTAGAATAAGGCCGTATTTAAATCCTGAACGAATACATTTGTGCAAATCATTGGTATTAATCAAATTAAACTACGCGGATGTTATAATGGGGCCCAGACTTTTGGCTACAACCAAAAATCATATTCAACGTCTTCAAAACGCTTGTGCCCGTTATAGTTTTAATATACCACCGAGTACACATATATCCACGTACCTCAATAATGCTAGAATTTTGACCCGCAGACAACTACATTTTGCGACTTTGCTATTTGGTATCGCAAAATATCGTATTCCTAAATATTTATACGACAGCTACACTGGTCAAATGAACTTAGTATTTATGAGACAAGGGCGTCTAAACACTTGTTACTTGTACCAATCCATCATTCAGCTACAAATATGCTGCATCTAAATGCTCGAATGATCTCCCTCCACCACTGCGCAGTTTAAAATCAATAAACATTTTTAGAATTAAATTTAAAAAGAACTTCTTATAAATGCAAGAAAGCGTAACAACTTTGTAACAATTGGGCATATACAATACTTCAATATACAAATGTATTAACTTTTTTCGTTTTTAAATTAGCCAAATATAGACACTATTATATCACATAAAATTTTATTATCATATCTATAACATTTTAATTTAATATTTGTTTAACTTATTTATGTAAATATGATCGTTCGATCGATCGTTCCTCTATATTAAAACCACTCCTAATAATTTATATATTTAAATCATTTATTATTATAATTGGTGTAAACGGTAAATTTATTTTATATTTTATTTATATTTGGTATCGTTCGCAGGCGCCTTAGAAAGTACGCACTTTTTAAGGCGGCCACTGAAAACTAGCGTTGGTAATTGTTGAGTTCTATAGCTTATCAGCCAACATTAATGCTGAGTGATCTTCCTTTTTTTAACGTCACACTGCTATACACTGCTTTCTTAATTAAGTTTTTATTTAGCAATGTATATTTGTATGTATGTGTATGTATGTACACATGAATTTGAAATATCATGTCTTGTAAATACAGTATCGCGTATTTCTAAGCTTTTACCTACAATCGGGATATGTCATGATCTATTTTGTAGACATCATTTGTAGTGGGACTGGCAACACTGGCCGAGGCAACATGTCAGAGAAATAGCTCCGTTATTTTAGTTTAAAAAATATTTATTTTATTGTATTAAATATATAATTTATTGTGTATATTGTGAATTAAATAAATTAAGTGGCATTTGTAAATATAATAACTATAATTAGAACCATACAATAGTATTCCTGTGCAACCGACGGAAGCTACCGTGTGTCAGTGCCAACGGAAGGATTTTCAAAATTTCTAAAAACTCGGTAAGTATTTCTTTCTTAATTTTTTTATATTCCCTTTCACGTTTTACTACACAAAACTCACTTTTATAGTGAGCCACGTCCCTCCTCACATTTTGGCACCGTTATCGTCTCACTTTGTTTGACAAGTTGGAAGCTTAGTTGCAGACAAACATATTTGCCTCAGACAAGTACACCGATACAAAAAACTATACAGTATACTACTACACTTAATTTTTATCATTAGATAACAATAAATAACATATAAGTTTGTAAGTCAAATTGAAATTAACAAACTGTTATATTAATATATTATTACTTTAATAAGAGCTACTCCTTTCTTTTTATTAGAATTAATCAACAATTACAAAAGTTGGCTAAATAATAGGTTCCATTGTTAATATTTAGTATTTTTATTACTTGATTAATTTTATTTATTTTCCCCTACATAAAACCCCCGTAAACTTTCTCACTACGGCATACAGGACGCAGCTCTTGACCTTGTTGCCTCGTATTTAATTAAAAGAATCCAGAAGGTTAATATAAATAATGTAAAATCGTCTGGATCTCCTCTAAGAATGGGCGTTCCACAAGGTTCTATTCTAGGTCCCCTTTTATTTTTGTTATATATAAATGATTGACCATTTTATGCAAAGAATTTATGCGACATTGTACTATTCGCTGATGATACTTCTCTAATATTTAAGATTGACAGAAGAAAAGTTAACTTTGACGAAGTGAATATTGCTTTGTCGCATATTATTCATTGGTTTGACGTAAATAACCTTATGTTAAATCCAAAAAGAACTAAATGTATACAATTTTCGTTACCTAACGTTAGAAAAAAAAAATTTATCTTACTATTAAAGGTGAACCTGTCGAGGTGACGGAATCAACGGTGTTTTTAGGTATAACTATAGATTCCAAGCTTCAGTGGAATTCCCATCTTGCAACACTCGCAGATAAACTCAGCAAAGCCGCGTTCGCAGTTAAAAAAGTAAGGCATATTACGGACATTAATACTGCCCGACTAGTTTATTTTAGTTATTTTCATAGTATTCTTTCTTATGGGATGCTACTATGGGGCAGCGCTGCCGATATAAATTCAATATTTATACTGCAAAAAAGAACCGTAAGATCTATTTATAATCTTAAAGCTCGAGATTCTCTGCGAGATGTTTTTAAGGATACAGGTATTCTTACGGTTGCTTCTCAATATATTTTTTACAATATTTTGTTTGTCCGGCAACATATTCAGTGCTATAGCAAACACAGTGACAGACACACGATTGGGATGAGAAACAAGGACAAACTTGTGACGCCTAGTTATCGCCTCCAAAAAGTAAATAAGTCATTTATGGGTCTGAGTATACGTATCTACATTGGTATTCCGCAGTGTATTTTGAATTTGCCACTAGAGAAGTTTGAAGTCAATGTTAAAGTAATGTTAATTAAGAAAGCGTACCACACTGTCGAAGAATATTTGAATGATAAAAATGTATTTAATTAAGGTCATTTGAATTTCATGCAGGATAATCACTATTGTATTAAACAATGAAATTGTGACTTTATTCGATATTGAAAAGAGTAACTGTTGAGTTTCTTGCCGGCTCTTCTCAGCAGAACTGCATTCCGAGCCGGTGGTAATTTTATGTTGTGACGATTCAAAAGTGCTTGCTAAAGCCTATTTGAATAAAGAATATTTTGAATTTGAAATTTGAAATTTGATTAAGAAAGCCAGCGCCAAATTGTTAAATGAATTCGCATTTAACGCTAAATGCGTTAAATGCGAATTCATTTAACTATTACTATCGAGAATTGGAATGGAAAAGTGAATATGGTTATCAGGAAAAAGATTCAGCAGTGCGAACGAATATATCGTATTCGTTCGCACTGTTAAATCTTTTTCCTGATCCACAGTTAAATCTCCAACAAAAGGAAGTTTTGTCATATATAAATTATTATATATATCATAATGAAGGGAATTGATAATGAAAATGGTGGTTTGTATTTTTAGAAGATGGTGGAACTAATAATACACGTCTCATATCAGTAGTTTTAGTCACTGTTCATTGGCGATCAAACATTACACTTGCAACTTGCTTCTTCTGGAATAGCAGCTACATTGTTAGAATAATGCCGTTCGGATTATGCAGCATTAAAATTGCCGTTAAATCTTCAAACTATTGAAAAAACTATATGTATTCCTAAAAACTTTACAGCGGCAAAAGTTTTACCATCATTGAAAATCGTTATCTAGGACGAATACACAATGCACTTGCCTCAAATCATCTATAGTGCTATAGATGATTTGAGGCAAGTGCATTGTGTATTCGTTTATGCGCAAACGTGCATTAGAAGCACTTAACTGTGATGAGCTCGATATATTTTGGATACGCAATTGGATTATACTATCTGTTGATTTCCGCCAAACACTACCAGTAACTTTAAAATCAACAGCTGCCGACGAAAGATACGCTTGCCTCAAATCATCTATAGTGCTATATACAGAAACTTCAGCTGACAGCATCCATGTGCTTTAGATACATCTGCTGAAGATTTCTTAGAGCAATTGCTGACTCTCGGTAATAGCCGAATACCTGTTGACAAATCGAGCAGAATGATTTCTTTTCCTTATAATTTCTGTAATTTTGTCTGATCGCAAGACGAACTCGTTAACAAATTTTTCCCAAATATCATTACTAATTACAAAAATAATGAATGGTTAAGTAAGTGGTTAAGTAAGTGGTGTTTATTGTTGCACCTGACAATAGAACAAAAAATGTCATGTATCACAAGGTGCTTAACTGAAAAGTGCAACCTTTTAAAGAGTCATTAATTTTTGTTTTATATGGAAAAGGCAAGGCAAACGAGCGTACGGGTCATCTGATGGTGAGTGATCACCGTCACCCACGAGCCCGTGTAACACCAGGGAAGCTACAGGAGTTACCAGCCTTTGAGGTAGAGGTGGACGCGCGTTTCGAAGCTTTTAGTGGATAATGCGCAGATTTGTTGAAGTGAACCAGGTTCTTTACACCCCATATGGAAACACTCTTAAGGGATGCTTCAACGGAAGACACAACTTGATTTCGGCACTGCTTGACGGCCGGAGTTACAGCGTCCATAGCCTGATCTTAGCATAACAATATATGGTAGAATTCTCCAACATAAACTTGGGTAACCCAGCGGTTGGTTACGTAAACCAGAAGATCACCGCTTGAGCGACCCTGGCGGAAGCAATATTGGCGGTCGTTATTCAATCGGTGATCCTCTAGATGAACCAAGAGCTGGTTATTGATTATGCTCTCTATAACTTTTGAGAGCAGGAAGGTGATAGCAATAGGCCCGTAGTTAGTTGGATCGGAACCATAACCTTTCTTCGGAATTTGGTTCGGAAATTCCATACCTCTGCAGCAGTCGGCGACAGCAGCGGCACTAGCACTAGGATCATCAGAAAAAAGCAAATCGACCCCCAACGGCGGTGCCGTCTCAAGATAGTGGTGGTATTCAGATTTGAGTGTAAGGCCCTGATGTTGGTAAAGTCAACGTTGAGAGTAACCGGGGCTGCCGTGGTTTGTACGCCTCGTTTACCTTGTAAAATGCGCGGTACTGTGCCCTCCAAAGAATTCGACGGGCGGCCTGCGTTTGAAGACTCAGGGAGGAATTCTCCAACATCCGAGATGCTGGTACCCTTCTGGTGTACTTTCTTTCTTAGTGCCGCTTTCATATTACAGGGAGGGGTTGGGGATGGTCACCGGGGCGATAAGTAGTGATTCATTGCGAAACGCAGTGAACCACTACTTAACGCAGGTTTTAAATGCCGGGGGTGGTAATTTTCCAGTCGAGTCTGCCCATGCGTGTTGTCATTGCTGACAACGTGACTCTACCACAAGTACTTTAGTGGCTTCTTATGACCACCATCAGTACCAGGATGATCCTAGTCTAAGCCGAAATTACTCATACTTGATTAAGAAAAAAATAACTTTATCAATCAAAAATCTGCTAATGGTTGGTTACACTTACTTATTTTTTTTTTTTTTTTTTTTGGAGATATATGAGTTTTTTTATTATTCTTTTTATTTTTTTCTTCTCTCTGTAGTTTTAGACAATAAAAATTAATTAAATGTACAAAACAGGGAATTCACTAACTCCTAAAACAACTCCTAAAATAACTTATTTAGGAGTTAGGAGTTAGTAAAGCTGTAATAATGAACATTGTAAATAAAATTTTTTTTTATTTCTTTTAATTTATTGGCTAAGGTCGAACAAAGTCCGCCAAATCAGCTAGTATATATATATAATTAAAGGTGTATATTACCATCTCACATTCTTAATTCAAAAACCAAGTATAAGATTACCTACAGTACACCAATAAGTTGTTGTGTGGACAAGACGTGTACACTGTACACGTGAGTCATACACCGGAAAGTGAATCAGCATGAATTACATAGGCATTTCATAGCCTAAATTGTACCTAATGATACTAAGTACTTATTTAATAATCATGAATTATCGTTATCTTTTTCTGTTATTAGCTCCAAAAATAACAAGTTTGCCAATATTTTTAATATCATAATTTTTGCCGCATATCCAAAGCAAATGACGAATTTTAAATTATTTGAAGTTATATGAAATTATGTGAACTTTCCTTATTTTCTTTATGTACACATAAATCACATATTGATGTCGCAAAAAACGGAGGTTCAGCTATAATTTGAGCGACCCGAGTTCGTTTCTTATTCCTTAATTGAAATAAATGCCATACTATACCTTAAAAACAAGTATTATTGTGAATATTATTATATATATATATATATATATATATATATATATATATATATATATATATATATATATATATATATATATATATATATATATATATATATATATATATATATATATATATATATATATATATATATATATATATATATACAAAACTTTTTTTAAAATGACATATGAATGTTGTGCCTGCAAAGCAAGTTACTTGTTACTCAAAAAAGACTTAAATGTGTTAAATGTAAGGCTCAATATCACTTGGGGTGTATAACATCGTTTAGTAATAAACCTATAGTAACGAGAGGGCAATGGATGTTCCCAAATGTGAGGAATTAAATGATTTTACAAGATATTAAGCTATCTCGTGACTATTTTTCTAGCCATTATGACGCGATTAAATAATAATTAGAGGAAGTAAAACAAGAAATAATTATCCTTAAAAAAGACAATAAAGATATTCGGAAGGTGTTGAACTCTCAAAGCTATACGAACATTAAATTTCAATAACTTAGAAAGAGAATTAAGAGCAGCTAATCTAGAGTTACACTGTGTTCCTGAAAACAGCAGTGAACATTTTGTATAAACATAGGATCAAAAAAACAACAATAGAACAGATTGGACGATTAGTAAATGTACCAAGATCGGAAGGAGTTATATCTAAGTGTTTCTTCTCGTATAGCTAAAATTAACAAAACAAACGAGATCAGTTCTAATAAAATGTACTAATACATAAACACAAACGTATACGTATATATATTCTGTATTAAAGTAGTTTTAATAAATAGGGTTTTTTTTTTACTAAAACGTAAGAGGTATTAGGACTAAAACAAATATAATTTATCTTGTAATTTTTAATAGAGATTTTTAAGTTATAGTTTTAACTGAAACTTGGCTCAATAATAGCATAACATATAATGAAATTATTGACAATCGTTACACTGACTTTTATCGAGATCGTGAATCTTGAGTTAGTTTCTAACCGGTATAAAAGTTGCGAATCCTGGAAAACCAAATACAACAGTTATATGTGCAGTTTACATTCCGTAACCATTAAAATATCGAACTTTGTAAACAATGTAGAAAAGATTGTCAATAAGCAATTCTGTAGTATTCTGATAGGTGATTTTAATATATCAGCATTTCATTGGACTCCTGAAGATTCTGATGATAATGAATTTGTTCGTAATAAAAAAAGCTCAGCTGCTACATTAATAAATGACTTGATGGCAGTTACAAATTTATCTCAGTAATGAGATTTTAAATTTCTTTTGGAAAAATAAATCTAGTTTTTGGCAATTGTAACATAGTCAGAATAGAATATAGTACATTTTTTGCATGTCCATCAGATAAAATCCTGCTTTAGTTGTAAATTACGAAACTGCTAGCAAACATGTGTTATCACAATCACCAGCAATTGTGCGGCACAATTTTCAAAAAATATAAAAGTCCATTAGATTGAGTTCAAATTGCTTAGAGAAAAATGCAATCTTCTTATAGGAAAAGAATATAAGCTACTGCTTATATTCTTTTCTTATAAGAAAATTATCATCGTCAGAGTTGAAACAAATATATTTATCTGTTAACCTTTCTATTCTTTTTTAAAACAAAAACCATGTAATAAATGTGACTACCCTGCTGTTATAATACAAAAGGGTTCCAGGGTAACAAGTGGAACTAGAACTAGTTATTTTTCTAGTGTATATACTACAAACAGAACTTATCAAAATCAATGCCAAATATCTTATTTGCAGAAGACTAATGTTACGGAAGCTGAATTAGAAAATAAAAAGAAAAATTTAAAAATGAGCAAAGGCGCAGAGCCTGATGATATATGTACCTCAATTTTTGTGAAACGCTTTGCACTGTTCTTAACTAAGCTGTTACATGATATATACAAAAAATATTTGGATAAAGGAGAATTTCTTGGATATGGAAGAAGCGTACAACATGGAATTAATTAATTATATTTCATTGTAACCGTATAATTGTTTTATATGAAAAGAAAGATTTTTTTGTTATAATAAATCTCAGGTCACCTAAGGCGAATCCAAAGATTTCGAAGTTAAAGTCTTCCTTTTTCTCGTCCCGCAGTACCAAAGATCATCAAAAGTGGTACGACCTCCGAACCATTCAGACATCCAACGTTCCAGCTTTATAATGAATGTCAAATACTTACAGTACGTCAACTGTTTATTCTTCATACAATACTACAGAAACACAACTCCCTACAGTACAACCCGTGCAAAATCACAGTAACAAAATGGCTGCAAACTAAAGCCTATGAAGAAACACAAAATCTGTTTCTTAGGCCCATATAAATAAATACAGTATTAAATCTGTTTCTTAGGCCCATATAAAAAAATACAGTATTAAATCACAAATAAATACCAAAATAACATACACACAAATACAAATTCATTTATGTACAGTAAAATAAGAAATATTTTATATTTTTTATAAGAAATATGTAAAAAATTAGAATTACAGAAATAAGTGTTCACGAGTAAATTAAATAGTTTTAGAAATTTATTGTGCACTCTGATGTGTGTGAATCCTGATCCCCAAAACACAAGTTAAATCTTAAATCGAGGATCAGAGTCCATCACCTTTTTTTGGAAATCATTATTTGTACTACTAAATTGATGTCATTTATATGTCTTTATCGATTAATGTCATTAATCTGTGTAAATAAAGCTATATTATATTAATCAACTTAAATAGAATATAAGTGACATTATTTAAAGTTTTAATTTTTGCCCACAATTATGTTAACATGAGCTTCAAAGTAATTTTTAGCATAAGAATCATTTAGTTTTAGAGTTACTTTAGTAACTATTTTCCAATGAGTCACGTATACTTTTGATGTACTCAATTTTAGATATTGGTTACAAATGTTTTATAAATAAAAATATTTTTTTTATACTATATGGGCAGTTTTCCTCTAGGGGGCAAATATATACAGACCTGATACATCCAATCGCAAAGTAAATTCTCACAGGAAATTAAATACGTTAGAATAAAATAATAAACACATAAAAGTGATATGCGTGGTGTGTGCATTAAATCACGATTTCATCAGCACCACACCCTCTGAGACTTTACACTTCAGATTTTTTTGAAAATTTGAATTTTCTCACAAGCATGGCCGGAACACTAACTTTAAGTGTTATTTTGTACGCAGGGAGACCGCCAGCCGTTATTGAACTGAGAAACTCAACTGGGTATTTCGTGGTGTCATTTTTATCCACTACCTTATCAAAGGTAGTATATTACCACTTCATCTCCAAGAAAATCAGGTATATTTTTTTCATTTATTGTACCAGCTTGTTCATTTTTAGGGCCTAAAATAGTGCATTCATATAACCACGAATTTTTCCGAGTGGGTATTTTATGAATATCTTCAAATATGGAATCAATAAGTTTCATCTCGGAGCTGACCACTTTGCCGTGTAATTAAGGAATTCTGATCTGACCAATCTCTTCAAGAAGGATACCTTCCATAACTTTTAGTAATATTTCACAAAATTCTTGATTTGAATAGGAACAACTGCCAAGCTCAGCTCAGGCAGCAATCCTGAAACAATTATGCTTCATCAAATTTAGTGTAACAAAACATGTTGATATTTTTGTTCTGACCAAATCGATTGGTATTTTTAACATAGTTTGTGCTGTCTATCCGCCAGGATAAAATGTGAAGATGCCACTGCTAGGGTAACATTGCCCTAGCAGTAGCATCTTCACATTCTTTTTCCTCTCTTTCTTCATTTTTTGTCGTATCCAGCTTTTTCGAGTGCCTCCTGGAGCATCTAAGTAAAACAGCTTCCCTTCCCTTACCTAAGGAACCACCTTACTAAATTTTTGTCTTTGTTCCTATGCAAATTTAGATGCGCTCTAATTAATTATATTAGTCAAGTCGATAAAACGGTTGTGTATTTCAGCTATATCTTCTCGATTAGTGCCCGTTGGAATGGATTCTGCTAAGGAAACAGGTAGACCGTAGTCAGCTAGAAATTTGCATCCCATCGAAAATACAATATCTCTATGGAACATACCTATATGGAACGGAAATTATTGATTGCTCTTTCATCTAATGGGCTCATATTACCCTCCACATTGCGCCTAAGCCTAATCAGCTGATAAGAATGTTATGTAGTTTTCTGATCTGAGATGGCACAATAAACAAAAATAATAGTAGTGAATAGGTAACTGCCGTAAATTTCTGAAACCGTTGACGAAGGATGCTCTTCAACATCAATAGTTTTTATAAAGGAAAAAGAAGTTAGTTTTCTAACAACGTGGAATAATAGGCGCAAACAATATCATTCTCCACTATTCGGTGTACTATGTACTATGTATACTCTGCCAAGAGCAGCATCTGACCACAGTATTTTTTTTCTATAACAGACTATAACAGAGTTCGTAGCGCCTCCGAGTCAAAAGTTGTACTAATTAGGAATCTTAAAATGTATAAAAATTGTCACAGTATGGCGGCGCTTCCTTCCTCTCCTTTGCGTAATATTCGTAGCTTACGTTTGTCGTGCTCTTTTATATTTTTTTACTCTTCAGGCTTCTTTCGCAAAAAAATAATATGTAAACACCCTTATTTACTTTAAAATATGTTTAATTTTCGCGATTATTACTCATTTTAAAATAAACAAATTTAAATTAACTACCCGAAAAATCGTTAAACACTCGGTATACGTGATTAATCCGATTATTATTTCTTTTTCATTTAAATTATTTTTTTTTTACTTTTTTTTTACTTTTTTAAACATAAAACTTGGCGTTCATGGCGTTATTTTCTTCCTCTACCTTATCAAAGAAAGTATATTTCCTATCACCACTAACACTTCGTTATACCACTTTACCTCCAAGAAAAACTGCAAACATTTTTCATCGCACCAGCTTGATTAGTTTTAGGAGTCAAAATAGCGCTTCACGTTCACATAAATAAGGTTTTCCATAATTGGTATCTTATGAAATATTGAAATAATAAGTTCTATCTCGGATCTGACTACTTTTCCAAGTATTTTAGAAATTATTTACTCGCCAAGTCTGACCATTCTGTTCAAGAAGAAAACCTTCTTCAAATTTTAATAACAACTTATATTGATTGATAGCTTTATATTTTTCATCTGGGTATGGCTCCAGTAAGAATATTTCAAAGAGGCGTTAATTTTATCAGCCCTAGTCACTCGATTTAAAACTGGTACAGTTTGTCTGAATTCACTTGAGAATAAAATTATAATACTCCTGGCATCTCGATGAATGTTTTCCCGCAACGTTCTATCAATGGCCTCTGTGACTTTTTTATGAGATATGGTAGGTTCATCCTATACGATAAGACATCCATACAGAAATAATTTTGCTTTGTCTGACAAAGCAAAATTGTTCCTGTATTGATGCCTTATCTCATGTAACAGAACATATTGTTGTTTTTTTTTCTGTCCAAATCGATTGGGATTTTAAACATTGCGTGTGTCGTCTTTCTGCCAGGAGGTAATTTGACAGCAATACCTGATGCCACTTCAAGAGCGATCTTCTTTTGTCGTTTCAATTCAGCTAGAATCACCCTTGTCTGAAAGGTTTTCCAGTGCCTTCTGGAACATCTAAAAACAGTTTGGTTACTTAAAGCGCCATTGGACCACCTTTCTAAATATTTAACTTTGTTCCATTATAAATTTGGACTTTGCGCTCTCATTAACAAAACACACTAAAATGGGAACAAAATGATTGTACCTCTACTGCGTATGATGCATCGAGCCGTAGCAGATTTAAACGCACGTCGAAATTTTTATAATAATATATATTCTATTAGTACGTATTTTACCTTGCATTTTATTTTTGTAAAAATATTTAATGTACAAATACCCTTTTACCAATATTTTAATCAGGTGTGGAAGTATTTGAAATCAAAAATAGCCTATGTCCTGCCCAGACCAAATATCTATACAACAAAAAAAAATAATTATAATCGGTCCAGTGGCTTAGAAGATGTGCCGGTACAAACATACAAACAGACAGACAAAAATTCAAAAAATTGTAGATTCGTTTTCTATTAATTATTTAAAGCTCTCCTGCATAATTTTTAAAAGTAAATAAAGTAAATTAGATTAATAGATAAATAATATAGACGGATAGATAACCTCAAATATATTGGAGTAGTACCTAAAAAGTCTAAAAAACCTTTTTTTTTTTTAATTTACGAATAGTAAATATATTAATCAAAATATTGAATTAAATCACTACTGAATATTACCTATCAGCACATATATAAATCACACTCATATGAAACTAAAACTGTTTTTTTGCCGTGTGATTCCAGTTTAGAATAGGATCACCCTGGTACTGATGGTGTCGTAAGAGGGGACTAAAGTACGTGTGAGAGAGTTATATTGTCAGCAATGCCAACACGCAGACTCGACCGGATTACCACCCCCGGCATTTGAAACCAGCGTTAAGTTGGGCTTTGGCCACTACGTTTCACATTAGGTAATGGCGGGCCCCGGGACCCATCAATCTTACAGGACGGCAACACTCCTGTACCTCCACTGGATTTACACGGGGCCGTGGGCGACGGTGATCACTTACCATCAGGTGACCCGTACGCTGGTTTGCCGTCTTTTCCATAAAAAAAAGAAAAGAAAAAAAAAAGACACGTGTGTTAATGTAGACACTAGAAGCATGTGGATAAAAACTATGAACATGAAAACAGTGAACAGAGGCGACCGCTGCAACTTCATGCGACTTCAACCGCTACAACTTTATACTGTAACTTGTGTGATGAATCTTAAAATTTCACTCTCATATTTTTATCATAACGAGCCTAAAGAAGAATAGCTTCAAAAATAAAGACAAATATAATAAGCTGATTGATAAGAGTTGTTTTTATGTAATGTATTATCATATTTTAATCGTATTTTTAAATGACACACCATTATTTTAGACTAGCAACCTGCCCGCGGCTTCGCCCGCTTGATTTACACTATTTTATTTACTAATATCAACAACTTTTTTGTTCTGATAAAATTATCACTTTTGAGACTTTTTTTTTGAGACAACATAAAAAATAAACATAAAAATTTCTGCGAAATTAATAAAATTTATGACGACTTAATTTTTTTTTATTTTTTTAACCGATTTAAATAAATCAAACACTAAATGTTAAGTGCAATTGTCATAATATAATACTGAAAACTGCATTTGAATCTAATTAGCCGTTTCCGAGTACAAACGCACATACAAACAGATAAATACATAAACAGACAGGCAAAAAAGAACACTATTTTGGGCCCTATTTCATTAATAAAGGTTTCTTTTTAATATACCTTTCAAGTATAGAAAATGATTTTACATTAGATGCGTATCATACCGTGACCAATACTTATTAATTATTGTCAAATGTACTATAATCGTTAATACTATAATCAATATCTTTATGCGATAGCACATCACCTATATATAGACATACTAATTTAATTTCAATATTAGTCACAATATTGACCAACCATGAAGCTTCTACTGTTCTTCCTTGGGCTTGCTGTCGCTTGTGGTGAGATTATTAATTGCCTAAAAAAAATATTTTTCGTACATTCCTGATTCACATGGCATTCAGGTAATTGTGAACAAAGGGTAATAATTGTCTTTACGCAGTTTTGTGTTTTGGTAATATTCACCTAACGTCTACTAAAACACGATGTTGCTAAAACACGATATATACTGCGTTTAACTCTCAAAAGAAATTTTAAGAAACACCCGCTGTCCCGGAATTACCCGATTGCTCCATTAGTTATTTTTTTATAGCTGCATTAAACACTCCTATATAAAATTAGTTTTTTCTTTACAATGATACAAATTGTATAAATATATATTTTTATTTAATTTACAACATTAAGCTATTTTATATTTAATATTTTATATTTTATATTTAATATTTTCAATTTAAATATTTAATGTTTCATTTCTTCGCTCTGGTAATAAGGCAAAGCGCGGCGTTGAGTTCCGCCACTCAACACGCAATGCCTCAAATTCGGCGGAAAGTGGGGAACGGAAGTGGAACGGAGTGTCATAACACTAGGTTTCACTTCCATTCCCTCTGCCTACCCTGCCTAGTGCGGGATACAGCGTGAAGCTGAGAAATTAAGCTATTTTATATCAACAGATCGCTGTTAGATCGCTATTATTGTTTTCTTTTTTTATTTTTATGTAAAAATTTTGAACACGATTGATAAGTAAAAATATAAAAATGTAGATATCCATAAAACAAAAATACAAAACATAAAGTAAAATAAGATAATAATTGTTTTCAGCCACTGCACACGAGCCAGGACTACGGGGTAAGTACGCAGTTGCATATAATTCTTTGAAGAGTCTATAATAAATTATAATAAAATAAGATAAAACACTAAATTTACGTATTAAAAATAGAAATATATTAAATAAAAATATTTTTTTCCAGTCCGATTCGACCTAGGATTTGGTGTTGGCACAACCTTTTTCTTTGAAATACCCTACAATATGAGGAGCGCGGTTCAGCAGAGATGGTCTCTTACTGAACGAGTGGCCGGATCGCGTGACTCCCTCACTCTCCTCTGTCCAAATGACCGCCATGTCTGTGCATACTACGACGACAATGGTTTTATTGCTGGTTTACAAATAGCAGTATGTACAATGTGTATAAATATTTATTTTAAAGACAGACGCAGACAGGTCAAGTGAAATACTTTATCTGTAACACTATCCATAACTTTGATCGATTAACTCGAAAGTGTCCGTCAGTCCCATAAAATGTTATCATTGGCTTAAAAAACAAATCTATTCAAATATAACTTTACAAAGACGTTACGACAATATACATAAGCTGCCCGTGCCTCTACGATAACAAAGAATTAGACGGATAGCAAAATTATATTATTCTTTTAGCTTCACGGTGTATCCTGCACGAGGCAGGGTAGGCAGAGGGAACCCGGTAACCTAGTGTTAAGATACTCCGTTCCACTTCCGCTCCCCACAAAATTATATTGTTCTTGGATTTAATGATATACCTTTACCTCGTGCAAAAGGTGAAGTTTAAGGGAAACTCGTTAACCTATACATATAACCATACTTACATTTGTCAAATTCAAATTCAATTAATTGATTATTAAAATCATTTGTAGTTTTATCCTGATTATTCGCCAAGTTCCGCCACTCAACACGCAATGCCTCAACATTGCGTGTTGAGTGGCGGAACTCAACGCCGCGCTTTGCCTTATTACCAGAACCAAGAAATGAAACATTAAATATTTAAATTGAAAATATTAAATATTTCATTTTCTCGACCGGGGATCGAACCCAGAACCTGTCGGTTACAGTCGCACGCTTGTGCCGCTGCCCCACGGCCTCTAATAAATATTTAAAAATATATGTGCGTTTCGGATGTTTCTTTTTATTATTTTTATACATTAGTCAAGATGAATGACGCCAAATATAATAATGAAATTTGTAATTATGTAATTAGGTGCGTCAAGATGAATTTACCGACGCCATTTACGACTGGTCAGTTCAAGGATTCTACGAATGGGAGCCCGCACCACGAAGCGGTCCCGTTGTCAAATACTGGGCTATTCAGCAATTCTTCGTTTCTGAAGGTATGTTTTATTGTTACCTTTACATAAGGAACCATTTTTCGACAAACTGAGATAGTACGCTTATAATAATTCGGTAATACTTACTTAGCTTCACGGTATATTCCTCGCAGGATAGGCAGAGAGAACGGAGCGCCAAACGCTACGGAAACAAACAGTATAATATTAAAAATAAAAACGATTTAAATAATTTAATAAAGAAATACAAACAATACAAAATGTTGATGTAAGTCTATTTCTTGATTAGCATACCTGCAGTTGAGCGCAGAGCAACGTCGCGCCAGTTACAACGACCAGAAACTATTACAAGAACATGCTATATGGGTAAACGGTTTCAATGGAACAATTGACCAAATCAACGACCAACAGAGCGAAATCGCCAACAGCATCTATACCGAACAAGCTTGTATACTTTGGATGGGTAAGAATTTAATTTCATCAATTGAGTAGTCGAGAAACACTATAAAATTGAGTAGCTACTTGGTGCATTTAAATTTATCAAACTTACACGAAAAATAAAGATGAATAATCTACGTTCACTATGAGTTATCTTTACTTTGAAACAATTGACAATAGCTTTTTTTATTTCTCAATTTATTCTTACTTGAAGTTATTTGTTAGCAGAGCGGCACAGCGCCTTATTAAAATCGTAAGGCTATAGGCTATATTCCTCTGACACAGTGGATATGATTAATTTCCTCACCCCAAAACTAAATATTGAGTTACACGCTATGTTTAGAAAAGTAGACTGGAATATGGGAAACGGAGTGTTTTTACTTAACTATATTTCTTTTGGGTAGGCCCAGCCGTATTCAGAATACAGAGTAAATTAATTAAATGTGCTTAGAAATAAAGAAATTTTACAAAATTCACGCCAGGTTTACTACTTAGGCCTTTATGTATACAGGTCGTCATTACTACTACAATATGAGCGCAGAACTCCCATGTGCAGCTGACACCTTGTACCCATGGTTCCCATTGGTACACAACCGAGAGCTGATCGGTACTGGCCTTATCATTTATGGAAAGCTGCCCATTAAAGAAGGAGAACGTAACTGGTTCGAAAGACCACCCAGGCTGGCAGTTCAGGTAACTACTACTACTATACTAGCCATTTATTAAAAAATAACTCGTAAAATAAATCTTTTAGTAGTAAGGTGTAATCATAATATTGGTTACTGATTTTTATCGTAGCTTCGTGCTATATCCCTAGCAGCGTAAACATTTCGTGATATTGATTTATATGGTAATTTAATTTCATAGCGTAATTATTTACTAATCATATGAAGTACTATTTGAATAATCATGAATTATCGATATCGTATTGGCTACAAAAATAATTTGTTTTGATATTCACATTCACACGATATCGCACTTTTAAAGTGGTTGTGTGAGAGTGAGATTTGAAGTTTCTATATTCTTTTTTAATACGTATACGTATATTTCACTCAATCACATATCCTTCTTGCAAACATAAATAAAATAGTTTTTTTTTGTTTAGGCGATAGTACCACACGGGCCACAATGTCTGTACGACCTAGCTGATAACCCTGGACTTATCACTCTTCACATCTACTATATTAGGAGGCCTTGGGCACTCAACTGTCTTTTTCAATAAATATATTTGAGAATTTTACAACTCATCTACGAGCTTACAAAATAATATGATGTATGCTTTTTTACACCTGTAAAAATATTGTTACAGTTAATATATACATATATAACAATAATATAATCGTCATTTCTTTTATTTATTTAAACTTTGTTGACTCTTTAAATCTATATACTAAGATATATTAAAACACATCTTATAGGGGACGTTTATAACATCAAAATAGTATTTTATTATTTCTTTGTCTCTTTATCTGTTTATATATACGTTTGAACGCGGAATAAATGACTAACCAGATTTAACTTGTTTTTAACTTCCTTCGACATTAATGGTTTGTTTTATTTATATCGATTGATAAATTAAGCCAATTTAAAATATTGAGTT
Organism: Eueides isabella; assembly: GCA_019049475.1. Lineage (NCBI taxonomy): Eukaryota > Metazoa > Arthropoda > Insecta > Lepidoptera > Nymphalidae > Eueides > Eueides isabella. The sequence continues at coordinate 4,006,284 of CM032400.1, forward strand.
CGAGAAAATTGCTGCAACTATTTAAATTCATTTAGCTCAAATTTTGGTTTTTAATGTATAGATATTGTTTTAAAGAAATAATTTTATTACAATAAGAAAATCGAGATTAGAAAATAAAATAAAATAGTGTAATTCAAGAGGGCGCAGCCGCGGGTGTGTCGACAGTTTATAATAAAACAATACATATTCAGTACCTTTTTAAATATTTTTTTTCAATAAATATATTTAAGAAGTTTACAACTGATATAAAAGCTTCAAGGATAATATTATATTAATTAATTATACGTGTCACAATAATATTACAAATAATACTTATATGAAATTATAATCCTATTATTCATTTTTTTTTTAATTATTTAATATCATCATCGTTAGTCTATGAATATTTATAAAAATATCATGAAGATTTAAACAATTATACTATCTAATTGACAAAATATGGATACCTTTTAACTATGAAATACTTTCTTGAAAAAAAAAAGATAAAATAATTACTTCAAGCATCCCTCTAGAAGTGCAGTGTTAATTCGCTTGTAAGCACTCAACAAGATAGTACCTTCAGTCTTAGTCACTTGAATGAATACTTTAATAAGTACTGAGTTTGTCCTACTGTCGCTTTTAAGGCAGTGTTGACTATCAAAAAACTATATTAAAATTTTTTTTGTGTTTCAGTTTAGGTGAAAAAATGGTAGTTTTTAAAAAGTTTCTTAATATCGATATACTCGTACAATGTGCCTCGTTCGTATCGATGATCACTGCCGGTTTTCACAGTATTAATCACAAAGACATCATTTTATATTTGCTGTTTCGCCGACATGATAAAATCTATTTCATTTCTGACATTACAATCCGGACTCATCCAGGTCTACTTCCGCTGTTGGGGTTTCTTGAGGAAACAGTTCATCATGTAGAGGCTCTCTTTCTCCATGAAATTAACCAACATTTTGCCTCTGACGTTCCATTGCCCAACTCCAAATTGCCCCACTCTCAACTCATCGCCGCAACGTTTCCCCAGCGATGGGTTTTGCAGCTATGCATGGCTTTAGAGATATCCTCATACATAGCTTCCACTTCGCTGTCAGGGTGTACCGAGGTCGGAGCATAAACCTGTATTACATTCAACCAATATCGTTTCGATATTCTGAGTATCAGGCGTGCTACCCTGCTCGTATATTAAGGACTGACGCAAAATTAGTAGAGTTGGAAGAAGCTATAAGTACTGGGATATTATTGGGTTCTCCGAAGTCCGAAGAAAGAGGGAGGACACGATAAATATAAATAGTTATAATCATAAACCATGATTCGTAAAAAAAAAACCGACAACTTACTTTATAGTAGGTATATAATTTAGATTTTTTTTGTTTTACATGTTAGTTTCTTTTATGCTTTTTTTACGGAAAAGACAAGGCAAACGAGCGTACGGGTCACCTGATGGTGAGTGATCACCGTCGCCCACGGCCACGTGTAACACAGGAGCTACAGGTGCGTTGCCGGCCTTTAAGGTGGAAGTAGACGCGCTTTTTGAAGGTACCCATGTCGTATCGACCTGGAAATACTGCCGCGGGTAGGTCGGCCTGGAAATACTGCCACGTTACATTTCATAAAATTGTAAATATGTAAATATTTTTATTTACAAATTTAAATCATATTTATTATTACTAATATGTATATTATGACCCTAACTAACAAAAAATCTAACCAAATAATAAAAACAGTCTTTTTCACTAAACATAATGTTTATAAAATAAAAAATTTTGGGGGTTGCCCGTAGCGACCCCTGCCAGCCCTCTAGAGGGCTGCAACGTTCCATCAACCACAATGTGCACCACACGAGCGCGCACTGATAGGGCGTCCCCCCAAGGCGACGCGCACCAGTGCGTCCCCACTGGTGCGACAAGTGGAGACGAATGCGGCGTTGGGGACCGCCACCCAGCACGCCATGTCCGGAGCGGCGGGAAGTGGAGGACGGAGCTACAAATAGCTACGTGGAATGTAAGAGGAGGGTTGGAAGAAAAGACGAATGAATTATTAGATGTGATGGAAGACAGAGATCTGGATGATGTGACTGAGACCAAGCGAAAAGGTAATGACACGGCCGATTTACCTGGCAACCGGATCGCTCTCTGGGCCGGCATACCAGCGAGCGAGCGAGCGAGCGAGGGAGTCGAGGAGTAGGCGTGTTATTGTCTTCTCGGTTGGTTAGTGCAATAATAGAGACAAGGCGATCAACTCGAGGCTGCTTTGGGTGCGCTTCAAGCTGGGGATAACAAGAGTTTTCTTGTTAGCGGCGTATGCGCCGGTATCCTCAGCTCCATTATGCGAACTCGAAGAGTTTTGGGAGAGTGTGAGGGACGTTCTAGGTAGTGTTAGACAGAATGAAAAACTAATAATATGCGGTGATTTGAACGGATGGGTCGGAACTGCGCGTAGCGGTTACGAAGGAGTGCTAGGGAAGTACGGTGATAAGAGAATGAACGAGGCTGGAAAGCTTATATTGGAAATTTGCAAGGAAAAGAATTTGTTTGTGGCAAACACGATGTTTGACAACAAACAAATTCACATGTATACGTGGGAGCGAACGGAAGAGAAAAGTATGATTGATCTATTCCTAGTGGATCAGCGTATTCGTAGCCAAGTTATGGACACGCGAGTGTTTAGGGGTGCTGAATTGGGAACGGACCATTATCTAGTCGTAGCTAGAATAAGGGGTCTGTTCGCAGGTTGGCGCAGCCGCACTGGTTGTCCAAGCTTGGCACTGAATCATCGCATAAGAAGCTGGAAGCTTCAAGATCCACCGGTTAGAGAGGAATATCAAGAAAGAGTTTCCAAAAAGTTAGACAGCTACGAATCTGGAGGTGAAAATATCGAAGTATACTGGCAGAACCTAAGGAATTGTATGACGGAAATAGCGGCAGAGGTATGTGGTAAAGGGAAAAGAGGCTTTAACAAAAAGCGAGATGAATGGTGGGATGATGAAGTGAAAGATGCAGTAGGAAAAAAGAGGAAAGCATGGCTGGATTATAAAGCCTCGGGTAAGGATAAAAGCATGAGAGAGATAAGAAAGAAAGAGTATAAGCTGCAAAAACACCAAACGAAAGTACTGATAAAGATGAAGCGTGAAAACTCTGAGAAAGAAAGAGATGAAAGGTTAACGAACAACTTTCGGGAAAACACAAAGCTTTTCTGGCGAGAAGTGGGTGGTTCCCGGAGTTGCTCGCTAACCTGTAGAATGAAAGGGGTGCTTTCGAAAGACGGTGAACTTTTAACTGAACAACCACAGGTTTTGCAGCGATGGGCGGAATTTTACAAGGAGATGTATGAATGTGATGACGCTGCCTCAAGTAACAGCGATACACCGAGTTTTGATGTAGCGGACGGCGAAATCAGTATAAAAGAAGTTGAGAGTGCCATACGAAGATTGAAATGTGGTAAGGCAGCGGGAGCAGATGGAGTTACTGCCGAGATGTGATGTGGGCCACGCGACTTGGACCTGTTCTGGTTTCTGTGCAATTTATGCTGGAAATCCGGGGAGGTCCCAGACGATTGGCGAGGTGCAGTCATCGTGCCTTTGTATAAAGGCAAAGGTTCACAGATAGATTGCGCAAGCTATAGGGCTATCAGTTTGATTAGCTTAGGTAGTAAAGTGTATGCTAAAATATTAACGAGAAGAATGCAAGATAGATCTGAAAGGCTGTTGTGGGAGGCCCAGGGAGGCTTTAGACCTGGAAGAGGTTGTATGGATCAGATCTTTTCCCTCCGCATGATTACGGAAAAATTTTTGGCAGTGTAACCAAAAATTATTCTGTGCTTCTGTGGACTTGGAAAAGGCATTTGACAGGGTTTTAAGAAAGAGATTATGGGAGATACTGCCCCAGCTGCAATGTGAGCGGACCCTTGCTGCAGGCTGTAAAGGAGCTGGCATGTCGCCTTGGTTTGACATCCAATCGGGTGTTAAAAAAGGTAGCACCATGTTAGCCTGGTTGTTCAATTTGTATTTGGAAGCTTTCTTCATTGGAGTGAGACAAAGCGACATGGGAGTGAAAGTAGGTACCTCGAATATAAATTGCCTGTGCTTATTGCATCATCAGAAAGCGTTAGCGTTACCACTCTGAAAGAAAGATGCGCGAATAATGGTCTAAGCCTGAATAAGACGAAGGTTCTGGTATTTGAAAGAAATTAAGAAAGAACAGTTTGCAAGGTCAGTGTAAATGATAAGATATTAGAACAAGTGAATGAGGTAGTATATCTGGGAAGTATGTTTAGTAGAGAAGGTAGATACGAAATGGATGTGGAAAGGCGTATTGCTGCCGGTAACAGAGATAACGGTGCCTTAGCTGCATTGTTGAGACTGGCGAAACGTCAGCATAGCTGCGCGTTTGGCCGTACACAATGCAGTGTTGGTATCGACACTGTTATACGGCAGCGAAACGTGGGTATAACAGAAGAAGAATGTAAGAAAGATGATTGCTGTAGAGATGCGATCTCTTCGTCGGATATACGGAGTCAGTTTATCTGATCGCATGTCCAATAAAGAAATACACAGAATGGCAGGTACTAGCGTGAATGTCACAGTGAGAATGAAGAAGAACGTGCTCCGGTGGTTTGGGCACGTCGAGAGAATGAGTGAAGAAAGAAGTGGTAAGAGAGAGAGGGGGAGACCTCGGTTGACCTTCGAAAACACAGTATCAACGATACTGGAAGAAGGTCACGTAAAAAGCATGAGGACCCCCCGGAGGGCATGTATGAAGAGGTAAATGACAGAGGACGAGGCGAAAGAGGTATGCCGAGACTGTAGCGTTTGGCGCTCCGTTCTCTCTGCCTACCCCGCTAGGAATATAGCGTGAAGCTAAGTATAAAATAAAGAACGATTTAGTGCTCACATTAGTGGGTTTTCATCAAAAACGGCCCCTACTCCCCGGCAGACCTGCTATCTACGATAACGGCTATGGTAGCGGCAGAGCAGGGGGTGCAAAGAATCACCGGGTAAGATCCGGCTACCAACACCGACGACTTGATCTGGCAACATATAACACGCGTATATTAAGGACTGACGCAAAGTTAGTAGAGTTGGAAGAAGCTATAAGTAGGTGACACTGAGATATTATTGGGTTCTCCGAAGTCCGAAGGGAGACACGAGAGAGAGGGAGGACACGATGACCCTTAAGCCCGGTAACTTGCTATACCACTAGGAGGGCGAAAAACAGTTTCTGGGCGGTGTCGGGTATATCGTCCACAAGTCCTTTGTTAACAACGTGGTTCGAAACCACGGTAATGTATCGAGCAGGGTAGCATACCTGATACTCAGAATATCGAAACGATATTGGTTGAATGTAATACAGGTTTATGCTCCGACCTCGGTACACCCTGACAGCGATGTGGAAGCTGTGTATGAGGATATCTCTAAAGCCATGCATAATGAATATAAAACACTTGTACTGTGTGGTAAGTGTAAAACTAGTATTAACGGGAGTTATAGATTTTTTCTACATATTATAAAACAACCAGAATCATTGTTTTAATCTCAACTCAGTTTTTTACCATTTTACGTATTTTAAATATTTTTTACACCTACTTTTATTTTCATATTAAATACTTGACATGTGAAACACCCTTAAGCCACGTTGCTTTCCAACTACGGTAGTATATTATAAAAACACTGTTCAATATATCTTTATTCTAGAACACAGATATCACAAAGATTTTTTAATAAAATATGACGATCGATCGAAGTTGTTGATACGGTTATTAATTAGATATTTTCACTAAACTTAATAATTTTTGTTCCGTTGTGAGAGTTGATGTTTTATTCAGTTTCTGGTTTTGTTAAGTTTAAAGTTATTTGTATCATGTTTTGTTTTATTATATGAAATTTGAAAATATGAATTCTCTTGAATCTATCTTTTGAATTCTCATAATTAATAATTGAATAACAGAAAAAAAAATCTTGTTATCTTCATAGTTTATTAACCTTTTCTAAAACATGTCCAGTTTCGTTGCAATTATTCGCTACTTTAACTAATCTCATTGAAAGTATAATTAATAAAAAAAAATGCTGTTTCTATTTTTATATTATTTACAACAGACTTTCACACAATACACAAAAATACAGTGCGGCTGGTTACTATGTATATATAGATATAAATCTTAAATTAAATAGAAATATTAAAAAAGTAAAAACTAAAGTAAAACTTTTAGGAACCGTGTTCTTTATTTACATTTTGTCTCACGCCCAAATGAATACATCCAATGAAACCATACATTTATATTCTTGATAAATATGCTAGGTTTGTGTTAGGCAAATCCAGATTATAAATAAGTCCAAAAAAAACTTCTAAGTTATGTTACTTGAAGAATGGCGATGATCATCAGCAATTAAGTGATACAATACCATATTGTGTGATTTAGCATTTCTAGCAGATTTCATTGGTAAACAGAACACCTTGAATCTGGAAATGCAAAGTAAAAACAAAACATTATTAGAATCTGAATGAACTCTTTTGTTTCATTAAAATTTCAAGCAGTATCTATTTATATTTGTAATTAAAAACAAAAGGTTTCTATGATTTACGAACATTAAAGATCACATGTAATAACACCCTGTCTATGTTTTCAAGGCAGAGATGTATACAGCAAAAATTCAGTCAGTGGTATAAGATTTTGAAATTCGTTTTAGAGATTTCAATAAACTTGAAAACTTAGTCGAATTTATCAATTATCCATTCAATGATATTATTCATAACACCTTTAAAACATTCAAATAATTTGCAGAAATATGGACGATTTTTTTCTTACAAATGAAATGATTGCTATACGTTGTGATGTATTTTTGAAAACGAGGTAAACTTCAAATTAAGGTTTCTGGCCATTGGTGTGCAATGACAAATATTCAAATTTAAAAATGTACTGAACAGCTGCTGCTGTAAACGCAGAGTAAATGGCGTTCCAGATTGATTGATGCAAATACATTGAATTCTATAAGGTTTACCATTTTCAATTATAGGCCAGACTTTAAGAACCTAGCAAACATTCTTCAAATGAAAGTTTCACATCAATATTTTCCTTATTTAATATAGTTGGAAATAAATAAACAATAGTTACTACTTTCGTTTTATATAGGTATGACTTATACACAATATATACAGCGTTCATAGAATTGTCATTTCGCTTATGAAGACATGATATAACTAGACATTATACATTAGAAAGCCTGTGCGAATAGAAGATGTGTGCGTTTAAAAGTTGACATAAATATCAACCGACTTCAGAAATGAATTTACCAAATTTAAAGAACAATAGTGTTACGTGAGCGTGCCGTGAATAGCAAATAAATAGAACTCGATGAAAAATGATTTACCATATGATTTAATTCTTTCCAACCTTTTATTGTATTTGATTATAACCGTATAATTTTTAAATTTTATACATTACCATTACCTATAGATTCTACCTATAGAAAAATGTAAAATGTCACGAGAGGAAAGTGCTATTTCATTACATTTAGAATGTTTGAGAAACTCAAATATTATGTAATGATGTACAACAAATATTATGTGATTAAAATGTGTAACAATCGCGAAAATCACTCATTATTGTAATGATATTTAGTTATGTATAATGACACTAAAAATTTAAAAACATAAAAACAATTATAATCAGATGATTGATAAGAGTCGTTTGCAAGTAATGTATTATCATATTTTAATCTTCTTTTTAAATGACACAATTTTATTATAGACTAGCGGCCTGCCCGCGGCTCTGCCCGCTTGAATTACACTATTTTATTTACTAATTTCAACTACTTTCGTGTTATGATAACATTCCCACTTAATTTACACATTAACAACTAAGACTTTGACTCGACTTTAATATTTTAAATTGGCGTTACTTTTTTTAACCGATTTAAATAAAACAAACACTACTTGATAGCTATATTGAGGTTGCCATAATATAATAGTAAAAACTGCATTTAAATCTGCACAGACAAACGGATAAATAAAGATAAACAGGCAAAATTTTCAAAAGTCACTATTTTGAGCTCTATTTCATTAATAGTGGATCTGAACTATAAGAAATATTGAGATGCTGTCTTAACAAAAGTTATTGAGCGTGATGAGCATTTTACATTGACTTATTAAAATTGAAGCTCTGGAACATCTCATGTACAATCATAACGATCCAGCTAAAGTATAAGAAATGATGAAGTGATGTTTAAATAGAAGTTATTGAGCGTGATGAGCATTTTACATTGATATATTAAAAACTAAGATATAGAACATCCCATGAGCAATCATGATGGTCCAGTTTAAATATAAGAAATTATAAAATGATGTTTTAACAAAAATTGTTGACACTTTACATTCACATATTAAAAACGAAGATATGGAACATCTCATGAACGATCATAAATAACAAAATATGGAATTGATTAAAGATGTGCAGCTTGATAAATATTTTTATTCACATAATAAAATATGGAATATTTTTAAAGAAATATAAATTATAACAATGAACATAAAATTGCTTATCTAAAGTTGTACATTATGATGGGTAATTTTTTTTTTTTAGATTCACGCTGTATCCCGCACTAGGCAGGGTAGGCAGAGGTAACGAAAGTGAAACCTAGTGTTATGACACTCCGTTCCACTTCCGTTCCCCACTTTCCGCCGAATTTGAGGCATTGCGTGTTGAGTGGCGGAACTCAACGCCGCGCTTTGCCTTATTACCAGAGCGAAGAAATGAAACATTAAATATTTAAATTGAAAATATTAAATATTTGATTTCCTCGACTGGGGATCGAACCCAGAACCTGTCGGTTACAGTCACACTCTTGTGCCGCTGCGCCAGACCCAGGCCGACAGGTAAATTTAATTTAAATTGCTATATTAAAATAGTGGTAAGAGTAGGTAATGTACTCGTAGTACACTAAATATTATTACAAAAAAATATGCAAGGTAAAAAGAAGTACTAATAGAATATATATTATTTAAAAAATCGACATGTTTTTAAATTTGCTACGACTCAACGCATCATACGCAGTAGAGGTAATATGATTTTGTTGTCACTTTGGGTAATTGAAGATGATATCGGATGATTTTGGCCGTATGATTCCAGCTTAGAATAGGATCACTCTGGTACTGATGGTGTCGTAAGAGGCGACTAAAGTACGTGTCGTAGAGTCACTTACTTATCTTCACGCTATATCCCTAGTGGGGTAGGCTTGGGTCACGCACCACTGACCACGCGGGGAGAGCTGTATTTAACCTTACTACGGCAAATGGATTGTCTCAATTGGTTGAGTCGCACACGGGAATCCCGGATGTGGACAACCACAACGCCTCCTTATTGGGCCTTCTGCTGACTACACGTCCAGAACAGTACCAGGTTGTCGTCGATATCCCCCTAAGGTACCACTTCCTGGTTTGGAGTCCTGTGCCCATTAATCGTGTCAGTCGCAGAACATCAGCGACTCGTCGCGTATGGCACTACAAGTCAGCAGATTGGGATCGCATGCGTACATTTTACTTATCTTATCCCTGAGGGCCGGTTTGCTTCTCTTCTGATGATCCTAGTGCTTGTGCCGCTGCTGTCGCCGACGTGGTTCTACAGGGTATGGAACTTTATATTCCTAGCTCTGTAGTGCCAATCAGTGGTAAGTCACAGTCTTGGTTTGATACATCTTGCAAACTTGCTACTTCCGGCAAGCGCGAGGCATATCGAATCTGCCATTAAGGATCTGAAGGTGAAAATCTTAAAAAGAAAGTACAACCGTGTCTCTAGGTACTTTAAGTGGTAAATTGCCAGAGCAAGGTCCGAGCACATCGCTAAAATCGGCGAGAAGCTTGAGAGCTATCCGTCCGGAACTCGCCAGTTTTGGGCCCTCTCAAAGGCTGCGCTTGGCAACTTTAGCCAGCCTTCGCTTCCGCCGCTACGCACAGAAAATTACATCCTGGTCCATACGGCGAAAGAGAAAAACAATCTACTGGGCGCTCTCTTTCTTCTTCTTTTTTCTTTGCCTCAAACTGGGCGCTCGATGACCGAGGATCAACGCTGCCAACCATCCCGCGGTGTCAGAGCTCAATGCCTGACATTAAATTTAGTCAGAAAGCTGTTAGGCGAACTCTGTCTTCCTTGGACATCCACAACATCTGGACATCCATCTGGACATCTACAAGTCGAGTGGGCGGGTTGGCATTTCCCCTCTTGTGCTCCGTTCATGTGCTCCTGAGCTGACACTGGTGCTAACGCGTCTATTTCGGCACTCTTACTCAGTCGGCGTAGTCCCAGATTCGTGGAAGAGCGCTCTTATCCACCCGATTCCGAAGAAAGGCGATGGTTCCGATCCAACTAACTACAGGCCTATTGCTATCACCTCCCTGCTCTCAAAAGTTATGGAGAGCATAATAAATAGCCAGCTCTTAGTGTATTTGGAGGATCACCGATTGATTAACGATCGCCAATATGGCTTTCGTCAGGGTCGCTCAACCGGTGATCTTCTGATTTACCTAACCCACCGCTGGGCTGCAGCTATTGATAGCAAGGGAGAGGGCCTGGCAGTTAGTCTGGACATGGCGAAGGCCTTCGATCGTGTGTGGCACAGGGCGCTCCTTGCGAAACTTCCATCCTACGGGCTTCCCGAGAATTTATGCAAGTGGATCGCTAGCTTCCTCGCTGGGCGTAACATCAAGGTCGCTGTCATGCCAGTGAACGCCGGCGTCCCCCAAAGCTGCGTGCTGTCCTCTATGCTGTTTCGATGATATGTTGGAGAACTAACATACATTGTTATGCAGACGATAGCACTGTGGACGCTATATACTCCGGCCATGCAAGTCTTTCTCGGGAAAACGTCGACCAGTGCCGAAATCAACTTGTGTATTCCGTTGAGGCATCCCTCCACAATGTCTCCGTATTGGGTGAAAAGAACCTGGTAAAATTCAACTCTCAGAAGACACAAGTATGCGCGTTAACCGCTAAAAAAACCCCATTTGTCGTATAGTTTTCGAGAACACTCCCCTTGTAGCCGCGCCCAGCATCAGTATGGGCCTAAGCTATAGCAACGCACCTGTAGCCTCCCTGGTGTTACACGGGGCCGTGGGCGACGTTGATCACTCACCATCAGGTGACCTATACGCTCGTTTGCATGGCAAACGGAATTGTCTTCTCCATAAAAAAATAAAAAAAAATATATATCCACGGGGGAAGTCTTAATCTTGCGTCAGTGACAGTCCCAGTAGTTTAGGGCAGTTATCGGCTATAATGTTAATATTTTGTACAATCTCAATACTTCAAGATTGTGGAAAGACTACAAAACGTTTTTATACGGAACCTAATCCCAAATTATAAATAAAATTAACACTAACACAATTTTAATTAACCTAACACAATTTTAATTGTTTTGATCGGGGGAAGGGGAAATGTCAATAAAAGAATATTACAAGAGCATTATTCACAGCTAATGAATTCAAATGTGAAAAAAAAAATATTATGTTTACATTTTAAACAAAATTTGTCCCCTGCCTCGTGCGGGACACAACGTGAAGCTAAGAAAGAAAGAAAGAAATAATATAATTAATGTGAAAAATAATAATTTGACATGTGATAGGCTACACCTATCTTATTTTTATAAAAGACAGATAGCAAGTATGCTATTATATCATTTACAATATAACTTAGCCAATACTGTGGCTATAAAGACCTCTGTTTCTATTGAACAAAGTAATTTGACATTTTTTTTTACTATGTTTTAAAGTGCTATTCCACACTTAGGACAGAAAATACTAAACTTAAATTTAAAAAGCGTATAAAAATTTTGAACGAAGCAGGATTTGAACCCGCGCCTCTGGAATACCGTTCCAGCGCTCTGACCAACTAAGCCATTCGTTCTCACCGAGCTCCGTCGAAATCCGTCGAAATTCTTATACGCTTGTTACAATTTATTTATGTTGTTAGCATCTCTGTAGGGAGATTTTTACAAATTTCCGCTACCCAAAGACATCTCGTAAGAATTATCGTTTGGCAAGAAAGAATACTATTTATTTTAATATTTTTACTATGTTTTAAAGTGTTATTCCGCACTTAGGACAGAAAATACTAAACTTAAATTTAAAAAGCGTATAAAAATTTTGAACGAAGCAGGATTTGAACCCGCGCCTCTGGAATACCGTTCCAGCGCTCCGACCAAGTAAGTCATTCGTTCTCACCGAGCTCCGTCGAAATTCTTATACGCTCGTTACAACTTATTTATGTTGTTAGCATCTCTGTAGGGAGATTTTTACAAATTTCCGCTACCCAAAGACAACTCGTAAGAATTATCGTTTGGCAAGAGAGAATACTATTTATTTTAACATTTTTACTATATTTTAAAGTGTTATTCCACACTTAGGACAGAAAATACTAAACTTAAATTTAAAAAAGTTTAGTAATTTGGAATCCTTTCCAATTAATTTAAATTAAATAATAAGACAAATGAGGCTATCTCTGGCAGTATGTCTAGTAATTGTAAAAATAAAACTAATAATAATGTAAAAATAAATACATTACATACCTACTGATAATGATATAAACTTGGTGCATCAAAACATACAAGGATTTTTAGTTAAGAATTAAAAATTGAATTATTCTTAAATTGTAAGAATATTCATGAACTTTGTATTACAGAGCATTGGCTTCGAAAATCTGAGGCTATTTTTAACAAACTATTGAAATGGCCTGTGCTGAGCTTTAACATTTCATTGTTGTAAATGTGTACAGACCTTCCACTGGGTTATATGAACACTTTGAAAATATTTTAGAACAAACACATGTTAAACTATCTGGTTCTAAAAAAATATAATTGTGTGTGGAGATCTCAATATTCATTTACTACTATATTCCACCACTTATACTAGATTCGGGTCATTTATGAATTCATATAACCTTGAGAATCTATTTCCTACAAGAACCACTAATTGTACCGCTACTTGTATTGATAATATTTTTACTAACTCTGCACCGATAGAAAAATCAATAATTAATATGTTAAGTTCAGACCATAGCAGTCAGTTGGCTTCTTTTTACTTTGGCAAAAAGAAAATTAAAAAACAAAATAAAATAAATTTAATGTATTCCGATGACAATTGGTCGTATAGAAAGATTTAGAAGTAAAACAATAGCAAAACTTCAAACCGTGCTAAAACTTAGTTCTTGTTGTGGCGCATGGGCACAAGTGTTACTGCAAACGCAAATGGTTTTGGGTTCGATCCCCACTCGAGGAAATAAATTGCTTAATGTTTTCAAATTAAATATTTGAGACCTGTCGTAGCGCAGCGGCACAAGCGTGTGACTGTAACCGATAGGTTGTGGGTTCGATCCCCAGTCGAGGAAATGAAATAATTAATATTTTCAAATTAAATATTTAATGTTTCATTTCTTCGCTCTGGTAATAAGGCAAAGCGCGGCGTTGGGTTACGCCACTAAAACACGCAATGCCTCAAATTTGGCGGAAAGCGGAGAAAGGAAGTGGAATGGAATGTCTTAACACTAGGTTCTCGGGTTCCCTCTGCCTACCCTGCCTCGTGCGGGATACAGCGTGAAGCTAAAAAAAAATATTTAATGTTTTCATTTCTTTGATGTGGTAACAAGGCAAAGCGCGGTGTTGAGTTCAATCGCTCAACGCACAATTACAGCATGAAGAAATAACAATAATTGAAGAACGCATTTTACTTAAAAAAAAATATTTTATATTTATTTTCGAAGCGGAAGCCTGTTTAGATAATTTTTATCTTCAAGATAAAGAACAACGTGTTAATATTAATATTATAATTTTTGATTGTATAATGTAGGTATTTAAGATAGAGATACGTTATATATATAGGTTTAAATTGGATTTATGTCTAATATACAAAATAGTTGAAGTGGACGAAAACACACACAAAACAAAATTTACTTCTTCAACGACTGAAACAAAGAGGAGACAAGGAAGGAAACTTAATGATAAATTGTATGGTGTACGCAGGTTACCTTTCATTGGTTACCAGTCTGAAAGAAGGGTAGTGACCGAGGTCTGAATGCGAATAAAACTAAGGCATCTGATATTTGAAAAAAATAAAGAAAGGATGGAATGTGAGATAAGCTTAAATGATAAGATATTAGAATAAGTTAAAGTGTGATATCTGGATAGTATTACCGCCGATAATAGAGTTAACGGAGTCTTAGCTGCATTGAGCATAACGTCGGCACGCCCGCCGGCATTCACAATGCAGCAGCTAATAAAGTTAGCAGTTGCAGTGCTTTTAATTATATTCAACTATCATTTCACATTATTCATAAAAAATCATTAAAAAAATAGGTAACTGCTGATTTTTGCAGCGGGATATCGTTCTACGATAACAGCGGCAGTTGGGCCAAATTATGCAGTTTTGTTGTCGGTTCCTAAATATATCTCCTTTGAAATAACCCAAAAATGTGTTTATAATATGCCACAAACGTGCGACTATAATTTAAATAAAAAAAATCAATATTTTTATCTCTTTTTTTCCCGCACCTCCACTCAACAGGCAATTTTTCGACGTCTCGGCTCCCTCAGCCTTAAGCAGCACGATTTAAGTAGAGCAAAACTTACAACAATGTGTTTTGTGTATATATATTTATGTACGTATGAGTGTATGTATGTATATCTGTATATGTATGTATTGGTAGGATAAATTAATATAGTTGAATATTATTTTAATAAATATCTTAGAAAAATATAAATATGTGATACTTTTTGCGAAGTTCATTATGTATTAGTAAATTCTATAATATCGGTTGGCTGTAAGAGATCGCTTTTAGCGATAAGGCCGCCGTTGCACATTTACTGTATGTATGAAATATTTAAATATCCAAATGCAATGTATTTCGATACTAATTGTAAAGTGCAATAAAGTATTATTATTATTATTATTCCCTCTATTCTATTTGTGCAGTCTTCGGTGATTTTAACATTGACCTATTAAAAGAAACGAGAGAAACTTCATACTATAAGAAAATATTACAAAGAACTGGCTATGATATACTAAATAAAATAGATATTAAATATTGTACTCGAGAGACAGCAACAACTAAAACTATATTAGATCATATCTGTTCAAATATTCATAATTTAAAATTTCATATTTCGATAATTGATTCGCCGTTATCTGATCATAAACAAATATATGTGGAAATGCCAAAGTATAAACATAATCCCCTGTAATGATACCCGATCATATGAGGCAATCAATTACTTAGCATTGCATAACAGTATGAAAAGATATAGGTATATTAAATAATGAAGAAAACAACTACACTACTTTAGAATCCTACATACTAGAAAAAATAAAAGCAAACAAAATCAGAAAATTTAAAATATTAAATATACCCCAGAAAGATTGGATTAACGGAAATATTACAAATGGAATATACAAAAGAAATCTTCTATGGAAGAAACAAGAACGATCCCACAAATGTAACATTAAAACATCAATTTTAACCGCAAGAAATAACTTATACAAACTAATTAGAAATACGAAACAAGAATTCTACTTTAAATCTTTTAAAAATTGTAATAATGACTCAAAAAAGCTTTGGAATTTAATTAATAACTTAGCTAACAATAGAATTAAAAACGACTTATATCCGCCAACATTAATTGTGTCGGGGAAAACAATTTACAACGGTAATGATATATGCGAGAAATTTAATATGTTCTTTTCATCGATTGGCTCTCAGCTAGCCGAAAAATAATCCACATGAATATATTAACACTATGACTTACATAGACGAAGATCCCAAACATTAATAACACATTTTGAACCTTGCACTGTCAAAGAAGTTAAAAATATCATAAACCGTTTAGACAAATCATGTAGTACAGGTATCGACGGCATTAATACAAAATCACTTATCTGCATATGCGATTATATAGCTAAAAAATTAACAGATTGTATAAATAAATGTTTTGCCACAGGAACCTTTCCTAATAGTTTAAAAATAGCAAAAAATAACTCCAATATACAAATCCAGACCAAAAACTGATTCGGGTAATTATCGTCCAATTTCAGTGTTGCCTGTAATTACAAAAATTTTTGAAAGAGACATCTATAGGCGCCTGATGACACACATGGAGAGCCTAAACTTCCTTTCTGCACAACAGTACGGTTTCCGTGAAAAATCCGGAACGGTATCGGTAGTTATTGATTTAGTAACTTAAATAAACACAAAAAATTATAAAAAATACTTTTGCCTGGGAGTCTTCATTGACCTTCAAAAAGCTTTCGATACTGTTAGTCATTCCTTACTGCTAGCTAAACTAAAAAAAATATGTTTGTCCGGGTCTGCTTACGATATATTTCAATCATACTTAGAAACTCGAAGACAACTTGTAAAAATAGGTACACCTGGCTACACAAGCAATCCCCACTATATAACCTGCGGTATTCCCCAGGGATCCGTAATAGGGCCATTACTATTTCTAATTTACATCAATAATGTGACAAATATAAATCTTACTGGACATATTACACTTTATGCTGACGATACATGTCTTTTTTACTAAACTTAAATTTTAATTTTTTTTAAAAAGCGTATAAAAATTTCGAACGAAGCAGGATTTGAATCCGCGCCTCTGGAATACCGTTCCAGCGCTCTGACCAACTAAGCCATTCGTTCTCACCAAGCTCCGTCGAAATTCGTATACGCTTGTTACAACTTATTTATGTTGTTAGCATCTCTGTAGGGAGATTTTTACAAATTTCCGCTACCCAAAGACAACTCGTAAGAATTATCGTTTGGCAAGAGAGAATACTATTTATTTTAATATTTTTACTATGTTTTAAAGTGTTATTCCACACTTAGGACAGAAAATACTAAACTTAAATTTTAAAATTTTAAAAAGCGTATAATAATTTTGAACGAAGCAGGATTTGAACCCGCGCCTCTGGAATACCGTTCCAGCGCGCGATAACAGCGGCAGTTGGGCCAAATTATGCAGTTTTGTTGTCGGTTCCTAAATATATCTCCTTTGAAATAACCCAAAAATGTGTTTATAATATGCCACAAACGTGCGACTATAATTTAAATAAAAAAAATCAATATTTTTATCTCTTTTTTTCCCGCACCTCCACTCAACAGGCAATTTTTCGACGTCTCGGCTCCCTCAGCCTTAAGCAGCACGATTTAAGTAGAGCAAAACTTACAACAATGTGTTTTGTGTATATATATTTATGTACGTATGAGTGTATGTATGTATATCTGTATATGTATGTATTGGTAGGATAAATTAATATAGTTGAATATTATTTTAATAAATATCTTAGAAAAATATAAATATGTGATACTTTTTGCGAAGTTCATTATGTATTAGTAAATTCTATAATATCGGTTGGCTGTAAGAGATCGCTTTTAGCGATAAGGCCGCCGTTGCACATTTACTGTATGTATGAAATATTTAAATATCCAAATGCAATGTATTTCGATACTAATTGTAAAGTGCAATAAAGTATTATTATTATTATTATTCCCTCTATTCTATTTGTGCAGTCTTCGGTGATTTTAACATTGACCTATTAAAAGAAACGAGAGAAACTTCATACTATAAGAAAATATTACAAAGAACTGGCTATGATATACTAAATAAAATAGATATTAAATATTGTACTCGAGAGACAGCAACAACTAAAACTATATTAGATCATATCTGTTCAAATATTCATAATTTAAAATTTCATATTTCGATAATTGATTCGCCGTTATCTGATCATAAACAAATATATGTGGAAATGCCAAAGTATAAACATAATCCCCTGTAATGATACCCGATCATATGAGGCAATCAATTACTTAGCATTGCATAACAGTATGAAAAGATATAGGTATATTAAATAATGAAGAAAACAACTACACTACTTTAGAATCCTACATACTAGAAAAAATAAAAGCAAACAAAATAAGAAAATTTAAAATATTAAATATACCCCAGAAAGATTGGATTAACGGAAATATTACAAATGGAATATACAAAAGAAATCTTCTATGGAAGAAACAAGAACGATCCCACAAATGTAACATTAAAACATCAATTTTAACCGCAAGAAATAACTTATACAAACTAATTAGAAACACGAAACAAGAATTCTACTTTAAATCTTTTAAAAATTGTAATAATGACTCAAAAAAGCTTTGGAATTTAATTAATAACTTAGCTAACAATAGAATTAAAAACGACTTATATCCGCCAACATTAATTGTGTCGGGGAAAACAATTTACAACGGTAATGATATATGCGAGAAATTTAATATGTTCTTTTCATCGATTGGCTCTAAGCTAGCCGAAAAATAATCCACATGAATATATTAACACTATGACTTACATAGACGAAGATCCCAAACATTAATAACACATTTTGAACCTTGCACTGTCAAAGAAGTTAAAAATATCATAAACCGTTTAGACAAATCATGTAGTACAGGTATCGACGGCATTAATACAAAATCACTTATCTGCATATGCGATTATATAGCTAAAAATTAACAGATTGTATAAATAAATGTTTTGCCACAGGAACCTTTCCTAATAGTTTAAAAATAGCAAAAAATAACTCCAATATACAAATCCAGACCAAAAACTGATTCGGGTAATTATCGTCCAATTTCAGTGTTGCCTGTAATTACAAAAATTTTTGAAAGAGACATCTATAGGCGCCTGATGACACACATGGAGAGCCTAAACTTCCTCTCTGCACAACAGTACGGTTTCCGTGAAAAATCCGGAACGGTATCGGTAGTTATTGATTTAGTAACTAAAATAAACACAAAAAAATATAAAAAACACTTTTGCCTGGGAGTCTTCATTGACCTTCAAAAAGCTTTCGATACTGTTAGTCATTCCTTACTGCTAGCTAAACTAAAAAAAATAGGTTTTTCCGGGTCTGCTTACGATATATTTCAATCATACTTAGAAACTCGAACACAACTAGTAAAAATAGGTACACCGGGCTACACAAGCAATCCCCAATATATAACCTGCGGTATTCCCCAGGGATCCGTATTAGGGCCATTACTATTCCTAATTTACATCAACAATGTAACAAATATAAATCTTACTGGACATATTACACTTTATGCTGACGATACATGTCTTTTTTACTAAACTTAAATTTTAATTTTTTTTAAAAAGCGTATAATAATTTTGAACGAAGCAGGATTTTAACCCACGCCTCTGGAATACCGTTCCAGCGCTCTGACCAACTAAGCCATCCGTTCTCACCGAGCTCCGTCGAAATTCTTATACGCTTGTTACAACTTATTTATGTTGTTAGCATCTCTGTAGGGAGATTTTTACAAATTTCCGCTACCCAAAGACAACTCGTAAGAATTATCGTTTGGCAAGAGAGAATACTATCTATTTTAATATTTTTACTATGTTTTAAAGTGTTATTCCACAGTTAGGACAGAAAATACTAAACTTAAATTTTAAATTTTTACAAAGCGTATAATAATTTTGAACGAAGCAGGATTTGAACCCGCACCTCTGGAATACCGTTCCAGCCCTCTGGAATACCGTTCCAGCGCTCTGACCAACAAATTTCGGTGAGAACGGATGGCTTAGTTGGTCAGAGCGCTGGAACGGTATTCCAGAGGCACGGGTTCAAATCCTGCTTCGTTCAAAAAAATTATACGCTTTTTAAAAATTTAAAATTTAAGTTTAGTATTTTCTGTCCTAAGTGTGGAATAACACTTTAAAAACATAGTAAAAATATTAAAATAAATAGTATTCTCTCGTGCCAAACGATAATTCTTACGAGTTGTCTTTGGGTAGCGGAAATTTGTAAAAATCGCCCAACAGAGATGCTAACAACATAAATAAGTTGTAACAAGCGTATACGAATTTCGACGAAGCTCGGTGAGAACGGATGGCTTAGTTGGTCAGAGCGCTGGAACGGTATTCCAGAGGCGTGGGTTCAAATCCTGCTTCGTTCAAAATTATTATACGCTTTTTAAAAATTTAAAATTTAAGTTTAGTATTTTCTGTCCTAAGTGTGGAATAACACTTTAAAAACATAGTAAAAATGTCTTTTTTACTTTGGAAAGGACCTAATAAAATTAGTCGATCAGGCACAGAAAGATCTACGGCAATATACCACTTGGTGTCAATGTAATCTACTAACGGTTAACGCAGAAAAAAATTCTTACATGATTTTTAGTGCGAAAAATAAAAAAAAATACCGAAAGGCATATCACTATATATTAACAACGAAGAACTCCGTAGATCACATCAAGAGAAGTATCTTGGATTAATTTTAGACGATAAATTAACATGGCGACCCCACATAGAACACCTGAAAAATAAACTTACGCAATTTATCGAAGCACTAAGAAGAATGTCTTCTTGTGTACCATCTAAAGTGCGACCTATGCTGTATAATGCGCTTATAAAATCCAAACTTACATATTTAATGGAGGTCTGGGGCTGTGCCGCAAAAACTAATATCATGCCATTACAGCGTGCACAAAATAAAGCAATCAAAGTGTTATTCAAATATCCCATACTAACCTCTACTTCCGAAGTATATAAAACCACCAAGATACTTAACCTTGAGCAAATGTACACCGTAACATGTGTATATTGCTTAAAAATTTTTATCTGGAAACATTCATATGCAGACTTCTCTTACTAAACGGGAATATACACACAACCTACGAAATACTCACAAACTGGCACTGCCTATGCCAAGGACGGGTTACGGTAAAAGAAACATTTATATGACGGTGTCTTAAGGTACAATAAACTACCAACGGAGGTAAAAGAGTACGAGAGCGTTTCTATATTTAAAAATAAATTAAAACAATATATACTTAAAATGTAATACGTAAATTAATACAAAAAAATAATAATTAAAAAAATATATAATAAATATATCTGTTATATATGTAATAAATACACACGTGATAAATAAAAGTAAATAATAAAACCTAAAATATTAATCACACTATTAGTTATAAAGCTATAAATAATTTAGAATTAAACGACAATATAGACTAAATTATAGTTACATATTAAACAAAAAATCCCTGTTTACTTTAAAATACAAAAGATGACAAAAAAATACACGAAAACAAAAAAAAGAATAGAAATGTTTTTTCTTTATTGCTACCAATCCCTTTTTTGAGTCATTACCATTTAACTGATATATGTACATGTAAAAATATTCATAAGTTCTTGAGAAATAAAGTTCTTTAAACCTAAACCTCCAAAACACTAATTGATTAAAACTTGATAAATAATTAAATGCAATCATGATATATAATTAAACTAATTAACTTGGTTATCAATCTGAACTATTCAAATTAAAGAATTTAATCAAATATTATATGATTAACAAAAAAATGTGAAGGAAGTGTAAGTACACAGAGTTGTATGCCAACGGGAAGAAGAAATGATAGAAAATGGACAAATTAAAGCTTGCAGGAATTCTCTCACTTTGTAAGAAATGCAGTAAACTTTTAAGATTGAATCATTTAGTAGCTATACCTTTATTTGTACTGAAAGTTCTTACTTTAGCCTAATTCTCGCTTTATTTTTTTTTCATTTTTCAGCTTCACGCTGTATCCAGCACATGGCAGGGTAGGCAGAGGGAACTTGGGAACCTAGTCTTGAGACACACAATCCTTCTTTCCGCCGAATTTGAGGAATTGTGTGTCGAGTGGAGGAACTCAACGCTGCGCTTTGCCTTCTTACCAGAACAAAGAAATGAAAACATTAATTATTGAAATTGAAAATATTAAATATTTCATTTCCTCGAGTGGGAATCGATCCGACAATCTTTTGGTTACAGTCACACGCTTGTGCCGCTGCGCTACGACTGACCTCCTTTTTACTTTTACTATCAATTCTCACTTTCTTATTTAATAACTGAAACATTTCGTAACTGTAGGACAACAGGAAATTCAACAAACATGATGCATGATTGCGATCCTTTGATTGCGATCAACAAAACAATACTTTCTAGTAAGTCAATGTTAAAATTAGTTTTTATCATGGTCACAAAAATATAAAAATTGCTAAAAAAACTTTTAAGAGTCCAAGATCCCAGAACCGTAAGACACAACTTATTTTTTAAAGCTTTTTTAATTTTCGGTTCTCAGTAGCCTCTTGTGTACTTTTTAATATCCGAATGTTTATGGAGCTTGCCCGGTGACACCTGCAACACGTACTACAAGCAGTAAAACATTTGAAACATTCACAATGGTAACCACTTTTGTACAAATCATCCAATCCGATATAAATCTGATTTATTTTATATGACTTCAGAGTGATAAAAATTTAATATTTTTACTATGTTTCAAAGTGTTATTCCACACTTAGGACTGAAAATACTAAACTTAAATTTAAAAAGCGTATAAATGTTCAAATCCTGCTTCATTCAAAAATTTTATACGCTTTTTAAATTTAAGTTTAGATAAAAATTTAAGTTTGGTTACTCTGATTTATGGTTACCTTTCTCACCTCGTACCGGCACACATAAATACTGAGAATTGAAATTTATATGCTTTAGAAAATAAGTTGTCTTACCACTCTGGGATATTTTCTATTACTGTTAATCATATAAAGCCACAGAAACATGAGAAAAATAAAAGCTCTATATCATATATTATAATAAATTATTTAATCAACACTTAAGGGGGCCTTGAAAGATTTCTTTTTAATTTTTTGCTGTCTGCGTTTAAGATGTCTTTGAATGCGACCTGTGCCTTCCTTCTTTAATTCTTCATATTGTTTTACAAGAGACTCCACTTTTGATTCAGCTGTAATAAAAGAATAACTCTTTTAGTATCAAAAATCATAAATGAATTATATTTATTAATTATAGTACAATAAAGAGGTGTATCAAGACCATAGTGTTTGGTGCTAGTCAGATCATAAACAAACCATTTGTAAAAAATATTTTAGCTATTCAATACTTACATTTATTTTTAAAGTGTGGTTGTCTACCATGCTTAAATTCTTCCTCAACCTCCATCTTCATTTTTGCTTGTTTTTCCCTATCTAACTTCTTTTTCTTATTAGCTTTCTCTTGGTCATTTAATCTCTGCAACAATCTTCGCAATTTTGTTTCCTTTACTGGATCTTTTGTCTCTTTCAATTCTGCCCTTATTTCTTTTATGTCATTCATTCTTATTTTAGATAAAAATCCATAGTTTTCAGAAAACTCTCTCTTATCAAATGTACCACATAATGGATCAAATCTGAAAATAAAACTTTTTGGTTAAGGCTTTTATTATAAAAATAATTTATTTTCACACCAACCACTACAGAATAGAGTAGAATTTAAAGACTTGTAAAAGTGATATCTCCTTGTTTATCTTAATGCCACAATAGCAAAATTTCTATATATTAATCAAATTATTTTGGTATTTATGTTAAAATTTTATAAAAGATGTTATGTTAAATTCAAAGAATGTTTAGTTTACTACTAATTTATAAAAGTGAACAAATTTTTATTTAGAACTGAAAAATCAAATTTCTATCATAGAAATCTTCACCTATGCCTTAAATTATAAATGCACATATAAACCTGGGATCACGGATCTCTTTCTTTTTCACAGGAACAATATCTTGCAACATAGGTACAGGTTTCTTGGAACTCATTTCTCGTGGCCTGTTTTTGTTTTCTCTTTTAAAAACTTTTCTTTCATTTTTTTCTGTTTTACTTTTTCCAAATATAACTTCCTTGTATACTTTAGCACCAATTTTTTCTTTTAATTTCTGCAGATCCTCGAAGGACAAGGTTGATAGTTCCTGTCTTATTCCTATCTATTATAACATAATGGTAATATTATTTACAATTTTATTTACAATAACATTTTTTATTTACTTTCGGTAGTCATAATTTAAATCACTTACACGTTCTACATCTTCATTTACCTCAGCCTCCGTATTACTATCCATTGTCAGATAAAATATACTTGCACTCAGTAAAAGTTTATTTCATTGGTACAGTTAACTACAAATACATTTGTAACCTCAAAGTTTAAATTTCAATTCACTCATCTGTGATCTACAAGTCAACAACAACAACAATCAACAAAGATAGAAGTGTGAATTTGTGAAATGTCTATGTACAGAACAGATAAAGAGAATATAGATAAAGAGAATGTTATAAAATTGATTTAAATGTTGGTAATATGAGTGGAGTCAACAAAAGAGCAATATCAATTTTGGAAGATTCTAAAGACCAGACAAGAAATGGTTACTACATTAATCTACTTCACTGCAAGTAAATTACTTCAGAAATGTTTTTTTTAAAACACAAAACCATATAATATTATTGAAGAAGAAGATAATATTATATTAAAATAAGGAAGAAGGTTGACAGTAATATTGTAATACAAATATGTATTACAATCTATTGTAATTAATATACAGAAATACTTTTTCTTAAAAATGTTAATATGCAATAAAATGAAATATAAAGTGTTTATTAGTTTCATTTCAGTATTTATATTTTATTATTATGATCACACCAGATATGATTCACAGTTTCAAAATCATTTGAAAGTATTGATGTTTAAATCAATATTTCCATGATTTTGAAAGAGTGAATCTTTCTGATTTTGCTTAAAATAAAGGTTTCATAAAGCCAAATTTCAATTTTACCGCCGAGAAATTTGACAGATTAGTTTCTGTGGGATTACGGATGGTGGCAGCAGTGGCGATTTTTGTCCCCCACTTTTTTGTATGAAGTCGACACTCTTCCCGTAGGGTAAATGTGCTCTATGGGGAGAACCATCTCAGTAGAGTAAATACCACTGGAATAAAGCAAATTAATGTAGCGCCACAGTAGCAAAAGTAAAGCTATTTAGTTAGTAGTTATCTATTTTAAATGAAACAAATTTACCCGGACAAATGACGTATTATTTTTTATACATTTTAGAAACTCGACATTTCGAACACTTTGTAGTAGTCCGTGATCCGGGTAGATTGTGGTGGTATTCGTCGGTTAGTTGAAATAATTATTATATAGTTTATAATCTGGACTGGACTCTTGCAAAATGACCTAACTGTATTTTGTCCTCAGGTGTGGTAGGTTTAAGACTTTATGTAAAGTCATAATAAATGTTTATGATGTAGAAAGTGCAAATGTTAGAAAGTTTCCAACTGTCTCCTTCATTAAATTAGGATGTTTTTATATTTCAATAGCTTTGCGATCATTTACAGGTCATTTCGTTCTCCCTAGCGAATAGCCTCGCTAGTTAACTTTAAAAAACTTCGTGTAGTGGGCTTATCCGCTATATGCTCACACACTGCTGACTGCGATGTATGTCCATTTCAAGATTGGGCACATATCGCAGTTTATTAGTTTATGGGAGATGTATTCCGTGGTCTTTCTGAAACAAAAATTTACTCAATGGTGAACCTTATTCTATTTCCATTTTCGAATGTATAGTATGCTATTGGCCTCTACAGCGTCACCAGGCTTGGGGAGGACGTGCTAAAAGAGCTCTGACCTTAGCTTGGATACCATCGAAGGCACCCACAATATAGAGCACAGTGTCGCAAGCGACTTGCGTACACAGTTTGTAGTGGGAGACTTTGCTTCGCTGAATCCGAGCTAGGCCTACTGGGCAGGGCTCTTGATGCCCTTTTGGAGTTTTAATTACGGGCTCCTCTCGCGCCTAGGCGTGATTGGGCCAGAAAAAAACTGAGACCTTGTCTCCACAGGCGGGGACGGTTTATGTAGCGTATGTATTAGCGAAGGTATGTAGCCGTACCTACATATCTCGCTTCGTTCGCTCTAGTGACGAAATCAGCATCGTCGTGTGATATATCTCTGGGTCTTGGGATCGATCCCATGCCCGGGCGTTTGACGTATGAGCACACGTTTACTACCAGCGGGTTCAAATAGGCCGCGGCCCTGTCGAAGTGACTGCTGGAGAGTTTTCGACCATGCTCTTTAACGGGAGTCTATTTTGGTGTCTCTATGGAGATCTATGTTACGCATGAGCCACGGCACATCAGTCAATCTGTGCGAACACAACACTGACGTAGGAGAAGACGGTTCTGACACATGTCTTGTAAAGACAGAATTGGTGAACCTTATCACCACCCTACCGTTAGTAAATCTTCACAGTACCCACATGCCGTATCTTTTCACCTCACTCGAGTCACTCCGAATATAAAATTATATTATGATTATTAAAGATTTTCATGAAAATTAATAATTTTTTTTATCAAATGGTACCTTAACAATGCAACAGTCTTATGAAATAATTAGGAAATAAGATATATCAAAATTATATTACAATATATAATTAGAAAAAACATATCAGTCACAAAATAATAAAAATGTATTTATATAAAAATCAAAGAGTAACAAAATTCTCTATAATTATTTGTTATATAGAAAGCTACAAATATATTTGCACAAAAACAACAGCAGTTCAAATCAAAATGGACATTATGTTCTCCACTAGTATTATTACTAGTATACATTTTTTTACTAGTATAAAATTAAACGCAATCTGTTGTGTAAGTAAGTACGTAATGTCATATGTTAGCCGTAGGATAAATGTGCTCTATGGTTAGCATTGACGTGACGTGAGTTGGTAAGCAAATTGAAGTAAGAAATAATAATAAAATTATTGCAATTTTCAATATCCAGTTAAAAACTATTGGATAGAATTGTGTACGGAAATTACGTAGTTCAATTAATGTTTTACTCTTAATATGAGTATCAATAATGAACACATTTTTATAACTAAATTCAACATTAATGGTGAATCATACTATGCTAAAATTAATTGTACACAAAATGAAAACCACTTGTTTACTATAGAGCTTTTAAGCCAAAACAAAAGTTGGTCCGGAAAGTTTACACGCGATGCGGCAAAAGCATTTGGTGAAAGCCTAGATGAAGATGAAGAAGAATATTTCACTAACGTAATAGCAGCTTTGAAAAGGAAAGAACCAACTTATATAGTTGATTTAACACTAGACAAAAAAGATACAAGTATTTCTAAGTTTGTCTGGAAAAGAAAAATTTCTAAGGGATTTTTAATGCATGGGTATGTAATGTTACAAATCAATGTGGTTACAGTGAACAAAGATAACATAATAGACTATTTATTGAATAATAACGAAACACTTCAATCTAATATAGAAATCTGTAATAAAAAAATTGAATTTCTAAATAATGAACTGCTAAAATATCAAAGAGAATTTGAAAATTTCATAGATATAAAGAACACAATAGAAGATAATCTGTATGGGAAATTTGTTCAAGTTTTAAATTCAAAGAAAAAAAGAATTAAATTACTAGAAGATGAATTGAATAGGATTGAAGAAAATAAACAAAGCAGACATTCTAGTGACTTTGATGATGATAGATAACACAGAATAAGTAATTGTTAATTAATTAAATTAAGTTATTAATAACTTAATAAATAAGTTTAATGTGAAAGTAATAAATAAAAGATCTTGGATATGTATAACTACAGCGAGACAAGTGATTGAGAGAGCATGGTAATTCAAGTTTTATAATTTTGCAAAAGGTGGTATTTTTTAAGTAAATAAGAAATTGTCTGTGTATAATTGCAGAAACCGATCAGTCAATAGATAGAGAAACATATGAAAAAATTAACTATACACTTAGCATTAGACCATATAAAATAAAGATTTTGTAATCTATATTTTGTGATCTGTTATGTTAGAATGAATTTGGCAAAATTAGTTCTTGATACTAAGGAGTATGAAATATTTAAAGATAACATGTCTAAACTCAAAAACAAAAGATTTGTATTTTATGTCAACTTAAACTCAAAAACAAATTGATGACAAAAGGTGAATGTGTGCAATTAAGCCCTGGCCATGCTTATAATTTAAGTTTTTTATATTTTATAGTGTGATCTTTATGCAAAATTTAACATAATATTTTTGTAGTGTTGTTTTCAGATATTTATTAAAGATAATTTTGTTTCTATACTTATTTTCCTTTACACCCTTTATTTTTCATTATAATGCAATGATAAATATTAGTGATGTCCTGATTAATTGCTCAAGCTGACTATACGGCCACTACCATAGTCTGCCACTAGTGGGCGACTATTCGACAAAATCCATGGACTATCTAACATATTTTACTCTATATGTTTTTGCCAATAAAATATATGTAGGGCTAAAAAAAATCTTGATTATTTATTAATATTTTTATAATCACTTTTATCCATTTATTTAAAAATGGTAAAGCAAAGTAACCTTTAGTTTCTATATCACTTTCCAAAATTTCAATTTAAATTACTAAGTATCTTAATAAACATATAAAATAACAATAAACATTTATTATTCATTTTTGTTTTATAAATATGAATATAGGATTTATTTTATTTACAAAATATTAAACCATAATTGCATTAACATTTACATGATGACTAGTGAAAATAAAATTAAAAAATATACTAAAACATTTTAAACATGTGTGGTTTCATAAAAAAAGGCAACTATATACCTAGACGATATATAATTGTACATGACTTAATGAAATCAAGTGACAAACATAAATATCATCATCACATTAAATATTTCAATTTACTTATATTTCCTAATTATAGGTAAATTATGATGTGGAAAGAATAAAGATTCTGCTCTATCAGCAGTCGATTTCTTTTTTTTGTATATGTTTTCGACCTTTGAGACCAGCCTCTCACTGTAAACAGAACTTACGGGACAACATAGATACACTTTGGCAATATGCGACATATCAGGGTATGTATGGGCATCATAGAACTTTATTATCGGTAGTAACAGTAGGACTGCAGTTCATGGGCTTGGCCGACTAATCGGCTGCTATACAATTGATCGGCTAAAGTTATAGCCAGTCAAACCTCTTTTGAATGAAATCGGCATTAAGCGACCTTATAGGCCTTACATCGGAACTAACACTACAAAACAAGGCATGTTGGTATTAAACGGCTAGGTTAGTCAATTACAGAAAAATACTGACAATGACAGTGCAATTGCAAATGCGTTTATTGTGGGTTCAATATCCACATTGTGATTATGTTCCATTTCTCTCTTCTAGTAGACAAAGAAAAGCATTCAACATGCAATTTGTCATAAACAGACATATTTTGGACAGAAAGTATAGAACAAAATGTTTTAAGACCTAATATACCTTGTATTAAAGAGTAATTCTTGACAATTTACAAATTTAAACCATATCTCTATAATTTAATAATATTTATTATATAATATTTGTAAATCAATATTTTACTTATACTGCAAGGCATTAATTAAATGTAAATAAAAAAACCAATATCTTTGAAGTAATCAATAATTTATTTTGTGAATAAATTAATAATTGAAAATATAACATTTGAGTAAGCAATATAAAAGTTTAATAGCTTCTGCCAAATAATGTGATATATTTTGGCTTTTTGCTACAAGCAGGGTGGATACATTTGTCTTCAGCATTCAACTGCCGAGGAGGCTCGAAAGGAATACACAGTGACTTGGCTCCCATGGCTGGCCCTTTAACCTCAGTAGATGGATCATCTTCAGTTCTATAATAAATATTCACAGACATTGGTTACAATATATATTATTTATTAAATAACAAGGACATATTAAACTTCAATAGTATATAATCATTATATTATTATAGAAAATATTATGAACAAATTTTACTTCTATTTAAAAAAAAATAACTGTTGTTCATTAAAAGACAATTTAAAAGGATTAAGTATATATACCTTGCGCTGTCATTCTTAATGTTATCCTCGCAAGGTATTTCCCCACAGAAAGGTGCCAGAAGAATATGTTTTCTTTCCAATGCATCGATAAAGTCCTCCCACTTACTTACAAAGGATAAGCGTTCATCCCTTTCTTTGGTTGCTCTAAAAAATAATAAATGTCTTGTTAATGTATGATCAAACATGTACTTATGCCTATTTATTAAAATAATAATATGTTAATATATTGTTATTAATTATATGATGGTCCAATACTAGCAGATATAATATTAAATGATATTGGACTGCTAGAGACCTTGTGGGATACTAACAACGCGATCCCCACTCTGGAAAATAAGATAATGTTTAAGTTAAGGTTTGAGTTACCCAACTCAACATGCTAAAAATATAAAAAAATATCTAATTAATCAAAATATATAAGAAAAAGTTTAAAATCAATTTTCATTGCCTATTGCATCAGGGAGTTAATCATTAAATAGATAACAAAATATTTATATATCAAGCTCTAATTTGATTTAGTTAGCGTTAATTTAGAGTTAATTAGATACCTCACTTGAGGAAAAAGAGATTAACTAACTATTTGTTAATCTTTTATTATGGCAGCTAGTTATCCCTGTATTTTTAGTATTTTTTTTATTATTTTCAATAAAGAATTAAAGAATCCTGCAAATCCTCTCTTCTTTCTCTTCTTTGTCTATCTATATGACCTATACGCAGTACTGCAAGGTAGGCAGAGAAAACTAGCAAACCTAGTGCTAAGACACTCCTTTTTTTACTAAAACACTTCTGATCCCCGCTTCTGATGAATTTAAGGCAATGAGTGTTGAGTGACGGAACTCAACGCCCTGCTTACCAGAGCGAAAAATTCATTCAATTCTTTACTCTGGTATTCCGACTTTGCACATTAAATATTTCATTTCCGCTATTGAGTTATTAGTTTTTATTTTAGTTATATTATTTATTTTAGTTATATTATTTGAGTGTTCAGTTCACTGCAACAACAACAACAGAAGTTCAGAGTCTATAACGACAGGTCACTGCAATGTTCTTTTTTTCAGCTTCACACTGTTTACTGCACATGGCATGGTAGGGGAACTTGGAACCTAGTGTTAGAACACTCCGTTTCCACTTTCCGCCTAATTTGAAGCATTGCGTGTTTAGTGGCAAAACACAACGCCGCATTTTACCTCGTTACCAGAGCGAAGAAATAAAAATAATAAATATTTAAACTTCAAATATTCAATATTTCATTTCCTCGAACCCACAACCTGTCGGTAACAGTTACACGCTTCACTTTGACACACAAACATATACATACTTATCCAACATATCCTGGTGTATCTTCTCAAGCAACGCCAGGAGCTGCGCAGGCGCATCTCCACGTTTCAGCGTAGCCTTGTCTCCGGTGAGACGTGTGACCGCCACCACTTCGCCCTTCGCCATGTCTTTGGGGCCTAGCTCCACGCGGATTGGCACACCCTGTATAATAAAGGAATAGGTAGAATTGTTTTTAAATTTAATTTTAAATGATAAAAAACATATTTATTATTGACATTTTCACCTCAATAATTAATATAAAAAAATCATTAAAATATACAAAAAAAAAACATTAAAAATAAATATAAAATTAAATAAATTATTAAATTGAAATAAAAAAATATTTGACTAAGTAAAAGGTAAACTATTACATTTATCGATAACTTAGTCGAATGAAGTTTTAAAGTATCTATATCGAAGTAATTGTTTTTCAGATTTTGTATAAATACCAGTCAAATTAATGAAATTGGGTTAAGAATGGAATGAAATTGCAACATACACCACTATAGTGAGCATGGAATTAAAGAAAAATGACCATGTTCCCTAACTTAACCGTAAATACTAAACTTAAATTTAAAAAGCGTACAAAAATTTTGAACGAAGCAGGATTTGAACCCGCGCCTCTTGAAAACCGTCAAAGCGCTATGACTAACTAGGCCATTCGTTCAAAATTTTTATACGTTTTTTAAATTTAAGTTTAGCATATTCTGTCCTAAGTGTCAAATAATACTTTAAAAAATTGTAAAAATATTAACCATAGATATACAGAATACAAAGTGAAAAAAAAAGAAAAAACTAACCTTAAGCTCCCAATGGTTAAACTTCCATCCCGGTGAATAATTATCCCTATAATCTCCATCAGCCCTTATACCAGCTGCTTCCAGCTCTTCCACCAGCTGCTTACAGGAATCTATAAGGCTTTTACGTTCGTCCGCGCTGCTGGAAGCTGTGATGCCGCAAGGGACCACTATAGCTTGGATGTCGGCGACCCTCGGGGGCAGGACGAGGCCGCGGTTGTCTCCGTGGACGAGAACCATCACACCTAGTTAATATATTATTCAATTTATTAGTATAAATATGTAATTGGGGATAATATTTTATACCAGCGAGATTTTTAAGATAATATTTACACATTAAAAACTAAAAATTCAGCGTCATGTTTGATAATTTTGTAGCCATTTTAAACAACAACACAATTTATATATAAATTTGAAAATTAAGCATACCTATAGTCCTAGTAGTGAGACCCCAAGAGTTCTGGAAGACGTACTTCTTCTCCTGCGTGTCGGGGTCGTCGTAAACTATTTCGAACATTTTCGAGAAGTTCAATCCGAGGTGATGACTGGTCGCGCCCTGAATGTTAATTGATTTTTTTATATATTATTTTATATATATTGTTATATTACGTAAATTGATCTGTGACATAGTTTGAATGATGTGTTCTCTTGTAATTAATTGTCCATAATTAAAACGCATAAAAAATATGACATAGCGGGATTGGAACCCGCGACTATTGGAAACCGTCCAAGCGCTCTGACCAACTAAACAATTGTCATCAAACTACGTCGAACTTTTATACGTTTGTTATTCATATTAATGTTATAAGCATTTCTGTATTGAAATTTTTCAAAAAAAGTCCGCTAACTAAAGACAATTCGTGAGAATTATTTCTGGCAAGAGCAATTATTACTATTTATGAGAATGTAGCTTGATGGGAATGCATGGCTAAATTGGTCAGAGTACTACGGTCGAACAGTTTCAAAATTTTCATACGTTTTTTAGTATTTATCTTTCTTAACAATATAATAACTCTTTAAAAAAAGTAAAAAAAATATATTTTAAGTCAAATTTAAAATATTCTTAAACTTAAATTTAAAAAGCGTATAAAAATTTTGAACGAAGCAGGATTTGAACCCGCGCCTCTGGAATACCGTTCCAGCGCTCTGACCACTAAGCCATTCGTTCTCACCGAGCTCCGTCGAAATTCTTATACGCTTGTTACAACTTATTTTTGTTGTTAGCATCTCTGTAGGGAGATTTTTACAAATTTCCGCTACCCAAAGACAACTCATAAGAATTATCGTTTGGCAAGAGAGAATACTATTTACTTTAATATTTTTACTATGTTTTAAAGTGTTATTCCGCACTTAGGACAGAAAATACTAAACTTAAATTTAAAAAGCGAGCAGAATTATTACTAAACTTAAATTTAAAAAGCGAGAGAACGAATGGCTTAGTGGTCAGAGCGCTGGAACGGTATTCCAGAGGCGCGGGTTCAAATCCTGCTTCGTTCAAAATTTTTATACGCTTTTTAAATTTAAGTTTAGTATTTTCTGTCGTAAGTGTGGAATAACACTTTAAAACATAGTAAAAATATTAAAATATTCTTTATTCAAATAGGCTTCAGCAAGCACTTTTGAATCGTCACGATCATAAAATTACCACCGGCTCGGAATGCGGTTCTGCTGAGAAGAGCCAGCAAGAAACTCAACAGTTACTCTTTTCAATACTGAATAAAGTTACAATTTCATTGTTTAATGCAATAGTGACTATCCTGCATGAAATTCAAATGACCTTAATTAAATACATTTTATCATTCAAATATTCATGGACAGTGTAGTACGCTTTCTTTATAGTATTAACATTAGTATAATAAACAAATAAATAAAAAATAAATATCTACCTGTATGCCCCTGCCGCTGGCGGGTATGTACGCCTCCACGGTGGTGGTGTAGTCTCCTCCCGCGAACTTCTCCTTCTCCGTTTTCCGGCCCTTGATCACGGGCACCGCCAGCAGCTCCTCGTAGACGCGAGCGTATAGTTCTGTAAAAATATTTTAATAAATAAACAACATTTTTTACTATTTTTAATGTGTTATTCCACACTTAGAAAAGAAAATACTAAATTTAAAAGCGTATAAATTCAGATAAATTTAAATGAATAATGTTCTCTCTTGCCAAACGATAATTCTAACGAATGGTCTTTGGGTAGCGTAAATTTGTAAAAATCTCCCTACAGAAATGCTAACAACATTAATAAAAATAACTAACATATAAGAATTTCGACGTAGCTTGATAAGAACGTATGGCTGAGTTGATCAGAGAGAGAACGTATGGCTAGGATGGTATCTTGGACGGCGCGGGTTGAAATCCTGCTACGTTTGAAATTTTTATCCGCTTTAAATTTATTAAATAAGCAACATATTTGAGAAATGATAGAAAAATCAAATATTCAAAACAATTTTTAATTCTCAAATTCATTTTACTATTAGATTTAGAATGCGATTTCTTTCCAGAATATTGAAGCTATACGTAATCATAACAAGGGGTACGGGGATTGGTAAAAACTGTAGAAAAGACAAATCAGATATAAAAAATAGCTTTGCAAATAAAAATTCAATTCTTTATAGTTCAGCAAAAGAAAAAAAGAATTTGTGAAACATTGCGTGTTAAATGCCGGAACTTAACGCTGCGCTTTGTCTTATTGACAAAGCGAAGAAAGTTTATTAATTAAAGTAAAGTATAAAATAATTAATTTCACCGTGTGAGAATGGGACCCGCAAACATTTGCGTTACAACTACATCCGGTATCAATTAGGAAACTGAATAATATCATACAGTTATTTTTAAATATTGTTATTCCACAGTTAGCAAAAAAATAGTACTTTTAAAATTAGTATCATTAACTAAATAATATAATTTAATAAATTGAATAGTGGTTTTTAATTTAAAAAATTATATACTCAGTGAGGAAGGGAAGTGAAACGGAGTGTCTTAACACTGAGTTACCAAGTTCCCTCTGCCTACCCTGCCATAAGCGGGATAGAGAGTGAAGCTGAAAAAAAAAAACGAAATATATTGACCTAATATCTGCAAGACTTCCTCATCGGCTTCTTCCTTAGTGCGGAAGGCGGTGTGCCCCTCCTGCCAGAGGAACTCGCGAGTTCGCAAAAATGGCTGCGGCTGCTTGAACTCCCATCTCTACAATTATAAACATAAAAACAGTAGAGCATTTTATTATAGGTATTTCATTATACTTTTAAACAACAAAGGCATAAAGGCATAATGAGCATAACGCGGCGTTGAGTTCCACTCAACACGCAATGCCTAAAATTCGGCGGAAAGTGAGTAACGAGACGGAGTGTCTTAGCACTAAGTCCCAAATTGCGGGATACAGCGTGACGCCGAGTTTAAACAACGAAAAATCGTCCTTAATGTAACAAAAACTTAAGGTTAGTAATACTTGAACCGGCACCTCTAGCATATCTACAAAAATTTTAATTAAATTAAACACTTGTTAAACTTACTTTTAATTTAGATTTTCAAGCCGAGGTTCGAGTCCTGTTACTTTAAAAATTGAGTGAGATTTTAAAAAGAAAAAAGAATAACATTGGTTATACAAAAGAGACATTGCTTTTATTTTTAAAATTATTGTTAAGTGAATAAAAAGCAAGTGTCGAAAGTATCGTCCCTTATCCCTAAATAAATATAAAACACATTATTAAAAATCACAAATTCCGCGTACAAAAGTTTAATCAAACAAATTAAATGCAATTTGAATCAACTTAGTCCGTTACCCACGATTTTTCTGTTAGTGGCAGAGTCGGCAGAGTAAATTTGGTAACTTAGTGTTAAGACACTCCGTTACCACTAAAACACTACCACTACCCACTTTCCGCCGAATTTGACACATTGCTCATTTAGTGCCTTAACTCAAAAGATTATGAGTTACCAGAGCGCTTAAATTAAAATATTACATACTAAATCACCTCAAGCGAGAATCGAACCACGTACATACATAGAAATGAACCAACCACAACATTATTCCACTGGTTGAGCTTGTAGGGCAGGTCGCGGTGGCTCTGTATCCACTTGGCGTACGCGGGGTACATGACGGTCTCGGAGGTGGGCCGGATGGCGATGTGCTCGGCCAGCTCGGACGAGCCCGAGTGCGTCACCCACGCCACTTCCGGCGCGAAGTCCGCTATGTGGCTCTTCTCACGTTCTAACGCTGCCTGTTATGTTTATAATATATTAAATTCATTATTTTTCTTAGTATCATATTTTCATTTTAAAGTTAGCATATTTCATTAGTATCTTATTTTAATTTAATTATTCAACGCGGAACTAAACGCCGTTCTTTGTCTTTCAACAAAGCTAGTAATAAAAACTATATATAGTGGAAATCGAAAAAATCGCGTTTATAGGCAAAAAATTTGTACACAAACGTATTCAGGACCACGATAGCCTCAATTGTATCATAAGAAAATAAACTACCTTAGATACAAATATGGGGAAGTATCCGTCTTTGACTCCCAATTTCCTGAAGTTTTTACTTAGGAACTTTCTGATCACGTCCCAGATGCTATACGACCAGGGGCGCAGGATGTAGCAACCGGATATGTCGTAATAGTCTATCATTTCAGCTGTAATAAAAAGAAATATTAATAATATAAGGTAACTATCAGTATAAGCGTAAATAACTTCAAATAAATAGTCATATGAAAATAATTTTTAATAATTAAATGAAGTCATGGCTATGGAACAAATTATTAGAATGAGTCAGGAGGCCTGTCATGGCACAGCGGCACAAGCGTGTGACTGTAACCGACAGGTTCTGGGTTCGATCCCCACTCGAGGAAATGGAATATTTAATATTTTCAATTCAAATATTTAATGTTTCATTTCTTCACTCTGGTAATAACGCAAAGCGCGGCGTTGAGTTCCGCCACTCAACACGCAATGCCTCAAGTTCGGCAGAAAGTGGGGAACGGAAGTGAAACGGAGTGTCTTAACTAGGTTCCCGGGTTCCCTCTGCCTACCCTGCCTCGTGCGGGATACAACGTGAAGCTGAGAAAAAAAAATAGTAATGGGAACATAACTTTTAATAATTAAATGAGGTCATGGCTATACTAATTAAGTCAGTATGTCATTATTTAGACTCTCGTACAAGTGTTTTTTTTTAAGTGTTTAACGTTTTTATGTGTTTCAACGCTTTATCCCGCACATGGCACGCTTTATCCCGCACATGGCAGGGTAGCCAGTGATAACTTGGGAACCGAACAATAAGGTTAAAATATAATAAATAAAATAACATGTGTAAAAAATTAAAAATATAGAAATGACTTTTAATTTCTTTGAAAGATAATTTCAGTGTTACATAATATATGAACATCTTTTACGAAACTTTTACACTGTAAATATAAAATAATTAAAAAAAAGATCAATTTTTAGCTCAATGTGTTTGGACATGATGTGTTAAGAAATTGTCTACTTTAGCGGGGAAACGAAAATCCTACTAATATTATATGCCTAAGCCTACTATTATTTTTTTATAATAAGTACAAGCAGGCGAAGCTTTTAAGTTGCTAGTAAATTGAAAATAACCATAGATTAAAAATCATGTTTATAAAATAAAAAAAAAGAATCATGCTCTATGACTTACATTTAGTAATCACTTGCGAATACCATTCGGGCAGATCGGTTTCTTTGCACGCTTCTAGACCTAAGCGTGTTACTTTCTTAACACCTGATGATGATTCCTCTTTAGGTGGTTTAGGTGACTGCAATGTTTATTTTTAACTTAGTTTCACGTTGTATTCCTCATATCGGAGTTCTATAACATTATTTTCCCTTCCCTTCCCTCTGCCTACCCCGCTGGTAGGCAGAGGATAAATAATGTTATAGTAGTTCTATGCATGCCCTACTTTCCGATCAATTTTCGAAATATTGATTGTTATTATTTTTTTTTTACTCTGAAAAATCTTCTGGGTTTGAACTCACAACCTGTCGCTTATCCTCAACTTAAATTTAAAACGCGTATAAAAATTTTGAACGAAGCAGGATTTGAACCCGCGCCTCTTGAAAACCGTTCAAGCGCTCTGACCAACTAAGCCATTCGTTCTCACCGAGCTCCGTCGAAATTCTTATACGCTTATTACAACTTATGTTGTTAGCATCTCTGTAGGGAGATATAATCTAAATATATAAATGAATAATATAAAATGAATAAAAAAAATAAACAAATTGATGCGTTAAACAATCTAAATATATAGAATTAAAAAACAAAGTAATTTTCCGTAACTAACTCTCCGTTGAAATTCCCATTATATATAAGAGTATCAAGTCATTCAAATATATTATAAAGCGATAGCCATTTATTTATTTTTTTAATTATTAAAAATAAATAAATTGAATTTATAGTTTGTTAGCGTCGATTTGAGTTGAGTTTAATGTACTAGAAATAATGATATACCAATATAATCAATATATATATATATATATATATATATATATATATATATATATATATATATATATATATATATATATATATATATATATATATATATATATATATATATATATATATATATATATATATATATTTTTACCTGCTCTTTGGGCTTGCTTTCCTTTTTAACTTCCTTTGGTTTCTCTTTCTTCTCCTTAGGCTTGCTCTCCTTGGGTTGAGACGGTGCTACATAAGCGTTTCCAGTTTCTGCTTGGTATTTTGCTTTTAATTCTAGAAGTTTCTTTACTTCGACATCGATTGCCGCCTTCAATGGATATTTAAAATAAATTATTTATTTATTAAATTGAATACAATATGTTTAAACAAATTAATATACATTAATAAGCTTTTTATATACTTTATTTATTCATTTTTTTTAGAAGCTTCAGAAGAAACTTGGGAACCAGTTGGGTAACCCCGGGAACATATATTTGCTGCTGTGCGTATATATACATATTTGCGTAGACAGATAAAATATCTAATATTAAACCTCTAACAAAAAATATCCTTCTTAAATATAGCTCGTGTCCAGAAACTTTGCTTAAAAAACAAAATCTAGACTCTTTGAGACTGAGACAGGCCTATCTATAGTACTAGAAATTGATAAAAGTCGCACCTTATCTGCCTTTTTGGCTTTAAGGTCTCTAACGACATCTCCTTGTTTAGCCACCTCGGCCGCTATGGCATCACCTTTACCACTCATTGTTGGTTTTACCTAAAAAACATATTAAATTAATTAGTTGATTTCAGTTAATTATTTTATAGTTTATTAGTAACACTTTGTATTATTTTAAATAATCTGTGTTATTTGTTCTGAAAGCTTACAGGTCAAATGAGTTGTAAAACTCTTGTCATTTATGATGGAAATGTGAGTGGTAAGAGAGGGAGGGGGAGACCACGGTTGAGCTTCGAAAACACAGTATCGACGATACTGGAGAGGAGTCACGTAAAAAGCACCAGGAGACCGGAGGGCATGTATGAAGAGGCTGATGACAGTGGACGAGGCGAAAGAGGTACGCCGAGACCGTAGCGTTTGGCGCTCCGGTCTTTTTGCCTACCCCGCTAGGGATATAGCGTCAAGATAAGTAAGTAAGTAAAACTCTTGTCATATAACCATAGTATACAGAATATGTCATATAAATTTAGGGTAGAAAATCATACCATTGTAGTGATAATAAATAACTTTATTATTTAATCACTACTATGGTTAGATTTTTCTTCAATAACTAAACGTAAAAAGTTACAGACTTATAAAAAATATTGTTTAACTGGGAAACTTTTGGTATATTAAATAAGAATCAGAAGATTTTTTAGAATCCAATAAAATATACCTCTTTGGCTGGTGTGGGAGCTTTTGGCGGTGCAACTTTTGGGGTCCAGTCCGTTCCGGCGATAGATTTATATTGAGCTTTCAGATTTAGCAAGTTTTTCACCTAAAATATAAAAAAAAACAACAACAGGCAAATTAATATACATTTGAGTTAGACGTTTTGTTATATGAAATTGCATAAAACATTTGTACATTTCAAATGGTCAAAACAAGTACAATATTTAAATTTGAAGCCTCAAGACAAAACACTCCATGCGTCCTCTAATTAACGCCACAATTCGAGACATTGAACTATTAAGAGTAATTAAAAATAATAAGTATGTTAATTAATTACTATTTTTCTTAATTTGCTTGATCTGGTAAAAAGGCAAAGCGCGTCGTTGAGTTCTGCCACGCAATATCGGAAATTCGGCAGTATTTGGGGAACAGAAAGGAGTATTCTAATAGACGTAACAGACGACCGTGTGGAGCATGGTTCGCCTAGAAAAAAAGGTTCGATGGCGAACCAAGGTCGAGGTTCAGTTCGGTCGTCAGTTACGGCTGTAACTCTAAACTCTTAAGTTCATGCGGAATATAGCCTGAAACTGGATAAAATAATTCTATTTCCTCGATTGGGGATAGAATCGCCAACCTGCGGTGTTTACAGTTGCACGCGTGTGCCACTGTGCCACGATCAACTTTAATACATATATAATAAATAAAGTAAAAAAAAATATAAAATAACATACACTAACCTCAACATCAACAACACTCT
Source organism: Eueides isabella (assembly GCA_019049475.1). Taxonomy (NCBI): domain Eukaryota; kingdom Metazoa; phylum Arthropoda; class Insecta; order Lepidoptera; family Nymphalidae; genus Eueides; species Eueides isabella. The sequence goes on from CM032400.1 coordinate 4,046,717, forward strand.
TATCAGCTTTAGCAGCCTTTATCTGTCTCACTTTGTCCCCTTGCGCGGCGATTTGGTTCAGAAGCTCGGCTATTTTAGCGTCGTCGCTATTTTGTATAGACGAACTCGATGCTGCAGGCTGGGATGGTTGAGACTGGGGCTGAGACTTCCAATCCTAATATTTAAAAAACCAAATAAAAATACCGATTTTTTATTTGCTTTACGCAATATCCCACATATAACTGAATAGACAGAAGCTACCACCAGTGGTCGAAATATAGCGGCTTGCAGAACTCAACGACGCGTTTCTCTAGTTGTCAGAACGAGGAATTAAAAAATTTAACGTCGCGTTTATAGTCACGCCACGACGGCATTTTGTATTTTTTTATATATTTTTTTATATTATGGAAGAAACAAAATTAACTTGTATTGTTTAAATTATACCGCTATCCTCAATGAAAAATATAAATGTTACTTAGCATACCTACTAACCAATATTAAAGAAATCGTACTATAACATTGAATTTACTTACAAAGCAAGTATATTCTAAACATATACTGAATTTTTTAGTATAATAACTTTAGTACTAATAAAAATATACAACTAAGCTGCTTTAAGAGTCGTTATTATGTATATAATGTTACGATTACGTATGAGACAATTGGCGATATAATCGATTATCATATTTACACAGCTGCCCATGAAATATTGATGAAATGTTTACTTTGGCTCATATTTAATTAATACTTTGTTAAACAAAATAAAATTAAGTGTAAATGTATATTTTGTATTATTAAATGATTATTAAACTTCAAACATTAACAATTATTATTAAATGATTATTTTATCTCAACCGCGTTAGATCATTTCGCTGTATACTGTAAGTTAGTAATATCAGGCCCGCCGCAAGCGGGCGTGCAAGGCGTGCACTGCACACGGGCGGCACGTCCATGGGGGCGGCAAACCGAGCGATTCATCATCGTCACGTAATATTCAAAGTTCTTTTCATAATAAAGAGTTATCCCTCTTACAGTATAAGAAATGTCATGGCATGGAATAAAAAGAGAGCCGTCAGCGTACGGCTCTAAAGTTTCAAGATAATTCAAGAAGTGAATCAGGCATTGACGGTATTGATTTGTTTAATATAATCGTTGCATTAAAATTGCATTTTACAGAAAATCTGAATAATGATCCAAAAAAAGGTTAACAGCTTGTTAACCTTTTTATTTTTAAAGAGGAGTGTTAACCCAGCAAGCTTTTTGTATGAGGTTAGTAATGTATTAGATCGCATCATCTATCTCGTCAGGTGTTTTAAGGAGATCGTTGTATCAATGCTTTCCTCAATGAATTCTTAGACCCCTCTTCAATCCTTGAGTTTATGGAACAAGATATGAGGCCTTTCGTAGCAAATAATGGACGTCGTAATAGTAAGGACACGCGTGTGGTCTGTGCTACTGTCTAGACTTTCAACAAATTACATGAAAGTTCATCCTTCATGTAATTTGTCGAATGTCCCATTATTATGAAGAAATACAGCATTTTTGGTGTTTTATTTGGACCTGTTATCCAGTAGGTTGGTTCTCCCGGTGATATACACTTGGGATTGTTTCCGTCAAGGCGTAACTTTAATTGTCTGCCTTTAGTAGTTGTAAGCCTTGAGCCTCCAGTATGTGTTTGGCGTCCCACCACCAGCTACAAATCTTCCTCCCAGTGATGTAAAAATCTTCGTCAATTGGTGAAACTAAATTCATTAAATTTAGTTTTACTATTGGCGAATAGTAGATTGCCGAAACGTTCAGTTGGCCACGGTTACCTTCCACTGCAACAGTGGTAACCTGGATGTTCTTTGTCCTATACTCCGGGAACACTTGATGTTCCATAGAATTTCTTATTACAATGGTAATATATCCTGTATGACCCATTCCATCTGGATGATAAGTCACGTTGGTTAAAGTTTATAAAGATTTCTAAGCCATTCTTGTTCGAAGCAAAACCATTGATGTTCCAGGTCGCCTCTCTTAGGTCAGTCATTTTGATATTTTATCAACAATAGTGACTATGAGGCTCATAAAAGTGCCCATTTGTTATAAAGACCATGTCGAATTCTTCCGACTGTTTGATTAGTAGTTCGTTCTTCATTTTAATGTTTATACCAGTTGTAGTTGTTGGGTTATTTTTTTATATTTCAATATATCATAGTATAGTTGTAATTCCTGCAATTCTTTAAGATGTGGTCGTGTAACTAAGGGGATAGTTTTAGTTGGCGCTTCTCGTATTTTGCCGCTGGGTGAAGAGATTCTTGCTATGCGACGTTTTAAGACCTCCTTGTAGACTTCACAGCCTTTATAGTTGACCGAATGTGCTCCTTGGCAGAGAACACATTATGCTGGTGTGTTACTTTCTTTCTTTGGGCAGTCTGTTGTTTTGTGTCCCTGGCCCCATTTTACTACTACGTTATAGGGTCTCATGCAGTAATTCTTGGAGTGACCGTATTGTTGGCATCTTTGAAACTGCGGTAATGTTTTTCTTTTTGTTTGGATCTTCATTTGACAGGCAGCATTTGGTGGTAGATATATTTAATATCTTTCATTTTTGTATTGTTAACTCTGGTTTCGATATTAACAAAAGAAGTTGAGATACTCCTGGTTCCAATTTTGAGTTCATAATTTTACCAAAGTCTTTATTTCCAGTCTTTTCGATGGCTTCAACGGTTGCACTATGTGGAGTTGTATACTGTAGATTTTTTTAACGATCCTCTAGCAGCGTGGATCTTTTAAGTTAACAAAGTGTCTTTTAAGTACTTTATTTCGAACTAGTGTTATGACGTTTTTGTATAACGCTGTGTCCAAGTTATTCTTAATTGGTTTCTGTTATGCATTATGTGTGGGTGGTCTGTAATAATTCTACAAGCTTAATAATATCTTCAATGCCGTATAATATAATGGGTTGTAGCTTACTAGGCCGTGTTTCTCTTGGCTTTTCCTCAGCATCTTTGGGATCAAGGGGCAACACGTTAAATCTAATACTTATTGTGATTTTTATGGGGAAGGCGTGTTTCTACCTTTTTCGCTTCTATCTACAGAGACTCTTAATCTGTCAGTCTGATTGTTCGGACTTCAGGAGGTTTATTCTTCAGCATTGTATTTATTGTCGGTAAATGAGGAAGGTTCCCCAGCGACGAGCTTCTCGTTCTTGTAAACCGATTAAAGTTGAATACCAATTGAACAAATCGTTTGCAGTAGCAATCTCTCGTACAGGAGCCTGGTTACTCACTTCTGCAGTCTTCAGTAGCAAACTTCAAACCACGATGCCCGGATACCTCATGGCGCCGGGGGTTGGCATCACACGAGAATCCATTTTTCTTATTATCCATAATTTTATATGAAAGATGGGAGGATAGCAGCAAGTGTTTCCCGAGCACCTGCCCTCGGTATTTTTTAATAAATTTGGTCATTTATAGTCTCCTTTGACCAGTTTGATGGGTCACTTAACCGCTGCTCGCGGGCTGCCAAAATGACAATACTAAATTTGTTGATGATAATAATATGATTTTGCATTTGAGTAAACAAAAATATTTTTCAATCAAAATAAATGGTTTATATTTGGTTAAATGTTTTTCTCTCAGCATATAGTTATGTAGTTACGGGGCGGCACAATCAGTATTGCACGCGGGCGCTCTAACACCTAGCAGCGGCCCTGAGTAATATAATAAAAAATACATAGTATGGTAAAATAGAATGGGATGGGATTAATACTAGAAATAGGGTTAAAGTTAGTGCGCCTGTAACTTTATAGCATCAACTACGCAATTCTTTATGGGAAAATTGTAAATATCACAATTTTAAAAAGTTGTGATATAGCGTTTGTGCGTTATAGATTATTATCAAAGTAATGATTTTGTGAACACGTCTTGAGGATAAAATACTCATTCCAGCCTATTTCAAAGGTACCATTGATAGTAATAAAAAAATAAAAAATAAATAATAAATTTAAAAAAATATGCTGAGTTTCTTGCGCCGGTTTTTCTCACGTCTGTGGCAATAAATTAGTAAATCGGTGGTAAAGTGTTTGACGTTTAACGAACTCTACAAAAATTAAATATGTAATTTCTTTTTTTTAATAAATGTGTCCATTGTAATGGTATCCAATAATTGCCTAACATAGGCTTATTTTAATTTCAAAGTAATTATTCGTTCATGTTTGTTAATTTTGGAAGTTTAATTGTTCGATGTTTTTTTTTTATTTTATAACAGTAAATTCTTTTGGCAGGTTTTGTCAAAATTGTTAAACGTGTTGGCAAAATTAAATAGCAATTTACTTAAGTATATAGTATTTTTCTTATATATTTTCCTGTTTTAAAAATTTTTAAGTACAAGTGTCTGTAATCATGTTAATAAGAATAAACAATAAAATATTTTATAGTTAAAAGTCATGTAAAATTATCAATTAAATAGCATATATTCTTATTTATGTGTGTTAGAGTTAAAAAATTACCTTTCCCGTGGCGTTCTTATATTGGGCTTTCAAATCAGATAGTAATTTGATTGCGTGGTCGATCTTATCTTTGCCAGCATTGGCAGCTTTAAGTGATTTTAGCTCGGCGTCTTGCTTAACGATATCTGCACTTAATTTTGATACATCTGCTTTTGATGGTTTTGGGGCTGACGCAGGCGGTTTCCAGTCCTGAAAATAGTTTTGAAAAGTTAAAATGAGTAGTGCTAAAAATTTTATGGATATTTTTTTGACGGAAAATTTCCTTAAAATCGTATAATTTCTTATCGAATTTTGAACGTTTTCGCTTTTTCAATATTTAATTGAAATTTAAGTATCTATGCTAATCCATCTTTTTAATATTTTGTATTTCTAGACTAAGATATTTTATACGAATTTAAGTATCTTTACTAGTCTTTGGTGTTGCTATATAAAAATACTGCGATAAAAGCTAATAAACTTAAAATATTCAAAATAACAAAGTAATATCTAAGGAAAAAGTAATATTAATACATAACTAAACGGTTTCGCCCCAACAAAATAACTACAGTACACAATACAGCAGAAAAGACATGAAAAATCTACAAGTAGCTGCTACTCGTGCATCTCGAATAAGAAAGAAAAAACTACACAATCGATCGTGAAAAATAAATACAATCTTGATAAAACATTTAACATCACTTATTTAACATGCCCTGGTTATCTAGTGCTCCAATAAACACATAATACTACTCTACGTATTTTTTTTGTTCTACACGAGCAAGCTTCTTCTAACGTTATCTAATACCTTTCCCGTAATTATCTTATATTTGGTCTTCAAATCAAGTAACACTTTGACAGCTTCATCAATTTTAGATTTTTCGGCTTTGGTTTCTTTAAGTTGGCGAACTACGTGTCCTTGATCAGTAATAAGTTTGTACAGTGTGGGTGATTTCTCGGGCGATGGCAATCGAGGCGCAACCCAATTCTATAATTATTTTATTAATATATTGAAAGAATTGATTTAAAATTAAAACTCAATAAGTACCACAGTGGAGTCGCACGCACAATTAGAAATACACAATGATTGCAATTTGGAAGTCACATTTGGCCACTTTATTCCACTACAACTGCAATATTTTAAATGCTTTTTTACTGAAAGTTTTCAACCTACTAAATATTAAATGCAATTTTCCGAGTATTCATAACATCAAGACAAAGAAGTAGTTAGCAAAAAAACATTTTTACACTTACTTTGCCAGTAATCGCCTTATACTCAGCTTTCAGAGCCAGTAACACTCTTACAGCGTCCTCTATAATATTGTTATCAGCCTTCGCAGATTTCAGTGAGCGAACTATGTCCCCTTGGTTGGTAATGTCTTCTACCACTTTGGTGATGTCTTTACCTACTGGCGGAACTGCAGCAGGTTTATCTTGCGGTACTTGTGCGGTTTTTGGCTTCAATTAAAATAAATATATAAATGAACTTGCACGTTGCACTTGCACTAATATTACTTATCGGCATATTTTTGTGATAGTTGAAATATTTTCAAATTTAATGATGTAATTATAATATATATTGTATTTTAGTAAGCATGTCTGTTATAAATGTTATATAATTTATTTACATAAAGTACATTCTCATATAAAATTCGTCAGTGTCTGACGTTCCCTTTGCCTACCCTACCATGTGCCGGATTCAGCGTGAAAAACAAAAAAATCATAATTATGATTAAAAAAAAGTGCATTGTTGACTAAAGAAAAATATATTTTTATAGGAAAAAACATTATAGAATTGCATACAATATTTAAAAAAAATCATAAAGCGAGATTTGAACCAAACACTCTATATCATAATATAGACATATCCAAAATAAGCCACGAGCGTCGAAAGGTAGATGATATAGATCAACATATGTCACGTTTTACCTTGTATAAGAATTAAGTTGTCGGAACTATATAAATTAAATGCTCATAGTATTTAGATTCATTATCACCCATAACTGCATTACAATAAGTAAGAAGATTTTTCTCAAAAATTTCATTTAATTATTAAATATAAAAAAACACACATGTGTTAACTAAAACAAAATAACGAGTTGACTGATTTAAAATGTAAGGTGGCGTGATTCGCTACGTGGTACTTTGTATTTGTAATACTTTCACTTTTACCATAACATATTGTAACATTGAATCAGCTTTAATTTTTTCGTCACACTATATATTAATTAATTTATTATAAAATACCTGTTGATGGTATAAAAATCTTACTAGATTTCATAAAGATATATTTTATTATTTTAAATTGGGCTTGTCGTGGCGCAGCCACATATGCGTGTGACTGACAACTATAGGCTGTTGATCCTATCCCCACTCGAGGAAATGAAATATTCAATATTTTCAAATTAAATATTTAAGCTTTTCATTTCTTCGCTCTTCTGGTAACAAGGTAAAACGCAGCGTGGAGTTCCGTCACTCAACACAAAATGCTCCTAATTCGGTGAAAAGTAGGGAACGGAGTGTGTTTACCCTAGGTTCCCTAGTCTAGTATGCCTACCCTGCCATGTGCGAGATACAGCATGATGGTGAAAAAAAAATATAAATTACAAATCAAGTAATTCAGTTCATTAATTTGATTTTTATTGTCACATAACTAACTAAACTATACAGATTTTTTAGATGACGATTTTAGATGATAAAGATATAATATTATGTAATGAAATAGAACTAAGCAGGTAATGTAATGGTTTTAAACTAATGTTATTGTGTAATTGTAAAAGGATCTTATTTTGTAATTTTTCTGAGCTAATTAACAACACGGGGATAAGTTCACTGACGCAATTTGAAAAATTATAAACATGGAAATTTGTTTAAGTATAAGCATAAAAAATGTTTCGGTTGGCAACACAATTCAAAAGGCTCCTATTTCACATTTCAAAGAATGTCTATCTCGAAATAATTATGTACACGTAGTCTACGTACTATTTTACGATAACGATAAACAATCGCAAGCATAAGTTTACATTTATGCTTGCTGAAAGAATATTATTATTCTAACATATTTTAAGCACCAACAGTAGTCATTACGTACCTGACATGGTAATGTACATGTTAAAGTGCTTAGTATTTATTATATATAAACAATAATAATGTAAAATCGTTCGATATCTAACAATCATATAATAATTAATTATATCATATATTAATATTACTTGTATTATTCTTTTTTGTTTAAAAATAACGTTATTTTAAAATTGAATCAATAGAAGATCAATAGAATACCTTGTATTTTTTATTTCAACGCATTGTAATACTCATTGAGCAAGAACATTTTTATCTCAATAAATTTTAAGACCAAAACTTTTTATATTTGCTTAAGAATTAAAAAATAATCTATAAAAAAAATAACGCCAAATGTTAATATGTTCTGTGGTCAAATGTATGTGTCAAAAATAAATTGAATATTTGAAAATAGTCAATTTAAAAAGATCGGATTGCGGGTATACAAATCTTAAAAGATAACGAGTTTTATATGGTGCATTGTAATTGTCAACATATAAAGTATTTAATACGAGTTGTAATTCAAATTTAAGTTATAATATTTAAGGCATATTTAGACAAACTGTTTAAGTTGTTATAAGCAACTTTAAAAGATATCGGTCAAATATCGTGGGAATGTATCATAAAATGTCAAAGGTAAACAGTAAATATTAATAATATTATTGTTATTTTTTTAATTAATTACATAACTATACTTGTTTATAATATTTGCTATTTACGTTTTTAAATTAGAAGTTTTAAATTTTGAGTATTAAAATAATTAGTTAAATTTTATGGCTCTTAAACGATTCATGAAATAAAAGGATTGCTTTTTTTATATATTAGTTTTCAAAATAATTTGTTACATAAGAACAGAATAATTAATATTGATTTTTCATATTGTTTCTATACATCGATGCCAAATTTTATTGTAACATTTATTATTTCAGAATTATATTCCTCATTATAAAAGTTGTAATATAATAAAACAACCAACTGTTATTATACCTACTTCAACATCTCCTAAAAGGCCTAAAATTGACAATTCTCCCGTAAGTAGCTTAAATAAGTATTACTATGTTTGACAGCATTGAAAACAAAATACATTATATTTTTTATGAAAATATCAGTAACCAAGTCAGCTTTTACCTGAGACTTTGCCAATGATATAAAATGGAAGGAACTAAGAATTATGTGTGACATAAGTTCTAAAGGGCCATAGTAACTGACTGCAGGTACAATGATTTATACCAAAATGCAGATGATCAATTAAATAAAATCTTCAGCACTACTATATTAGTATAAATTAAAACATTTAAAGAATAATGTACATTGTATTTATATAATACTTCTAGTTTTATAATCATTTAAAATTTGTAACATTTACAGTTTTCTTTTTGTGTTCTATAAAAGTTATTTTTGTACATGAATTCATGTTTTCTAAAATAATTCTTCTAATTATTTTTAAAAAAATGTTCATTTTGCTTTTGGCAGATGAAACAATCCCCTGAAAATGTTGATATCAGTTTTCTTGATGATTTTAATATTGATGAAATAGTATCATGTTTGCAAAAGTCTGATAACATGGACAATAATTCAGAAAATAATGTGAAAGAACCAAATATAAGTGAAAGAGATATAAACTTAGATATACCAACTATTAAAATTTCTAAAAAAACAACTACTAGAATAAATAAGACTACAAAACCTGAAGAAGGTAATAAATTTATTAAAGAAACTGATAATAGAAAATATAAGAATAGAGATGATACTCCTGTAGAAGAAGAAGAATCAATGAATATTGACAAAAAATTGGTGACATTAAAAGAAAATTTAAATTCAACACTTTCATTTAAGTTTATAGAATATTCATCAGCAGAATTAAACAGTTCTGACTGTTATTTAAATAAAGATCTAGAAAATTGTATTACAATTAAAGTAAATGTTGAATTAGTTTCCAATGATAAATTAAAAACAAAATGTGTGACACAAGTAAACAATAACCTAATAAGAATTGAAACAGATAATATAGAAAAGGAAAGTTCCAATGTAGTAAATTTTAAGACTGAGGTCCAAAGTGACTTTGAAGCGAAGAAAGCTTATACTATTAAAAGCACTGTACAAAATAGACATGATATATTGGTGTCACCAATTTTAGAAAAATATAGGTTGAAATTTTTATATATGCAATATTTTCTTCAATCAATTTTGCATCATGGTGCACATTCGAAAATCTTTAAATGTCAAAACTTAGAAGGAGAAGAATGTGCAATCAAAATGATAAAGTAAATAATTTAATAATATAATTCAAGTTTGTAGACAGAGGTGCCTCTCAAACAGCAGTGTTGAGTTTGGGCACACAACCCACAATATCTTGAAGATTAGGCAATCTTCAAGATATTGTGTGTAATGTGGCTGAACTCAACACTGCTGTTGTTTGTTTACTAAAGTGAACTAAAAATAATTAATTACCTCGAGTGGGTACCGAATCCACAATCGTCGCGCTTACAGTCAATAATAAATATCTCTTATATTATTAAAGTATATTTACCATTATTAAAATATTACTTTAATGTCTTTCATAACATTTAACAAATTGAAAATATTTTCTTTTTTAGTTTAGCAAAACAAAGAAAAAATATGAGAGGTGTCCAAATGATAAAAATGTTAAGACAAATTCAATCTGATATTCCTAAGGAGAATTTGTTCTGTATATTTCTTCGTGGCTGCTTTAAAATGAACAAACACTGGTGTTTTGTAATGGAGTTTTACCCAAAAAATTTAAGGGAAGTAATTAATGATTCAAGTAAACCTTTAAATATAAACAATGTGCAAGACCTTGCTAGACAACTAGTATCAGCCGTTATGCTGTTAAGAAATAATAACATTGTTCACTCAGGTACTGTAAAACATATAACAATATTAATTTTATTTTATAGTTTTAAGGCACGTTTTGACGCAGCGGCACAAGCGTGTGACAAAACGATAGGTTTTGGGTTCAATCCCCACTCGAGGAAATGAAATAATTCATATTTTCAATTTAAATATTTAATGTTTTCATTTCTTCGCTCTGGTAACAAGGTATAGCGCGGCGTTGAGTTCCGACACCTGAAACGCTATGCCTCAATATCGGCCGAAAGTGGTGAATGGAAGTGAAACAGAGTGTCTTAACACTAGTTCCCAAGTTCCTACCCTGCCATGTGCGGGATACAGCGTGAAGCTGAGTATGAGTACTATAGCGTTTACGCTATACACTGCATATAGTAGGGTAGGTAGAAGAACTTTAAAGTATAGAGACACCATATTTATTAAAGGACCGAACATCGCACTGACTTGTTACCAATGTAAATAAAATGAAAATAATAAGTCCCACAAGTTGTAATGAAACCCATGTCGCGATTACAGTTAGATGCTGTGTTATGTAGGCTAAATTATATAATTCTATAGTTAGCTATGATCATTGGGGTATATGATGAGACCATCGTGGCTCAGAACTGGGTGACTGTAACTGAGAAGGTCGTAGGTTCATTCATAGAACCACAAATATGATTCAGAAGTTTAAAATTATTTTTATTTCCTTGGTGACGAGGCTAAGCGCAGCGTTGAGCCGCGACTCATCAGACAATGCCTAAAAAATTCGGCGAGAGTAAGAATAAGTGTCTTAATGGGAAACAGTTGGTTTCCAGATTTTCTCTGCTTACCCTGTTATGTCCGGGATACATCGTAAAGATAAAAAAAGTAACTAAATATCTTTAAGCTGCTTAGTTTAAAAAATATACGCTTTTTTTTAATAATTTGAAAATTATAATTAAGTAGTTTTAATTTAATCATATTTAAAATAAATACCACTTTCTTTCCTAAGTGTGAATTAACACTTTTAAAATAGTAAAAATATAAATATATCAAATAATAATATGTCAACATGAAACTAGATTTCAAAGTAAAAAATAATTTATTACAGATATAAATCCAAGTCATATTTTGATAAACTGTTCAAATGACAAATTGAAATTGTGTGGTTTTGACAAAGCATATTATAATGAGCACGCTGTTATTTCACAATGCATCGGTACATTGAGCTATCGGCCCCCGGAGGCCATTTTGGGATATTCATCAGGCTTCAGTATTGACGTGTGGTCAACTGGCTTGGTCCTACATGAAATGGTCACAGGAAAAAAACTATTTCTCGGTGGTCGTAATGTGGATATATTATATCAGCAAATGTCGGTTTTGGGCAACATGTCGCCTGAAATGATAATCTTTTCACGTTTCGGCGCCCAATACTTTGTTAGAGACAAGTTTACTCAAACATTTGCTTTCCTTAAAGAGGTAATTTATGTAATGAGTATTTTATTTACATATCTACGACGATGAGTTTTAGTTACTTTTGGTTATATAAAGTCAAAGCCTTATTAAAGTCAAAGACACAACTACTCGACGACACATTAAACATGTTTTACATAGGATTTTGTCATGTACCTATGCGATTTTTATTATTATAGCATTTCAGTATAAAAAGTTAATTTTATTAACTTAACAGTGTTAAGTTTTAATCAATATTTACTGTTAATTTTTTATATGTTTTTATTTGTATTTTTTTTTTACTTTTCTTACCCAGATATAGAGTTATATACAGTTTAGAATTAAATTTCATATTGTAATCATATCTCAATTATCTAATAAAATTCCACCTTATCTAGTTATTTAATTTATTCCAGGAAGAAAAAAAGATATGTAATTTTAATAAAACCAACAAAATACATACAACCGTTGTCGATGCTTATTTTGAACACTGGGCATCATTGAGAACAGAAAATGAAAGGAAATATGATACACAAAAAATAAATTCATTTGTAAATTTACTACAAAAAATTATTGTACTCCATCCTAAGAGACGGCTTACTATCGAATTTATATATGCTAACCCTTTTATTTATAACGTACACAATTAATATGAATATTTTATATTGGCTGGTCTCGACTTACTAATGATATTTAATTTTCAAATAAAAACGATTGTCTGTTGTTAAAAATGGCTAAATTTTATCATTAGCAAGTAATATTATTGTTTAATTTTTTTTTCTGCTTCACGCTGTATCCCGCACGAGGTAGGGTAGGCAGAGGGAAACCCGGGAACCTAGTGTTAAGAAACTCCGCCGAATCCGAGGCATTGCGTATTGACTGGCGGAACTCAACGCCGCGCTTTGCCTTATTACCCAGAGCGAGGAAATGAAACATTAAATATTTAAATTGAAAATATTAAATATTTCATTTCCTCGACCGGGGACTGAACCCAGAACCTGTCGGTTACAGTCACACGCTTGTGCCGCTGCGCCACGACAGGCCTATTATTGTTTAATGATTTATTGCACTTATTTGTTGTATTGCGTTGTGTTGTACAGTGAATTATATAACAATATATATAGTTGTTTATACATATAAGTTTATTTGTGTGTGTAATAAAAACATTTTTTTTTTCATAAGCCTTTTATTTATTCTTTCATATAATTATCTAGTAATGAAATATAAATATGTAAAGAAAATTCATATGATTAAACAGAAGACGAGAATTAAAAAAGTTGGTCATTATTTCACAACTGCTTTAGAGATACCTAATCAATTCCTTATACATACATGCATAGTTTCTTCAAATGATTCAATAGATGAGTGAAGTAATTCATATAAATAAACTAAAAGTATTATGCATTTTAAACAAAATATGTCATATAATGTCAATGTCAGCATGTGAATGTGGGCAGAGGGAACGTAGGAACCTAGTGTTATGACAATCCGTTCCATTTCCCACTTTCCGCCGAATTTAAGGTCAAATATAATTATTATTTTCTGACACTATTGTGGAGGCTGGAAATATTCAAGTATACATATCACAGCTTTTATCTCTACTCTAGATAATGTATGGAATGTTTAGGAATATTTTATTTCCATAGTCTAGAAGAAGAGCGGCGTTAAACTCTATCATTATCAATATGTTAAATATGCATATTTAAATCAATATAGTCGTACAATAAAAATTCTCCTCCGTTTCTGAAGTCGGACAACAATATTCCTATAATAAGCAGTAAGTTGATAATGGAGTACCTTACTAGAATCTCTATGAACAATGGGATGGATTTTAATTTTACTCTCATCATATTGAGGTGGTCAGAGAATGTTCTGAGGTAAAACATGGAAAAACAGAATATCATAGCCAACTACAAACGAAAAAATAATAAAGATGTCATTGTGGCACTTTCACTGTCTTCCTATAAATATGTGATTGATCATTCCATCTCTATTCAATGGGAGTGAACTCATTTGGCTTCATTAAGTAAGAGTGCGGAGTTGAATTTCATTACTAACAAACATACTTGTTTTGAATTCTGATTGTAATTAGTGTTTAGCCCAAGATTCTCTGTATATGAGTTAATATTGTTCTTTTTTAATTATTTATTAGCGTCACGTCTGTATGCGTGTGATGGGCGGGACTCAACGCCGTGCCTTGCTTATTGCCAGATGCCAGAGCAAAGAAATGTAAATATTATAAATAGTGCGTTTCTTGGACGTTTACATTAGCACACTTTTTCCTTTGCGCCACAACAAGCCTTAAACACATTATGTATATAATAAGTATACATATATACATATTTACATATAGCATGTATATGTAGGTACTTATAGTATAAAGAAAATAAATCCCACTAACCTGTCCAGGCATTTCCTTTGTATGACCATCTGGAACATGGAACAGTATGAGAGGGGTTGACTTAGACGTATGAAGAGAAGGAGGTGCTGGTGCTACGTCCACCCTGAAGAAACCTCTCCGCTGCAGCTGTATTATATCACCAACTTTCACGTTCTTCAACTCTGGTTCACCCAACATTGGTATTTCCCACTGTTAATGGATATTCGCTTTTAGTGTTCAATTTTGTTAAACATATTGTATTTTTTTTTTAGATTTCATAAAGTAGAGGGAATGTAGTGTTAAGGTAATTAATTACCCATATCGAGGCCTGTCGTGGCGCAGCGGCACAAGCTTGCGACTGTAACCGACAGGTTCTGGGTTTGATCCCCACTTGAGGAAATGAAATATGTAATATTTTCTCTCGCTCTGGTACAAGACAAAACGCGGCGTTGAGTTCCGCCACTCAACACACTATGCCTCAAAATTCGGCGGAAAGTGGGGAACGGAAGTGAAACGGAGTGTCTTACACACTAGGTTCCTAAGTTCCCTCTGCCTACCCTGCCATGTGCGGGATACAGCTTGAAGCCGAGAGTGAGTATATCCATTGACTAAGAATGGAACTGAACATCGCACATTGAAAATATTAAATACTTTTTTTTTTTAGCTTCACGCGCGAGATACACCCGCACGAGGCGGGGTGTGCAGAGGGAACTCGGGAACCTAGTGTTAAATAGAAATGTAGAATAATTTTTAATTTGAGTTATTGTTTTAAAATTCTATGTTAATTCTGCCAATTTTGCATATATTCGAAACGTTTAATATATGCAAAATTGGCAGAATTAACATAGAATTTTAAAACAATAACACAAATTCGTTATTCAAACTCACCCTAGTCTTGTGTCCAATATACTTCTTAAAGTCCTCATCCTTGCCAAGCAATGGTTTGGAAATAATATGATCAAAATAAACACAATACGTCTCCACCATGGGCGATTGGAGGGAATCAGCAAGCCAAGTTAATTTTAATGTCTTTTTGTAATCTTTATTATCTAAGTTAGGTGTTGCATCTATACTTGTCACTGTGCCATCTGAGGCCCTGTAACAATAGAATATAGTAATATATAAATATTTTCAATTTAAATATTTAATGTTTCATTCCTTCGCTCTGGTAATAGGGCAAAGCGTGGCGTTGAGTTCCGCCACTCAACATGCAATGCTTAAAATTCGGCGGAAAGTGGGGAACGGAAGTGGAATGGAGTGTCTTAACACTAGGTTCCCGGGTTCCCTCTGCCTACCCTGCCTCGTGCGTGAAGCAAAAAAAAATAGATAATAATGTTTTCATTTCTCGAGTCCGAAAACTAGGCATAACGCGGCGTTGAGTTCCGCCACTCACCACGCAATACCTCAAACTCGGTGGAAAGTGGGAAACGGAACGGAATGTCTTAAAACTAGGTTTTCAATTTCCTACCCATATGTGGGGTAATGTGAAGCTGAAAAAACTAAAGGCTGTGGTACAGTGAGACAGGGTCTGACTGTAAATGCGATATTGTGGGTTTGGAACAATTATGTAGTTTAATTTCTTCGTTGGTAAGTTAAGGTTTTAAGTTTGTCCACTTAGTAGTTAGTACGCACTGTCTAGAATTCGGGAGAAAAAATTCGACATAATTTCTTTCTCTAACTTCGAACTGTCATTTAAAAATTTTCTCTGCCTACATTGTTGTAAGTAAAAAAAATGGTTTTTTTATCTTCATGCTGTAACCCCCATATAGGTAAGCAGAGGCAATTATCTGTAAATTTATAAAAATGAAAAACTGGCGCGACGAAGAATAACAAATTAACAACATTTTCACATATTTTATAATCTATATCATTCAATAAAAATTCAAATCATACATACTTATGAATTTTATTTATCAAAATATTTCCATAGTTAATGAATGTTGCATTCTCTCCTTCCTTCAAAGTTTTGGCATCACTTTGATCAATGAGCAGTTTCTTAGAGACCCACACTGTTTTTTGTCCCACTTCTGCATTCTTTGGATGTAAGGCTACTTGGAAGGAACTGTCAGCCTTTACACCGTTAAGATTGACTGGCACTGGATTTGATTCCAAAGCTGTATATCTAGGCGCAATGGGGTCAATAACCTGGAACATTAAAAAACAATCAGCTATATTTGTTATGTATCAAAAACACCACTAACAAGTCAATGGTATATTTAAACTGCCACTTTTAATTGTAAATATAGTTATTTATTTAGGTATTTTGTTAAATTAAATCATTTTTAATTTAAATCAAAAAGAAAAATCATTATTAAAAGAGTGACTGATGTGTATCTCATTAGCTCTTGTTGTTACATAATGTAGACTTAGAATATGTACATACACAATTATCTTTAAGTCCAAAAACTAATTTTGATTGTCTTTTGTTCATTTAAAAAATTATAAATAAATCTTTGTCCATTTTATTACTAGAAGTAATAAAATGGACAAAAATTTATTTATTAGTTTTTTTTGAACTCTGTAAAACTAAATTTAAGTGTTGCCTAAATATTTTTTTTTCAGTAATGACATTTAATTAAATTAAATATAGAGCGAAGAATTGCTTTCTTCCTAAGTAGTGTATTTTATGTATGGATAATTTTGTTATACCTATATATAGTGAATATTTTTTTATTATGTTTATGCTTTTTATGTAGTTGTATAGTATTTATGCAAGTTTATAAATATATTAATATTATATATCAATTGTTTCTAAGATTTATATAGTTACATTGATTCTTTTGTTGCCACACTTTTAAACTGATTCTTATATTTAGGTTGCCTGGTGGAGAGCACTCTAAGTGATAAGGCCGCCTTTTCACATTTTTACAAATAGTTACTTCACATATTTTTTTTTAAAATATACCACACAAGTCTAATTTATTATTTTAAAAAGTCAGTACCTTCTTATTAATGGCCCATATCTTGTCCCATTCCATGAACACTACGGAGCGGCTGGAGCCCTGCGCCTGTATGAACTGACGGAGCCCCTCTACAGTCATGCCGCGGCGTAAAACACCGCGCACTGTGGGCATGCGGGGGTCATCCCTAAAATAATATATTCTCATTTAAAATAATGCCATTGTATTATTATGTTGTGTGGTTCAGTAAATTTACTATTCTTTCGGACATAAGACATTCTATTCGTGTTGATAAGCGGAACTCAACGCCGCATTACGTCCACGTTTTGTTTCCGAAATGAATAAAATATAGTGCCCCAATAAAGAATCACATGCATCCATCCATCCAGACACAATGCACCTCCATGATTAAATGTTAAAGTAAGGTTAGTATTAAATTTTAATTAAATTAAATTAAATGTTAAAGTAAATTGCACAGAAAATTGTCTAAATATAGATTCTAAGATCAAATTTGAGTTAAACATTTTTGCTGTTATTGATATTAGAAAATATTGGCCATAAAAAAGAATTAATGAATGAAAATATTTTAAGCGGTCTCATTGAAAAGGTATCAGCCATAAATGAGACGCATTTCACAATATCAATATAATCTTTACAATTTATTAGTTCATATAAAGATATGAAATGTTACAATAAATTGGAAGTAATAAAATATTTATTTATATAATGTGCAACTTATGTCTTTTTTATCTTCACGCTATACCTGCACATAAGGAGAATGCCAGGAGAAAATAATAAATGTATAATAATTTCTTTGAGTGGGAATCGACAATCGCATTTATAGTTGCATGCTTGCCCTAAGATGGTCCTAAAATGTTTTTTTTTAATTATAAAATGTCACTTACCATCCATCAACATGACCCTGCTCCACAAACCAAGTGAGCTTCCTCTTTGATAGCACAGTGTTAGTCATACTCAGCCTATAAAAAGAAAAAATATAGTTTAAAATTAAAAAGGAAAAGCACATATTATGAATTATTTAACAAAAAAAAAAAGAATATAATAAGAACTATATGAAATTATAGCTATAGCACAGTATTATCAAATCAATATTTCTTTATGAGCAATTTAAGGTGCAATTACCTGCTGTACTCCCAAATATAAGGTTTTCTTAGTCCCAAGGCATCTATGAACCAGTAGAATTGAGGGTCCCTATCGTGATACTCCATGGTTCTTAAAACATGGGTCACACCTTCAATAGAATCAACTATGGGACAGGCAAAATCATAAGTTGGATATACCCTGTAAGTAAATTTTATATATGAATAAAAAGATTATACTATTGTTCCTATAATAATACAAGAGTTGAAAGAGAATTGTACAGGATACATTAAAAAAAACTGTAAAATATTATTCACATATAAGCAGTTTAAAAAAGAAAAAATAATATATATATATAAGCAGCTTAAAAAAGAAAAAAAGACCATAATATATAATTGTGGGCTTTGCAACTGTAATCTGAGAATCTCAAAATCATTTAAAATCTAAAAAGGGTTAGTAAAATGTAATACATACTTGTATTTATTTCCAGTTCTTGGATGAGACTCGGGCTTACACCTATATATGGTGGGATCTCTCAAGCATCCATTGGGTGATTGCATGTCAATTTTAGCTCTGACACAATTTTGAATACCAACATCGCTGCCTTTCTTCATCTCTTCCCACAACTGAAGATTCTTTTCAACGGCTGCAGTATAGTTAAATACAACAATATTATATACTATTTTAAGGTAAAATAATATTTTCAGCCTTTTGTAGATTACTAGATTATGACTATTATTAGTATACTGTTTTAGGGTGTATTGATTTAGTTAAACATCATTCATTATGCATTTTTGGGCCCTGTTCTGATTTGCTAGCATTGCTCAAATTTATAAACAATAAATTTGAGCAATGCTAGCAAATCAGTTTTTTTTTATTTCAATCAATATTGAAGTAAAAAAAAAAAAACCAAAAATAATGCTTATATTAATAACGGAGATACAAATAGAAGAACTTTTCAATTTCTGAATCCTACTATTGAAATAATTTGATAAATTAATTAATAAGATAAACAATTTTACAGCAGTATTTTTTTACTTTGCTTATATACCCAGCTCTAATAACATGAATTTATTGTAAATATAAGAATTATTGCGAATTGTTTTATATATTTGAAAGAAAAGTATAGAGAAATCTGTTGAATATTTTAAAAGCTACACATATACAACAATTATAATGACTTTGTTTTATACTATGTTAAAATGACATTGTACTTACATTATTCTTGTAAATGCAATTAAAGGCAAGTTAAGATATACTTTTTACCATTTGAAATTATCTTTAATATATTTTATATAAAATAATACATACAGTTATTTCTGTTTTTGCTTTCTTCTTTTTGCTCCCTTTCAGCTTTCATCTGCTCAGCGGGAGTATCATCAACAAATGCTTTGCCCTCTTTAATGAGTTTCTCACAAAGTTCAAGCATCAGATCGAAATACTGTGATGTATGAGTGAACAAGTCAGGTTTGATTTCTAACATTTTTACATCTTCTAGAATCACCTGTAATGAAATAAATATAAACATTTATCAGATAAAAAAGGCAACAGTGTTGCAAGGGCACAAGCAAACTATTGTAAATGCAACAGTTGTGAGTTTGATGCCCACTTGGAGAATGAAATATTCATATTAGCTTATACACCAGGAGATGAAGATTATAAGCATCTTGATGGAAACAGAGTGACTTATCACTAGGTTTCCCAATTCTCTCTGACTCTGCTATGTTCAGAATGCAGTGTGAGGCTAATAATAAAACTAACATAAATACAATATAAAAAAAAAAAATTAAGTTATAACAACTATAAGGATGAGTTACAGTGTAATAGTGTCTGACTGGAAAGGAGCTATTGGTTGTGGTCCCCACTCGGTGACTAATTATACTAATTACATATATAGACAAAGTATGGCATTAAGTTCGAACTATGCATAGTGTAAAGTAAACAATGTCTTGACACTAGATTCACTTAGCCTACTACTTATTTATAGATTATTTTTTTAATATTCTAATAGTTTAAATCAATGTTCATACCTTTTCAAATTCAGCATTCTCCTTGGCTGGATTAGTATCATCAAACCTCATGATTAATTTACCATCAAAAGCTTGTTGATAATATTGATTGAGAAGAGCTGCTTTAGCATGACCAATGTGCAGAAATCTATAGGAAAAAAACCAAAAAACAGTTATTATTGGATTAACAAATATTAAAAATAAATAATAATAATAGTATATATATTATATAAAATATTAAAATGGCTACCTACCCAGATGCTTCAGGTGGAAAGCGAACAACCACCTTACCATGTTCAGCATGTGGTAATTCAACAAACTTTCCCTCTTGAAGGCGGGACCCTGCTTCTTTAGTTGCTGGTGGCGATCTCCTATAAATTAGGACAAGAACAAAAATTGTGTCAACTAATAAATACAGAACTATAAAACACTATTTATTTTACTATATAGATTGTAAGTTAATTTTGCAGCTTTATCTTTCTTTTTATACTTCTTATTTACTTTTGGAGACATGCATGCACGCAGAGGTTTGATTAAACTGCATATTTTCACCAAAGGGACTAAATGAAAATTAATTTCTCAACTGTTGTCAAATCATAGTAGTGGCACTGTCCTAGTAAAGCTCATAAAGATGCCAAAAAATGGTGATAAAAATATTCTATTAAAACCAATTACCTAGATGATGCTTTAGATATGTTTTCAATTACATCAGCAGGCAATACCTTCAATAATTTAGCAACTGGTTCTTGTGCTTGTACAAGTTTCATCCATCGAGAGATATTAATAAAGGATTTAGTTTTAGAAATCTCTTTAAATTTGCTAGATGCTAAAAAAACAAATATGAAATAATTGTTTATATTGATTGTTATTCTTGTGCGACAAAATTACTGACTATCAGTCATATGATAGCAAAATATATAATATTTACCATGAAGAACACTAAAAACCGCTAAATCAGATGTAGATAATGATTCACCAACTAAATAAGTTAATGGTCCTAATATTTTGTCCAAATACTCAAGAGATTTAGGAATTTCTTCATCCAATATAAGACTGAAAGATAGCCAGTGATTCATAGTAACTCTTTGAAGAGGACTGACAGATTTATTGAAGAAATTCTCTATAATTCTTATCAAATCATTGCTGGTTCCATATGGCACTGATTTCTTAGAGTTTGGAAGAGTTATTGAAGATTCTCCACCCCATATAATTTCAATATTTTTTGCCTCTGCTCTATAGAGTTCAGCAGCAAGTAACCCGCCTGAAATACATTGAAAATGCTATATTAGGATTTTTTCTTTCGAACTATATATAGATTAATTTATATGAAAAACATTTTACCAAGTGGCGGGTTAGTTTTATTACAAACTATTTTCATAATGTAATAAAGATGTAGATATTTTATAAATGGTTATAGTAATCTAGGAGCAGTTCAACTGCTCGCCGGAAATCGCACACGGTGGAGAGAACTGCCAAGTGTCAAATGTCAAATGACATTTGCCATTTGGGAAATTAGAATTATGCTTAATGTTGCCTTTACGTTGACCAAGAATATAAATTATTTTTCTTTAATCCACGTGGTGGCATAATATAAGGAATTAAAACCAAATGAACTAAATGGCTTGACATAAAAACTATACATATTTTCAAAAATAAATACTTTGATAAGAGTATAAAGTGTTACATAAATTGAATACAGCCACATTGGCTTATTTATAACATTAAAGTGGCTTATTTATAATATTCAATCATAAGTACAGACAACACGTATAACTTGTGATAATGTTATAAATAAGGGCTGTAGCTAATTACAGATACGTAAGATCAGTATCTGTATCACAAATACAGATACGTAAGACGTATTAGGGAAAATGTATGATTTTTTTTCTTTCTAAAAATTATAATTTACGTCTTTATAATGATGGCAACAAATAGGCGTTATTTTTAACCAAGTATGTTTTTTTTGTGGATTTGAAATTATAAAATAAAACACAGCAATTCAAAACGCCACATACTTTCATGCATATGATACACGATTACTCAAAAAATAATTAAACATAACTTTAAAAGTACATGCCAGTTAGTTAATATGCAGGACATTATCATATCATTTTTTATCTTTACGCTGTACCCGCAAATAGCAGGGTAAGCATATTGAACTTGGGAACCGAGCCTTAAAGCACTCTGTTTCGATCTCTACTTTGTAGGTGTAGGAAGTATAAGTAAAGTATTTATACTAAGAACGGAGGACAACGTAGGACAAAGAGTAAAGTAATTATACTAGGAGCGGAACTAAATGCAACTCTATGCCTTATTACCAGAGCGACGATTTGAAAATATTAAATATTTCATTTCCTAAAGTTATGGTCGAACCCACAACTTTTGTCACTTTAACAGTTTCACGCTAACATCTGTGGGCCCCGTGATACAAATCCCAATTTTCAAAAATATCCAAAAATTGTTCTCATAAGTGCGAATCAATTCCACAAACTTTATATATAAAGTCGAACGTTAAACCCTTGTCACGTCACGACGACCATACATATACATATTCATTTTTGTCTTCCTAAATTAAAAGTAATTAAGGTATAATTCTATATATAATAGAAAAAATGTATAGCAATATATAAAAATATTATTTGATAGTAAAAATTCTAAAGTGTTTAATATTAATTTTATGTTACGATATGGAGGGTAAAGTTAGGGAGCACAAGGACCCGTAGGGTAAATGTGCTCTATGCACCGTCTTTGTGTTGTGTATGAACATGTGCCCGTAAAATGTGCCACGAATGGATGGCGCTACAGTAACCACGAATAGATTCGAACGATACACCGAACATTAAAATTTATAAATCAGCATACTTCAATCCATTAGGCCACATTATTTACGTATAATAGCGCCATTTCAGATAGTTTTTGAACTGTTATTTAGTTTAAATAATTTTATAAAGTATTGAAAGTGTGTAAGAAAAAAATATTATTGGCGATTAAACCGATTAATTATTATACTTTTCATCAATTTACAAAATGATGTAGTGAAAATATACCTTACCTATAAGGAATTATTATTATTATTAGATATCATTTAGCTAAAGTGATTTCATTTCGTAAACTAAGTAAAAGAGTATGTTTATTGTTTTTTTTTTGTAATTTATTTCGATAAAAAGGATTTCAATAAAAGAATTGTTATAAGTCCTGTTATAATTATGGGCTTTTTTTTTTAAAGTTACTCTGATGCTAATGCGATATCCTATTTTAATATATTTCGATGGACACTTTTTGAAATATCGCTACATTCCATCGTCAGAAGTTGGTCATTATTTGTTTCTGTTGTTTAGATAGCTGCGCTTACTTTAACACACAACCAAGAAATATTTACGCAACCAAAGAACATTATAAACTCTGTATAGTATTAATCTGTATTCTGTAATCTAATCTGTGGTCTGTCTTTTGAGGAACCAAATACAATAAATATGCGGCTATGTTTATTTAGCTAATTGTCTTATTATTTTTAAATTATTGTGCCAAATTATTTAAATGAAAGTATTGTTACATGAATAACTAGATTATAGTTAGTTTAGTTGTAATTATCTTACCTCTATTATATTATAAAATAAAACTTATTTATTAATAAGTAAAAGCGTTGAACATTTACACAGTAAATTACTGTATATTTCTTTACAAACAAGATTATTAATAATAATCTGATAAGAAAAACCTTATAATGAAAAGACAAAATGTTCGTACTTTATCACTGGTTGTTTGTACATTTACATACTTGTTGATTGGTGCTGCAGTATTCGATGCACTGGAATCAGACACTGAAAGTAAGATGGGAAGTTTTGTCAGGTAAGGGTCCTCAAACGTCTTTAAAAAAATTTAGGAAAAGATTAATTTAGATATAATATTATAATATAATAGACTAGCTAATCTTAATTCTTTAACCTGTTACTAATTACTATGAATAACAAAAATAATAAGGTTTTATTTTACTTTCATTAGGCACCAGAATATTTTACTTTTAATATTGTCCTTAAAATTTGTAAATATGTTGTAATGAATTTTTATATGTAATAAATTTGATCTATTAATAAGAACAAAATATCAGTCTTATACTTACTTACTTAACTTCAGGCTGTATTCCGCTCGAGGCAGGGTAGGCAGAGGGAACCCGAGAACCTAGTGTTGATACTCTCCGTTCCACTTCCGTTCCCCACTTTCCGCCGAATTTGAGGCATTGCGTGTTGAGTGGCGGAACTCAACGCCGCACTTTGCCTTATTACCAGTCTTATGAACCTTTTTATTAATTTAAGATTTTATATTAACTTTTTCAGATATGAAAAGTGGTCTAGTCCGTAAATATAATATAACACCAGAAGATTATCATATGATTGAAATAGTTATTATAGAAAATAAGCCTCACAAAGCTGGTCCTCAGTGGAAATTTGCTGGTGCATTTTACTTTGCTACTGTTGTTTTGGCTATGATAGGTTATGGGCATTCTACACCAGTCACAGTTGGTGGTAAAGCATTTTGTATGGCATATGCTATGGTAAGTTATTTTAGATATTTATTTTATATTAATTTAAGTTTTAGAGGCTTTAAATCATTCAACATCATAAAAAATTTTTTGGTAAATCACCCAAATCAAAATAATTAGCAGGGGCTACCATTATTGTAGCTAAATATTAGCTACTATTTTTGTTGATTTTAATAGCATCTTTAGCTTGAATGAAACATATTCTGCAATAAATAATAATTAAGTATTGATTATGGTAATTAATATATAGATTAATTTTACAAAATATAATAAAAATGATAGATTCATTTTACAAAATATAATAGAAATGCTCAATTTTTATTTTCTGTTAAAAAAGTATACCTGCTTTTCCTTTTTAATTAACAAATCTGCTTTGCACTAAATAACTAAAGTGTACATGTTAGCACAGGACAACTATTTAAGCTTAGGAAGAGAAATACTCTTATAATGTGAATTTAAAATATTTCACATATATCTATTACTGGTTTCCAGGTTGGCATTCCTCTTGGCCTAGTCATGTTCCAAAGTATTGGTGAGAGATTAAATAAGTTTGCATCAGTTGTTATAAGACGGGCTAAATGCTACCTGCGGTGTGACGAAACAGAGGCCACCGAAATGAATCTTATGTTTGCAACAGGAATGCTGTCATCCATTATAATTACAACTGGTGTGTGTATATATATAATTGCATTTTTTTAACTTTACACTGAATGTATTGCAAATCAGTCTAAGTATATCAATATTAGTACTCTCTAGTCAGCTTCACGCTGTATCCCGCACATGGCAGGGTTAGCAGAGGGAACATGGAAATCTAGTGTTAAGGCACTCCGTCACCCACCGCGTTTTGCCTTGTACCAGAACGAAGAAACGAAAACATTAAATATTTATATTGAAAGTAATAAATCTGTAACTTATTACTGTCTGCATATGAAAAAAATAAAAAAAATATGAATGATATATTAATAAAATCGTGTAGAGAATGTTTAGTAATGTAATATAGCGCAAAATTTACTATTTTGTGCTCTATTACATTACTAATTCTTAAATTTTTCAACTAATTTTTAAATTTTTTCTCTGTTTGTGTGTCTGTTGGTATTCTAATCTCAAAATGTCTAACTAACCTTCCTTCAACATTTATTGTTTGTTTTATAAATGAAAAGTTACTTCAATACAAAATATTTAATTTGATAAATGTTGCTACAATTTGTAAAGTAGTTTTTATTTGAACCAACTATCAATACATTAACATACATATGCTGTAATGGGATGCCATGTTTAATTCATTATATTATTTTAAAGGTGCTGCAGTGTTTTCCCGCTACGAGGGTTGGAGTTACTTTGATAGTTTCTACTATTGCTTTGTGACGCTCACTACTATCGGCTTTGGAGATTATGTGGCATTACAGGTATGTTTGTGGCTTTTAGTTTTGTAGTATTTTTTTGCTTTACGTCACATATAGTAGGCTAGGAATATATGGTGAAGTGGTAACCTAGTGTTCCTTAAGCACTTTTCAATTTTTGGGGTATTCTTGTTGAGATATTTGATTTTTGCAATGATTACATATTTTAAAAGAAATAAATTTAAATGAAATTATTACTTATATAGGATTTTAAATATTTTTGGGAACCCGACGTTTCAACCACTGCAGTAGCAGTCTTGGTAGACTAGGGTGTCATCCATCTGTCTTACTTACTCACTTATTTCACTTCTTACTTACTTACTCACTTATTTCACTTATTTCACTTTACGCTATATCCCTAGCGGGGTAGGCAGAGATACCGGAGCGCTTAACGCTACGGTCTCGGCATACCTCTTTCGCCTCGTCCACTGTCATCAGCCTCTTCATACATGCGCTCCGGGGGGGCTCATGCTTTTTACGTGACCTTCCTCCAGTATCGTCTGTGTTTACGAACCAACCGAGGTCTTCCCCTCCCTCACTTACCACTCACATTTCCATCATAACCAAATCTTTCTTACCATTCTTTCTTCACTCATTTGCTCGCTAATATTTTAGCATAAACTTTACTACCTATGCTCATCAAACTGATTGCCCTATAGCTTGCGCAATCCATCTGTGAACCTTTGCCTTTATATAAAGGCACGATGACTGAACCTCGCCAATCGTCTAGGACCTCCCCCGACTTCCAGCATAAATTGCACAAAAAACAGAACAGGTCTAAGACGCGTGGCCCACCATATTTGATCATCTAGGCAGTAACTCCATGTAGCTCCCGTCCGTATGGCACTCTCAACTTCTTTTATACTGATTTCGCCATCAGTTACATCAAGACTCAGCATTTCGCTGTTACTTGAGGCAGAGGCGTCATCATAATTATATATCTCCTTGTAAAATTCCGCCCATCGCTGCGAAACATTCGTCTGTCAATTGACATAATTATTATCGCGAGGCAATTAAGAAATTGTTGACGGTAGATTGGTCGCCAACGATTTCTTAATTGCCTTGTGTATTGCCATGGATTCTGCAAGAAGGAAGGAAGGAACTGCTGTCCGTTAAAAAATGTTTAGAATTCTATGTACACGATTAATCTGGTTAAATTTGTTCCATTTAAAACGTATTGAATGTTGATTGGCGAAACTCAATGCTACGCTCTGTGTTTTTATCAAATCAAGAAGAAGTCAAACACTATGCCTTAACGGCCCCAATAATTAAAATGTTTCTTAAATATATATGTTCTGACTGTAGGCATTATATTTTTTAACATTTTTTAAATAAGTTTTATTTGGAGTCCCAGTTTTCTTAAAAACTATTTTATTAAGTTTTTTTTTGGTTAGTTGTTTAGCTTTATACTATTATCCAACATGTGGCAGGGTAGGCGGAGGGAACTTGGGAACCTAGTGCCTCTAATATATAATAATAATTATTATAATAAGTTAATGTACAGTTTTTGTTTTCCAGAATGATC
Organism: Eueides isabella; assembly: GCA_019049475.1. NCBI lineage: Eukaryota > Metazoa > Arthropoda > Insecta > Lepidoptera > Nymphalidae > Eueides > Eueides isabella. The sequence continues at coordinate 4,074,363 of CM032400.1, forward strand.
AAGCACTAACCAGTAAACCTGGCTATGTCGCCTTGAGTCTTGTGTTCATTTTGTTTGGCCTCGCAGTAGTTGCTGCTAGTATTAACTTGCTGGTTTTAAGATTTATGACTATGTGAGTATATCATACAATTAAAAAAGGAAAAAAATATGGTAATGATAGTTAATGAAAGTTGTCTTCCATTTTAAACCTGTTAACGGCCTATAGCAAATTATCAGGAGAGACAAATAAACTTTTTAAAAATATATTAAGTGGTATATATATATATATATAAATATATATATATATATATATATATATATATATATATATATATATATATATATATATATATATATATATATATATATATATATATATATATATCTATATATATATATATATATATATATATATATATATATATATATATATATATATATATATATATATATATATATATATATATATATATATATATATATATATATATATTTATTAATATATTAATGTCATTATCCATACACATTTCCGATACAGTGATATGGTAAAAAAATATATTTTTTGTATGCATTATTTTAATATGCTTTACATTGTTGTTCACACCTTGAGTTTTGACATGTGTTTAAGAATTTTTATAAAATAAGTTGTATAGATGTGCGCACTTTTTAAACTTAAAATGATTGAATTTGAATTATATATTACAATTTCTCACAAAATAATAGGCAAGCTGAAGAAAACGCTCGAGATGAAGAGAAGGATGGTTCTAGAATAAATTTACCTATCGACGGGCATCCGCTCGCCGGCAGGCAGCGCTCGCACGACGACCAAGCATCGGTATGCTTTTATTATAAATATGTAGATATATTGAAGTTTTATATAGACACTAGCGACACGCCCGCGACTTCGCCCGATTTAATTACATTATTTTATGTATCTATTACTTTTTTGTTCTAATAATATTGTCACTTCTAAGACAATATGTGTATATTTACAATTTTTTTTTTGCCAAATCACTAAGAAAATTACAGCAATTTTGTCGAACTATATGTTTTAAATAAATTACTTTGTAACTAATCAAACTAATCACTTTTCCTTCATACATTTTTTTGCCATTCTATGCCATTTTATTTGTTTTAATTTTCATGGAAACAAATTCTGAGTAGATTGAGGTGGCATCCGTCTGTCAGTTAAAATAATTATTATATCGAACTACCGCCAACGATTTCTTAATTGTCTCGCGTACTTCCCTGGACTCTTGCAGAATTAGCTGTTTAATTTTTTTCCAAATATCTTCTCTATTAAAATTTGAATGTTTTTGTATTTCAATAGCCTCATGGATCTAAACATATATCTGTTCTCCCTTGTTAAGTTTATCCACTTAATGCTCACACACTGCTGACTTTGATACATGCCTATCGAAGGTGTTTTCTTTCAACCTTACTCCAAGGCTTCTCTTCGTTTGACTAATGTAGGATAGCACCACAGTGATAATTTAGTTTATATACGCCTCCACACTGCAAAGGAATATTACTTTTCAATGGTTTCAAGTATTGGCTCACTTTCTTGTTAGGCTTGAATATAGTTTTTATGGAAGCTTCTTCAGATATTCTTCATATATGGTTGCCGGCTGCCTCTTCACTGTAGGTTGCTTGTTGATTTACAAGTATGTTGAATCGGAAGTATGTCCATGTCTCTGATGTAAAAGTGATAGTTTATACTATCACTTGTGTTTTTAAGAGTATTCGAAACTTATGTTTTGAATACTCTTAAAAACACAAAAAGAAAACAAAAAAATAACAAGAGACATTCCTATTTCTCCCAGTGATCTCTTTAAGAAATAAGTCGAAGTGTAATATATGAAGCACAATAAAACTTTGGTATTGTAACCAATATATATTATAACTCATAAAAAATATTGTACATATATATTAATCCGGCTTGGTGTGTAAACTTGATAAAAGCCTATTAAGAAAATTATTAAGGTAGACAAAAAATATTTTTTAAAAACTATGTATTAATTCATGTCGGCGCGAGTGTTTTATTCAGTAATTCTGCAGTAATATTATTTTTTTTAAGAGTGGGTCCCAGGTGGTAGTAACATCTTAATTTCAATTGAAAAGATGGTTGGAAACTTTCTACCACCTGGGACCCACTCTTAAAAAAATTAAAGTCTCAAGTACACCACACTAGAGGACCAGATACAGTTAGCTCATTCTGCAAGAATCCAGGGCAGTAAGCGAGGCAATTAAGGAATCGTTGGCGGTAGTTTGATATAATAATTATATCAAATGACAGACAAATGCCACCTCAGTCTACCCGTGACCACGGACTACTGTAAAGTGTTTGAAACGTCGGGTTTCCAAAAAACATGTTTACCAATCAATACGTGATTAATCCGGTTAAATGTATTTCATTTAAAATGTGTAACAATCGCGAAAATCAAAGACATTATAATCTACTGGTACTTTGCTGTTGGCTAACCCTTATGGATAATTAATTCTTTATTATTTTGATTCTTTGGTTAAAACCTATTTATAATTTCAAGGAGATGATTCATCAGTTATATGAATTAGTCCAGATTTTTTTTCCAGCTTCACGCTGTATCCTGGGCATGGTAGGGTGGGTAGACATAGGGAACCTGGGAACCTAGTGTTAAGGCACTCTGTTCCGTCCTCCACTGTCAGCTAATTTTGAGACATTGCGTGTTGAGTGACGGAACCCAAAGCCGAGCCTGGCCTCATTACCAGCAAATAAAATTGGCAATATTAAATATTTTATTTCATCGTGTGTGTCTACCTACATCTCCATACAGTAATATATTTAAGAAAATTATAAGATTATATTGATATTGTAATGGCATTCTAGAGAAATACCTTAAATTTAATACCTTAATAAATATAAGAAATCTAATTACAAATAAACTATTTGTATCTAGAACATTCTGATGTCATTTCCATACCTTTATCCTCGCTTCAAACCAGTATTCCAACAAGAAAGTTTTGTTACATATAAAAAGTGTTTTTATTTTATATAGATAATTGTATAGTGTATATGTGTATAGTATAATTTGTTTTGTTGTAGGTCTGTTCGTGTAATTGCCTCGGCAACAAGCAATGTGAAGGGGCTCTGCTGCCGGCGCCGACGAGGCCCCTGCGTGCCATCAACAACCGTTTGTCTCTTGCCACTGAACTAGCTGAAAGAGCATCAGTTTAGTTCCTATTATGTTCCTGTACCCACTTACCGCCAAATTTGAGTCTTTGGTTGTTGGGTGGCGCTCAACGCCGCGCTTTGTACATAATATTAATTTAACGAGGTTTTTATGTATGTACAAGAAATATTGGACGGTCAAAGATGTAGTATTCTTTTATATTGGCAAAACTTGTCACTGATAATAATTAATGGCACAATTATTTTATTTTGATATGTTTTTTTAATTAATCAATATTAGATTTCTTTAAGAAACAAAGCGGTTGATTGGTTGTTCATATTGTTTGAACATTTTTTTTTGTCTGATGTACTGAAACACACAAAAGACTTGCGCAACAGTATTCTTATTATAATTATTTATAAGTGACAGAGTCAGATGTGTTGTTTACTGTTTAATTTTAGTTTTTTAGTTTAAGTTATACATTTCATATATAATTTTTTTTACAATGCAATATATAATCGATCAAACGTATTTTAATCATTAAGCTATTTATTAAGTGTCTAAAATTAATTTATAACGCGAAAGTATATGTTTTTAGTATAATTTATACAAATGATATTTTTTTTTTGTTATTTATCAAGTACTTAGAATTGAGAAGTTCGATCTTCATTGTGAAGTTAAGCTATTTATATAGAATTTGTTTCATATTTAATTAGTGATGGTAATTTTTAATTTGAGTGCCAAAAATGAAATACGTATTTTGTAAAATCACATTAAATCGAAATATTACTGTACAGTTTGCGACGCTGCGAACTGAGCGATGCATTTGTGTAAGTGATTATAAAAATAGAATCAGAAAAAATTTTTTTTTATATAAATAACAATTTTTATTCTCGTCTGGTCTGTGATTTGAGGAAATAATTAATCTTTTCGTTGTATCACCATTCTTGTACAGAGAAAGTTTCAAATTGTACTTCTAATGAATTGAATATAAAACAAAATAAAAAGAATTAAATAATACAAAAAGCTGTGTAAACTGGTCCATGCCATGCAATGTATGCTACACCTACACTATATATGAACACTCACACTTGCAAGGCTCAGCTTAGACCTCGCCTGTAGGTATCTGAAGTGCCAAAGTATCGTCTTCGAGCTATTTATACTCTACCTCCTCTACCTAGCGTTAACATTAGATATTGTTCTAAATAGTCAAATATTATAATGAAATTGGGGCTATTTTATAACCAGGAATATGGGTTTGTTGTGTAGTTATTTTTTTTTATATATATATATATATATATATATATATATATATATATATATATATATATATATATATAATATTTTAGTACATAATATGAATTGCACATGGAAAATCGCCAGTTATTTGTTATTCTTGAAAGGCATAAAAATGTTTTTGATAAACAAAAAATATCATTTCTTTGTTAAGTACGAAGTAGCTTTTGCTTTTTTTTATTTATTGTAATTTAGACTGATTTAATGTAGAAAAGATATGGCGATTCCATTGTTTAAGGCATACTCTAGCTATTAATATGTACGTACCAATTATATTTTATTTAATGTATTGTATTACAATTAAAATGAGCCAAATTGATGGAAGTAATTGATGTAAAAAAATGTTACCAATCTTAGAATTTTAGTACTGTTAAGTGGTATAGCCAAACTTTTATACATTTTTAATATTTACATTGAATTTGAAAGCACAATGGATTATTTGCCAAATTAATGTAAAAGCTTAGATTATATGCTTAGAATAAATGGGATTTGCCTGCAAATTTGATTTATACCGTAAAAAGGTTATTTTAGTAGGCTTTCTATATTATATTTGTAGCAAAATCAACAGATTTTTTTAATTAGGCCATTTTTATTTTAAGTATATACAAATATAATGAATCTAGTCATTATTATAAGGTCTTTATTGATAATTTAAAATAGTGTTGTAGTAAATTATGAAGGCACATTAATTATTGTTATTAATATAATAAGAGTAGTGATGCACTTGCATTTATATCTGTGATATTGTTTTTGATCTCATTTTATTTATATTGCTCAAACGCCATCTATTGGTTTTTTTGTTGATACTTTTAACTGTATAGTTTTTATTGTGTATAAGTTCTTTGTTGCCAAAATTCCTTTGGAAATAAATGTTTTACTATCAATTTCTGTTTTTTTTATTTTATTTTATTTTAATGATTAGGTATGAATCTGCTTCCACAACAACACTCACTCGCTTTGCTGTGACATTTTAATGCATATAATTATAACAAATGTACAAACAAGACGAAAAAGAATCTTAAAATCCCAAAATTTTTGGCTCTTTCTGGACGACAATTGAATCCACTGCATTAAATATGGTTTTCGTACAAATATCTGCAAACCCACACAAAAGTAATAATATAATTAATTTCTATAAAAAAACTTGATGAACGTAAATATATAGACACGTGAGACATATTACCACTGAATCATAAGGTTCAGAAGTATATTATCTCATTACAGAAGCATTCAATCATTATCTCGTGGCAATGACCTAAACAACTAATTAGTTGTACTTTTTACATTAACTTAACTTACCTACCATAAAAAGTTATGTATAACCCAAAACAATAAATTCTGAGCCTTTAATTATTTTTAATATGTTATATACAAATATAACACAGAAATTAAAAATTATAGTTTAACTTCATATTTATTTTACATACTCAGCTTCACGCTGCATCCTGCACATGGCAGGGTAGGTGGGGGGAACTTGGGAACCTAGTGTTAAGACACTCCGTTCCACTTCCGTTGCCCATTTTCCGTCGAATTTTGAGGCATAGCGGTTGAGTGGCGGAACTCACCGCCGCGTTTTGGCTTGTACCAGAGTGAAGAAATGAAAACATAAAATATTTAGATTATAAATGAGGGGATCGAACCCACAAGCCATCGGTTACAGTTACACGTTTGTGCCACTGTGCCACGACAGACATTTTACATTATAAGTAAAATTATATTAAAAAAATATGAATTATGAGTTAGGCCATTTCTATTATACCAGCTAGCTTGTATATAAGGGCAAGGGCATGGACACAAACACATTTGTTACAATGTTTTCAATGAAAAGATTATTAATTATTTGTTTTTTTAATATAACTTTTGTAAATATTTCAAATAGCTTGTTCTTTCCATCGTCTGATACAGGTGCTAATGCAGTTAAAAAGGCGCCAAGATGTAAGTACCTACTTAATTTTTCAGCTTCACGTTATATCCTGCACATGGCAGGGTACGCAGAGGGAACATGGGAAACTAGTGTTAACATCTATCTAGCGTATTAAGTAGGGGAACTCAGTGTTGCGCTTTGCCTTGTTACCAGAGCGAAGAAATGAAAACATTTAAAATTTGAAAATATTAAATACGTAATTTCCTCGAGTGAGGATCGAACCCACAAACTATCCCGTTTACAGTCACACGCTTGTGCCCCTACATCACGACAGAGCTCCTGTAACCTGTAAGTAATTAATAATATGTCTGTATTACATTTATTTTTAATAATGAATTTTGCATGAAAAGGACTAAAAATATTTCATTGTTTAAAAATATGAACTAACGTAGCGTAACATTTTATTCTTCCGAGTGGTCATCGAACCTATAGCTGTCACGTTTACATTCGCACGATTGGCCTCATTTGTCGTGGTGATAAATAAACATAAAAAAAAATTAAATTATGAAATAAAAAACAACATATATATATATTAGTAACTATGTAATTTTATTTTGTCTTTTTTTATTTTAAATTATTCTCCGTCCCGATTTGATCACTTGAGAGTATTTATTACAAGTGATAAACTTTGTTCTACAGCGTTTCAATTAAAAAGTAAGTGGAATATATTATCTCAGGCTTAAATTCAAAGTTATATGAAATTTTAAAATATTAGATTATTCTCGTTCTTTTTAAGAATTTTAAAATATTTTTTAAATATTCTGCGTCTTTATTTTTAGGGAATATGCCATGGATAGGCATAGGGCAGTGGTGCAATGGCTGTCCGCCTCTAGGCTGTGATGACGACGAGGCCATTATACACGGTTATTGCTGCGGCTGCGCTTATGGACTTGGTAGGAATATTTCAATATATAAACACCATCGTGGCGCTGTGTGTCAAATTTTGTAGGTATTATTTAAGGTTGCAATGAATTTAATTCTAATCGGAAAAAAGCCTACATTTAATTATATATTAATAATTTTCATTTTATCGATCTGGTAAGACCGATCTGATGATGTCTTTAGAGACTAGAGTTTCTTATATATAAGTACCTAAAAAATATATTTAAGGTATATTAATAGTTCATCATATCTCTTTTTTGCATGTCCCGCTATATACATAAAATAAGTATGTAAGGATAAAATTTATATCCCTTAAGTATAACATGCGTTTATAAAGTGGTGACGTCAGAAGTAATACTATGCAAGTATTAATTGATACATGACTAATAAGCAATTCTAAATAGTTTCGATTAATTTTATTTTAATCTATATTTAGAATTTAAACTCATTTTTATATCTATGGTTAATTTAAAAAAAAAATGTTGCCGTAAACGACGAAACGATATAGGTGATCGACAAAATATTATAAATACTTCGATGAGCTAATTTGGCCGAAGTTTAGTATATGTTGAGGTACCTTAATGCAAGCGTTGTAATTAAATATTTCATTTTCTTTAGAAGGAATCGAACCCCCAATCTGTAGCATTTACAGCCGCACACTGCGCTACGACAGACCTATATACACAAAAAATAATTTAGTGATATTTCTTGACTTTCAGATAATCTGCCAGTACAGTGTCCAGAGTTTCTTCAATGTCCGCTTAACTTGCACGGCCTTTGTCATGATTATGAATATATGATGAGATGCTGCTGTTGATGAATACTTTTACTAAAAATTACTTATCTGTTACTGATATCATATTTTATCTTCACGCACGCATCTTTTGTACATTTTTCATATTATGTAAGTGATTAGATATAAAAAGAGAAATGGTTCTATTGAATATTTTGTCAATTATAAAAGTTAACAATAGTGTATTTTGTTGTTGGAAATGGTGGTAGGTAGAGATTTTTTCAGCTTCACACTATATCTCGTATATGGCAGGGTTGGTAAAGAAAACTTGGAAACCTAATGAGAATAAGAAACTACGTTTCGTTCCCCGCTTTTTGTTGCATTTGAAACACTGTGTGTTGAGTGGCGTAACTCAACGCCGCGCCCTGCTACCAGAACAAACAAAAGAAAACATTGAATATTTAATTTCCTTGAGTGGGAATCGAACCTACAACCAGTCGTGTTTATAATCACACGTTAGCACCACGGCGTCACGACAGGCATTATTATTACTGTTCTCTAGTCTTATTTAATTATAGTAATTTTAAAAACTGAATCTTTGAATAATAAGAGTATTTAATAAAAAAAACAAATAAAGGATAAGAAAATGAAACATCATTAAATAGCATACTTTTTTAATTTCTAAGAAACCCTCAATACAGAATTACAGTGGGTCAGCGGATCGATTAAGTAAACTTAACTTCAGTAATAGTATAAAAATAACGACATACTTGAGTAAGTTTCATACGATCGAAACAATAAAACCATAACAGGTCCAATGTTTTAAATACCAACACGAAATACACACTCAACATGTAAAGATTGAAACATGCTTGTCTTTTGTTTGAAACTTGAGCTCCTATAAATGTATTAGTTGTATTATTGCTTAATTTTAAATACTACAATATATATATATATATAGAAAATATATTTAAAAATGGTCAACATTAATTAGATTTAGTATGAACCATTATATTAATTTAAATATTAATGTTGTTTTGCATGTTATGATCTAGAAATGTGAGTGATACTTAAAACACTGAACAATACATTAAAAATATTATTTGACATCGGCTTGTTTAATATAATATTTGAAGGAAAAACAAAACGTAAAAAGTATCAAAATTATATTAATGTTTTATTCTCAAATGCTAAGAATGTTAGTTTTCAACCATAAAAGATCAGTTCACTGATTATTACGCTCCGAACATGCCAGTAGAGAACAAATCACTTAGGCAATGTTACGTTGTACAAAAAAAAACATTGTAAGATGAGAGAGAGAATATTACACAATAGCAAAATGCATGTTAAGAGATCCTGTTAAAATAGACTCGTTTAATATATCTTGTGCTTATGTCAAAGTGACAGTGACAGTGACAATCCGATGTCAAACAACAAATATTTTAATACTCTATGTTCCCGCTTGATCTGAACCAACTACATTACTCTATACATCTGTCTAAACACTAAGGCCAAATTGCTATATCTACAATTTTGTGTTAAAAACTACGAGTTTCAATCAATGAGAAGTTTCAACACAAAATTTCGAACAGCACAACCCTAGTACGCGTTAAAATTAAAAAAAATAATAATAATAATCAATATAATATGGAATAACACCCAGTGCAGACGAATATTAAAAACGAATTAGTACCTCGGTGACGTTTGAAAGTAAAACGCTAAAAGCAAACTAATAGAGAAATTAGCCTACTTGAAATGGACTGAAATTATGAGTTAGCCATCCGTACTATATAAATGGCGGCTCTACTAGCTTGGGATAATAATAAGATAATCTCTCAGAACTCCATGCGAGAAAAGAAAATTTATTGCGAAACTAATAGAATCCTAAACAAATTCAGGGACATTTAAATATAAAAAAAAGACATTAATAAATATTGAAGAGAAAATTATGAACTATATTATCAAACCGACGAGCCGCCATACAATTTTCCATATCATATAAAACTCGTATCCAAACTTAGATGTTATATTGGAGTACAGCACAAAATTAATCTACAATATTCATATTATTCATTATATATATATAAACACGTATAAACATACATCCATCCATTTCACCTCGACGATAGCAACTTAAGGGAGTTAGCTTAACATTCGCCACTCGGCACTATATATCATTTATTTATTTATTTATTTATAATATAATAAGGATGCGATCATGAATTTGTGGTAAATTGCATTTTAACAGCTGGGTGCGGGTTCCCGCCACGACTGCTGCACGCCGCCACCCTGGAAATTAAATATATATACGCTTATTATTTTAGTTATAATAAAATCGATGATTACAAGCCGGTTTCGCCCACAGAATGTGCCAATTTCAGTTGTATGTCAAGGGAAACTACAAATTATATAAAAGGACAAAGTTAAGTTTGCTTATTTTTTATGACATGAAGTACCATTATAACTTTGTCATGATTTTTTTCTAAAATCATTACATAGTTATAATAGTATTTTTATTAAAGATTTTTTTTTATTAATTTACATAAAATTATTAACTATAGGTACGTCCACGAGAAGTACAAGTTTTGATTACTCTGAGATATTTATGCAAACTACAACTTTTAATTGCGTTGAATTACACAATTGTTACTAAACTGAAATTTAAAAAGTGTATAAAATTTTTTGAACGAAGCGGGATTTGAACCCGCGCCTCTTGGAAACCGTTCAAGCGCTCTGACCAACCAAGCCATCCGTTCTCGCCAAGCTCCGTCGAAATTCTTATAGGCTTGTTACAACTTATTTAAGTAAGTTGCTGACAACATAAAAATAATAAGTTCCAGAAAGCTCATTTTTAATATCTGTTATACTCAATTAAATGTAAGAACAGCAACACGGCAAATACATTTACTTTACTATTATTTATGGTTAAATTTTGATCAACTAACGCATAGAAAAAAGTTCTTACTTGAAATTATCAACATTGGTATCATCCCTAGGTGTTTTTTAGGTAAAGTTAATAAAATGGCATTTTATTGTTTAATTACACCTAAGAAATTAATACAGAGCTTCAAAGTATCCCGCTATCCACAAATAGATAAACGCAGGAGCCCATATCTTTGCATGGACATATATAAAATAGTATCGCTTTGTGATATACACGACAAGAATTCAACCCATACTATACATGTATACGATAAATAAAAACAAACGACATAAGGCAAAATAAATTACTTGTACATATTGTAGAATGACATACAAGATCACAAGGGTTGTCACCACAGAGAGACAGATGAGATGAATAGGGTCACTACAACTTTTTTGTGTTCTTCCTGGATCCGGCATATAGTAAGTGTAGGTATGGGAAACCTAGTATATAAAGATTTTCTCTCTCTCTCTCAGCATCACGCTGTATCCCGAACGAGGCAGGGTAGGCAGAGGGAACCTGGGAACCTAGTTTTAAGATATTCCGTTCTATTTCCGTTTCCCACTTTCCGCCGTTGAGTGGCGGAACTCAACGCCGCGCTTTGCCTTATTACCAGAGCGAAGAAATGAAACATTCAATATTTAAATTGAAAATATTAAATTATTCATTTCCTCGACTGGGGATCGAACCCAGAACCTGTCGATTACAGTCACACTCTTGTGCCGCTGCGCCACGACAGGCCTCATATAATAAAGATTTGGATTTTAATATATATTTTTTTTGTTTTAATTGAGCGGAAAATTTTAAGCGCTGCGTTTTATCTGGTTAACAGAGCAAGGAAATAAACAGAAATATTTTAACTAATTCTAAGAAAGTGTGTATTAGTACTTGAAAAATAATTTATTATCGTGTACAGTTGCTAGGGGTGTACCCACCGTATAACACATTCAGCAGCACGACGACTTGCCAGTGTCGATGGGGCGGCCCTGGTCGATCTTGACGGCGGCGCCGGCGGGCGCGGCGCCGGCGGACGGCGGGCCCACCCGCGCCTTGATCTCCGCCGCCATCGTCATGAACGCCTGCTCCACGTTCGTGGAGTTCTTCGCTGACGTCTCCAGGAACGGTATGGCCAGCTGTTCCGCGTATTGCTGTTGAGGGCGAGACGAAATTTGTATTTATAACGACATGGTAAATAATATTCTTTTAAATCTACAATCTCTCCGAAATAACAATCGAATTTATACACATACAGGCAGATATATATATATATAAGATTTTTGCAATATGTCCAAATACAAATATATCAACTCTATTAATATAAATATGTGTCATATTGACGCCCACCTTGCGTATATAGATATTATTTTAATACAAATCATAAGAAGAAAAAACGCAATCTAAAGAAAAAAAAAGCCAGATATGAGTAATTTATAAATTGACTCAATTTATAGAAACTATCTTAAAAATCAGTCCTTGAATTAAGTGGAACTTCATGTAAAGGTGACGACTTCATGACGAATCTTACACTTTAGACAGTATCTTCAAAATTATGAGACTTTCTTAAAATTTGCAAATATATATATAAAACAAATAAAAAAAGGCAGCAATATTTGTAGTGATAAATAAATGTTGCATTATGTCCATTTAATTGATTATAGCATTTTTTTTTATTATAAAAAAAAATTGTATAATTATATAAAAAAAACACGGATAAATTTTAAAAGGTAAATTCTCGTATAAAAGCGTGAAGCTGGTAATAAAACGAAAAATTCTCAGCTTCACGCTGTATTCCGCACACGACAGGGTAGGCAGACGCAGCTTGGGCACCTAGTGTTAAGACACTCTTTTCCACATCCGTTCCCCACTTAAAAAGCAAAATAGACATTTTATTTCTTATTTACCCCATATACTTAACACATCCCTATAAAGTACTCTTTCTTTAAAAAAAATAAACTTTCCGCAGGATATATATATTTTGATATTAAAGATTAAGGCATTACATGTGAAAATAGTGGAATAAAATTATAAAACCATAATATCTTAAAAGTGCAATAAATTAAAGATGTGTTTCATATACCTGATATATGTCATAGGAAATATGACATGTATTATTCATTCATATTAAATATGTAAAAGTCTCAAGGTAAGGCAATACTTGAATAATAGTCTACCATGTAATGGAATTTCAATCAATAAATGTTAAAGTGTTGATATATAAAATCAGACTACTGGACTACAATAGAAAACTCTCATAATAAAATAAATATTGTTTATATAGCCATCATATTTTAAAATATTTCAATCTTGGCTATGATCCAAGAAAAGCTTATTCTATGCAAAAATTAATGTTCATATTTTTTCCAGTTTCAAACTAACACATAGTAAACAAAGATGAAGATCATTACTTTCTTGTACTTTCTTATCAAAGAAATTAATAACACAGAACAATGAAGGTTGGAAGCCCTGACAAAATAATAATAACCATTTATTAAATACATTTATCAAAATTGTATTAATTAACAATATCTAGTGTGTAAATAATTTAATAATTCAGCTTAACAATGTATAACTACAAATAGGCAGAGAGAACTTAGACATTATCTTCTTTAGTTTCCGCATGAGTTGGAACCGCATGTTGATTATGGGAAGTCAATGTTGAACTTACTCTGTTTGATGGCACGGACATGAAAATAACTCAGTGCCCTTGTGGGAAAAACATTATGACTTTAAAAGTCATTGTCCCACTATGCCACTATGACTTCAGTAAACAAAACATTATATTAAAGAAACAAATGACAGTATGAAAGAGCATATAACAATATATAATTAAAATACAGAAGCAGCAGTCATGGATGAACGTAAATGCATGTTTAAAATAAATAAATAAATAAATAAATAAGGCCCCCTTGAGTTAACACATCTATAATAAGTCCCAAGCTGTGGTGTAAGCTCCATGTCATCAGATTCAAACATTCACGCTTGATTATTTTCTTCTCTTACCTTAGCAGTAGTGTAATCAACAACTTTCTTTGTGGTAAGATCACACTTGTTGCCTACGAGCAGCTTGTTGACATTGTCACATGCATAACGATCAATCTCCTCCAGCCACTGTTTGACATTACTGAATGAATCCTGCAAAATTAAAAGAATTTTATAAATTAAAAACATTTTAATTGGTTTTCCTCTTAAACAAATTGTTTTATTAAAAAAATATAAATCATATAAAAATATATTTATGTTATCAGTTCAGATTTTTTGTAATAATAAATGTATATTTATATTATTTTTATTTTATCTTATACTATTTTCCACCATGTTCAAAGTTCAATAGGGCTAAATTAGCATATCAATATTGCTAACTTAAAAGTAATATTAAACTTTACTTGTTAAGTAAGTGATAAAAAGTTGATCAAATTTTATCAGTTTGGAATGTTGATTGCCATCTCATTTACAGTCAAGACATGATCCTAATGAATCACAATACCTAGTTGTAGTTTTATAATAGCATGAATTTTATTATTACAATAAAATAATTATTCATTTTACATGTAGAGAAGTTTATTAATGTTTTTTCTCTTATGATTTTTAAAAAAGTTTAATATAAATATAATTGTTGATATTTTAAAGTTATATTTTCTGTTTTAAGTATGTTAAAAGTTATGAATGGCAATGTATTTATCACTTCATTTGCATTATGCAAGATGATTATTAGCAAAATAATTTTACCTGAAATGGGGTTATTAAAAAAAATTGGCATGTAGAGTTTACATGTAAATTAACTTTAAATAGTAACATATATCAGCAAAAATAATGAGAGCTATATCACAATGCGGATACCTATATGACTTTTTTAACAAGACTACACAATACATTTTGTGTACACTTTTAAAAATATAAATGTATGTTATATAGTGTTTGGAACTGAAGGAATCATCAATTTACTTTGTAGAAGCAGTAAAATAAAGAAATAAAACAATAAACCATGTAAACATACCATGATCTAGATAAATGTGTAAACAATTCTAATTACCTGATCCGTGCAATCATAAACAATAATGATCCCATGTGCACCTCTGTAGTATGATGATGTTATTGTTCTAAATCTTTCTTGTCCTGCTGTGTCCCATATTTGTAACTTTATTGTTTTGCCATCTAAATCTAAAGTCCTTATTTTAAAGTCAACTCCGATAGTACTGATATAACTCTCTGTGTATGTATCATCAGCAAATCTAAGTAGAAGGCATGACTTTCCCACTCCAGAGTCACCAATCAACAGCAGCTTAAAGAGGTAATCGCTAAAAACAAGATATTACTTTAAAATCGTCTGATGCTAGTGCACAATTAACATCAATAAAGTACGAAACGATAAATACGCATAAATCTTCGACCTCGTTGGAGGCGTATCTTTGTCTTACTAAACAAAGAAAACATAACGGACAATAAAATAAACTCAAAGTTATACATTATGCGTTGTATTTGTTTTTTACATTGGCGGAAGTGAAAAGCAAGATCGTAAGAACACCCTTCACATAGATTTTCATGATTACGTTTCGATTTTGTTGGTACTAAGAGCGTAATGAGTCACCGTTCGATTTTATAGTAACGTTATTTTCAATGTTTCAATAAGTCTTTAATATCTAGTTCCCATTATTTCTATAACATGTCTCAATAGATTTTGACTAAATGAACATGCTAAAATTAAAAAGAAATTCTGCCCATCCTTGTTTCACATAACACAGTAAAAAATACTTACTATTCTGGATTCATTTTGTACTATAATAGTTTTATAATCACAATAATGCTGAACAAAAGTTTGTAGAATATATTAAAGTTCTTTGTTTCAAATATAGTACAGCGCAAAACACAAAAAAATTATAATATTATACGTAGTATAATGGCCGCCGACACTGAGACACCCACACTGACGTAAGTCAGAAATTCACTATATGGCAGGAGTGCCACTTGGCAAAAATGAATTACGTTCTGAAATGGCAATATTTTTATAGGAATAATCATATATCATGCTTGTAATAAGTTTGTAAAATTGAAATTAAAAATAAATTGTTATATATTATGAAATTTGTACTTATGTAACAAAATTGTTAATAAAATGTCTAATACAGTATTTAATATATTTTCTTCGTAAAGATGTATATAAATCTTTATAGATAAAAATATTTGGGGTACAGTATATATTTAATTAAGTAAAGTAAAGTAAATGTGCTCTATGATTATTATTTAGTGTAATAAAGACAATTTAGCTTTTTCAGCCAATACAAATATGTTTTATGGTGTCAAAACTTAAACATTACCTTTTGTCTTGAAATCTAAATTTTCCTTAATAGAGGTTTTTTAGTGCTCTTTGATTGTTTTTTGTCATCGTTTTTTATTATTAAAAATCAAACTAATACTATAGGACATGTAATCAATAATGCATTTGTTGATTCCCTACATCATTTACTATTCATTGTTCATTTCAATGTTTCTAGTCTATTAATCTATATAATATAGCTTCACACTTAGTCCCAAGCAACATTTTATTCTATAAAATGTGTGGCTTATCCTTAGGTGGGTAGTAAGATGTAATTTATTAGTTAATTCCTATTTACTACTATATAAGTTTGTTTAGTTTCATAATTTTTGTTCAATTCCTAACTTGCAAAAATATTTTGAATAAATTTGACTAGATTAAAATTATCACAATATTTAATTATATGTAGTAGTATTTTATTGTTACCTGATGATTAAATTTAGTTATCCAACCATAATGAATCATTGACATTTATATATCTCAACGTTTTGAACAGCCACATTATGTTAAAATATTAAAAAAATTAAAAAAATAATTAATATCTGATTTACATATAATAATAATAAACAATAAAGGTAAATTTATTTTGAATAAAATTCAACAATTAACCCATTTATATTAATTTATTAGTTATATATACATGGTCTAGGTAAAATCTAAACATTTAGTGATAAAATATAACCAAAACAATTCATGGTGCACAAAATAAACACTCCTATAGAACTTAAAGTATCATCTCCTGTAAAATACATAGAGGTATCTTCCATATATACAAACTTCTGTCTTTGTAGCCAGCAATGATCTGTAACAAATAAACATAATATTGTTAGCTTAAAAAATGTTAAAGAACATTTTTAGTGTTAATTATACAGTAATGTATAGCATTTTTAAAAGTTCACTGCCTTTTTTATCATTAACATAGGTGAAAGAAAACGAAAACAGTTCTTATTTTTTTGTTTCTTCATAATACTTCTGCATGTAATAAACCTACATTATTTATTGTTTTTTTAAAGATATAATAAAAATAATATTTTAAATGTTCTGTGTATGTGTGAATCTAATACAGCTCTTTGTATTTTAACATTGAGGAAGCAATATAATTATAATAAAAAATATTCTAGTGTGGTTATCCAGTCAAACTAACACACAGCTTAATATGTTCAATATTACAATATTTGACAGCTAACAATTTCTATTTATTACTATGATAGTCAAAAATCTGACTAGCTCCTACATTCAAGGAAGGGCTTTGCTCTCTTTATACAGATAAACACTGTCAAATTACAAAATACACAACTTATTTATATATTTAGGTACACTAGTAGCTATTACATGGTTAATAATAAGTAAATATTAAACATTTATTCCACTTATATACAAATGTTTAAGTTAAAGATAAAAATGACACTAAAATATAGTAAAATAAATAGCTTCACAGCATTGGCAGGGTACCAAGTGTTAAGACACTCCGTTTTGTCCTCCACACGAAAAAAAGACAAATATTTTTTTAATTAATAATACAATATTCACATACCTTACTGCCAACAATAGCTAACGAGAGCAACATAAGGCTGGGCCCCCGTATCTGAGCGAAGGGCTGGCCCTCGCCCTCTTTGTACACATAGACGCAGCCGTCGTAGCAGCCTGCAAAGAGCAGGCCACCGCTAGCGCGCAGGCACACTGCGCCTTTACCGCCCTCGTGGGTACCGACGTGGGTGCCGCTCTGGGAACAAAATTAAATAACACATATTATATATGGCAAACCGAGACAGAGGGAACTTGGGAACCTACTGTTAAGGCACTCCGTTCCGTTCCATAGTTTCTGCTGTATTTAACGCCTTGCGTGTATAGCGGCGGGATTCAACGCCGCGCTTTGCCTTGTTACCAGAGCGAAGAAATGAGAATATTAAATATTTACATTGAAAGTATATAATATTTAATTTCCTCGAGTGGGGATCGAACCTCACACCGTCGCGTTTACAATCGCAAGTTTGTGCCACAAAGCCACGCAAGTTTGCTCAAAATAATATACTTCTTTATATCTATCAAATTAGAAAAACTAACGAACCCTACATGTAACTTTAAACGATTACAATAGGAAAATTCCTTAAGATTTACTCTGACTCTGATCATTAAATTACGTACGCTTTATTGGGCATATAACCATCCATATCTCACAAAAACTTCTTAACCACTAGTTAAACGTCCAGATAAGGCAGATCACTGGTTTACAGGATGTCTTTAAAATAAAAAGATGTCTCACTTTGTGTCTAAGAACATTAGGATATTAAACTTACAGTATAATCAAAGACATGTATCTGATGGCTGCTCGTCCCACAATATACTTTGCCGTCCTCATACAGCAGTGTATACACTGTCATCTTGGGTCCCGAGAGTGTCCTCAACAGAAGACCAGTTTGTGCATCCTTTATTGTCACATTCTCAGATCTTGCCGCCACTAAAAGTACCTTACGGGGCCCTTCTTTCATTGCCCTTAGAGCTAGAATGTTCTGATCGGAGAATTTTACTGAACTAACTGGTATTAACATGTTGTTCTGTAAGGAATTAACAAAAAATATATTATGGACTGCTCAATATTAGAACGAGAACGATTTATCGCTTCCTTGCATAACTTGAGTGGTGGACGCACTCACTATATTGAATAGTTTAGTAGTATTTATACACCCTAAATATACAATAATATGTAGACAAAAGGCACTGTGATCGGATTTTAATTTAAAAATATTTTCCCTCTTTATGCTGTACCTCGAACCGGTTCGAAAGTATTGAGACACTCCCGTTTCATTCCTGCCGTTTCGCCGAATTTTTGGCATTGAGTTTTGAGTGGCGAAACTCAACGCCGAGCTTTGCCTCGTAATCAGACCAAGGAAATAAAAATATTAAATATTTATTTTCTTCGACTGGGGCTCGAACCCACAACCTGTATATTAAAGTCATAAAGCATGTGCGCCTGCCCCATTACAGGCCTCAATATAGAATTTTAATTTATAAAATATTATAATAGTAAATGTATTTATGGCAAAAGCGCGGCGTTAATAAGGCAAAAGCTCGGCGTTGAGTTCCGCCACTCAACACGCAATGTCTCAAATTCGGCGGAAAGTGGGGAATGAAAGTGGAACGGAGTGTCTTAACACTAGGTTCCCGGGTACTCTCTGCCTACCGTGCCTCGAGCGGGATACAGCGTGAAGCTTAAAAAAAATGTATGTATGTTATAAGAAATCAACATAATTTTTGATATATTTTATTTTCTTTTTTATCAAATAAATAATAATGTCTATAAGTACATGATATATATGTATGGAATGTACTATGGTACAGCATAGACCAAAAATCTGAAATTGTATACCTTGCATTCAAACTGAAGTACAAATCCTGTCCTTGTACCAACAAACACCGTATCCCATGCTCTATCCATTGTTTGTATTGGACTTAAAACATTGCACTCGGGTCCCTTTTCTAAGCCAGTCTAAAATACAAATTTAAAATTATTTTATATATATATATATATATATATATATATATATATATATATATATATATATATATATATATAATTGTGGTTATGTTTTAATGTATTGTTAGCTTTCTTAGCTTAACAGAAATATATATGTATATTCATCTGCACAGCAATGAGTTCTGTACAATAATATCATAGGAAATCAATCCAATTTCATTCTAATATTCACATATTAGATGAATAAAACAATAAAAAAGTTAAACCTCTAAATCATAATATCGTATTCGAGAATCCAGAGATCCAGTATATACAGTTGTGCCATGTTTCTCCTTCACAATGGTCAAACATGTGACCGCCAGATTAGAGCCCCGCAACGTCGTGATCAATTGCCCTTCACTGTTAAAGTAATAGACGTTGCCGTCTACACACGCCGCCAGGAAATTGGTCTCTACACACTGAAATCAAAAAAAAATATTTTACTTACTTACTCAGCTTCATGCTTTATCCCGCACATGGCAGGTTAGGCAGAGGGAACTTGGGAACCTAATGTTAAGACACTCCGTTCTCCACTTATCGCCGAATTCGACGCATTGCGTGTTGAGTAGCGGAACTCAACGCCGCGTTTTGCCTTACACCAGAGCGAAGAAATAAAAACATTAAATATTTAATTTGAAAATACTAAATATTTCATTTCCTCGGGAGGGGATCGAACCCAAAACCTGTCAGTCTCACGCTTGTGCCGCTACGCCACGACAGGACTCATGCCTATATTTTACAGTAGTTACTAAATATCAAAAATATTTAAGGTAATTTCTATTCCACTTTAAAGAATAAATTATTTTCAATTCTTCGCTGTGGTAACGCGACCAAAACGCGTTGAGAAGTTGAATTTCGTAATACGTAAAGTAATGTAATGCTTGGGGAAATGCAAAGTGCCTTAACACTGGGTTCCCTATGCGTACGCTGCTATGTGCAGGATACAGATATAATATCGATATATTTCTACATGATTTTTCACAAGTTATATTTCATTTATATTTGAAGATTTTACTAACCTCTATAGCGAGAACAGCATCAGCATTACCAGACACAACAAAAGAATCGCAACGCAAGTTTTCATCTGCGGAATAATCATACACTTTGCACTCTTCGCTCTGACTCACAGACAGCAAGACCTCTTCCATCGACGACTGACTATTATCTAAGATAATTTCTTCACTTATTGGTACTGGTACAGACTCAACAACTTCCTTGTCTTCCAAACATTTAACTTCGCAGTCGTCGCCCACTACGATATCCTCAGATACATCTAGCATATCAAGATGTAAGTCATTTACAATTTCTTCGACGAACGTGACATCGTCTCTCAATTGTGACTGGTCAGAAAATTCGACTGTATTAGCATTGCTTTCGTCAATTTTCTGTTCTATAGTTATTTGGTTACAATTTTTCTCGAGTTCATTATTGGGTAAATGTTTAAAAAAATCACTGTAATCAAGTCTTAATAAAACGACGGAACAATCTTTCAATTGAATGTTCGTGTTATTTGTAGATTTTTCAGAACTATTTTTACCTTTTTTCCTTGCAACCTGTTTCTTTTGGCTTTTAGTTTTTATTTTTGGTTGAGGTACTTCGAGGTCATCTAGAGATATAATATCTTCCAGGGGCCTATCATCTGTGATTATCTGTTCTATCAAAGATATATTTGGAGATTTTGGTTTTTTGCTTCTTCTTCTTCCAACCGACGCAGGGCTTCCTGATTTTACAGACTCATTTCTCGAAATTTTACGACGACGACCTCTTTTTTGTATTGTTGGGGATTCACTGACTTGGTCTTCACTAACACTTTCTAGTGCTATTTTCTCAAGTTCTTCCACTGGAATACTTGTGAAATCATCAACTATAGTGTCCTCTGTTAACACATCTGTTACAATTTCATTTTCTTCATCAAATGGATCAACATTTAATACTGTCATTCCTAATGTTTGCATTGAACTGGTGTTGGATTCCTTACTTTCTATTGAATTGTATAGCTTAAATTTCTCTTGCAACAAAACTTGTATCTCCAAGTCGATTTCTTTCATTCTTTCAAATGCGTCATTCGACTTCCTCCCGGGTTTATCAGAAATGACTAAATCCGTTTGTATAGCTTTGTGAAGAAGTTTTTTCTTTTCAGTTTGTGTCTCTTTTGTGGTACATTTTCTTAAAGCTTGTACAGCCACATGCCTTTTGACAATTTGCCGGGAGAAGGACTTTGTCACTTTATTTATTTTGTCAATAGACGCTTTCGGTGTTGTTGTGACATTTGGCGTTGGCGCGGTATTTCTATGAGCATGATGTACATTTATTTTACGTGGTTGTTCAGTAAACATATCTATCGTTTTAAGTGTAGTTTTAATGTCTGACTTTGATGGAGTTTGATTATTAAGATTAAAATTATTGTCAATAGGACTAGTGGGTTGACTGGATGTGGAATCTTTTCTTTTCTTGGTATCAGTTGCCTTTTTTGGAGTTTCTTTCCTCTTAACATGTTTTTCTGGAAAGTGCTTATCACTAGTGAAGACTTTTTTATCATCTTTACATCCAGTTTGTACATCTTCTTTAGAAAAAGATAAATGAGGAATGGATTTAGACATTTCACATTTTTCCGAGGCCTTTGGAGCGCAATCTGATTTAATGGATTCGGATTGACATGATTCTATTTTTTTTCTTTTCTCCTTTCGATGTGATGGTCTTTGTTCAACAGATCTCTTACGAGAGTTGGTTGTTGTAACAGATTTTAATGTACTAGTTGGGTTGTCAGTGTTTTCATTATTTTTAGTTATATCTTTAGGCTCAGATTTACCTCTTTCATTTGTGTCTTCATGTACACTATTGATATCTTTATCTTGTACTAGCATATTGGAATTAACATTTGATAGTACTTGTGTACTTTGTAAACTACTATTGTCTTTTATCCTTTCTGGGGGACTCGTAGTACTTACTGTGACACAAGATTTTACAGGTGATTTAGCTGTGTCTTGCAATTGACTATCTATAATGTCAACCATAATTCTAGAATTTTTATCAGGTGACTGTGGTTCTAATTTAAAAGTTTTGTTGGTAACATTTGAGGTAGTGTTATTTATATTACTTTGATTAGGAATGGAAATGTCATCATTTTCTATAAAGTCATGATCAACGGCCACATGATATTGCTGATCTAACTCTGCGAACGGATCATCCTCTTCCGATACTTGCTCTATTATAGTGTCAAAATACTGTTGTTGTGTAGAGCTTTTATTAATATTTTCAGTATTTTCAACCTCAACAGGTTTGTAAAATTCATTTTCAGATGAAGTACTAACTTCAGCACTATAATTATAGCTTTTACTTCTTGCTCGTCTATAAAAATATGGTTTATTAGATATATCATAATTTTGTTCTTTATGTTCATATGAAATATAATTGCTGGAAACACCATCTGAACTTTTACGCCTCGGATTTGATGTGTGTAAATTTTGTGAATATTCTTCATAGCCACCTTGTTTATGTTTTTCATATTGGTTAAAGCTGTGAGATTCTTCTAGATTTGCATATAAAGAATCATCTTCACTTACACTAAGCTTTTGTTCAAATTCATCAATTTGCAAAACTTTAGTTAACTCTGCCATCACAATTGGTTTTATGTCTTCCAGGAATACTGTATCTTGTGGATCGAGGATACATTGCATTTGTTTCAAAAAAGTATCCTCATATATAGTGTTATTATCATTTTCTATAAATTCTGCACTTGTACTGCAAAGAGATTTCTCAGCTGTTGACCTTAAGTGTCTATTAAAGCTATTCTGGGACTCAGTTATAAGACTGCTAATGGCATATTCAAATTTATGTGAACAATTTGGATTATCCATAAGCTTATGAATCTTTTCTTTATCCATTTTAAAGAGTTGGTGCACAATTTTATTTTTAATTTTAGCACAGTTGGCTTTGGCAGTGTGCTTTTGTTTTTGATATCTTTTCTTGGCCGGCTCTTGTTGACTATTTGGTAAGCAATCACCTGTTTCTGATAACCTTTGACTATCCACATTACTACTGTTTTGATTATCATTATAAGTTTCTGGTGTGTTTTGAGGTTCATTGCGGTTTAGTAATCTTTTTCTTACTATATCAACAGTGTCATCTACTGACCGACTAAATGTGCGGGAGTTATCAGTTGTTGAAAATGAGTGAGTTGGATTACATCCATAGTGATCAGAAGCTGGTGGTCTATGACCTGTATAACTTTCTTTATCCAAATTATGAGGTTTGTTGTGAGGTCTCTCAATTGGCTGTTGTATGTTTACTTCTGGTGCCCACGGATTGGAGAAAGGAGGATGTCTGTAACTGTCCCTTTGATGAGTATTAAAATGACGATGGTCAACATCGCCCATGCTATTAATATGTATAGAGCTATCATCGTAAAATTGATGATTGCTTTTAGTGTCTTGAAAAGTATTTCTGTGATCATTACTAAACCTGGCTTGTTGTAGCAGCGGTAGCATCTGTCTTTCACCTTGTTGATGAGGTTTTTGATATGGCTCATGATGATCATTATATCTATTGAGTCTGTTAATTCTGTATCTATTTCTTTCTACATTTTCAGATATATTTTGACCCTGATTTTCAGCATGAGAAGGGTATGGTGGTCGCAGTGACCTTGAAATTGGTGGCGGGAATCTGAAAATAACAAAAATCCGATTCTGTGTATTAAACAAATCACATGATAATTGGTATGATGCACAGCTTAGGAAATAATTTATTTCTATCAGCTAATTCTAACAGCCACTTGAAAAAAATAACAAAAAGTGTAGGTAAGCACTTTTGCTTTTTGACATAAATGTATCAGTGGTGCTCATTTTTCAAGTCAATTTACATTAAAAATTGTCACTTACCTAGGTGAATCTAATAACCTATAGTTTCTGGAGCCTCTAAAGTGGGAATTGTGACTGTTCCGAGACTTAAAATGTCTCGGATTTTCATTGCGCCATCCACCAATTCCTGTCTGACCTCGCCGCATCTTGTCAAGTTCACTTCATATTACAACATATATGTAAGACTTACATAAATATATTCGCTCTTCTTAAATATTTTTATAATGTCGTTTATAATAACATTAAATTTTATCACAACAAAACAAACAAATTGGATCAATTCAGTTTTGTACTCTGGATGTTTAAAAACAAACAGATACAGTATTCTACAGAAGAAACCAATGTCAAAAGTAAATATTTTATATTTTTACTCAAGAAATAATGAATAAATGTATTTGAAGTTTTATTACATTTATTTTAACATTTTAAAAAAGATAAAGAATTTTATCATACAAAAAAATAGTATTTTGCCTCAAATGTATTACTAGTTTAGTTGCCATTTACTTTAGCTTTATTTTTTATCTGTCTTAGAATTTTGCGGGAACTTTGAATTGCTTGATATAATTATATTTAATTCCATTAATTTTAAATAGAAACACTATGGAGGGTACCGGTAAGGAGATTCATCTCATGTGGAAGAAATTAGGAAAATATAAAATTTTCTGCATACGATAAGCGGGAAATTTAAAATGCTTTAAATAAAACTTATATTGCTTTAAATAAAACTGTTTTTTTATACAAAAAACTTAATCTAATCTTTTAAATGATTTTGAAACTGAATTATTCCTGATTTTTTTTTTTTTTTTTTTTTTTCAGCTTCACGCTGTATCCCGCACTAGGCAGGGTAAGCAGAGGGAACGGAAGTGAAACCTAGTGTTATGACACTCTGTTCCACTTCCGTTCCCCACTTTCCGCCGAATTTGAGGCATTACGTGTTGAGTGGCGGAACTCAACGCCGCGCTTTGCCTTATTACCAGAGCGAAGAAATGAAACATTAAATATTTAAATTGAAAATATTAAATATTTCATTTCCTCGACTGGGGATCGAACCCAGAACCTGTTGGTTACAGTCACACGCTTGTGCAGCTGCGCCACGACAGGTCTCTTATTATTCCTGATGTAATGAAAATAATAATAAAATAGAAATTATCAAAATAAAACGAATAAAAACTGTAATGTTTTTAATATATATTAATATTTTTCGCAAAATGTACATCTGTATATTAATAACAATAGACTGTTAAGGGCATTTGTATTAGAATATTACTGGAAAAAAATATATTACATTATTCTTCTATATAAGTATAAAATTATTACAAATCTAACAAAAAAGTTTAACAATGAAACTGAAACTTTTACAACGTATTAAATTATAATTTTAAAAATATTTTTGGTATTTTGTGATTATTTTGTGTTTTTTTATTGCGTCGTATTGCTGCCGGTAACAGAGTTAACGGGACCTTAGCTGAATTGTTGAGACGGGGAAACGTCAGCATAGCTGGGCGTTTGGCCAAAAAAAATGCAGTGTTGGTACCGACACTGTTATACGGCAGCGAAACATGTATATTACAGAAGAAGAATGTAAGAAAGATGAATACTGTAGACATGTGATCTCTTCGTCAGATATGCGGAGGAAGTTTAGCAGATCGTACCAATGAAAATATACACAGAATGGCAGGTACTAGCGTGGATGTCACAGTGAGAATGAAGAAGAACGTGCTCAGGTAGTTTGGGCAAGTCGAGCGAATGAGTGAAGAAAGAATGGTAAAAAAGATTTACGAAGGAAAAGTGAGTGGTAAGAGAGGGAGGGGGAGTTCACGGTTGACCTTCGAAAACACAGTATCGACGATACTGGAAGAAAGTCACGTAAAAAGCATGAAGACCCCCCGGAGGGCATATATGAGGTTGGTGACAGTGGACGAGGCGAAAGAGGTATCCGTTCTCTCTGTCTACCCCGCTAAGGATATAGCGTGAAGCTAAGTTAAGTTAAGTTAAGTACTCTATACTCACTCAGCTTCACGCTGTATCTTCAGGGAAGACAGAGGGAACCTAGTGTTAAGACACCCCGTTCCACTTCTGTTCCCCACTTTCCTCCGAATTTGAGGCATTGCATGTTGAGTGGCGGAACACAACGCCGCGTTTTGCCTTGTACCAGAGCAAAGAAATAAAAACATTAAATATTTAAATTGAAAATATTAAATATTTCATTTCCTCGAATAGGGATCGAACCTACAACTTGTTGGTAACAGTCACACGCTTGTGCTACTGCGCCACGACAGGCCTCAAGTAAAGTTAAGTTTGTGTTTTTTACAACTCCTCGACTGTTTATACAACGATTTGAGTGATTTAGACTTCGACCAACTATTCACTAGATTACGGGATGTATACAAATAGTGTTATAGTCTCTAACTTTAGGTATATTTTAAAAAAGAGGTTGCCTGCAAGAGATCACTTATAGTTATAAGGCCGCCTTTGCACTTATTGTCAAATTTGTAATACTAAAATTGTATTTTAATTTTTGTGCAATAAAGTAGATATATGTCTAGAATTTCTGACACCTTAAAAATTACATCAATCAATATAGACAAACATGCAAAACATTGTCACATACAGACTTTAAAAGAAAATCGTTTAAGAAAATCCAACCTTACTTGTGTAAGTCAAGGTTTAGTATAAACTAGTAAGTAATGAGCATAAAATGTATATTCACCGTTACAAAATTGAATAAAGAAGTCATGGAGTTGATATTTTTAACGAAGATGTATTTTTCTTAAAACTTTTATAAGCTTTAAGTAAATTATAAATTTATTTTGTTTTAATTTTACGTGATGCGATTAATTGTAGCTAGAGTCTTGAATCCAGCCATAATGATTATGGTTGTTAATGTGATCATCATTTAAATTTCTTGAATATACAACCTAAAATACGCAATTCCGTACTAATTTATGAATTGAAGTTTGTTTCTTCCTTTTTTTTTACTAGAAGCGTTACAGGGGTTATTTGTATTTAAGAATGTATTTTGTTCATTACAATAATTAACTTTAGGTACTTAACTTAACTTAGCTTCACGCTATATCCCTGGCGGGGTAGGCAGAAAGAAAGGATACCTCTTTCGCCTCGTCCACTGTCCTCAACCTCTTCATACATGCCCACCGGGGGGTCCTCACGCTCTTTACGTGACCTTCCTCCAGTATCCTGGAGTACTGTGTTTTCGAAGGTCAACCGTGAACTCCCCTCCCTCTCTTACCACTCACTTTTCCTTCGTAAATCTTTTTTACCATTCTTTCTTCACTCATTCGCTCGACTTGCCCAAACTACCTGAGCACGTTCTTCTTCATTCTCACTGTGACATCCACGCTAGTACCTGCCATTCTGTGTATCGCACCTACTATATCTACTAGCTCCAATCCAACAATTTCAAGATACTTCCGTTGATGTTATTAAAATGTATTTAACATATTAATTATTTAACATATTAATCTGGTAGTACATTAGATCCAAACAATTTTCGACCAGTGTCTGTGCTACCATCATTCAGTAAAATCATTGAAAAGATGATCTTAAATCAAATATTAATGCATTTTAATTCAGATAAGCTAATGCATGATAAACAGTATGGTTTTACTAAGGGTCGCTCCACTACCGACGCCAGCGTAGGTCTCTTAAAGAGTATTTATGAGGCGTGGGAAGGTTCGCAGGATGCTCTTGGCATGTTCTGTGACTTATCCAAGGCGTTTGATTGCGTCCAGCACTCGACATTCGTCATGAAGCTACATCATTATGGCATAAGAGGACGTGCACTCGATCTTCTGACCTCTTATTTAACTAACAGGGTTCAGAAGGTTGATGTGAATGGCAAGAAATCTCCTGGCTCACTAATCAGTATGGGGGTCCCACGGGGGTCTATTCTTGGTCCTTTTCTCTTTTTAATATATATAAATGATTTACCTTATTTAGTTGAGAGGAGCCATGAGATAGTATTGTTTACTGATGATACTTCTTTGATTTTTAAAATGCGAAGAAGACAAAAAGTATATGACGAAGTAAACAATGCTCTTTCCAATATTACATTGGTTTAGCGCTAATAACTTATTGTTAAATAGTAAAAAAGCAAAATGTATAATATTCAGACACCCCAAACGAAAATTGTGAAAGCCAATGTACTTTTGAATGGTGAAGCCGTAGAGCCTGTTGATTCTACTGTATTTCTCGGTATCACCATTGACTCCAAATTACAGTGGGGACCTCATATTGATAGATTGGCGAATAGACTGAGCTCTGCAGCTTTCGCTGTAAAAAAAATTAGACTATTGAGTGATGAGGAAACGGCTCGCCTAGTTTACTTTAGCTAGTGCCATAGTATTATGTCTTATGGCATCTTACTTTGAGGTAATGCAGCCGGTATTAGGTCAATCTTTGTCTTGCAGAAGCGAGCTATTCGCGCAATCTATAACTTAAGCCCTAAGGATTCTTTAAGGGAAATGTTTAAAAATATTAATATATTGACCGTTGCATCTCAATACATTTTTGACAATGTTATGTATGTCAAGAAAAATATTAATAAGCTTACTAAAATCAGTGATGTACATAATATTAATACTAGAAATAGGCATAAACTTAGTGCGTCTGTAACTCGATTGCATCGAGTCCGTAATTCGTTTATGGGACAGGGTGTACGCTTTTACAATAGGATCCCAGAAAACGTCAGAGAATTTTCTGTTTCACAATTTAAAAAAGTTGTGAAAAGACGTATGTGTGTTAAAGGTTATTACCATATTGACGATTTTGTAAATGATAACACGCCTTGGGAATAAAATACTCGCTCCAGGCTGTTTCAAGTGTATCATTGTCACTTAATTATATAATGTAAAGTTTTTGATAAAAAAAAAAGAATGGACATGTCCCGCTGAGTTTCTTTCACCGGTTCTTCTCAGGCCTGAGGCAGTAACTTTTGTGAACTGGTGGTAAATTGTTTGACGTTCAAAAAACGAAGTTGTAACTTCTTATTTTGAATAAAAATATTTGAATTTGAATTTGAATTTGAATTAAAAATATTATAGAATTTTTGCTTGGCCTATTTCGAATTCCTTTGTCTTTTTTTTTGGGTGACAATAGATAACCAGTTCTACAGCAAAATGGGTCAGTTGGATACCTATAAATTAAAAAATATATAGTATAATTATTTGTTACAACTACATTACAAAAAAATAATAAAACAACTACTCCATGCATTTCTTTGTCCAGATCATCGAATATTCGACAAGATTGTTGGTAGTGTGGTGGCAAATATTGGCTAAACGACGAAATATTTATATTTAATTGCTTAATAATTATTTTAAAGTAAAAGTAAATATAATTTTGACTTTGTCTGAATACATTCTTCCAAAAGATTCCTCAGCACCTTACCACGTATATGAGTTAGTCCAATTCAACTCAAATTGAGTAATTATTCGCCAGACGATGTCATATGGGCAGGGCTACTAACTGTAAGGCCATTCCAGGCGAAACCTTGAAGGCCCAATTTCATCTTGTCATGGACTTCCAAAGGAAAATTCCAAAGAAGAAAGTAGCCGAGAATGGTCAGCCTCCGATCAAGTGGTGGTTGCAAGCAGAGGTGAAAAGTCAAAATCTTACGACTAACACGAAAACTGCTCAAGACGCTTGGGATCGGCTTTATCGGCAATCATTGCGGTGGACAGACAAGTTCTTGGTTTCTAAGGGAGGATGTGTCATCGATAGGGTGACATTATGGTGGAATGACAAGGTGCAGGAGGTGACTCGTGAAAAGAAGGCTACTTTTAAGAAGTTGCAGAAATCAAATTCTCCTGAAGACAGACCGGAGTATATAGTAGCAAAACCTGCCAGCAAAAGAGCTGTAGCCAGAGCCCGCAGTGAGAGTTTATCACCAAACTTATCACATAGCTTGAAACTGAGGAGTGGCAGAAGCTCTTATACAAACTAGCACGTGCTATTTCAAATTTACTTGTTTTATTTTCTTCCTTTTTTATCTTGTAATTCTTTAATTTTATTATTCGAAAATATTTTAATTTCATAATAAAATTAGGAATTCTTTATAATATTTGCAAACAAAAATAACAAATCAGCAATTTAAAAACATTATTTATTTAAACAAAATTACAAACTACATATTATATCAATTAGATTCCAGCAAGAATAGACGTTGGGTCTTCAACTCCTGATTTTACTTTCCGCAAAAATAGGACAGCTTCACGACCATCGATTAGTCTGTGATCGTATGATAGTGCTAAGTACATCATTGGCCTTATTTCAACCTGAAAATAAAAAAAAGCTTCAGTATCATTCTGAAATATTTAATATTTTCAAATGAAATATTTATTTTTTTCCTTTCTACGCTCTGGCAACAAGGCAAATCGTGGCGTTATGTCCCGCCACTCAACACGCAAATGCCTCAAATTCGGCGGAAATCTGGAAACCTAATATTACACTCCGTTTCAGTACTAGGTTCTCAGGTTACCGCTGTCTACCGTGCCCTGTACGGAATACAGCGTGAAGCAGAGAGTTAGAGAGATATATTGAAGATACTAAAAATCAATTAACCATGTTTTCTTGATTTCATTACATATTTGTATTTCAAGTCAAGATATTCCATTCACCGGCAGATCGGCAGGCATTAATCGGCAGTCCGCTGATCACTGGAAGTGCCTTACTGATTTTTATAAAAATGTTGCCCTTTTTATGGTTTGGATTAAGTCTCTACTTATGTAGAGCATGTAGTTATGAGGCTTTTTGTAGCCTGTAGCTCAGGTATGTTATATAATAAGGCTTATACTTATTATGTATATAGCAGTGTAAGCAAAGAGAAACAAATTTTGAGGTTCTCCAACCCTATTTTCAGCCAAAGATGGTAATGTAGAACAAAAATAGACAAAATAATAAATTTAAAAGAATACATATATTTCAAACGATTTATAGAAATAACATATAATATTTAACATACACCTCGCAGCGCTGTTTGCATATAAATGTAAGGGGCGGGTGCAGTGAGGTGAACTCGGAAATCGAATGGGATTCAACGGATAGGTTAGAAAACTATTGTGAGGGCGTGCAAAGTGCATTAGTGTGTATTAAATAAGGATGGAAAGGAACCAACCCTCGTCGTAACATTTATTTAAAGAAAGTAGATGTTTCCTGTAAAATGTAACGCTGCTTTACAATGGCGTAATGTACAATATAATTTAATAGCTTAAGACTACTAAAATAAAAAAAAACAATTTAAGGAGCTTAAAAACTTATATTTGCTGGGCATTGTTAAAAAGTTGTTTAGGTATAACTTGTTAGATTGTTATATGTAATTTTTTTTTCTTTCTTTTTTAAAGTAATTTTTACTAATTATCGAAATTAATACGTTCTAAGTATTTAAATTAGAATAAATCTCTTATTTGGGGGGCTCACTCTGGATAATAGTTCACTGGAATTAAATAAAAAAATAATATTTTTCTATTCAGCAAGTAATTTAAAAACAGTTCCACAGAAATACCTATTGCAATCGAAGGAATTGTAAAACCATCAATTCTTAACAATGCATAACAAAAGCAGACATCAATCATTAAGATGTACTTATCGAACATTTATTAAGCAATCAAATAAAGAAAGCAGTTATTAATCACTATAATTTAAATTAAAACCAAACTGAAATTTATAATTTAATGAGAAATAATCAATATTACCAACATTACCAATTAAAAACTGACTGAAACCTCAATACGATCTGCCTACGGAAAACATAACGAAAAATAATAATAATAAAAAAAAAAAAACAAAACACTAGACATAAAATGATTTAAACAGCAACAAGTAAAACCCACCTTCCCCTGCACAGCGACGGGTCGCTGCACAATCGCGTGCATGCCCAGTATCGCGGACTGCGGCATGTTGATGATCGGCATCGAGAGCAGCGAGCCGAACACGCCGCCGTTGCTGATCGTGAACGTGCCGCCTTGCATGTCGCCCGGCGTTAGTCTGCCTGGAAAACTTTTATGTTAGCCAGCAGGACCTTCAATATCATTATAATTGTAAAAGTAAAAATTATAATCATCATTATAATTGTAAAAGTAAAAATTGTAAAAGTAAAAGTATGTACTTCATAAAATTTTATTTTCTTTGATATTTGAATTATATACTGAGCTTAAAAATAACCAATGATTCATTTTAACGATTTGATTGCTGTATATGTACCTACAGTCGTCGTTAGAGGTACCTATACTTAACAAAACAGGCGGAAAGATTATGACGATCGACGCTCTTATTGGTATCTTAATTTCATATTACCGATTGGGTGATGGGTGGCAAAGCTCAACGGTACTTTTCAATATTCGATAAATGAAAATATTAAACTATTGTTTGATTATTATTAGTTATACTTGGGTATAATTTGCATATTAATCAAAGATCAATAATACTTACTAAGCCACAATATATGTACCTACATCAATTTATAGAATGTAGTGCTACTTATATTTACTTCTTTTTAAACAACTTCTCTTCTACGAGAAATGAATACTTAGTTTAAATTTAATTTTCTCTCTTTTTTTCTCCATTTAGATAAAGTGAAGGGTTAAATGGGGATAATATGGTCACGTGAATGTGACCATAGGAAGGTGTAGAACGGCTTTTATCTTTGAATACTACATACATGCTAAAATATGTGAAATTAAAGAGTAAAATTACCTTTCCTGGCTTTATCCGCGAGTGATGATATCGATAGCTCAATCTGTGGGAAATCCATGGCTTGGACATTGCGCACTACGGGAGTCACCAAGCCCTTAGGAGTGGCGACTGCTACCGCAATATCAACATAGTCTCTGTTGGTTGATTGATTAAAAAAAAATGGTTACGTATCAATTTAATAATTATTTTGTTATCATTCTTAACTTATTACAGGAAATATCAAGTCGAAATGAATAAGCTGTGATTGTTTACTGGCACTATGTCGAAGTCGTCGACCATTTCGTAATAGAAATTTAGAAAGAAATATTTCAGTGGGGTTACCCCAATTCTTCTAAAAATATGCTTTATAATTGTAAATGTAATAGTAGATATATTTTTTATTTAATGAGCTCAACAATTA
This sequence comes from Eueides isabella, assembly GCA_019049475.1. Taxonomy (NCBI): domain Eukaryota; kingdom Metazoa; phylum Arthropoda; class Insecta; order Lepidoptera; family Nymphalidae; genus Eueides; species Eueides isabella. Next base: position 4,108,039 of record CM032400.1, read on the forward strand.
ATAGCAATTCTTATGCTCAAAGCTGATTTAAACAATAAAAACACACTTTTTCTTAACACAAAATAAGTTAACGTATATGGAATGGGGAATGGGGAATGGGGTCCGGGCGGGGTGAGATAAGCTGCCGTGTAAAAGCTATGTCCTAGAAGTAATGGCATTACGCGCCCATTACCTGTAAACAATAGTACGTTATAACGCTGTTGATCGCCTGATCCGTGAGAACATTGGCCGAGCAATATAAAAACTGAGACGTGAAAGATAACATTAAATTATATTGTCTTTTTAAAATGAAAGATAACAGCAAGTTATTATAATGACATCCTATTTTAGATAATACTGTTTTTTAAGTAATAATAAAAACAGTTTAAAAATGAATGATGATTTTTAATATTAAACTTAATTAGCATTGTGAAAACAGACCACAATAAATAATTATGGCTGAATTTGTTTTTATTTAACTAAAGATTTTTTGTTAAGGTATATATTTTGATTGAATTGCTTAAATATTTGTTTATTAAGATATTGATTGCTGTTGTGATTAAATCTTACAAAAATATTTTAATGCACCTTCATGCTATATTCCAGCGGGGAGGCCGGGGGAACCTTAATTCAACATAATTCGACTGATAGCAATGGGAGAATGTAAATACATTATAACAACATTGCTTCACGAAGGCTACGATGTAAGAAGCTATCTTAATTGAAATAACATTACCTGTACATAATATTTTCATCTATTATAACGCCATTGATAACCGGCTGGTCCATAAGTGCGTTAGCAGACGCTTTTAAAAATGGCGACATAAACGACAGTTTCACGCCGTATTTCTTGGTAAATGTTTCTAAGTTAGCTTTTCGGAAAGCCATTAACTTGCTGCAAAAGATTTTTTTTTTCATTTCTTTTTAACATCTTTTGCATTTTGTAGTGATTGTAAGGAGTAGTGCATAACGAATGGGCCGTACATATACATACGCCTTATTCGATTATTTAATTGATGTATATAAAATTATAAATTAACTAAAAGACCTTCTTATATCAAATTAAATTCCTCAATAGATCAATAACATATTTAAACGCGCTGTTTTGAAACGTAAGTAATTTTAATCTGAGTAGAAAGAACGGAGCATTGATTGAGACAAAAAGAGGATGATGCAGTTTCTACGTAACAGCAAAAACTATTATCTTTTTAATTTTAATTTAATGTTTTTATCTCTTCGCTCTGGTACAAGGCAAAACGCGGCCGCCACTCAACACGCAATGCCTCAAATTCGGCGAAAAGTGGGGAACGGAGTGTTTTAACACAAGGTTCCCAAGTTCCATGTACGGGATACAGCGTGACGCTGAGTGAGTGAGCAAAAACAAAAAAAAATATCTAATATAATTTAAAATGAGCAATTATTATTGTGTATTGCTTTTATGGCACCGGCACCGGGGCAAAAAACGTTCATCTATAAACGCAGGTTGTGGGCTCGTTCTTCATTTAGGTAAAATGGCGAACTGAAATATCTTAACATGAACGAAGTATTTTAACTCTAGGTTTCCAAATTACTTCTACCTCTGCTATATGCGTAAAGATGAAAAAAAAAAAAGAAATAGAACTAGTCCAGCAAACTATGTATGCTTTCCAAGTTTAGCTATAATATTCACCACGCGATGGAGTTTTATATTTCAATAATAAAAACTTGGAGAAGGTACGCTAAGGATATTTGGCACAGTTTTCTTACTAAATGCTGGAACGAGATGAAAATAAAATAAATGTAAGAATCAATCAGACCTCATATCACATTCGTTAAACGTTGTCAACATGGCAGTTGTGTTCTGAGCTTCTTTTAGTCTCTCGGCGATGCGTTTCCGCATTCTATTCATGGGAACGGCTAATTCTGTGCGTGTGCCACTTATTGTCTTTGTTGGATCGCCCATTCTTTGTGTAGCCTGGTGGTTAACGAAGATTTATTTAATTTTCTTCCCTCCACGAATCCAGTCCATCCATCGCAGTGTGGGAGGTAGGGGGAATCTGGGAGCCTAGTGCTAAGACACTCCGTTTCCCGCCAAATTTTTAAACTATGTAACGGAACTCAATGTCGTGGTTATATTCATGAAAAAAATTATAAAAATATTTAATCTACACTAAATAAGTCATGAAGTTTTTTTATTTTCATGCTACATATATAAATAAAATATTGAGAAATAAGAAGTTGTATTAGTTCTATAGGATATGTTGCACTTTTTTTTACGATAGTTTACTACAAATATAATTAATATTCTTACTAAAGCAGCGGCTGGAGTGGCCTTTTTGACAACACTTTGTACGGCAGCTGCAGGTGCTTTTGCGACGGCGGGCTTGGCTGGGGCGGCGGCGGGCGCGGGAGCGGGGGCGGGGGCGGGCGCGGCGGGGGGCGCGGGGGCGGCAGCAGGCGCGGGCGCTGCAGCTGGAGCCTTGGCAGGCGCCACTCCCGTTACGTCGACCTAATTGGTTAAATAAATTGTTTCGCGTAAATTAAACCTTAATGAGGCTATTCTATTTCACAATAAAGTAAAAGTTAAGTCTTTAAAATTAAAATTTTACTGATATGATACTGTACGAGTCAGTACTTGCAATTTTTTAACACAAACGTGTGTTCATGAATGGGGGCGGGTAGTTCGTGTCCTTCCCAGAACAGGCTAGTTAGTAATATTTTTTTAAAAATTGTCTCAAGCCCCTGCACCAGGATATCTTTAGATACGTCCATATGCACTGTGTAATGTGATATTTCAATATCTTAGAATATTTCTCCGACTAGCACTTAACAAGTTGTTTAATAATAATAACATTTTTTTCGTATACAATTGTATATTGATATATAATTGTCAAACCAATTGATATTGATAAAAAATAAAAAAAAACAGTCATAAAATTTCTTAAGAAACCTGAAAGAGCACTTGTTGAGATTTGACAGCCTGACCATCCTTTACAAATAATTTAACAATTTTCCCGTCGCCCGGAGACATGACTGGCAAAGCTGTCTTGTCTGTTTCAATTTCTAACACCACTTCATCAGTTGCAACAGCGTCGCCTTCTTTCTTTATTAATCTTAAAAATAAAAAATAAAAATATTTAAAATAATCATAAAGGTATAACTATTTGCAGTGAAATAAAGTAAAAAAAATGAACTTTCAGTTAAGATAGTGGTACGGAGTGTCTTAACACTAAGTTCCCAAGTTCCCTCTCCCTACCCTGCCACATGTGGGATACAGTGTGAAGCTGAATTAAAAAAAATTAAACGTGTGACTGATAGATCAGACAAGCTAAATACATAATATAATTAAATAAAAAAAATCTTTGAATTGCTATACGTCAGTATATCTATCGACCTAATAAACAAACGTTAAGAACATTTTTACATACTTAATGTCGCCACTGCTAATGGAATCGGGGAATGTAGGGGCTTTGACTTCTTCAACGGCGAAGTTAATTGCATTCGTACTTATTCTTTGTCGTCTCAAACACACAATCACGTCACGTCTTAAAACTAAAAGGTGATTGTTGAGGTTGTATCTGTCGAAATAAATATATACTATGACATTATTATTATTAATATTTAAGTTATTATTTTTCTTAATTAGAAAACAAAAGAAAAAAAAAATTAAAACATCACTTATTGAACTTGTTGATATTAAAATAAAACTTAATAAGAATTAGACTAGTAGGTATTTCGTCAATCATAGATTTACCAACGATATTTTATATCTATTATAATTCATTACTACCTAATACATACTTTATTTTTAATTGCTGGGACCACCTTTGATTTCCTTGCAATATACATTTATAATGTGAATACTTCCGTAGCAGCTTACATTCTGAAATCTATAATTCAATGATAAAATAGGGATATATAACTGTTTTCGGAAAAATACTAAATAGTCTACTCGTATTAATTGAGATAAACTTACAAATCGCATAAATCTACATCTAAGCATATTATATACACAATAATTAATTGCACAATTTCTTAATTAAATATACGACATTTAAGAAGAAACGTCAAGATCTGACAAAGAAAATTCTTTTTTTTTTTGTCCAAAGAGGAATTAATTCTGATATGAAACGTACGTTTTAAACAAATATATATATAAAATTTTAACTAATACTATTGAAAAATTTGTTATTTTAATACACACATATGTGTAAAAATACTTAGTTAAATATTTTATTAGGAAATAATTAGTTGTATCTACTCACCACGAGATGGTACTATTGTGGGTTCTACTATTTACGAATAGATGGCGCTTATCATTTCTATTATGTGTTCTATTGCACTTCAGATGTCGCTTTGAGTCATATAAGTTTGTATTACTTAGATTTTTTAAAAAGCTCAGCACCCAGCTTACTTTATACTGTACCTTACTTATACTTAGAACCTTACGATAAATTTGTAAATATTCTTTTATATTACCTGGTTCATTGATAAACATAAAAATCAGTAGTATTACTTTTTGTAATAATTATGATATGATAATTATACGAGTATATATGAAAATCACAGACAACAGTCGTTATTATAATATTGGCTTAGTATTGAATATAGAAAACAATCTATGGTTATGCCAGAAACATTTTGTCGTACTGGCCAGATTTATCATGAATGAATGATTCTCTTCTAGTTCTTCTGTTTACGTCACTCAGTTTACAAAATCGAAAACTTAAAATATAGCGATATTAACGAGTACGAATTCTACTGTGGCATGTGGCACCTGTGCTGCAGAAACGGCTTGAAGAGTTAATAATGTGTAAGGCTGCTGTGTATATAAAAACAATTTTAAACCACTCAAAGCAAGTTCAGAATATTAAAAAGCTTGAAAGTTAGGTACTTCAAGGATTGAGTGAAGAAAATCGGCAAACGCGCATTGATTGCTGCGTTGACATTACTTAACTGGCATAATAATGAAGGATTTTTAAATCAATGACTGGACCTTTGAAGACAACCAAATCCTGCCCCAAGCGAAAATTGACCCACAAAAATTACTTGTAAGCTTTTGTAGACTAGTGCTGGTGTCGGTCATTACAGTTTTCTGAAATCTATCAGACGATGACGGCAGACGTCTATTGTAAACCATGATGGAAAAGCTAGCTGCTAAACAACTGTTGCTTCACAATTGCTTCAAGCTCCAAATTTGAGCTTGAATTGAATTGACTAAGAAACAACACAACGTCCACCGCGGTCCCCAGACGTTGCTCCAACAGATTATATATTTTTTTGGTAAATTTTGTATAAGGGGCCATCCATTAATCACTTAATCACGTGAGGTTCTAAAGGGGGGGGGGGGGGGGGGAGGTTCACACAACGTTACTAGAAGAGGGGGAATGGTTCTGGTCAGTAAGATATCACGTGTACATATAAGTAAGCAATTGATAAGTTTAAACCTCACCACGTATCACAAATGGGGGAGGGTGGGTTTAAAAAATTTTACAAAAACATCACGTGATTAATAGACGGCCCCTAATTTCTTGGGACGGACCTAAGTTAATTTCGATGGAGCAATCAAAATCATATTTAAAGATTTTGATTCTTTGTTTGTTTTTTAGTACTATGATTTTACTAGAAGACTTAGGACTTAGTAAAGGTTTTAGGTTAGGATCAATGATCTACTATAGACATGTCAAAACTACATAGATGTTGGTTGATACTATATAATATATTTAAAAATATATTAATATAATATATTTCAATCTATAGAAAACTGGGAAATAATTAAATATTATGGTCGACGTAGAACTATTACAAAATCATAACATTCAAAGTCGATATGACTTACGTTGGCAAAGGTCTTTGTGCGGGACATTAGCGGTGTCCACTCAAGACATCCCTACATGACCTTCTAGGAGGAAAATAATCCTCCACAAGGGCTATCATAATGATTTTGACAATTTTGACAAAATTAATCATAGAAACCATTGGACTATAACCAAGCAAAAAGAAAAGGAAAAGCAAGTCCAATAATTTAAAGCTTTGTTTAATTTTTTTAGTACAACTGTTAGCAAGGACTCATGAATTTTATATTATAGTTACGTGTAGAAAAGTATCGATATGTGACCCGCTTCCGGCATCGCAAGCTTGAAGCAGCACAGTAGCTCAATTAATTTTGTGTTCTAATATCTATATCCTTTAATATTTATATACATTTGAATTTTATATAGCTCCTTAGAATGTACAGGTTTATGAATGCTAGTATGTTTTCTTTAAGTTACAAATATCTTTTATAGTACCGTATCATATTCAGTTTTTTTTGTTGTTTTATTTTAATTCATTCATTAAATTTTTCTTGAATAGATAACTTTTTAACATACTGTAATCTTGTATGTAACCTTATGTTTTGAGCATTTTATATAATTTTGAATATTTGATTTACAAAGATTTTTCTGAATTATAATTTCAAATATGTTTTATTAATATTTATTATAGTATAACTGTTATTATTAAAAAAATTCCGTAGAGTCAACCCTAAGTAATGGCTCCCCTACTAATTTGCTAAGATTCCTGCAACCCGCATCTTTGATTAGGAATCTATATCGGATGGGTCGCACTGCGCATTTACTTGAACAATTTGATAATTATTATATTATAAACTAAACATGTCTAAACTGACGTAGCGTTAGCACACAAGTGTGGTATAAATACAGTGTAGTTTCGATTCCTCACTCAAGGAAATTAAATATTTTATATTTTCATTCGCTCTCGTAATAAAGCAAAGCACGACGTTGATGGCGGCCACTCAACACGCAATATCGATATATGTATCTTTATAATATCGAATATCAATGATTATTAGACATTAGCTACGTCTTGAATTGGGTATATCTATATTTCATATATCTATATAAAAGTGAAATATATATATAAAGACAGTTTTTAATCACCAATCAACAGAAAAAAATTTTTTTCTTTAACAGTTCTGTCTATTAGAATTGCTTAGTTTTAGAATTACACGTTTTTAACTTACAGCGATAAAAAATTAAATCTTTAATCCTACATATTTATACAATATTATAACGCTAAAGAGTTTGTTTGGCTTTATTAATAGACTATTTAAAAAATAATTTTTGTCTTGGCCCATGTCTGAAAGACGATCATAGACTTGCAGACGTTAATCGTACCAGTGTAGCTCTCTGTATTGTAATAACACATGTTAAAGCTCATATTTGTGCATCAAATAAGGTACCATAGGTATGTGTAAATATATATACATTTTTATTCAAATAATTATAAGCAACATTTAATATACTTTTAGTTTTATAACTTTTAATTAACAAGACCAATATTAGTGTCAGCTCATTAATGTAAAAAAAAAAACTTTTTTTCACGCTTTATGCCTAGCGAGGTAGTCATAGAGAATGGAACGCCAAACGCCACACAATATAATATTTTAGCTACATAATAAAAATATTCAGTAATATTTTATATCGTGACACTCTGTATAGGTTGAAAAAATATTGTAATATATTTTTCTTCCTTAGCTTTTTGCCGTTAAATCCAAATTACTAACTTTATCAGAGTAAAATATGCACTTTGTATATATTTCCAACTAGCGACCCGCCCACTGGTTCGCCCGCTTGAATTACACTATTTTTTTTAATAATCTCAATTATTTTCTTGTTCATACATAAATTTATCATTTTTAGTACGAGACAAGAAAAATAAAATCTCAATGAAATGAATAAAAAAATTATAGTAATTTTGACAAACTAAGTATTATAAATCGACTAACTTTTTTATTTATTAACTGATTTTAATAAAACACTTCATTCCATTTAAATGTGGTTAGCCGTTGCTGAGGTAAGACAAACAGATAAAGGGACAAGAATATTATATAATACTATTTTGGGCCCTATCACTATAATAAACTTCCAAGTATAGGTTTTTTTTATTATAGATATCTTCCATGTACAAACAGTGATAAGTAACAGATTTATTATAAGTATAAATATCGATTGAGTTCAAAACATCACTATTAGTAAAATTGATATTCTAATTAAATTGTTCCTATTATATTAAAAAGGCAAAAAATAAACATAAATAAATAGTAAAGTATAAATTTACATATGTGTATTTAAGTAGATTTCCATAAAACGAAACATCGTAGCGTAGTTTATGTAGGAACTACACATATCCGGCTGTACCTACCAGAATTGCTAAGAGTTGCGAAGTCTTAAGTTATTAATACTTCGACATGTTGTTCACATCGTACTAGCCTAGCTTAGTTGTTCGGCAAAGTTTTATACTATTTCTAGGTAAAATAAATTTCTATGTACTTTTAAGTTAACAGTTTTTAATATTATTCAAAATGAAAGGTACTTCTTCTTTTAGATAAATATTTAATACATCAAATCATTTATACTCTCAGCTTCACGCTGTAATCCTGCACAAGGCAGTGTAGGCAGGAGAAACTTGGAAACCTAGTGTTAAGACACTCCGTTCCACTTTCGTTCTCCACTTTCCGACAAATTTGATCCATTGCGTGTTGAGCGGCGGAACTCAACGCTACGTTTTGCCTTGTACCGAGCGAAGTAATGAAAATATTAAATGCTTAAATTGAAAATAATAAATATTTCATTTCCTAAAGTGGGGATCGAACCCACGACCTGTCAGTTACAGTCACACGCTTGCACACGCCGCTGCGCCACGACAGGCCTCACTTATAAGAAGAAGAAGAAGACGTTGAAACATATTAATTTCTTCGCCGGTAATAGGGTAAGGCGTGGAGTTTAATTCCTCCACTCACCACATAATGCCACCACGGATTGATATACCACTGCGAAGTGATAAAAAATACCATTTTCAATAATATAATAGTTTCGCATACAAAGTTGCCAACGATGACTGGTTAATAATATTTGTTTATTTTATAACTATAATCAAACTTATTTAAATTCTTCATTACCTCTAAATGAGGGTACAGAAGCTCTTTAGTATAGTAAACAGCACAGGTTAGATGACAAACTCCACATTAAATTGTCAATACACAACAATTAAATTGTCTTAAATAGTTACATGATGTTATTAACTGTAGTAATGCTTTTAATGTAAATGTTATTCTATTTTTTATTTGCAAATCAGTCTTAGACTTTGGCAGAAGTTTTACTAGTTCCGTTGTAGCTACATATTTGTCATATCAACAACCCTGTAATTTTTTAATAAAATCTTCCCAGTCATAGTCATTAAAAGATTGATAGATAGATTCCATTTTATTATGCAAACAAAAAAAAATCGCAGGTAAACAAAAAATCAAAAACACTTTTTCTTCTGCATATTCTTATTCTTAGCTTCACGCTGCTGTATGCCGCACATGGTAGAGAAGACAGAGTGAACTTGGAAAACACTCCGTTCCATTTCCATTCTACACTTTCCGCCAAATTTGAGGCATTGCGTGTCGAGTGGCGGAACTCAACGCCGCGCTTTGCCTAACAGCATTTTGTTAACAGAACTAAGAAATGAAAACATTAAATATTTACTTACTTACTTAGCTTCACGCTATATCCCTAGCGGGGTAGGCAGAGAGAACGGAGCGCCAAACGCTACGGTCTCGGCATACCTCTTTCGCCTCGTCCACTGTAATCAACCTCTTCATACATGCCCTTTGGAGGGGTCTTCATGTTTTTTACGTGACCTTCGACCGACCTTCCTCCAGTATCGTCGATACTGGAGGAAGGTCGGTCGAAGGTCACGTAAAAAGCATTAAATATTTAATTGGAAAATATTAAATATTTAATCTCCTCGTGTGGAGATCGAACCCATAACCAGTTTCAGTCAGTCACACGCCTATGTGTGTATATATTATAAGTGATCTCTGACAAAATAGATAGGAATAAATAGAGTTAAATAAAATAAACAATTTTATGCCCATAAATCAATTTATTTAAAATATAATCATATTATAGTTATAAACTAGAGTGTAGGTTGTATCCAATAAAGCAGGGCAAGTTTTGCCGTCTCAGGTAGTAAGTGAGCCACTGTTTCAGCTTAAACGCTTTAACTTGATCAACAACAGCGCCTCTATTATACTAGTGTTGGGACACCACCTGAAAAGTAATTTTCATAATTAAGCAACGTGTTTACATATAATTAGTATATCTTTATTAAAGTTCAGGTTTTCTAATAGTTCCTGTTATACTTAATAGGTTAGAAAATAATAAAAGTAAATTATATTAGGTTATAGGCAAATTATACACTAAAAATTTATATTTTTGAGAATGTATAAAAAATCGGTAACCTTATTAATTTTAAATTTATTAGTTAAATATAAATGTTGTTTTTGTTAAGGTAATAGTCCCATCACTAGATGGTCAATAAGCGTCCGTCGAAGTTAAATACTTTCTTGGAACGTAAGTCCGGTCTTGGCAAGTTGGCAACTTGTCGATTTATTGGACAAATAGTTTGCACAATTTGTGGAGATTTATAGTTTGTCTTCAATTGAATGCGCTAAGCAATATTCAAAACTTAGTTTGTATCGATAACTTTGTGGGTAAAATGGTTGACAACTTAAAGAGTTAGTCTTCTCCAGCCAGTTAAATTTATTATGAATTGTTATGTAGACTTCGCTACATTACATTTTCAATGTAGTATATATGTGGAATATATATTATTATTTACAAAATCATTTAACAATAATTCCCTTATTGTATCTCTTTTTATTTTCTTTTGTGCAACACTATCAGTTTTTATTGATACATAAGAATCAGGTCACTGGAAGAGGACTTTTGGTGATTAAGCCGCCTTTTGTATTTTATTGCTTAGTTAAGTTTTTATGACTATGTATGGCAAGCTAGACCGAATGAATATAATTTTAAGAGGACATATTCTTTAATTCTCGCTCTATCTATCTTTCTTATCGTTACCTCTATAAAGCTAGGCATTTTATTAAAAGATAACCTATATTAGTAAGAGTGTAACTCTTACTAAATAAAATAAGGCTTTGATTTAATAAATATATTCGAAAGCATTAAAATTTACAACAAAATAGCACGTATAATTATTTTTATTCTAATTTCAATAATAGCTAATATTTATAGTATAAGTAAGAAATAGCCTATTTTCCGTATTGGAAAAGTTATACTAAACTTAGAAGTTTCTCATCTCAAAAAAGAGTAAAGTTAATTGGCTCGATCGCTAAGCTTTATTGGCCGTTTTATTTGAGAAGCACTAATACAAATTCCGCCAGATTATTATATAAAATTTAAAACTGTTTAAAAGTTGAGAAATTAAATACTATAGGTAATTTTAAAACATAAAAATATTAAATCACTATATTAAATATCACCAAACGTAACAACACTATTCTATTGTTATATTTTTATTAAGGGGAAGAAAAACCCTAACTAGAAATTCGCTCAATGATATGAAAGTTGAACGCGCTATAAATTCGTACACGACACGGTCCGCCTATAATCTGTATTACTGCACTCCCCTGCCATCACCCCTCGAATTTATAAAGCAAAAATATAAAATGGCCACGGCGTCTTGTCTTTATCTTTTCCTTATGTAAATGGTGGTGAATTATTAGAAATTCAATGAAGTTAAAAACTTTCCCGCCGTCGTCGGCGCCAGCAGCTTCGGGCGTTCTTTTCGATCTATTAAAAGAATTTTTGTTGTGTATTTGTATCAATTAGTGTCTGAATGCTATGTATGCATTTTTAAATTGATTTTACAATATTTTAGGTTATTTTATATTTTAATTAAATATTTTTTATATATTTCTTAAATAAATTTTATCAAATGCAGAAAAAAAAACCCCGCAAAGATTAATATATAGCCAATAAAGTAAAAAAGTAAAGAAATTAATAGACATTTAAATAAATTTACACACTATTTTTTTAATAATAATTTTATTAAAATAAAAACTTAATAAAAAAATCTATGAGTATATTTTTTCTTCTATATAAGCGATGCAATGCAAAACGTCTAATTTATAGCACAGAGGATGTCTTCGCTACTTCCGCTACCACAATGGCTCCTGGATCCGTTTCCGACGTACACTTGAGAATAGAATGTATTAAGTTTCCTCGCCCTTAATAAATTGTGCAAATCTACAATTTTGAAAATATATACGCGCTAAAATAATCGATGGTATGATATAAATATCTGTTTTCTTACTTACAGTTATTTTAAATCATGTAGTACATATAATACTAACACGTAACTTTTTAACAATGAAATCAATTACGTTTAAATTGATTCATCAATATTTTATCGAGATAGGAAAAGACAGTATGCCATTGGATGTATACTCTCAATACCTAATGCGTTGAGCGCTTGCTAAACCTATTGAAACCTTAGAAAAAAATGATTGTAGCGGGATTTCAACTCACGGAGACTTTTTATATCTTAACTATTTTTAAATGTGAAATACTAAATCATATTACTTTATTTATATACATAATGTAAAAAAAATTGTTGGTCTTTGCTTTTTTTATCTTTATATAAGGATTTCAGATTATAATAAGTTTCTCAATTAAAAAACCACGATACATCGTTCAATATTGAATAATTACTTGTCTGCTGTGGCGCAGCGCCACAAGTGTGTGATTGTAACCGCCAGATTGCGGGTTCGAACCACACTCGAGGAAATTAAATATTTAATATTTTCAGTTTAAATATTTTATTTTTTCATTTCTTCGCTCTGTTACAAGGTAAAACGCGGCGTTGAGTTCCGCCACTCAACACGCAATGCGTCAAATTCAGCGGAAAGTGGTGGTCTTAATACTAGGTTCCCTGGTTCGCTTTGCCTACCCTGTCATGTACGGGATACAGCGTGAAGCTGAGAGTCTCTCTCTCAGCTTCACGCTGTATCTTCTAAAATATTTCTGATTTTTTATGTACAGAAGAAAGTACACGCTTTGTTTTATAATCAAGATAATATTAAATAAAAAAAATAATAAATAAAATCTCAGATCATTAGAAACTATTTTCTCACATTATAACGACGTAAATATTTTTTATTGTATAAGAACAAAACATTTGTATGTGTACTGGTATCTGACAGTTCTCTATAAATAAATAATTTTATAAAGCCGCTCACGTGGTCACTACCCGAGCGAAGCTGACGATAATTAGCTCGGACGTCGACAAGGGTTAAATGCTTATATTTTACATAATCAATAATTATTATGATTAGATTAACTGTTTTTTTTTAGCTGTAGTATAGTAAAATACTTATAGTTTAAATATATATTTTTAATCGGAAGAAGGTTTACAATTTTAAATATTTTAAATTTATGCAATAAACATCTGGTGTAATAAACCACCCTATGCTGGTAAAGAAAAACGAAATTGCACCAAATTTTTCACTTTCATAAAAAAATATTGTACTGCAACATATAAAATTCCATTAGATAGTCATAGGAGCGACCCTCAACTAAGATGTCAGTCGTCTATCGAACACAAACTAATTTGTCTTACACGTTCCTGATGAAAGGATGTCCATTTACTTAACATAGGACGATGTGGGTCACCCTAAAGGGAAGTAGATATCAGAATACTATATATACTCAGTAATTTAAGTATTAGAAATGTTATTTCATATTTTGCTAAAATAAAAGTTTTCTTATCTAAAGATATTTCAATACTAACAAACTCTATTTTATTTTAATAGAAAAGCACCATCGTCTTTTTTTTTTATAGCTTCACGCTTTATCCCGCACGAGGCAGGGTAGGCAGAGGGAACCCGGGAACTTAGTATCAAGACACTCCGTTCCACTTCCGTTCCCCACTTTCCGCCAAATTTGAGGCATTGCGTGTTGAGTGGCGGAACTCAACGCCGCGCTTTGCCTTATTACCAGAGCGAAATGAAAAATTAAATATTTAAATTGAAAAAAATAAATATTTCATTTCCTCGACTGGGGATCGAACCCAGAACCTGTCGGTTATAGTCACATGCTTGTGCCGCTGCGCCACGATAGGCCTTTTTATTTTTTAAAACAAAATAATATTATTTATTTTGTTTGCATATAGCAGGGTATTCAAAAGGAAGTTGGGAACCTAGTGTCAAGACTATAACTTCACTATTAGATTTTCGATTCTGTGCCTTCCTTTTTGCCGAATTGCTGAGGCGTTGATTTTCGAGTGGCGAAACTGATCGCTGCGGCTTGCCTCGGTACCGGGCCGAGGAAGTCAATATATAAAATATTTAATTTCATCGAGAATTGAACACACAACAAAATAAAATAATAATAAATAAATCATTATTATTTTATTTAGTTGAACTGAAGCAGTACTATTTAGAAATACATTCTCAATTCATTGATATTTTAAACCAATTTTTAATATTAAAACTTTACAACAACAACATTTATCCAGAGACTATTGGAGTTTTCTTTTCAATTGCATAACGCTATTTAGTAATAGAATAATTTGTATAAGATTCTTATTTTTACAAAACGATACAGTACCTTTGTTTGCAAATTAATCCTAATATTTTAACTTTGTTTTAAGGTGTTACTCCACACTTAGGACAAAAAATACTAAACTTAAATTTAAAAAGTGTATTAAAATTTTTGTTGGTCAGAGCGCTGGAACGGTTTTCCAGAGGCGCGGGTTCAAATCCTGCTTCGTTCAAAAACGCTTTTTAAATTTAAGTTTAGTATAATCTTAATATGTTCGTTATATATTTACGGTTAAAGTTTTATCAGTGTACTTTATTTATTTAAATTTAAATTAATCTAATCATATAATTATATTTTAGTGGGTAATATAAAAAAATATATTTGTTAATGTTATCATATTTGTTTTATAAGGATTTATTATGTGCTTTTTCAATTTGCTAAATACTTAGTTTGTTCTACTCGTAAATATGTATAGTACGCATAGAATATATACCGCGAAAGCTTCTTGCAAGTGAACCCTCAACGCTGAGAGGACCCCTTTATTCATAACTGCGTGATGGTACAGTTATATACGATATAGCTACGGATATGTTAAACGTCTTGTGTCTCGTATTCGAAGTAGACGAACTAATTTGTTTTACGAGCTCTCGGGATGGACGTTTAAGTACTTGGGACGATATGGACTGCGATGATAGCAATGGATGGAGAAGTAGAGTTAATTGTGACCAATCGCGTGAAACTCATGAAGTTGTAATAGTATGTATTACTTATTATATATATATATATATATATATATATATATATATATATATATATATATATATATACATATATATATATATATATATATATATATATATATATATATATATATATATATATATATATATATATATATATATATATTAGGCAGGGTAGACAGAGGGAACTTGGGAACCTAGTTTTAAGACACTCCGTTCCCCACTTTCTGTCGAATTTGAGGCATTGCGTGTTGAGTGGCAGAGCTCAAAATTTTGTGTATAGTATTTTATTAAAATCTCATCATCGTCATATAACCAATGATAATTAGCTTAAGAGAGCTGAGTTGGGTACGGTATATATATAAGCATAGTGGTTACTTTGTAAGTTTATAATATATTATAAACTTTACTTTACTTTTTTTTATTAAATGTTGTAGAATAAAGTGTTAGCTACTCATTGATAGATATATTCCTCAAATGAATCGACAGCCCGGCTAGCTCAGTCGGTAGAGCATGAGACTCTTAATCTCAGGGTCGTGGGTTCGAGCCCCACGTTGGGCGGAAGACTTTTTTTCTTTGTATCTTATTTAATAGGTTGTTATTTTTTATTGTTATTTTATTATTGTATTGATTTATTTATTTTCGGCAACATATAGTTTGTTCAGGACTTGTTATTAAATGTTTATCTTTTAATATTTTTTCTCACACAGCATAACTATATAATCATAGCTATATTATTTTTTTATTGTTAGTATTAAACTTTTGTTAAATTATTTATTTATTTGTTTACTTACTCTTTATTATGAATAAATTATAATAAATATTTGTTACTCTTTATTATGCAAAATTAATATTTTAATTAAAAGTATAACAAAAATTTAATTAAGAAATATAATTGCCAATTTTTTTTTTCATAAGTTATATATGTGCCTAGAAGCTTTTTAAATGAGTAAAAAAAATTTTTCATATATTTATTTTTTATCTGTATCAATCTATTGAATAAAGAAGAATTTAAACCGAATTTTTATTATCAACATCAGATTTTTTTTGATTTCATATACAGTGTTCTTAATTACAATCTGAATTTTCAAATGCACAGTTACGATTAAATAAAAACAGATAAAGTTAAATTTTGAAGTATTTTTTAGCAAATTTTATTTTAATTATGATAACATTAAAATAATTACTATGAAAAAAAAAACATAATTTGATTCTACAAAATTCTACAAACTTATTCATTAATAAATCCGAAATCAGTATAAATCATAGATTTTCTTACCGAATCAATATATTAAATTCCAATACGTATTAGGAGTAATCAGTATTACCCATCACGTCCGCGACCAAGGGGCGGGGGGCGGCGCTTCCGCAGGAAACACTTCACCGTGCTGTGATTGCGCCCCTAATCACATTCACCACCATCAAGACGCGGAAATTTGTCGAGATTGATTACTTACAAGGATCTATATGTTAATTAATTAATGTATTTATGAATATACGTACTTTGAAGTAACTTGTTAAGTATCGTAGTAGGCAGTTGTTGCACAGTTTTGAAAATATACTGAGAATTAAAAGAAATAATCTTTCATTGGGCTTAGCATTGATGATACTTTAGTACCTTATTTTTTACATCAAGTTAGGTTTGTTCCTTTAACAATATGAAAAATTTGGTTTATATTATCTTATATTGACGCATTATATAGAAAAATATATAAGTAATATATAAAGTTGATGCATTAGATCTGAAGAATACTGTTTGTTACATAATATTTGTGTGTTAGCCTGTACAAAAAACTAATCTACTCTACCTATTCACGGAGATAAAAATTAAAAATACATTTAAGAATAACAAAAGTATAGTTTAAAGGATCTGATGACGGAAAGAGGTAAAATGTCGAGTGTACCATGGAGCCCCTAGTCGTGGAAGTATTCACCGCATGTGACACATATTCTCCGTTATATTTTATATATCTCTATAAATATTAAACGTTCTATGTTGGGAGATCTAAAAGATATCACGTTGGCTCTGGAGGAGAAGTAACAATAAATAAAAAAAAGATCTCCATTATAACATTGCATTCGATGTCATAATCTGTCACATTAAGAGCTGCTCCTCCTCCAGCAGTGGTCAAATCGTTGTGGGCAATCAAAAGTTCAATTTGGGACACAAAGAGGGCAGGGTCCTCCTTTTTTACCGTAGCTGCCAAATATAACAACAATTTACCCTAATTCGCTAATAGTAGAAGTAGGACACTTTAGGTATAGCATTGCTATAAACGATTACATATAGAAAAACAGAATTTTCAATAATAGAATTGAATAAAATATAAAAAATTAAGTATAGATACACAGTGTAGTGTTGGCAACATCACAATCGAATATCAATTTTTTATGATAAATTACTTAATGAGGCCTCAATTAAGAAATACAATTGCCAAAATAACTTTATTTATATTAAAAAAAGCTTTTTTTTTCGATAATTGTTAGTACCTAAATGTTTCTAATGGTTTCTTGTGTGGCAAATAAAATCTTGTATGTTTTTAATATATTTTAAGTTAGTATGATAATATACTCAAATATTATCATACTACTTCGCAGCGTTGAGTTTCACCACCTCTCTCAAATTCTTTAAGGGACGACGGGACGTTTAAAAAAAAATACATATTGACGGTTGCATCTCAATACATTATATATTATTATTATTATTATTTTATATTTAAGGGATCCCTTCTTTAGTTTGGTTTGGGAAATCAACGATATAAGTTTAAACATAAAGGAAATGATATTCGATTGAAACAGATCTACAATTGTATATTTATTATAAATCTATATGTAGCAGTCTAGGTATATATAAATAGACGTAGCTGTAACAGAGGCTATATTTTACTGTTTCAGTGACATAAATAAGTTTAAGTCTTAAGTAATAAGAGGCTAGCTGTTGCAAAACATACATTATAATTTATTAAACAAAAATATTAATATCAAATATATGGTTTATATTAAATTAAACGGTAATATAAAGCCTACGAAGCGTAGAACGCATTTGATTGTTGAATTTCAAGATTTTATTATTCAAAGAATTAAATATCCATATTTATAGTAATGGGATAAATTTAACATAAAAGGGTTTGTTATTAAATTGTCATTGTATTTCGTTGATAGCAGGTAGAAAAGTCAAATTCAAATTCAATTTTTGTTTTCAGAATAATAAGTTACAAGCTTCGTTTATATATAGTGTAATAACCTTAAAAACACAAAAATGTCTTTACACAACTCTTAACATAAATAAGATTTTCAAAAATGTATTGAGATGCAACGGTCAATATGATTTTTTTTTAAACGAAAAATTTTTAAAAGTATTTGAGAGAGGTGGTGAAACTCAACGCTGCGAAGTAGTATGATAATATTTGAGTATATTATCATACTAACTTAAAATATATTAAAAAACATACAAGATTTTATTTGCCACACAAGAAACCATGAGAAACATTTAGGTACTAACAATTATCGAAAAAAAAAGCTTTTTTTAATATAAATAAAATTATTTTTACTAATTTGTTTGTCCCACGCATAAATGTCCACGTAAGTAAATCGTCTCAGCAGGTCGCCGCCGGTTCAATGGAGACTGGCTCCGATGTATTCACTATACCGTGATGAGGGGACAGATAATTAAATTGAAGTATAATCTATCTGCGCAGAAGATAACTACCTACTTATGATATGCTATTAATAATTATGTATAACTTATAATTATATTATATTTTAATTAATTTTATACTTTTTTTCAGCAAACTACATGGAAAAGCTATTTTATTAATAAATAGCTTGCTTTTCTACCCTTTCTTTTTACTTAAAGTGTATTATAGAAATTTATTGTATATGTTCAGACATTTTTCAATTTCCTCAATTGTGAGCTTTGTGGCTCGAATATACATAGGAATTTGAATTTTGTCCATTTTAAGCTGACTTTTATTCCATTACTCTTCATCTTTATAAAATGAGCGTACTGTAAATTTTACATACATAGATATAAAAGCAAACAAGTTTTGTTTTTTTATTTATTTCGGGCCATAATAGGTATGGCGCAGCGGCATAAGTGTGTGACTGTAATGGATAGATTGTGGGTTCGATCCCCACTCGAGGAGACTATTTTTTAATATTTTCAAGTTAAATATTAAATTTTTATTTCTCAAAGATGGCGGAAAGTTGGGAACGGAAGTGTAACGGAGTGTCTTAACACTAGGTTTCCAAGTTCTCTCTGCCTACCCTGCGATATGCGGGACACAGCGTAAAGTTAAAAAAAACCTACCTACCGAAGCATAGACAATCATAACATAATGGGGACGATATTATCATAAACAAAATATTCCACTTTCTCATAAATAACGATGATTTATATTAATGTGTGCCTACTGGTGGTTTCTCCCCCGAATTCCCGGCGAGCAGTGGTTTATCAAATTCTAATATTGAAATCGATCAGCTATGTCTACTGTATACAGTAAATGCCTTAGAAAACGTCTTTAATTTGAATAAAAGGTTAAATCTATGTTTTTTGTAATTATAAATTATTTTTATTATATCATTTTGTTGTATTACTGTTGTATTATTTTATAGTTTTTCTGACTTCGACATCAATGGAAGGTAGTGCAACTAAGCCATTGCTGAAAATAAGCTCTACTAAATACTATTAGCCTTAAAAATTATAAATAAATTACTTGAAATACGTATATAATAAAAATATTAATTATTATATACATACCTATAACTTCAAGCCTCACTTATCTCTAGCGAGCGATGTAGTCAGAGAAACCAATAGTCTATACATACAACACATAAAATGTATATTTTGTGCGAATTTAAATGGAAATAATAAATAAAATTTCGTATATCAAAATACGGTCCTCAGATGATTTTGTTGTGATACTAGAGGCCGCCCGCGACTTCGTCGCTAGATCGTGCATTGAGTTTTCAGAAACGATAATTTTTTAGGACTGAATCCCGCGGGAACTCTGGGATAAAAAGCTTATGTGTTATTCTGGGCCTTCAACTACCTACATACCAAATTTCACCGTAATCGGTTTGGTAGTCTTTGCGTGAAAGAGTAACAAACATCCATACATACTCACAAACTTTCGCATTTATAATATTAGTAGGATTATCAAGATATTCAGTTTCAAAATTTGCTGATTTCATTAAATTTTATGCAACGCGTCGGATCGTGGGTTCGATCCCCACTCGAAGTGCTCAAATATTTTTTTTTATTTGCTAGCTTGCTTTGGTAACGAGGTAAAGTGCGGCGTGGTGGAACTTAATTCCACAATTCAATACATAATACCGCCAGAATTTCCCGGAAAGTGGGGAACGGAAATGTTTTAATGAGAACTCTAGGTTCCGATGCACCCTCTGCTGTACCCTGCATATATGCAGGGTACAGAGATAAGCTAAACTAAGGTACATAGTTACTACTTATTAAAATTATTGATAACATCAATGAATTATTGATAACATCAAATTTATGTTATGACAAATAATATTACTTATCGTGCAACCTACCCACGAGCATAATTTCACGATAATCTTAAGAGAAATAAATGTTCATTGTTTTAGTATTTAATAATAATTTATCTTTACATTAGCATTAAAATCTTAGGTCATCATTTTTTTAAATAGAAAATTATTTTCTAGGATCATAGAAAGTTTACAGCATTAAAGATGCCGCATTCTCATTAAGCAAAACATTAAGGGAGTATTTAAGCTTCTTATCAATGCGGTTGGCACGTATTGTTGCATCCCTTTCTATTGCAGTTTGTTGCTGGTGGACAGAAAATAGTTTACAAGTAACAGTATTTAAATAAGTATTTTTCATTGAATACTATTTTATGTAATGAATAGCTCATTTATTCAATTTGTATGTTATTCAACTAAACAATAAACAAAATGATGTTTCTCTTGACTTGGCTTTACATCTTTAGTTTTTTACTACTATTAAGTTGCCAGACCTGAGTGCTGTTATGAAAGTAATTTTAAAGTCCCATACGCTTTAGCACTTACATCTGAATTATAAAAATAAAAATGTTATGTAATTCATATAGCTACATCTATATTAATATTCCGAAAACCGAACCCCATCGTTTATTCTTACAAGACGCACATCAAACGGTTCTCGACAGGGTTTCCATTTCGAGCCCTTGCTAAAGGGTAAAGAAAAAAAAATCCAGAAAGTAAAGACGCAATTACTCCTCAGCCAAAACAACTCTGCTCTTATTTAAATTACATCGTCCCATATTATATAGTAATAGAGCCCACAGTCGTCTGTAGATATTTTAAGTGAACTTACGCGAAAGCTTGTTGGGACTTCGCTAAAAGCACGGCCGTATCAAAGAAATGCGTCTAATGAATCTATTGATAGCTGCGCCTATGTGTGTATAGTATTTTTTAAAACTCAAACAGTAGTGTGCGTGTGCGTGCAAGAAGGGGAGACGCTAAGAGACGCTTTCTTCGGCCCCTCGTTTCTTATACAGTGACTGGAGTTCTTTGACAGTTTGAATTTTTTAAGAAAACTAGTTAGATTTAAAAAAAAAATAACGGTTTTATAGTCTAATATACACCTATAAATATACTATTTAATATTTTTTATTATTTAATTTAAAATATTTTATAGGAAATAAAAATATATATAAAATGCATGACCTTTATCGAATTTTTCAAAACCCCATTTTTATTTCTTATCTTTATCAACCAATTACTACCATTTGAATTGCAACAATTAATTAACTATTTTAGGTAACTAAACAAAGCGGGGTGTTGAGTTACGCAACTTAACACCGGATGCCTCAAGAAATCGATGTAAAGTGCGGTAAACACCAGTGTTCCAGGTTTTCCTTCGTCGGACAGCTTACAACACAGTCTCAACTTACAGTAGTCGTCATCAAGCCTAAGTTCATGTCCTTTTTTAAGTTCCTGTCAAGTTTTTTAAAACTTTATCTTGTTATTAATTAATTTGCTTCTGTTATTGTAAAAGATCATGTAATTATAATTAGCTAAAAAAAACTAATCAGGTAGCCAAATAATTTAACCTGAAATACTTTTATTTTTTTCTTCTTATACATAATAGAAGTTTTGGTTATTTTAAATTATCCTATTTTAACCAGAATGCCCGTATACAATTAGTTATGCCAAAATGTATTTTAGACAAAGTGACAATCTAATACATACTCCTTTACAGTAGTTACACCGTCACCGGTAGACTGAATTGGTGTTCGTTAGACAGTTGATATAATTATTATAACAATCTCTTACGTGAGTTCTTCATACAACGTGACATTAGCGAAGTGATTAGTGCTCAAGTGGTACGTTCGAAAAGCTATAAATTAAGAACAGAACTGACCAATTACATCAAGCTGATAATCATTTCTTAATTGCTTCGTGTTCTGCCCTGGATTCTTGCAGAATGTGCTGTCTATATATTGCCTTTGGCCACTTGAGGTCAAATTCAATTTATTTAATCGATATAAATATAATTTCTGAATTAATTACGAGTCATATAAAAACAAATATCTAAATATTAAGATCAAGTTATCCATCTACAAATCACCCCTTATTTCGCGTGGGTCCGTCGATCGTCTCAAAGTTGCACACTGTCGCACCGCACTATTCTCAGTACGCACGCACACCGCCGGCCATGACTCCGTGAGGGGCCCTACGCCCTTGCAAAACTCCTCCTTATATTTTCTTTATGTAAAAAAATAATAATAGGAGAAAGGGGATCCCAAAATCGATACTCGAATTGCTGTGCTTACGATTGGTAAACTTTGCATTTTTTTTGGCGTAATGTTATATATGAGTATGAGCATTGTTGAGCAGGGACTACGGATGGGCTACGATTTGCAATAATAATTTTAGGATGCTTTCGTTTTATTTATAGTATGTAACTTATATTAACGTTTTTTTTTTTACTTGTTATAAATGACTTAAAAAGACGCTCGAAATAGATGGTTTTAGTGTAAAAGTGAAAATATTACGTATAATTAAAATATAAAATCTTACCTTTACATAAGATCCAAATGAAAAGTGTACGTAAGAATTAACAAAATATATTTATTTATCTCAAGCTCTTTCCTTTCATATGAAAGTAGTATTACAAAATAACCGTTGTTATGTCCTTTATTTGTGTACCGTTCCTTTAAACATTACAGCTTATAAATTTTAACACCAAAAAAAAAAATCAAATACGAATAATTATACGAACATCTCCCAATAAAAACTACACGATACTAACCAAACCTATACTCACCATGAAAGATCTGACCGTTGATGACCCAAATAGCGGAATATCAAAAGAACCGGTTGTCTAAACTAGACTTTGTCTTTTCAAAGCTTTGTGGAGTGAGTCCAGATGCCGCGGATGCTGCGTTTGCGTTCCGAACTGGTTTATACCTTTGTGATCGCTTATGTTTTGATTTATTTGATTTTTAGTACGAGCGCTCACAAAAAGAAGAGGCGCGCTCAACAGGTACCGTTGGTATAAAAACTGTACGTACTTACGATATTTTTTACGATGTTTTTTTTAGTGTTATACGAACTATTAAGAAAGTAAAATTATACTTCTATACAAGCCGATATAGTTATTAGACTTATGACAATATAAAATATTCAAATATATATAATAAAAATTAAAGGTATAGATAGGTTTTTATAGGTATTTAATAGAAAATAAAAAACTTGCATACAAATTAAATACTTATTTATTTCACAATTCACATACTATATTAATTACTTATTAGTTACTACATTATAAATAGATTAAAAATATTAGAGACACACACTATTCAAACATTATAACTGCCATTAAACTTTTTTGCAGACGCACTGTCTGCGATCTTTTTATTATGGAGTGTCACTTTCGATGTTTGTTTTGTGTTAAACCGCTAAATGAATATATTTGTGAATAAAGAATTTGCACGTGCAATGTTTTACATTATTATTTTCTAATTTTATGCATTTTCAAATATACATATATAAGTACCTCAATCATTATATTAAAACTCGTACAGACTTTTTATTTTTATTTCAAAATACAATCAAAACAAAAACTTATAAATTTTGAAAGTTCAAAATTTTCCAAAAAAAAAAGCTAATCTTATTCAATATAAACTTAACAACTAATTAAACTAAATAATAACTAAATTACATATATAGGCACATGTCCAATAATTTCATTTTTTATCGGATTAAAAATACTTTGATTCGCAACAGTTTTAGCGTTAAACGCGTACTTTTATTATTATAATAAATAAAGAAAAAAGAATAATTATAATACATTTTTTGGATAGAAACGTGTAAAATTTAAATGTGTATATGTTAAAAAATAAATAAGCATGTCGGAGGAAGAATACTACTATAGGTTTGAAACAGAATACGTGGACCGTCCATGAGGGTGAGGACCGGTCCAGCAGCTGTGTGTTTGTTTGTCATTCTAATGAGATATGAGATTTATTTTGATATTTTTTGGATTTTTATTCAATTTTAAAAGAAATACATAATTTTTATTTATGATTTCTGACTTAGTTAGCAAGGCACTTAGCCTTGTCGAGTAACCATTTTGACCAACTTCACGTACAGTTGAGAGAATTTGATAAGGTTTAAGGATTTCAAAATGTCTTTTGTATTGAATTAATCTAAATTGGATTATAACACAAATATTTTTAAAAGTAACAGTTCACAATGAAGTTATGTGAGGTTTGAGAAAGAAACACAGACAGTGCTCTACAATATATTGATATAATCGGATGGGGAAATTGATTTAGCAATAGTCATAATAACTACTCTAACGTGATTCAATATTCATACTAGAATTTATCATATTGATAGGTTATTATTAATGTTGGTGATTTTTTTTATATTATTTTATTCCTCAATAAATTCTGATCTTTTTTTTATTTACGCAATAGTGCATGTTCTATATATATAAACTAATAAATATTTAAATTGAATGATATGGAAAACGTTTGACTCAAAACATACATTTTAAACATTCTACTTGATACTAGAGGGCGCCAATACAGTACAACAGTAGAGCCGTTGTGTCCAAAAGTGGTACTTGTAAATTTAGTACTGACATCTATTGTGTAATTGCAGTAAGCGTAATATAATGCTACTCAACCATAGATGGGGCTACTAGACCTTTTATTTGAATTTTTTCTACTTATTATTTTATTACCTTTTATTTAATTTATATTACCTTTTATTTAAAATTTTTAACTAGACCTTTTATTTTAAAATAATGAATAGGTATAAGTAAAATCAAAAAATAAAATAATTTCACATTATTTTATTTTTTGATTTTACTTATACCTATTCATTAATTTAAAAAATGATGACGTTTTACAAACATATAAATTTATTACGTTCTTGTCTGCAAAGGGATTTAAATAATTAAAGGTTTACAATTTCAAATAATTAGATTGATTGACGTTACCTGCAAGGCAAATTAATTTTTTCGTGTGTTCTTACTTATTTTTATATTGGAATTTGTGACTTCCTTATCATTAGGTATCGACAAAAATACTTTTAAAAACTTAAATGTAGAAGCATCATAGATTTTTATTTATATATTTTTTTTTATTAGTACTAGCTTCCCGTTCCTAATTGTGTCAATTGTTCGAAATGGCGGTCAATCTTCCACAGACTAGGCAACACTCCTTTGAAAAACGCAATTTTTCGCGCCAATGAAGCGTTCGAAAGAAAATTACTGAACGGACCTGTCCTAAATAGACGCTTTATTTTTTTTTAATTCCGTAGTATTTATTTACTTGTAATAAGGTCGAACTTGGCGTCAAACATTATGTAGTAGTTATATTTTATTTTTGTAGAATATTAGGCATTATCTGTGCAGCCATGACCTGCTAAACACTAATGCGGTTACCGATCCCTATTAAGGTTAATTTTCGCTTAGTGAGCCGTTAGTTTGGTAAGCTTGGATTTTTCTTGTTAAACAATCAGAAGCTCTAAATTTTTTTGTTTATGCTTAAAAATATACTCTAAGTTAATTAAAGAAAAGAGGATAACCTGTTCTGTCGTAGCGCATGGCACAAGCGTCTTATTGTAAAGGCGACAAGTTGTGGGTTCGATACGAACTCGAGAAACTGAAATATTAAATTTTTCCAAATTAAACATTTAATGTTTTCATTTCATCGCTCTGGTAACATTGAAAAGTACGGTGTAGAGTTCCGCCATGTATTAAGCCTCAAATTCGGGGCAAAGTGGGAAACGGAGTGAAGTGTCTTTTCACTATGTTCCCAAGTTCCCTATGCCTACCCTGTCGTATGGGATACACCGTAAAGCTGGAAATTTAAGAAAAAAAATCTTATGTATTACCAGTTCCTACATGTGGTATATTGTGGACTTGGCCATTAAAACATGAGAGGTTTCAATTAAACAATTATTTTGTTGTACCCAGCAATAAATTTGCATTAATAAAAAATTGCATTGTCTGTCCTTATATAAGGTTTTGCGAATTCGCGGGGCTTCTGATTTATGTCCGTCTCTTCCGACGTCCGGCATCATTATGCTAATATCGCGGCGTTAAAAGGGTTAGGTTAATTTTTCATTCATACGATATATTGGTGCGTGTTATAATTAAAATATCATGTAATTTTGGCTATTTTTACATAATGTGCTGTTTATAATTGGCTAAAGAATCGAAAAAGTATATATATTTATCTGGAAATCAATATAAAACCAAAATTGAGTTAAAATATTATTTTTTTGATAACGTATAAAAATTTAAACGTAGTGGGAATTGAATCGGCGACATTGGAAGCCGTCCAAACCCTCTGACTAACTAAGCTATGAGTCGATTCTGACCATACTATTATCAAGCTTCGTCGAAATTCTTGTACGCTTATTAGAATAGAATACATAGGTTCTATATGATAAAATACATAGAAATACAATTTAAAATTCTAATATTTAAGGACTAATAACCCGTGAATAGTTAAGTAAGCATTAAACGCCAATTCGATTACACCGCTATTTAGACATAAAAGTAAAAAAGTAAAAAAAAAATATTAAATATTTTTGACAATAAAAAACTTATATGTATGTGTTGTATTTAGTGTTGTGTTTTTGATGAATGGGAATGTATATCATATTTTGTTATACTAAATCTAAAATACGGATATGAAACTTATGATTCATAAAAGAAAATTAACAATAATATTATGATATTAACAAAATCATATTAGTTTTTACTTTTTCTCTACAAGGGATGAAGCATATAAAAAATAAAAAAACAAAAAGGCAACTTTTCACACTTTCTCGCGCACACCACAAAGTGGCGCCGCGACGCCATTGCTGGTTTTTCTTGCCGCCGTTAAGCGTTTGGAATTTGTTGTTTATTTGTTTATCGTAATTAGAATTTGATATATATATATATATATATATATATATATATATATATATATATATATATATATATATATATATATATATATAATGGCTATAGGCTAAAATGTATATTAACTTAATCTTTATTGCATGATTTTAAAATTCAATCTCATCAATATTGAGATTTTTCAGCATGAAACAAATAATAAAACTACTTCCAAAATATACTGTGTTTGTTTTGTACAATATTATCACACTAGGATTGTAAGAGTATATTTTTGTATAACTTTTAGATAAATCTTCATATATTTTTTATTTAAAAAAATGTCGTCGGTAAAAAAGTTATCTCGTGAAATTTTAAATTTTATTAGTTTTAATTTTGAATTTCTTATACATTATTTTTTAATACATTTAACATTCTTTGACCTTAACCTTTATTTATATAATAAGAATTAAAAGAATATTTAAGATAACATTTACAAAATTAAAATCATTTCCTTTATAGATTTTAATTATATTCACATAGTAGCCTTCAAAATGGAGTTTCGTCGTAACTGTTTTAACCATCATAAAGTAAGACACATCTACTTTACGCTTTAACAATTTTGTACAGAAAGCTTCTAGATAATATAATATGTATAAAATTGTGCCAATTTTCAAGAACCAACGTTTTAAAGTGATGATTCATGAAACTAACGATTCATTATAAACAGCGAGTGAATATTGATATAGGCCCGAAATTTAATACCAGATATTTCAACCCACACAGCGATAAGAATGAACGAACGAACGAAACTAAACGCACACACTGTTCAAACACAAACACATTGGAGCGTAAGAGGGGTGTCTTTGTTACCCATTAAGGAAGAAGGGCATGAAGACGGGTAGGGGTTGGGTGGCTGTTTTGTATTCAACCCGCTCGGTCGTTTACGATTTCGCGCGGGATACTTGTAGATTTCCATGGCCGTGGCGTTACGTCGTAATGTTTGTGACGATCCGGAATTTCTTTATTAGAGGACGGCTTTATGGTTGGACTTCGGACTATTCGATTTACGTGAGAGTATTTAGTTGAGATCTCTCGTCTGAGATCGCACTTTAATCCTTTGGACGAGTATTTTCGTATCGTTGATTTTATTATCTAACAACTTCTTTTGTTTTCAATCTTAATTCTATACATTTTACCAATAATGTAGTAAATATATTAAACATATATTGGTACATAATGCAAATATATATATATATATATATATATATATATATATATATATATATATATATATATATATATATATATATATATATATATATATATATATCTCAAAAATTAATCTTTCGGTCAGATTTTAATAAAAATACCTTGGTTTTGTAAAAGGAGCACGTTTTTATAAAATAATAAGATAAAAGTATATAAAATGAAATTGAATAATAATTTACATAATTTTTCCGCGAGCGTGAAAAGTGGCGAACGCAAAAAAAAGTTAGACGCAGAACGGAGCCTTACAAGAAGACAATTTAATGCAAATCTCTTTCCGCCGCTTTAGCATTCGACCAACAAAATGACCGTAGGGTTATCTCAACCGTATATTTAAGAAATATAAAGTATGTACTAAAAAAATATGAAACAGAAAAGCCATATCCAAAAATGGACCTTAAAGAGGCTGATAAAACACGTTCAAATTATGCATTTCTATAATTCTGTAATTTAATTCTTGAATCATTATTCAGTTCTTAGGATCTTAACAGAGTAATATTGTTTACAGTAAGCTTTTCGGTTAACAAAAAAACTTAATAAGTACTGAGAAAAAAATACATATAAGCCATTGCCTATATTCATATGTTTTTTTTTTATATATTTATCTTCACAAAAACGACGAGACGACAACCCTACTTAAGTCGGATGTGTTAAAATTATTTTCCTCTGCAGTTTTACTTACGAGCGTGGATTTTTCTTTTCTTTAGCAAATGAAGCTGGAAACTTTAGGAATGGAAGATTTCTTTATTCATTTAAATTATTAAAAATCGCATTAACTTTCTTTATTATGCTCAATGGCTTCATTTTTAAAGTAAGTTACGTACATTTATTTTAAATGCAATAGAGAATATAAATGGTTTTATTTATTTTTTTAGCACTAATACTATTATTCTTTATGTACATCGTGTGTGATATTTTAATCTATGATAGTCACATTTTTTAACGTATCAGCCAACGTTATGTTGGCTATGGTTTTAGTGTATCTGTGTGTACAGCCGATTAATTTGGGTTAGATTCTTAATTTAAAGTGGTCATTTATAAAATTGATTTTTTCCTTATTTGATAAAATCTAAGCTGCATCACTCAAACATCCTAAATTTCGAAGTAGAGAACAACAGCAAATGTCAAATTTATGTTATATTGTGACGATAAAAATATTATATTTGACTAAATATTTGAGAAGCCAAAAAAATACATTGCAAAGTGAATATAGCTATTATAATGAAAAAGGTATTTTGAAAAGTGTAACCAAAAAAGTTACATTTAATTTGTAGAGATTGTATGTAATTGTTTGGAAATCTTCAAATAAAGCTAAAAATTCGTAAAAATGTGTTTTTAATAAGAAAAGAAATTCCGGCCAAATGCGAGTCAGACTCGCCCTCCAAGGATTCCATACAAATTTCATCAATGGGAGGTACAACTTATATAAGGTGACAAAAGGCTTTAATTACGCAGCGAATGAAGTTGACAAACAAAATTTTGTATCAATTTAATAACTTGTATAAGTTTTGTTAGGGTTAATTGAATTTCTTAGTTTAACAGTAAATTCTTTATTTGTCTTAAGTTCTTAGTTCATGCTAAATTGCACAACTGTAGGTCCACTGAAAGTACTCTATACGCTTTGATATCATACAAAATACTTCTACTCGATTACGAGATGAGTAGTCTTTGCAGACTGGCAGATACTCATCAAAGGTCAGACAGACAAAAAAGTTTTGATGTTTTTGATTTGATTTTTGACAATGCAAAACAACTTTTGAATAATGGCCAGAATAAAGTCATTTTGATTATTCAAATGAATTTATCATATAACTCCTACTTACCTTGCGAAATTCTAAGGTATACTTAAAATCATGGACGACACCATCGAAATTTGTCATCTTTTGAGCAGAGAGAATAAGTCCTAGAGAACATTTAACGGACAAATGACTTGACCAGCTTAAAAATAAAGACTCATCAAAGTTGTATACTATCGCTAACATTGCAACTGACATGAGTCATTGAAGAAAGCTCGTCCGCTACACTAATACTTTAGACGTGAAAGACCTAATCACAGAGATAGATATTTCATATAAAATAATGATATCATAACCTTTGGGCAATAAATACTAGGCGAATTTTTGATGTGAAATATTACATAAAATAAATACTATTACTGTATGTATTATAAAAATAAAAATTATATTTGATAAAAGGTTGCTTAGCTATAAATTAAGCGAGTGCATAACGGCATAAGCGGCTTATATAGGTATATGACTTTTGTACAGTCAAGATATTTTTTAAAATATTATAACAGAAAATTGTTCATGACCAGGAAAATTCGGACTTGATTAAAATAAGCTTCTGCCACCTTAATAAAATCAGCTTGTCGCGTTTATCAGCGTACAGCATTGGTCTAAGTAATCGGAGCTAGTAGCAACCACTGATACGTGTTGTATTCAATGTGACAAATTTCATACAAAATCATACCAAAAAAAATTGTATTCCTTAATTATATTCGCTTATCGCCAAACTTACCCCAACGTACTAGACGTTTTAAAGAAGAAACTGATCATTAAAATTTTCTAACAAAAGGATAATTGCAAAATTAATCGTACGTATTTTTTTATTGTCATTTTACACAGCAGTGAATTTTTCACGAAATTGCTTGTTAAGTAGTGGAATTCAACACTGCGCTTTTGCCTTGTTGCCAGAGTATTTGGGGATCGAAAACACAACGTGTCGCGTTTCTAGTCGCTTGTGCCCCTGCGTTACGACAGCCGATTATATATATATGTAAAATATAATAAAAACGTGAAAATTTATATAAAGACCTTAAAAACTTTAGTGTAAGCCTCACGAAAGTGATTTTTGCAATCAACATTGTATTATTGTGTTTTTCTACATATTTGAAAAAATAAATATTTTTTTTTTTTCAATCTGGTAACGACGAAAAGTGCGACGTTTATTTCCGCCAAAGTGTATTAACATAGCCTACACAAAAAAATGCGGGAGAATCGTAGAGCTAAAGAATTAAATCGTTGACAACAAAAAAATGTTATTTTGAATTGCGACCGTGTCGTGTGAAGTTAAGAGAATTAGTCTAACCAAGCAAACTTAACTTATCTTCTAGTGTTATTATTTATAAAAACAGTTATCAAAAGAGCTGTCTAGACGGTGTTCATTAACTATATAAAATATTCTTATAATTGGCTCTCTCGTCACGTGTGTTGCATTCACGGTAGCTCGAGATTAAAGAAGTAAACCAGTGTGATGCTGCATACTAAGCGAGAATTCCAGAAATTAATAGCTTAAGGAGCTGTTTTTTGTTTTTCAGCCTCGCGTTGTGTCCCGCACGAGGCAGGGTAGGCAGAGGGAACCCGGGAACCTAGTGTTAAGACACTCCGTTCCAATTCCGTTCCCCACTTTCCGCCAAATTTGAGGCATTGCTTATTGAGTGGCGGAACTCAACGCCGCACTTTGCCTTATTACCAGAGCGAAGAAATGAAACATTTATGATTTGCAGTTTATTAATGGTAATTGGTTGTTTTTCTATCACAGAATTTTATTACCTTGGGAAATTCGTACATAATTAGCATATTTTATCTATAATTTTGACCTCGTTCATAATAAAAAAATATTGACGAATATCAATATAGTACAAAATCCAATGAAATTATAATAATAATTACATTGATTTCACATTTATACAAAAGCTTATATATATGTAACTTGTAGAATTGTATGATTACATAAACAGAAAGGACTATACAGTGAAGACGATCGTTGCAACTTATTATTAAAGTCACGCTCCAGGAAACTCTTAAACAAAGAGAACAAAACAAACAAACGAACGTTTTCGTCAAACAAAACACGTACAACGGCGATAACCATCTCTTCTAATGAAAAGCACTAGCTAGTTCTGATTGCGACCCCTCTAACAATCTTAAAGTTGAGGAACCCCACTCACACATAGAGAGCACACCCCGACCCCACCCCCTAAGGAATGGAAGAAGATATAAACTGTGCCAGCGTTAAATGACCTCCCTCATTCCGCGCCCCTTATAATAAATAAGGGTAGGGAACATCACGCAATGTGCTCTCGAAGTTCTTTAATAACTGGCCGTGGATTCGTGGGGGCGGGAGCGGGGGGCGCCAAGGAACGAAAGAAGAAACACCCCAGCGAGAACCGCAACGAAAACCGGACAGTACGCCCCCGCAAGGAACCTAAAGTGTGGAGACCGTATCGATCTACTCCCTTCCACTTCTTAATACCCACTTTGTAGGATGTCCATTAATTATGCCGGACGGCGTGAAATGGAACCTTTCGACGATTGGACGCTGGGAAATTCGAAAACGTTTTAAGGAAATTAGTTTGTTGTACTGTGCAATTGAGCGATGAGATTTTGAAGTTTATTACATTTTTTATTCTTTTATTCTGTTTTAGTTTTAAATGAAGTAATTTTTAAATGTATTTTTTTTTGGATTTTGAAAATCTATTATAAAAGGTTCATTTTTAACACTAGCTTAATAATATATTTAAATAATAAGCGCATATTATTTTAAGTGTAAAACATGAATGTCCTATATATACATACGTCTATTCCGATATCGTAATTAAAGAATTATATATTTTAGAAAAAAAATCTCATTTAAAGTAATCGTGCCGTATGAAATAATCATTACGATGGCTATCTATGTCTCCTCAAG
Organism: Eueides isabella; assembly: GCA_019049475.1. Taxonomy (NCBI): domain Eukaryota; kingdom Metazoa; phylum Arthropoda; class Insecta; order Lepidoptera; family Nymphalidae; genus Eueides; species Eueides isabella. The sequence goes on from CM032400.1 coordinate 4,141,464, forward strand.
TGGTGATTAGCGTGTACAATACACACATTAATCAAGTGGTAGTAAGACGAGCGCGTACGAAAGTGTCGCGTTACGCACTCCTATTCTGATTATTATTTTCTATTTTTATTTTGACAAAAAATACCAATAATCATAGTTTTATTTTTATTTTAAACACGTGTTTGACAGAAATATTTGGAAACGTTGATTTGATATTAAATATTGTTTCTTTTTTCATTTTTCAGTTCAACAATTGATAGTTTTTTTTTATAAACAAAAATGTACAGCGAGCTGTTTTAATGTATTCGCAATTATTTTTTTAATAAATAAATCAAATGTTTATTATATGATAAAATAATAAGTATATCAGTCATATATTATTAAATACCTACATTAGTTTTAATAATTTTACGTTAGCACTAACCAGTAAACTTAAAACCTTGAGCTGTTCATTTGTATTTATTATTCATTAGGATTATACCATACACGTGTGATTTAGGTATAATCAGAATAAGGCAGTACGATGAGGCACTCAATTTTAGTAGGGCTGGCCTCAGGTGGCAGCTCTTCGACGATAGGGTTGGTTTCGCGTTAGTTTCATCACTATTTATTGAGGTAATGACCTTAATATTCTATAGATGTTATATATGTATATATATGTCTATATTAGTTTATATTAGGATCATTTAATTATTTCTGTAGTTTTTGATTTTTATGACTTTAAATTACTGATTTAAATTTACATTCATAATATTGATCAAAGAAGTATAATTTGATTCTTTAAAAATTCATATGCTTTTACTATGTTTACTGTTATTTTACACTTAGAAAAAAATAATTTTGAACGTATAAAAATCATATTATGTTCTGTTTTGTAATAAAAAAAATGAAATGTCAGTTGTATACTAAATTAGTTTCGTTTATAAATATTTTGTCTGTTATTGCTTTGAACTTACGAAACAATTGTTGAAATAAATATTGAAGACATGGTTTTCTTACTTACTAAAACAGTAAAAAAGAATTTGTTGTAAAAATGAGTAGTGTAAAAATTGATCATCATCTCCACAAAAATCCTAGATAACATTTATGGTTTAAAGATTTCATGAAACAATTTTTGATTTGATGAAACAAAATTTGATCAAACATACTAGGGAATTTAATATATTTATAAATATTTAAGAATATTCAAAGACTACGAACTTTAATAATACTTGACAAAAATGATACCTAAAACTTTAAAAAAGAAACTTCAAAAGCAAACATTTTAGGGCATGCAATGTGAATGTTATTATTAGCAAAATAACAATAGCATAAGATTAAATTTAATTCTATAATTAAATTTACTTTATCTTATATAACTTATATATAAAATTGTAGAGCTGCTGTAAATCGGGTATAAGATAAGTATCCTTAGAATTGGGCGCCGAGCGGGGCGCGGGGCAAGACACTCGATCAATACCGACCCGACTTTCAAACTGCTTTCACCCTCACGAAAGTCGCCCGCACTCTACCCAAATGGACTCAGATGGATCTAACATTAGCTGATATAACTGATTATATAATAAAATTTGATATATGACTTTTTCATCAAGCTCAGCTATGTTTTCACTTTTTATTTACATTGGCATTATTATGAATTATTTGAATTTCACTGGTAACTATTGAATTGTAGAAATATTTGTAGATATTGTCTTGTACTTGTTAATCAGTATCATATTGTTAAATACGTTACGTTTATACACCACACTGTGGTGAGTGACTGGTAGTTCCATAACTATTTTCATTGATTATCTGTAACAAAAGAAAAGAACTGGTTATCTACAGTTACGTTGTTTTTTATACCATATTATTTCAGAAGCTTTCCAGGAAAAATAGAGAAGGATAGGTAAGGTTAAAATTACCCAGGTGTCATTGCATATAACATATTAAATGTATTATTAGAATTATATAGAAACATGGACACAATATATTAAACAAATATAACAAGACGAAATATAAAATAGAAACTTTCTTTATTTTTATAATAATGTGTCGCTTCTAAATGTAATTTAAACCACATCCAATCTCAAAATGAAAATTGATATTTAACTAACTACATCTAACACCTACAGAAAAAATATTCCAGGACACTAAATTGATGAATGTTAGACAGTTATATAATTACATTACATGTATTCTAAAGATCTTACATAGAAGAAATCATACAGAACTTTCATTCGAAATGAAAAGCAAACAGCCTCAATATCATAGACGAGCAAATAACTATACGACAGAAGACATAACCAGAATATAGAAATCCACAATCGATTAGAAATAGGAAATCTTATTAATTTAACGAATTTTAATCTTTTAACGAAATTTAATTTAATTGGTAATAAGACAAAGCGCGGCGTTGAGTTCCGCCAGTCAACACGCAATGCCTCAAATGCGATGGAAAGTGGGGAACGGAAGTAGAACGGAGTGTCTTAACACTAGGTTCCCGGGTTCCCTCTGCCTACCCTGCCTCGTGCGGGATACAGCGCGAAGCTAAACAAAAAAAAAATAATCAGTATGGATGGGATTTGGATTTACTCGTAAATCCATTGAAGATTAATTTACTTTTGTAATTTAATTTATGTAGACTTTGTTCACTATGGTCTATTAACATTTTATAATGTTTCTTATTAATTAATTTCTCATGTAAATGACGTTGTTGAAGTGAGAATAATGATATTAAAACCGAAAGTTGGTAAAAACAACTCCATCCGATATATCCACGTCTTCGTCCGCCGTCTTCACGTACGCCTCAACCCACACGCGCGGACATTTGTTTCCCCCCTCGGCCGTGTCTTATCGGCTATGTACTGTATAATTTCATTAAGACCTATGTAAATGTTGAATAGAGTTTCTTATATGCATTGTATATAAAGCCATGTAAGTCCTGTATAGTTTGAATACTAAGAGAAACGTTATAAAAGCTTCAATTTTAAAACATTTCTTCTTTGCTTCACGCTGTATCCCACTCATGGATGGATAGGCAGAGAGATATTGCTACCAGAATGTAGGAATAAAAATATTAAATGTTTTATTTCCTTGTGTGGGGATCGAACCCACAATCAGTCGCGTTTACAGTAGCATGCTTATGTACATTCGCCACGACAAGCCTTTCAAACGTTTATATATTCCACTTAATTATATTTTTTTCTGTTTAGGTTGTATACGCGTATATATATATTTAGATATTACTTAAAGAAAAACATAAATTAAGTAAACATGTTATAAACGTAGGATATATCCTTTAATAATAATATAACTATTGGTATACTGTCACATGCTTTGTATAGAAAACTGGATTTCATAGATTTAACCCTAAAAGATGCTGAGATGGTCCGTGGGAGCGCGAGGAGTAAAGGGTTCCTATGACCTGAGGTCATCTGACCGTTAGATTCCGTTTCGGACAAAGAACGTGTTAAGAAACTTTCAATAAAAGTTAATGTTAATCTTATTTTATCTACAACAATTATACTACTATGTATAGGTATAATTAATTGAATATTTTGTTGTCATTTGTTGTCTCTGGTAACAAAGTAAAGCATGGCCTTGAGTTCCCCCACTCAACACGTAATGCCTTAAATTCGGCGGAAAGTTTGGAACAGAACGAAGTGTCTTGACACTACTTTCCCAAATTCCCACAAGCCTATATTGCCACGTGCGGGATGCAATGCAAAACTGAAAAATAAATATTACCTCTTTTATTATCTTATCATCGTGTTAAGTATAAACTTTAAGGATCTTTTTTCCAACTTTAATATAATTACTTTATCATATTTCTTGCTGGTACCCGCATATAGCAGGGACTACAGATGAATCCTGGGACCTAGTGTTTAAAAACTGTTTCCGTTTAGACACTAATTCCACTGCCCATTATTTTGACTCGTTTTTGTTAAATAGTAATGTAATTTTTACTGCTTTACCTGTTATGTTTATAAAAAATATATATATTTAGGGATCATGAGAACTGACACTTAACAATAAAAACGAACGTGACCGTACAGGTCACAGGGTCAGTATGTGACCGCGGGGTCATGTATACCTGGTTCGACAGGAAAAGGGTTTAAGCATCTTTCTTCTGTTCAATTTATTGTCAAAATCACTATTATAAAGTAAGAAAGTTTTCTTAAATTTTCAAAAGAATTAATTCGTAACAGCCATTTTATGTTTTTACTTTACTTACGTAAGTACTATATTATGAAATATATTTCTTTAGTTACTAATGAAGCCGGATCTTGTGCCTTGAGTGCATGTAACGATCGCAGCGTTCAAAGACAGAAGTTGGACGGTTTGTTAGCTCAGACGCCAGTGACCACAGTAAATAAGAAATTTAGAGCTCAAACCTAGAACGACATAAATTTCGAAGCAATTTAGACTTAATGGTCGCCTATGAAGTTTGAATGTTTCTCAGGGTTGGGACGCGATCAATATTGATATTTGGGCTGACAAGCCTTCATTACTTATGAAATAATTAATTTTGTAGATATTTTTTTGTTAGTATAATACATAATAACCAATTTTTGTTTATTGGAAATGTTCTTGGTATGTTCCGATTCTCTTTTTATTTTAAAGTCGTTATGATTAGTTTAAAACTTGAGAATTGTATAATATACTCGTATGTAAGTGAATGAATGAAGAATGAAAATTATATTTTCTTAACTGTTTCCTAAAAAAGAAAGCATGAAGTTAGCTTCTTATAATAATAGTAGATTTGACGACCGTGACATTTGTAGGTAAGTTAATTAACACTTTTACTATGTATTTTAATATAAATATCAAAAATTCTAACAATGTTAGTTTAAGTATTTCAGGGAAATCATATCTTTGGTTTGCGACCCCCCCGAGTAGTTTATGAGATAGGGCGCTCTCGGCTGAAGGCACGGTGTAATAAAATCTTACCGTCGACGCTTTATGAATATTGTTTTGGCGCTATGAAAGATAAGATGCACTAAAATATTCACTTTATGTAGTATTGCTTAAGTCTAGTATTATAGTGCTTTGGACTCATGTACCAAGTAGTTGGCTATAATTTGTTTCCAAGGTAAATTAAATAACAAACTGAGGAACGAAAATACTTATATTGCAAATCACATCTTACTTTTGAAAGTTATATAGTTATAGTAATAACGAATCTATGACTGATCACTGATGGAAGATATATTGAAAAAACATTATAGGGAATGATTATTAAGATAGTAGGGCCCATAATAGAGATATCTTAAATTTTTGTTTGATTATTTGTGCTTTTGTACGCACCTATGAATGATAACATATGTAAGTCAAAGTGCTAACTAGGTTGGCTATAATTAAAATATTGTTAATGATATATTACAAATTATTATTGAATATCGTTTTAGATGTAGTTACATCAAAAACGGCTAACCAAATTTAAATGCAGTTTTGACTACTGCATTTTGGCAACCTATCTTTAATATTTAATGTTTGTTTCATTTGTATCGGTTGATTTATAAACAAGTTACGATGAAACATTTAGTTCGACAAAATTTAAAATTACTACAATTTTTTTATTAATGTAGCGAAAATTTTATTTTTTTAATGTATAAGTATCTATTGTTTTTTTATTGTGTATAATATTTATTGTATAAAATACTGGGTAATAACTAATCTAATTACTTTCTCTGTAATCCAAGAGGGCGAAGCCGCGGGCAGGTCGCGAGTTGATTAATAAAAACTAGATTTTTATATATATATATATATATATATATATATATATATATATATATATATATATATATATATACATGTATATATATATATATATATATATATATATATATATATATATATATATATATATATATATATATATATATATATATACACTTCATTCAATATTTAGATTAAATTTACTCTTTAATAACTATCATGTATAATCTGTGAAAGTTTAGCGATAGCTATGACGTTAACGTAATGACATAATACAGAGAAACGTTAATATTTTTAAAACCAAGAAAGAAGAATTGATTTTTATATTTAAATAATACGAACTGTTGAAGCCATAGCTTTAAATGTTGTTTCTCTTTTCAGAGGAACGCAATTGTAGTTATAGTTTTACTGTTCACCCTAACATCCAAGGATAATAATAAAACACTTTATATATATATATATATATATATATATATATATATATATATATATATATATATATATATATATATATATATATATATATATATATATATATATATATATATATATATATATATATATATATATATATATATATATATATATTGTTGTGTATTTTTAAACCATAAATAATTAATAACGTAAGTTAGTATATTATTATCGTTATAGTGTAATTATGAAACAATCTAAAATTGTTTTCGTAAGTAACAGAAATTAAAGTGAACCAAAACCTTTTACATAAGGGCCTTCGGACGGAAAAGCAGATTTATATTACGACCCAACTAAGATCATAAAACTATACTGTATCACCGACCCGAGTATTAATACCAACATTTATCATACCCACCCGTCTTTGTGTAAGAACCCGCTGCGTTCACCCAAACAACTTCGGACAACGAAAACTATTCAAACACTCGTGGCCTAACATCGCAACTTGTACGGCGTCGTTCTTAACTCGCTCGCTCTGGCGATGGTTGTAGAAAATTGGAAAATTACACTTTTCTGACCTATTTTGAGCTTTATTTAGCTTTTAATATGGCTTATATTTGGATATCAGTTTTCTATGATTACGTTATTACAACTCAATCTGAAAGAAACTCTATTTAAATAAAAATAGAGTCTACATTGTCTTATTGCCAGATACAGCAATTCGCCGGAAGGGTTGAGTCGTAAGGAAGTTCGACGATTATGTTTAGTCAGCGTTGCCAGTGTAATGGAAAGGAAGTAGGTTCGGGGCCTGTAAGATGCGGTCGCAAGGCAAGCCCGTTTAGTCTCCGACCCGGGGTGGGTTATTTGCTCGCCTCTAAGGCCGTAACTGCGAGTCGGATTTAAATTTCGTACCGCTCTTTGTCGTAAATGTCCTTCTCAGTTGCTTGATGAGGTGCCTCTTTACTCTAAATTGAAGTGCTCCGAAAATTGTTTTGAATTTAACGTTGGCTAAGTCTAAAAGAGAGGGTGACAAAGAAATACCTCAAAGTTTCGTCTCATTACAAAACGTACTTCGTTTCAGATATTCGAGATGTTACGCTTATGTAATGTATATGATTGAGAATCCTTAAAAGTTTACGACGAATATTACTAATTATACTACTACTAAAATCTTTTCTTTTTATATTGTTTGCGTCTGATACTTCGATAAATATTTGGTTATTATTCCTGCGAATGAAAGATAATTTTTAATTTTTACGTTTATTATAAAAGAATCAAAACGGCATTTTGAAGAATTCTTAAAAACCTTATAAATAAAATGTAATGTATAACAAATTATACATATAACTTGTAGGCTTTAAGTTGTTATAATAAATAACTCAATAATTCCACCTCCAGACATACTTAACCAGTGACTGGAGGCAGCTGTGAGATGAGCTTTTCACAAAGTTTGAAAGTAATAGTTGGCGATACATCAACCGCGAGAGCCATAATGGCATGCAAGTTGAGAACATTACTCTTGTGTTAGAAACCGCTTTACAAATAGAAATAATACCTAGCTATATCTTAGTTGTCTCCTATCTTGAAACTGGTCTTTTGCTTGTCGGTGTGTACACGTAGTTATGTATGTATTTATGAATACACGGGGAAATGGTCGAGTTTAAAGATATCTTTGCAGTGATGAATTTGGTTTATAAGTTGTTTATTTATAAGTAAATGCAGATACAATATGATCTAAATCCTTTTTTGTATTATAATAAATTATAAGCAGTATGGTTGTATTTTTTTAAAAGACACAAGTTTGCGAAATCTATATTACTGTGGTAAATAATCTTCATTATTATAAGAATTGATAGCATAAAAACGTAAGAAAAATATGTCGATGTTCTGTATTTTAGACAATGAACCGATATACTTACTTACTTAGCTTCACGCTGTATCCCGCACATGGCAGGGTAGGCAGAGGGAACTTGGGAACCTAGTGTTAAGACACTCCGTTCCACTTCCATTCCCCACTTTTCACCGAATATGATGCATTGCGTGTTGAGTGGCGGAACTTAACACCGCGTTTTGCCTTGTACCAAAGCAAAGAAATGAAAATATTAAATATTTAAATTGAAAATATAATTATTTCATTTCCTCGAGTGGGGATCGAACCCACAACCTGTCGGTTACAGTCACACGCTAGTGCCGCTACGCCACGACAGGCCTCGATTGAATTGATTTAGTCTAAAATAGCACCTACATGTTTAAAAAATATAGTTAAGTGTACAGAAGTGAGGCGCGCCAACATCGATTTTATTGCCACAGTTTAAATATTTCTATTTAAACACGCAATAGTACATTACCAACAAAACAAGCCGAAACTATACGGATGCGCCGATAACCGCGCTACATGGCGTATCGTATGCAAGTTTTAATGAAAACACCCGACGGACTTACAATATACACTTATTATATCTATATAATATATACGAGTATGCATTTATGTGTGTTATTTTAAGGCAATCGTCGTGGCAATGGTATAGCGTCTGAATAATAATTCCTTTCATTGCTTCAGTCGAAGACAAAGTGTGGCTTCTGATTGCGCCGCTTAACCGCAATGTCGAGTGGAAAGTAGAGAACGATGTGTGTGATGGGAAGCACCCGGTTTCGTTCTTACCAGTCTATGTGAGAAATATCTTAAAATTTATGTATGTATATGTACAAATTTAACAAAGGCCAAAATGTGGCGATACTTACAGACGCCTGGATTTGACTTGGCAGGACTGCTGTCATTATTTAGGGTATCACTAGAAGAGAACGTGTACCTGTATATTGGGAATGGTACAATTTTATAACGTATTTTCATAAAATACATAATATATAATATACTGCGTTACAGCTTTCACAAATTTCGTTATTTACAGTATTTTAAATGTTATTGTATTAATTGTCACAACACAAAGGAGTAATAGAATGTTAAAGAATAAAAATTAAATAATAGATTCAACTGTCTCTTTGCACGCCAGGGCAGTCACCACTCGCCACTCACGCGAATGAAGGTTGTCGGAGGGCCGCAGTAGGTACTCAAGGAAATTAGGTCATTTGTCCCTTTAGTTCCTACTTGCACAAGATGTGCTTTCAGCGTATTGATTTTTACCTATTATTTAGTGCCAAGGTCTGTTTTGGGAGTCTTATTCAACCAAGTGAATATTATTTTCAGTCAATTTAAAAAAATACAGTTTTTCTCTATTTATATCATAGCTATAATATTTTCTTTATATTTTTAATGGGAATGTATCTATTTTGATGGGAATTTATATATGAGACGGTTCAAAAACCAAAATTTTGGATAGAAAGCATTATATAATAAAATTGTTCTCATTGTTATAAGAGTAAACATATTCTCAAAATTTCTTGTGTTGCGTCTTAGTACTAGGTTCTCTCTTTCTGTAACCCTACTGTATGCATTAAAAAAATATTTCCTTTAAAAAAAAGACTAATAATAATATCAAAATAACTATATAACTTAATTTTAATATCGCTTGTTTTAAAAATCAACAAGTCCAGAATATTACATAGAATATTTAGTTTATACAAATTCAAACAATCTGAATATTACTTGTTAAACAATATAGGTCTTACCCCCTCGCCCTCTTATCAGTTCACCCCTGCCCGTTTCTCAAAACTGGGGGTCTTTTCGACCGCCTTCTAACCCGCCCCCCGCTTATTAGCTCCTACGTCAATCTAACCTGGCTTCATTTGTGTTATATCTATTTTGTAAACTTAAATTAGATTTAATGATTGTAGAAACCATAATATAATGAAATGTTTTAATGTTGAATTTGATAAATGAGTGCGCGTTAAGAGAAATGACAAAGAATTACACGTAATACAATTATCGAATTGTTATATAGATATTATATAGGTGTATGTATATAAAAAGGCCATTTCAGCTTTACGGTGTATCCCGCACATTATAGCTAGTAGGCAGAGCGACTTTGGGAACCTAGTGTTAAGACACTCCGTTCCGTTGCCCATTTTCCGCCGCATGTGAGGCATTGTGTGTAGAGTAGCGGAAAGCAACTCTGAGCTTTGTCATGTTACCAGAGCGAAGAATTGAAGACATAAAATGTTTAATATTTTCATATTAAATATTTTTTTTCCTCCAGTGGGGATCGGAAACCTGTCTCTTTTACAATCACACGCTTGAGTCCCTGCGCTACGACAGGCCTCAAAAAGAACATTTAGTTAGTGATAATAATCAATACCATGATAAAATATTTAAAGTAAGTATTTACTTCTATATGTATACAGTAATTGAATCAGTAGTCATGATTAGTTATTTCGAGTACATTTAGCATTTATGTCTTGATGTAAACTTTTAATGTTGATGTATTGTATCAGTGTTTATATAATTATTATACCATTGTGGCGCATTTGTAATACATATGTCTGATCGTATGTAGTGGTTGTGAAAATATATAATATCTATATTGAAAGAAAAAAATCATTGTTCTTCATATCAATTATTTTATAAGAATGCAGATTTATGAGTTGAGATTGATTGGCTATATTAAATTTTATGTAGCACCACATCTTCTCTTCGTTGATAGTTTACTTATGTCTGGACATAATATTATTTCTAATTAATGCAATGTCATAGAACGAAAGACATAAGATAAAAATCTTAACTTTAAAGTATTAAAAATTAGGCTTGTCATGGCGCAATTCGCAAAAAAGTCCACTAAATTGAGGCAAAAGTTGAGTTGCGTAGCGTTAAATTTCAATAGTAAACATACTATGGACGTGTTTTAATTGTAACGGAGTGTTATAACACTAGGCTTTCAAGCTCCGTCGTTACACCCTAAATTATATTGATGAATATTGTATACACTGATATCACGGCTTTCCAAGAAAGAATCGAACCTGCGATAAAATATTCTTTACCAGCTCATATATTCGTAGTTTATGAAAATCGTAATAATATAGAATGAAATGATCACACATTATACAGTTAAACTTTTTGGTGTCACCATCAATCGTCCACTGGCTACAATTAAGTGATCAATTTGGCAAACTCCATAAAACTGTGTTATTGGCAAATATTCACAAATTGCGGGGCATCGTGAAGCAAAACAGTAGTTACGGTCACGTATCTTGTATATTATTTACATGTGAAATATTACTCGAAGTTAGGCGGGCGGTAGTTAAGGAGGAGTTTGCTGATGAAATATGTCTTCGGGGGGCCAAGGGAGGGAGAGGGGTAAAATAAGGAGCCTTAAGCTCGGGTGTAGGTCGATGAGAAACTTATTATAAAGGGGTGGATAGTGGAATTAATGTACGTAGTCATTTTAGTTAAATTTACTATATTATCTAGAAATATTATTATTTTGACGGTATTTAAATTGTGATTTAAGGTTAAGTTAACGATTTTTGTTATATATTTATTATTAAAAAAATATATGTATTTAGTAAGGTTAAAAATATAATTTTCACAAAAGACTTTGCACAAAGATTTTCACAATGTTTGCTATTCACAGGCAGAGGCAGGCAGAGGAAACTTGGCATCAAGTGTTAAAACCCTCCGTCTGGTACCCGTGGTACATTTTCCGTCGAATTTGAGTCATTGCGTTTGAGTCATTGAGTGGTCTCAACGTCGCATTCTCAGTCGCATTTTCAGTGCGAAGAAAAGAAAAAATAAAATATTTTAATTAAAGATATAATGTATTCTATTTCCGTAAGTGGGGATCGAACCCACAACTAAGCCTAAGCTGAGTAATTATCCCACACTTAAGAAAAAAAAACTAACTTTAAATTTTAAAATTAAAAACTTTATACGGTTTTAGAACTAGCAAGATATTTTTTTATATACATAAATTTAGCTAAAATTTTACTTCCATTAAAGTATAAGTTACTAATATTAAATTATACAATTTTGGCAGTCAAAGCTTAAAATTAAGGGCAAGTTTATAAATAGCCGGCTACATTATCAGCTATGGTAGTTAGTCGAAGTCGTTAGCGGTTGAGCAATTTGTCGCGAACTTCTAGCCGGCAAGCCGCATAGCACGCACGCTTCTCTCGAATGCAGCTCTGGTTCACTTCATTACTTGTGGAACACTTTCATTATTATCTTTTTTTTTTAATGAAATAATAACAATTACAAGTAATTGAGAAATATATATTATAACCTTTGTGTTTATTTCATTACTTAAGTCACTATGATTTTAATTAACATCATGCAGGATGCACCTGCACGCGACAGGGTAGGCAGATGGAACCTAAGAACGTAGTGTTAAGGCACTCCGTTTCGTTGAAGTCCAAATTTTAGATGAGTGTTAATTGAAGCCAATTACTATTTGCTTAGCTATTTGATAAAAAAAACTACCAACTTAGCTATTTGATAAAAAAAAAAATATCTAGTTCATAAAAACGAAAAATGTAATGTTTGTAGTAGAACTCATATTTAATTTAAAGTCCAAAATAATCATATGTGAGCATAATTTAATTTTTGTTTACAGTTTCATTCTTTATCCTGCACATGGCAAGATAGGCAGAGGAAATTTAGGAACCTAGTTGAGACACTCCGTTCCGTTCTCTACTTTCCGCCGTATTTGAGGCATCTTGGGTGGCGGAACGCCGCGCTTTACCATAATACAAGAGCGTAGAAATTAAAATATTAAATATTTAATTAACAAATATTACATATTTCATTTCTTGGAGTGGGGATCGAACCAGGAGTGGGGTGACAGGCCTCAATCATTTCATTATAAATATAATGAAATGATATATTAAATAAAAAAATATATCTTTGCTGTAAGTAGACATGTGCATTATGTTAAACAAATAAATTATATTATTACTTAAGTACCACACATAGAGTGTGATAACAACGGGTTGGATTGCATTTACCAATCTTTACTGAATATTGTTCTTAGAGTTTTCTAAGGAAGCCTGTCGTGGTGCAGCGGCACAAGCGTGTGACTGTAACCGACAGGTTCTGGGTTCGATCCCCAGTCGAGGAAATGAAATATTTAATATTTAAAATTTAAATACTTAATGTTTTATTTCTTCGCTCTGGTAATAAGGAAAAGTGCGGCGTTGAGTTCCGCCACTCAACACGCAATGCCCCAAATTCGGCGGAAAGTGGAACAGAGTGGTAGTGTTAAGACACTAGGTTCCTAAGTTCCTACCCTGCCATGTGCAGGGTACAGCGTGAAGCTGAGTATGAGTATGAGTATTGGTAAATGCAATCCGACCCATTATTATCACACTTTATATGTGGTACTTACAGAGAGAGAAGTATATAAGTACATACGCCCGAAAACTTACACTTGTTACATTTAAAAAAAAGTACTTTGCGTTGACCTACAATCTCAAAAATAATAGATACGAAATCCTCGATCAAACTCTCACATAACCTTTTTTTTTTATTTATTACGAAATGCATGGGGTATTCATATACATAAGGTTCATGTACCACATTAACTACTCGTACTCGTTTCGACTACGTATGACAAATTTCAACCTTAGAAATGTAATCTAAATGTATAGATATATAATCTAAATGTATAGATATAATCTAAATGTATAGGTATCGCGGCGTTGAGTTCCGCCACTCAACACGCAAATTCGGCGGAAAGTGGTGAACCGAAATGGAACGGAGTGTCTTAACACTAGGTTCCCGGGTTCCCTCTGCCTACCCTGCCCCGTGCGGGATACAGCGTGAAGCTAAGTGAAGTATAGGTACCTACATGTGTATGTACATTGTAATGTATTTTATTACTAATTAAAGAAAGATAGCAAATTTCTAATGCATTTGAGTTTAAATCGTATAAATTGCAACGTTGTTATGCATTACATCGAATATGCAAGGATGAATGCAGTAATATTTCACTTTTCGCCCATAGAGAAATAACAGTAGTGTAAAATGAAAAATCAAGCAAAAATATTTCAATCTAAGGCCACACATATACGAAAGGAAGATAGCAGGAACCTGTGAACTTAGTGCTAATACACTCCGACATTTTTCATTAAGGATTTTCATTTTCTGCTGAATTATGGCGGCGTTGCGTATTGAGTGGCGAAACTTAATGTCACGCTTTACCTTCTTACCACAGCGAGTAAATGAAAATATTATATATTTCGTTCCTTCATGTTTGGATCGTATGCACACTTGTCGTGTTAACATTCACCAACCACCAACTATGAACATAATGATTATAAATATAATTTAAGCTGAATAATAGAACTCATAGCTACTGAATTTAGTAAGGCACGTCATAACTACGGAACGATGGTCGACGTTAATAGTTTTAAAGTGTAAGTATATAAGACTTTGTATATATTTACATGCTTCCCTTAGCAAAATGTGTACCGTAAACGCCCAAATCTAAGCTTAAAACTTATCACCCGGCTATTCAAACTAAAGGTGTACCCAAAATGTTTACAAAGCATTTGCTTAATAACAGAAACTTCGGGGTTGGGTTGAATTCTCCTAATACCGCGTGTTGATACACGCTATAGTTGTGTGTGTGATACCGCTTTTAAGGCGCGGCTACATGGCTTAATTATTCTACAGTAATTATATTAAAGGTCACCTGAAAAATCTTTTAAAAAAATTATTTATAAAATACTTTTTAGTGATATTGAGTATTCAAAATGATTTCGTCTGTAAAAAGGGATCTCATGGAAAATTATTGCGAAAATAACACCACTTAAGAATTTAAGCAAAGCTTTTTAGATAAGAAAATATGTTTGTTCTTAGTTTCTGATTTATCGTTGTTTTAGTTGAGGACAATTCTTTGATAAAAATATACTGTATTGCAAATTCCACGGGAACGTGTTATAACGCATATATTGTGACAGAAATACCAGATGGAAAAAGTGTAATCACTTTTTACTCAAATCCAAAATTCTCAGGAAATTTTATCTTAACAACAGTCACAACAGACTTTGGGAGAAGGAAATAGGAAATTATCAATCTTTTTGTTGCAACTAATAAACTACGTTAATATTTGAGCATTTAGCGCAACTATGTACGCTTTACTAATGTTTTTAAAATTTAAAAACAACATTTATTATTTTAAAATTTATATTAAATTACAAAATTAACCATCATGTAGTCCTAACTGAGTAATATATATGTGTGGGATGAAAGTAAGGGTTGCCATGGTGACGTATCTTAAAGATCGCCCCCTCCCTGTCTCAGTTTTCGCCTTTCTCCTTTGCACGCGTTTCTTGTAGGGAGGCGTGGACGAGTACCGTTTGCAAAATAATAGAGAATTTGGATAATATTTTAAATAATATATTATTGACAAAATTACCACCTAGTTACGCTTAAATTTCATGTAAGAAAGAAGTGTAAACCACACATGGAGTGATGAAAGCCATAAAAAATTAAGCATTTTGTTTTATATTTAAGTAGATATATAATGAATTAAAGTAATTTATTAATATACTCTTCGCCTACCCTGTCTTGTAACTTATCGGTTACATACCGAAGATCCGACATTTATAACTGAAACAGTGCCATTTTTACCTATTTAACATTTTATTATTTAGTCCTTACTTGTATTGAGGAACATATTTGTATTAAGACACGTTACTGTACTTTAGAATTATATTTTTATATTATAATTATATTTTTATATATCATTATTTAAAAATATGAAAGCATTGTATATATCTTTATATTTAAAAGTGTGATATAAATATGAACGTTATTATAGTTATTACACATATATTTATTACAATGGTATAGTATTTTTAAGCACTTTTTAGCTATTAACTAACAAACAACATACATACATACAAAATCACTGGAGATAGAAAATTGAAATTTGGCTTAAAGAGGGAGTGATTACTTACTATGCCTAATCTATTAAGAGAGGATTTCGCAAAATTCGAACGTGAACGGATAAAACAAGATTAGATTGTCCATTTTACGTCTTAAAGTCCACGTAAAGTTGCGGTCGATTATACAAACGATATAAACATGTTAAAAAAGATAACGCTATCAGTTTTCTGCATTTAGTTTAACAAGCTTAGTGAAATATACAAATAAATAAAGAAAAGAAAGTTTCTTCGACTTTTTTCCCCATCCTCCCATGGGTCGGGCGGGTCTAATGGAGTGGCGTGCCGTTCCCACAAGCCATAAAATTGTAAATTAGTGATGAGCCGGCTGGCCCGCGCGACGCTTATCGATTTATTGATAGTTTTAGTTCAACCCTTCATCTAGCGTTTGATGAGTTCGGAACTACTATATACTCAGCCTTGCTGAAGTCATGTTTATTTATGACACTGTATGATATGTTCTTTTTTAGTCCGTTTTAATTGAGGTGGAGTTTGTTTTTTAAAGTATGAACTTTTTTCTTTAATATTTTGAATTATGTTTTCGTAGGTTAATATAAAAAAAGAACAAATTTACGAATCAATGTATTGCTATTCCACTTTAAATCGTATGTAGTACTTAATAATGTGCTATAATGTAAATAATATATTATAATATGTGTTTATATAACAAATGTGCACATAAACGAAAATAAAGAACTAAGTTTATTTAGTCTTTTTGTTTTAGCTTCCCGATGGTTCCGCACGTGGCAGGTAAGGGAACTTAGGAACCAACTGTTAAAGCTCTCCGTTTCCATTACAACACTTTCGGTGCTCACTTTTCGCTGAATTTTACAGGCATTGCGAGTTGAGTAACGGAACTCAACGCTGCGGTTTGCCTCACTACTAGAGCGACAAAATAAAAATAATAACTATTTCACTCTCTCGACTGAGGATTGAACCCTCAACCTGTCCAGTTTACAGTCACACGCTTGTACACACAGGCCCCTAGCTAAACTAAAAATTACACGACAGGCCCCTAGCCAAACTAAAAAATATTAAAATGGCGATGAATTAAAGATTTTAAGGTAAATGTTTGAAATATAGTATATAGTATATCTGATTAAATTACTAAAATGAAATAAAGTTAAAAAATAAAATAATTACCCATCATTTTTTATTATACTTTGCAGGTATTGAAATATTAATGTAAATATATTTAAAATATAATTGTACAAAAATGAAAGTGTTACACAATATTGAAATATACCTGTGTAGGACAAAATGTCACTTGTTACACTTATTTTTAAGACTCATACATTGATTCAGTCATAGCTTCACGCTGTATCCCGCAAATAGCAGGGTATGCATGGGAGGATATTTTTAAGACGCGGTTCAATAAGGCAGATTTGGTATAATTTTGACTTATACATAGTAATATTTACGTATTTATATTTCCTACAAATCACTTATATATTTTATAAATTACAATATAATGACTTACCTTCACATGGTTGCGAATTATAGGAACACAGATCTAAGGTCTTTCCGACCCGTCTCGTCACCACCACATTTGTGTATAAACTAACTGACTACATTTTCAACAAATTACCGGTAAAGATTTCATAAATATTGATAAGTGTCCAGTTTTATTCTGGTCAAGGAGCTATGCTAATGTCATCTTTTTATTGTATAGCAAGTACCGGTTTTTATCCATCAAATTCGGGGTGAGTAAAATTGAAATGATTCTTTGAAAAATCTTACTAGACTCTATTCATTTGTATTAAAGTTGAAAATGTATAAAGTTATTTTTAATACCGGCGTAAGTAACTTGTTTTTTTTAAAAGGTGCGTGCATACAAAATTTAATGCTGCAGCATCCCTTGTGCTCTTAGTATGAACTCTTGGTTGACCTGATCACTTTAACATTGAACTAGTGTCGTGGGATTGACATTGAGATGAGGTTCTGTGAGAACGTAACGGAATTTAAGGGTTAGTAAATGTTTAAGCTTTTTGATAATTATATGTGGTGTTGTCTTTTATACACTAGATACCCAAATTATTTGTGTCTACCCTGCCATGGCAGGTGACACAGATTATTTGGGTATCAGGAGCATGTTCCGGATACAGCGTGAAGCTGTTTATTTTAAAAAATACTGTTTTTACGCTGTATTGTTTAAGAAGCAACATATTGTTTTTGGCCAACATGACTACAGACTTGGTCAAGAATGAAAATATTTTTTTTGTGAATTGGAGAGGTACGTATTATTATCTTAGTTACTATTGTAACTTGTCTGTACAATCCAATTATTGCTTAAAAATAGTATTATAAAAAAGAATACAGCGATTGGTGGCTTTTGTATAATTATTAGTTTATTTAAATAAGATTATTAGGGCTCTACAATAAAGAAAATCAACATTTTACAAATATTTTAATGTAAATATTATAGATTATATAGAATTATATAGAATGTAATAGCTTATTAAGCTACAGGCTTTAAGGCTTTTAGAGGATGACCCAGGAAACTAAAATTGGATACTTTTCACAAAGAAAAACATGCAATTCTTTTAACACGACAATTATACGATAAAAATAAGAAGGCGAAAACAGGAAATGACCACTGAAAGAATACTCCTTAAGGGGGTTTACTTCCTAAAACACTGAAGATTAAAATTTAAAGACACAAAACAAACTAAAGCACAGACAAAAACAGTCTATAGAGCGTCCATAATGGCAAAGAAGAAAAAATATATTTAGTACATATTATAAATGTGTTTGTATAGTCACCTAATGTATTAGCAAAAATCCTAAAACTTTTATGTCTATTGTATTAAGTAGGCAAAAGAAAGGTGTATTCAGATTTTATATACGTATACGATATACATACGTATTACATGCGAATCGAAAGGAAACAACCTCGAGTCACTCCCTCCACTGTTCACTTCATTTCCGCTTGCAAATCGTCTTCCGTGACGGTCTTATATTGCATCTTTACTGCACATATATGTATATACTGTAGTAAACGTACGCTTGTAAATAAATACTAAGATTGAAGTCATCGTGCGGCATTTTACGTTCGATTTTCTTTGGAATTAATAATTTTTGCGGCGCTGACTTCTGCCACTCAAAATGTAGTTTCTGGATAATTACACTACTGGTACATTGCATTTACCTTTTATTGTATGTACTCTGCACTATGTGAAAGATCCGTGTAAATATTATACATGCACCCGTCTGTTTCTTACTTGAATATAACGGCAACTTGGGTTATTTTACATAAAAATATTATTTTGGATATACTAAATTAAATAAGCTGTAGATTATTCAAATGAGGCTTATAGTAACGCAGGGACAAGCATTCGTTAATAAGCACGATTGTGGGTTCGATCTCTGCTCGAGAAAAGGAAATTTTTAATATTTTGTTTCTTCTCTCAGGTAACAAAACAAAAGGAAGGTGTTAATTCGAAGGTGAGTGTCGTAACGCTAAGTATCTAAAGTTCCCGTGCCTACCCTGCCATGTAAGTTAAAAAAGATTTTAAATATGTTTAAAATTTTTTAGAGCTATAATTATCCTAATAATACTAACAATATACAATCCAATCTATTAATATGATTATAAGTATTTCGTTTTTCTTAAGCCCTAAATTTTATCATTTTATAACCAATTATTTGGTAATTTATATAAAAAAAAAACAATAAACTACAAATAATTTAGCAATCAAGCATATTAAAATTTTAGTGCATTTTAGATAACACCCTCTAAGGGCGAAATATGATATGCCTTGGGCCTAACTGAAATCTGCCTTAGCTAGCCAATTAACCTACGATGTTATTACCATAACGGTACTTTACTATCGTACCGTGCAAATTACTCCTTGACATACAATTTATAGACTGATTGCGTTTCTACTTTTTTGCTTATGGAGTGTCTGTGAGCGGTAAGGAACGCAATCGAAACCCCTTCTACTAAACTAGTAGTTTTAAAAGTCTCCGAGATATTTGGAAATAATAATGGCGCTATTCTACAACAAGCACAAAGAAAATGAATACTAAAGAAAATGTATACGTAATATGTACATATATTACTCGTTACTCAACTTCGCGCAGTATCCCAGCACATGGCAGGGTAGACAGAGGAAACTTGGAAACCTAGTATTAACACACCACAACCTATCGTTTACAGTCACACGCTTGTACCGCTGCACCATGACAGGCCTCTATTATATGAGGAGAATTCTGAAAAATCCAGAGTTCTTAACATCCAGAGCTCCGTAATTCTATGATATTGTATTGTCACCTAACCTACGTACAATCCTCGAATTCCATGAGAATATAATTATTACAAGTGGCTTAAATTAAGATTGTTAGATTTTATAATATAATTTGTTTACTGGTCGTGTGACAGGTGACCACCGCCGCCTACAACTACTTGTTACTTTTTTAAGGTGAAATAGATGACATAATAACCTCAACTCAACTGTTGAGTTTCTTGCCGGCTGTTCTCAGCAGAACCGCCTTCCGAGCCGGTGGTAGCTTCCTGTAGGACTGACACTACAGACCTTTCTATGTAACTTGACGATTCAAAAGTGTTTGTAATGGCCTATTTGAATAAAGATTATTTTGATTTTGATTTTGATAACCATCTTTAATTTTATAGCTGAACATATATGAGAGATTTTTTTAATCAGTAGTGTTAGGCACAATTGATAATTCAACTAACCTAGTCCTTTGCATGAAGATTGTAGTATCAAGTTATCTACGTTTGTTGGGCAAAGATATGTTTAAAAAAAATATTTATGTTTTTCAACAAATATAATGAAATAAAAGAGTTTTAGTGAGTCATTTGGTTGTAATATTTTGTACTGTTTTAAATCCGCCTGGATGGACACTTATTTTTAATTCTAAATATTTTCATTTCACGGAACGAATAGAGAATACATAGTTGTATTAGAAATAGGTTTATTTTCTTATGTAAATTTACAAAGTTAACTAATAGCAACTATTAATTACAAGATCGCTTAGACCAAGCGCTACTTGTCCCACGCCTAAGGCATATTCAAATAAACACTATATGGGCGCACTCGCGTTTTATGCGTAGTTCGGGCGTAGGGTCGATTACTTGATGATTAATAACGTGCCCATGTCGAACTATATGAATCTATAAATGATAGTTTCTGTACTATCTACTAAATGTATCTAAATTTGTGTTCGATGTTTACTTTTTTTTCCACTAATGTCTACATTATACCATAGATTACATTTGATTGAGAGAGTTGAAAAATTTAAAATCGCAACCTTCATTTTTCTTATCTCATAAGACAAAGAAACCCTAGTGTTAAATACTCCGTTCTTCAGTTTCGAGATTCAACCCTCAAAACCCAAATATCTTTGACATTGCATATTGAGTGGCGGAACTCAACGCTTTATCTTCTCTTAAATTGTATGCCGTGTGATTCCGGCTTAGAATACGATCACCCTAGTATTGATGGTGTCGTAAGAGGCGACTAAAGTGCGTGTGGTAGATTCGCGTTGTCAGCAATGACAACACGCATGGGCAGTTTTGATCGGGTCATTACCACCCCCGGCATTAAAAACCGGCGTTCAGTAGTGGCTTTGGCCACGGCGTTTCGCATTGGGTAATGCCGGGCCCCGGTGCCCATACATCTTAAGGACTCCTCTAGAGTTACACGGGGCCATGGGTGACGGTAATCACTTACCATCAGGTGACCCGTACGCTCGTTTTCTGTATCTTATTCATAAATAAGAAAAAAAATAGCAACTTTAATATATAAGTTTAGATAAAGCGTAGGCATCTTGGTATTAGGTTGAATGACACAGGGTGCGTGTTGCGTGGAGCGGTGCGTAGGCGACCTCGTTGCTAGTTTAAGCGTAAGAGGGGTCTTAGCTATTTCTGCTCGCCTAACGACACATTTTTATCTTACACGTTACTTGCCATTCTTTCAAGCCATGTAATATTATTGTATATAATTAATATATTTTATGGCGCCTGATAATGACTTAAATTGATAAACGATAGTATCGTTACCAAAAAATAGGTCAAGGTAGAAACTTTGGGAATAAATCAATCCCCTATAATATATTATATTTTTTCAGTTGGTGGAAGTGAAATATTACAGATTCAGACAGATGATAAAAGCCGACGTTTTTAATTCGACGAAGTACGACACAAAATTTATAAGAATGTTTAAAAGTGACTCCTGAATATGGTCATATGACATCGTTCATGTATCATGTTCTCGTCCATCATAGAGTGTCAATCATCACGGTCTTGGCAGGTTAATCATCCTCTGTACGCATGTACTAATTGTTACCTGTTCATTACACTTGATAGTAAAACATCCATTAAAATACAATAAATGGCTTCTTACAGTTTAAAAGGTACGTTTTAATATAACGTCCAGATAAAGACGCATTATTAAATGTGATATAAAATTATTATTCAGCAGAGACTAACTAATACTAAGCGTTATCGAGAAAATGATTAGATACAACATAAACAACGTCTACCACAGTATAAGTCCAGCCAGGAGTTTGTCTTGTATCGCAGGTGCGCAATTAAGCCGAACTGGTCTAAACTGGTTATAACAAGTTAAGGCCCGGGGGAGGGGGCGGCTAACTGGATTCCTCCTAACTTTCTCCTACTAGATAATGATCTTCGCTACGTGGGTGCCCGAGGGTGGATAGATGGGCGGGATGCCGGCTTAAGTGTTACATACTGCCTTGGATAAAATGCCCAAAAGCCTAGCGGTCGGGGCGAAACCTTGCCAGAAAGTCAACTAGTAATATTTTCTATAGTTATATAGTTACATACATATGTAACGCCCGATGTCTCCTTTGTATAATTTACCGAACATGCCTTTCTACAATTATAATTTATCAATATTCCCTTAGCGGATGATATGTGTATAACGTATGTTAAAATATACTTGTTCTAAAGCATCCTTATATAAAGTTATTTCTTGACTTTTAAATTAGACAAGTATAGTTTGCATATAATATAAAATCTTTAATTAGCTTGGTGAATATGTCTTAATAATTATATATGTAGGTATATGTATTTTATTTCGTAGATATTTTTTATATAAGTTGTATTGTTATTATGTTGATTCTTTATACGTTTTTTTTTTAAAGATTTGAAATAAATACAATTCACCTAACACATCCTTCTGCTTTAAATACTGATTGCCAGTTAAAGTTCTACATTCAATAATTTCGCTGTCTGCTATAGAATGTAATGTACAAATAAGCTCCATCTCCTCCAATATTTCTGTCATCCCAAGTGATATCCTGAATAATAAGTATTTGATTTAAGTTTCCGAATATTGCAGGCGATGTGGGGTGACTTAGTCTTAGACTAAAAGATTATACAAATTCATACTTATAAAAAGAAGATGAGGCCTGTCGTGGCGCAGCGGCACAAAACGTGTGACTGTAAACTATGAGATGTGTGTTCAATTCCCACTCGAGGAAAGGAAATATTTAATATTTTCATTTTAAATATTTAACTCAATGCCTCAAAATCGGCAGAAATCGGCTAAAAGATTATACAAATTCATACTTATAAAAAGAAGATGAGGCTTGTCGTGGCGCAGCGGCACAAAACGTGTGACTGTAAACTATGAGATGTGTGTTCGATTCCCACTCGAGGAAAGGAAATATTTAATATTTTCATTTTAAATATTTAAATCAATGCCTCAAATTCGGCGAAAAATGGAAAACGGAAGTGGAATGGAGTGTCTTAATATTAGGTTCCCAAGTTCCCTCTGCCTACCCTGCTGTGTGCAGGATACAGCGTAAAGCTGAGTGAGTGAGAGTCAAAAGAAATATAATATAATAATATACTTTTAATATTCATAAAAAGAAAAGAAATAAAATTATTTCCTACAGTAATATTGTTTGTTTTCTAACGAGAACTGACGCTGGAAAAGCTTGGTCTAGTTTCTAATAATAAAGAGGGCGTTACACTTAAATCACCAAGCATGTTAATGATTTAACATATAATAAATAAACATCAAAGCATTCATAATTTATTATTATAATAGTGTCAGGAAAATAAAAAAGTTACTTTATATCTGAGCTGTATTCTCTTTTTGCCCGTTGATCATGTCTCGTAACGACCTATGGGCTACCTATGTTTATACGTGTACTGTCCATAGTGTCTAGGCCTATTGACGTGAGTATTTTTTTCGCTGTAACTTTATAGGCACAGCTATAGAGGGGGCGGCGATGGGCATCCGCCTGCACGTGATTAATTGAGCGCTTATCTAATACTTTGTGATGGGGTTGCTTATGCCGATGCCGATATTATGTACTGTACTCTGTAGATAGTTAATGCGTTGCGATGGGAAGACGGAACGAGTTCAGTATATGATATTATGTTGCGATGTTAAAGTGGTTTTATATATATTTAATGATAAAACTTACTTTAGTCAGTGTTAATAGGTGATGATGCTGAAAGATAAAAAAATAATAGCAGTCGTGGGACTGCCGATAGAAGTGAAAACGGAACTATTAAGTTGAGAGTAATTAAAACTATAGGTATGCAAAAATTATACGAATTTTTTTATGTCTTATTTATTAGTTACATATGATGGGTTATACAAATCATGAACAAAATATAAATACAAAGTGGTTGAAAAAATAATTAATATACAATTATCTTAAATATACATAGTATTTATATTTACACGAATTTCAATGAATTCAAGTTTGAACATTATTTTCATTATTTACATCATTGTCATCATTTCGACAATACTTAGATTATCTGTTCGTTCAATCATTTAAACGTATTGGTAACGTAAATAACGTATTGGTGACGTGACTCACAAAATTATACTTATGCAAAAAGCGTCCAACGCGCACATAATACAGTCAGAAATAGTCGATATATTAGTGTATACGTGTACACAGGCTATATTAGTGTATACGTGTACTACTGCGCATGCGCTAGTCGCACGCCTGCTATTATCATTAGCATGTCGGTGACGCGAACCGAGGATTTTACCCTCTACCAAAACGCTCAACGCGCCTAAAGAAGTTTTCACTTCAAAAATATGCCCGTTACTATTAAAATAAATATTATATTCCAGCTTCACGCTGTATCCCGCACTAGGCAGGGTAGGCAGAGGGAACGAAAGTGAAACCTAGTGTTATGACACTCCGTTTCACTTCCGTTCCCCACTTTCCGCCGAATTTGAGGCATTGCGTGTTGAGTGGCGGAACTCAACGCCGCGCTTTGCCTTATTACCAGAGCGAAGAAATGAAACATTAAATATTTAAATTGAAAATATTAAATATTTCATTTCCTCGACTGGGGATCGAACCCAGAACCTGTCGGTTACAATCACACTCTTGTGCCGCTGCGCCACGACAGGCCTCTGTCGTCTATAAATATTATAAGGCCAAAATTTTTCTGTTTAGATAGCTAGCTTACTGAACTAGCTATTAAATTGCCCTTACATTGAATTATAATTCATATGTATTTATTATGTTAGAAGACAATGTATAGTCCCCTGAAGATTGGATTCAAGAACTAATAAGTAGACAAAATGTAATACATATATTTAGAAAAATATTTCAGGATTTTATAGTGACTTTGGGCCTTCGCTTTTGCCTGCTTCGCTCGTCAACCTCCTGACAGATTGTAACTTATGTATTTTATTTAGTAGATAACTTATACCAAAGTGAAAATGAAAAGTTGTAGGTATATATATGAATGTCTTAATTTACTTATTTTTTTTTATTTATAAATCAGAAGGTACATTTTATAGCATTAGTGCTTTGGCGTAGGCCTATATAATAACAAGCGAAGATCGCACTCGCCGTTCTGAATTCTAACCTAACGGGTAAAAATGAGTGAGTTATCATTTGTTTTTAAATTATAATGAAACATTTTTAAACGATAAAGGACTGTTTTAAACTATAGTTTTCTTAAACTTATTGAACTATTTTCAAAATATACAGTATTGCAAAGTAATTCAAATACATAAAAATTTATTTCTCAACTAATGTACTTTTAAGCAAAAAAGGTTATTCAATTCAAATTAGTAGTTCCTGATATATAGGCGTTAAACCTAATTAACTTTTTACTTTTATATTACCTTTTATCTAACTTTTTATATATCGATAAAACACATTTCTTATACAACAGAAAATTTGGCAACAGTACACATCGAGCTTTGGGGACCTCATTTGCATATCTTCATCGGAAGAGGGTGAAGATGATTCAGTCAAATATAAGGGTTGGGGGCGGCCACCCCCTCTAATTGCTTCAAGAGCGTCTTCATACCACTTCGGTGACATTCGTTGAAGATAATTCGATTGGGTCCGAATTACCCGTTTTGTTCGTTTTAATGTGAATTTCGTTCGCAATATGCAAAGTAGTCTAAATTTTATTTAATTAATTTTGTGCTCTATGTTTCACGAAATACGGTTGTTTTTTAATTTTTTTATATGCTGTAGCTTAAACGAATAGTGTAATCGAGTAGAGTCAATTTGCTACTCACGAAGATTATGAATAGAATAATATTAATAATATTATCGTTGTAATAAAAGCATATGTAAGCATGCATACGAGCATAATGTGTACGCTACTTTTACTTATTTTAAATACTTCAGACCTTTTATTTTATTATATTTATTATATTTAATAAAAAAAAAACATTGATTATCCATTCAACAAAAATAAAAAGATTTTTAAGTATACAGTGTGTATTTTTTTACCAATTGTTTATGTCGACATTTATCAAAAAATGTAACAATCTTATAAATAACTTTTTCTTTATATTATTTCATTTATTCATATCAAAAAATATCAACTAATTATATTTTGTTTTAGTTGATGTAATATTTGATTCTTATAAGATATTTTTTTCCAATAAATTCAAGGTTAAGTAGCTACTAGCGCCATCTATCAGGCAGTAGAAAAAGATACTAAAATTATTAGGCTAATTTTTAATTGATAAATTTAATTTTAAAATATTATATTTATTTAAAAATATATCCAATTTTATTTTTTTTAACTATATAAAAAGAATATTGCTATAAAATAATATTCACATTTTTTTCCCCTTGGTGGACAGTTACAATTGTCTGTGTTTGCATTTTATAAATTTGTAAAAAAATATTTTTACCAAATGACATATAAAAATGATTTTAAGAACTATTGTTTACAAAAATTAAACTTTTATTATATCTACTTGATAATAGATGGCGCTTATACGCAAGTGAAATGGAAATGTAAATGCTATAAAGATGTCTTAAACTATGTTTTTCTAATAAATTCAGTTCAGTTCAGCCTCAAAAGTATTATTGCTATATTTATGTTACGTATACATTATATGTACACCAAGAATCCGTAAACGTTTCTATTATTGCTACGCTCTAAAGCTTGATATTTACTAAGTATTTCTATAACATAGTTTTCAACTAAGGTAGTCATTATCGTACTTGTGTATATCAAGCTTAATTCTGTTAGTACCGATTTTTTTTTTAAATTTTATTTTTTAAAAGTAAAGAAAATAAATAATGCTCTAACCTATTAATGATCTCTAATAAAAATCCTATTATAATATTTAATTTGGTTTAATTTTTCGCATTTTTGCATATATTTTTAATTTATTAAAGTTTAAAATATGTACTTTAATGAAAAGTGTGAAATATGTTTAATTAAATAGTATATAGTACCTGTGTATCTGCATAGTTTACTCAAATGCTTACATTTCTTAGTAGGCTGTATGTTACTGAATAAATTCAGTAAAAAAATAGTCCCCAATAAATTGAACGGAGGCAAAATGCATGACTTGATACTACTATTAAACAGTAAATTGACATTTGTTAAAATATTTATTTATATTTTTTTATTTACATTTATATAAATAAATACATAAAAAAATAAGATGTACTAAAACTAAAATGATATCTTAAAAAAACAGTTATTATTATTTATTTTCCGTTTTGCAGTTAACACTCGATATTATAACCATCTGATTGTGGGATCGAATTTCAGTAGGAAAAATATCAAAGCTACTATACATTTGAAATATTTTCGTTTCTCTAATTCAATTGGGCAGTATCGCCTTATGTATTTATTACTCACTTACTCACGCTACAGCTTCACGCTGTATCCCGCACATGGCAAGGTAGGCAGAGGGAATTTGGGAACCTATTGTAAAGACACTCCGTTCGCCACTTTCCGGCGAATTTTGAGACATAGCGTGTTGATTGGCGGGACTTAACGCCGCGTTTTGCCTTGTACCAGAGGAAAATATTAAATATTTCATTTCCTCGAGTGGGTATCGAACCCACAACCCGTCGGTTACAGTCACACATTTGTGCCGCTGCGCCACGACAGATATTTATTGACACTAACTTATATATAGGGTAATATCCATAAAGGTTGTGGTGGAAATAGGAATGCTTTCACATTAGCTGAATCAAATCCTAGATAATGCATGAAGTTAAAAATTAACTGACAATACTACTACAATATATAATATTGAAAGTTATTCTTAAGGTATATCGACGCTGGTAAGCTGAATTGCTGTATCCCTATAATATCGAAAATGCTTCATATCATATTTAAAATCAGAAAACTATACTTAAACTATACGAAAAACGTTATGTATCTGTCGAAAAATAAAGTTTTTAAATTAATTTAATGTTAAGTTATTATTATTATTATTTTAACAATTTTTCAAACGAAATCAATTCTGGCTCTGTAGTAGCCTTCTTGGCTAGCCAGAATTGATTAAAAAGTTATATATTATTTATTTACAGCACACTATCCAGTTTTTTTGTATTATTTTTAATAATATAAAAAGCATGTTTGGTTTTTTCTACCATTGTTTATTTATTTGCTTTGTTGCTTACTTTTTTTTAAAGGTAAATGAATTCACATAATTATTTATTTACAATTCAAAGCTTCAGAAATAAAGTAAATAATTTAGAACATCTAAATCGTTAAAGTAGATAATATATATATACATAGGTATTTGACAAAATTATAATGACAAGGGAATAAACAACTGCAAGTTGTAATATAACAGTATTCATTATAGGTTTCGTCTTTTTTATTGTTCAATGTAATAAGTCAAATTCAGACTAGAGATATTTGTTTACCAATTCGATTTCTGACTTCTTTTTCTTTTTAGCAAAAGATTGAAGGCAGAACTAGAGCAGGACAATAATTGGACATAATAATAACTGCAATTTAAAATACAGAAAGAAGAGCATACCAAACAATACATTTTTTTCACTAAATATCTCTAATTTCAAATCAATATCCTATACAAAAAAAAATGTTTAAAATTGACGAGTGAATTAAGCCAAAATTAATACCAGTCTTCGCCCGCCGTCGGAGGCAACATGGCCGCCACTATCGCCCCCGCCCGCCACCCCGCGCCCATACAGCTTGCTTTTTTGCGAGCGAGAGGGACTTCCACTCTGGAATGCTTTCGTTCTAAAATATTTTCTGCCAATACATCCAAACAACATAATATCTACCTTACTGCAATACAATAAAGCTTAAATTAATTTGCAAAATGTTGTGGACGTACGACATTTTACACTTGTACTCTTCACATGAAAAGTGTGAAAAAGCGAAAGAGACGGATAGAGGCTACCGTCTCGGGCGGGGCCCAAGTAGTCGTGAGTCGTTCGTAGGTTAGGCGTCGCACCGTTCCCGCGTACGCGTTATGTTCAAACGCAAAAAGGACAGCAATGTTTTTCGCGTTTTCTTTTTTTATTTGGTCTTTATCTTGTGGGGAGAAAAATTTTGCGTTCGGGGAGGCGACGGCCGTGCGTGTAACGTTTAGGGGGTGTTATTATACCCCGTACGTACACATACGCGGTACGATATAGTATAGTATACATAATGAATAGTGGTGTAGAATGTTTAATCACGGTTTTTGGAGTACTTAGCCCCAACGAAATATGAGATAATTATGGCCAAAAATTATTTCACTATTTTGTCGTTGGAAATTATGAATTGAAATTTTTAATGAAAACCCGATAGCTTTGCTAATGATTATAATGAGTTTGGTATTAATTGAAAATTTTCGCTGTATTTTAAATTGTGTTGTGGACCACAACAACAACTAAAAATATGCTAAGTTAATTATAATTCTGTGTTGTGAATAGGAATACTGTACAAACTTTATGATTAACTTTTGTGGGGGTAGATACGGGCTGGTCAATTTTATATATGTAACGAGATTTAAATAATGGCGCATTAAGTAATCGTAATACGCATAAATAAAGGCATGAATCGTTCTAGGATCGCATGATATGTTGTTATATAAGTATTTCAGTTAAATTATGTTGTAAGGCTACTTTACACAGTTCAATTGTAAACAATTCTCATGAAATCATTGTTAAAGGCAAATTGTATAAAATCCTCGGTTCTACCACGAATTTTGACTGTTATGAATAATTGAACAATCAACGATATTTTTATTTTAAATAGTGTCTTTTATTAAAGAACAATATAAAAAATTATATGAAAAAGTCTTTTGTTCTTTTTTTTTTTCTAAAAATATAGGATGCGATTCATTACTTTTTTCTGTATTACTATCTTACAACTTTAAAAGTCAGATATAAATTTAGTATTAATTAAACCAAACATGAACGCTCTTTAAAATTAATAATATATCAAATTGGATGACTTATCTGAATTTTCATAATTTATTTTACAAATTCACAGAAAAATGTTACTTATAAACATATTAAAGAAACCATATCTAATTATATGGTTTCATTCATATGTTTAATTTTTGTAGTTTTTAACTTTCTATTATATGCAGAAGACGGCGTTGATTTCCGCCAGTCAACATTGCCTCTGATTCTGGCGAGATGCTTGATATGGCAATGGCGTAAATATTTTGCTCTTACTTCAGCATGCAGACTGGCAATTTTATCGTAACAAAATCACATCTTGTTCATTTCATTTTGTGATACTTTTTTTAGCGACAGGTATGCTTGTATTTTTTATTGCATTTTCTTGTTCGTCCGTTATTGCATATTATCTTTTGCTTTCTCATCACGATGTAAGATTCGTTTTAATGTATCTACTTACTGTTTAAAAAAATATATTTATCAAGTAGCTATGTTTAATATTATTTTTATTTTTAAAATAAAAATTGTATCTAAGGTTACTTACTTATATATTTTATATTTAAAATCTGTAACGGAATTAAATTATTTTAATTAAAATAATTTTAAGACGCGAAAATCATTCAATATATTAAGCATTTCATTTCTTAATTACTTTAACTATAAATTTAAAAACTTCTATAGATATAAAATATTTATAAATTTTAAAATAATTTTTATATGATAAATACATATATCACATATACATGAAACAAAAACAATCATGTGAAACCTTTAAGTGTGAACCATAAAGATAAGATATATATGAAGAAAAGAAGAAATATATATATGAAGAAAATATATATATGAAGTGTTTGACATTGACTAACTTCGAAGTATTTTACCTTTAGTCTAAAAAATCTGACAGTGTTACAAGAACTTAATTAGCTTAGAAATTATTTGATACAATAAAAGAACATTTTTTATCTAAACTAAGAGTGAAATTCAGTAACGCAATCCTGTCGACTTTTTCCTATCACGATCAAGCAAACCCAATTCCTTGTTTTTTCCCAGCGGTATTTGATGCAGAATAAACGTGCGAGGTTAGATCGCGATATTCCATTTTTTTTTCTTATTTCTGTATGCAAAATTTAGTGGTACAAGCGTGTCACTGTAAACTATAGGTTGTGGGTTCGATCCTCACTCAAGGAAATTAAACATTTAATATTTCAAATCAAATATTTAATATTTTCATTTCTCCGCTCTGGTAACAAGGCAAACCGTGGCGTTGAGTTCCGCCACTCAACACGCAATGCCTTAGTTTCGGCGGAAAGTGGGGAACGGAAGTGGAACGGAGTGTCTTGACACGGTTCCTTAATTCCCTCTGCCTACCCTGCAACGTGCGGGATACAGCGTGAAGCTAAGCTGAGTAGTATTAAATATCGTAATAAACACAGTATGATTCTAACTAAAAGCGAAGAATGTGAGTTCAGTTCCCACAGTAGGAAATGAATATTTTTTTTACAAAATGCGTCGTCAATTTCGTGTTTAAATATGCAAATGTCTCGAATTAGGCGGAAAATGAGAATGGAGTGTCTTAACACTGTGTTAATGCCTACATTGATTGAGTTATTCGATATAAAGCATAAAGCTGAATAGAAATTTTGGAACTTGGGATTCATTGTCGATATCTAAGATTAAAATATACAATTTATTTTTATTATATTTGTTTATACCTATTATATATTTGATACGAGGCATTATATATTATAATACTGCTTTACTGTATATAGCCTCAACAATAGGTTCCTAAGTTTTCACTGTTTACGCTGTCGATGTAGACACAATATGACGCTAAAAAAATATATATTTTTCAAAATTCATTTTTATATTAAAATACAATATTAAAGGTACATTGAAATAAGTAGATACAGAATAAAATATAATTATCATAACGTATTTAGAATTACTACGGCGATTAAAAATACCAAATAGCGTATACAAGAAATGCTAAATTCATCAACCCTTGTTACACTTAAAATCTTCGAGATACATTTTGTAAGGGATCATTTAATCTCTGACAATGAATTTAGCAAGATGAGCACCTTTAACCTTAGAGGGTCAACCGTGAGAATGAGGGGTCAAGGGTCACCGAGACCTGTTCAACGAATATTCATATTTAGTGACCCTTACAAGAAAAGGGCAAGATTTCTGACCTCAAGGGTACACGGGAAAAGATTTTTGAATTAGTTTGCATAAATAAGAGCAAGTATTGAGATAGTGAGAGATATAATTTCTAATTAGAGTTATATTTGGGCGCCCAAGAATTACCAATTTGATACACCTAAATGACAAAATCGAGACATAAATTTATATAAAAGGCATATTTGTACAAGTTTATATACCTTTAAAATGATATGCGCAAATTAATTCTTCAATTATGTAGAAGACGATCTACAAAAGAACAAGAATGTTTCATATTTATATTAAAAAAATATTTTATAACTTCACATGTGATAAAAACGGAGATACAGTGTAAACATTATATTTATAATTAAATTATGCTTAAGAACTCTTTGAAGCATTCCAATTAATTTAAAATTATACAGTGACTTCGAAATAATATATTTCTACAAAGAAAATAGGTGTTATTTGTTTGTTTACAATGAATAAACATAAATACTATGTAAGTACATATAGATGTTAGATTTTTATTTACATGTGAAAAGCCATGCGCTTAATTTCTGATAGCGACGTAAAATTTATAGGAGAGTTTACATGGTAATAAGGCAAAGCGCGGCGTTGAGTTCCGCCACTCAACACGCAGTGCCTCAAATTCGGCGGAAAGTGGGGAACGGAAGTGGAACGGAGTGTCTTAACACTAGGTTCCCGGGTTCCCTCTACCTACCCTGCCTCGTGCGGGATACAGCGTGAAGCTAAGATAGATAGAAGATAGATAGTTTACATGGCATTTTTTTATAGTAAAAGATACTATTTAAATAAACATATCAGTTTTAAAAGGTTTATAAGTATTAAAAAATATATTTAATTGGTACAAACTATGTGCAGTGATCTAACTAACTCTGTATTTGCATCATAACATCGGAGTAACCAACATCCCCTAGCTAAGCCGAGTCTTACATATTTAACAAAAGTCCGTGAGAATGAAAAATGCATTTGCAATTATAATTAGCGCGACTTTCTTAACCCTTTTGACCCCACCTGTCCTTAGCATACTTAATTATTAGATTAGCATATTAAAGAATGTCCAGTTTACTTATAAATTATATTATTTGCATCACAAAGTATGCTTCACCCTGCAATAAGTATTTGTTTTGGATTTGCCTGCGAAACTTTACAACGTGATTTCGTGGCGGTTGCAAGCGTTGAGAAAAAAGAGAATAGTTATTGTTGTTGAAGATACTTTTGATCTCTTTATAAATTAATATTCTTTATAATCGCACATGGTAAAGGTTAACGGTCTGAGGGTTGAAAGTTATTCGCGTTTTAGTCAGACGTGTATTTAATATTAAATATTTGGTAACGAATGCAGACGACATATTAAAATTTTATAGAAAATATAATTATAAATGGCGTTGGTTGAATTAAAATAAATATTTTGTTTTATTTTAACGCATATTGTAAAGGCTTACTTCAAGAATACTTAGAGACGGTTGTAAAAGGGTCTATTCTTTTATGTCTGGCAAATTGCATAGTTAGATAATAAATGTTAAATTATACACATTATATATTAAAAAATATATTATACAATTTAATATTTTATAAATAATTTTGTTAAAAGTGAAAATTTTAGTAAAATATAGAAAATTTTTACTAATAGTAAATACTTAGTGCGGTATAGTTCTGAATACTCATAGGTAGATATTGGAATTTGGTATATATCGTAGGTATTGCTATACTTATAGCTTAACAATAAACTTATGATAAACGCTATTATATTTAGTTTTAATTTGAAGTAATATTGTAGAGGCAATATTAGCGATTTATTAAATGGTTTTGGAATACATAATAAATATTACTTAAAAAGATTTTTTAAACACTCCGTTCAGAATTATTGAAAATGTTTCTCCACTAAATTAACAAAGTCAATGATTTTTTCTATCGAATCGAGTTTTTTTTTAAAACATTCAACGTACAACGCAGCAAGTCTTGACCAAGAAAGAATAAACAATTTTTTTTATTATTTCTGAAGAAATCCACATCTAAAATGTATGTGAAAGAAAGGAATTTGTTCAGGCAAAGTTAGGGAAAAACGCTAGTTCACGCTTATAAATTGGATCGGCAAAACGATTAGTTTGCGATTCCTTTCCACTTGTTTCACACTGACGTAAGTTAATTTATTAGATAATTTGTTTTTGAATTGGATTGAACGGACTATCGACATCGCATTGTTCAAATTGATTACGTTCTGTTAAATGATATTATACAATTGTAAACTAAATATATTTTATATAACATAAAATATATTCAATTTAAAGATGTACTCATCCATGATCCTTATAGTACCTATGTACTTAACACTGTACGTTTGTTATATTATCTATCCATGTACATAGACAAGATTTTTTTGATGGCGTTGCATTACTTGCTTACGAACTATGCTTGCGAATTGGTACCTAGTCATTTTTTCTTTTTTTCTTTTTCGTGTTAAATTCTTTTGTATATTTTGTAGAAAAAATAATATGTGATAATTTTTTTTTTGTGATTTCGCTTATGTTATATTCACATAGAAGATACGTTTTTAGGATAAAATAGTGAACCTTCAATTAAGATTAAGAGTCCATCTCTGCTTCATAATTGAAATATGTACTTATTAATAGAATATATTAAGATTTTAATAAAATTATATAGCCTCAGTTAAACATAGAATACTTTGTTAATTTTTGCTGTTAGTGTTGCATGTTTTATTAATAATTTTGACAGACAAATTATATTAAAAAAAATCTTCTTATATCAAATTTCAAGAGTACCTTTTAGGTGCTTTTTAAGCTTCTTTCTCTCCCAATGATATTGAAACTTGTTGTTGTGCTTGTTGTTTTAAAAATCATTACTAAAAAGAAAAATTGTAGATATACGATTGCACGTGTCAATTTATCCGTGTCCTTATACTGTTTGGTGCTTTACATATAGGTATATAATGAATATATTCTATTACGGGGCGGTCAATTTAAAATATGATTACAACATAACGTTTGCAGGCAACAAGGCTAATTATAGTGATTTGAGTTTCGCTATACCAACAGGTAGTGTTTAAGATATATTTTGTTAAAGGCTTAGAATGTATCGAATTTCTGTTTTATCCGAAGCTCCTTCTACGGTAGGGGATATCTAAAGACAAATAAAAGTAAATATGTAAACATATAAATAATAAATTCATCATATCTGTATACAATCGACCTCTATCAAACACAGTGTCCCACTGAACTCAGGGCAGAGGCAACACAAAATGAAGCAACACTTTCCGAACGCTATGATTCTCCATTCAATATTCGTATTTGAAAAAAGGACTTGTAGTGACGTGACCTTGCTTTTCCTCGCTA
This sequence comes from Eueides isabella, assembly GCA_019049475.1. NCBI lineage: Eukaryota > Metazoa > Arthropoda > Insecta > Lepidoptera > Nymphalidae > Eueides > Eueides isabella. The sequence goes on from CM032400.1 coordinate 4,177,538, forward strand.
CGTTTTTCGTTTACGCAAGCGCGGTAGGGTCCCGGATCAATGCCGAAAAACGGGGCCCTGTCCCCCGCAAAGTAAGCGGCTCGCGGCTTCTGAAGGGTTAGCCGTTGCTAGGCTACAGAAACTTTGCGACGCTCGATAATGCTACCAAATATAATTTTCTTTAATGGACGCCCTTAAATAGGTATTTTTATGGTTGATTTAGTGTAGGATTAGCGGGCTATGATTTTTGTTGTAGGTGTATTTTTTGTATAATATTATATTAAATAAGATATGTCAAAAATGTTATGATAAAGAACGAACTTGAAGTAGTTTTTAGGTAATTAGAAAATCTCGTACTATTTAGCTGTTCTCTTGGTACACATTACTTTTAAACGCTACGACTATTTGACTTCCTTCTCCTTTATAGAAGCTATAAAAAGTTTTATGTAATTAAGTATATAAGAACGACGACTAACGAAACAATGATTTAATTATAAACACCCATAAGAAAAAATGACATTCGAAGAAGTGAAATATTTAATATTTTCAAATAAATATTTATTATTTTCATTTCTTCGCTTTGGTAACAAGGCAAAGCGTGGCGTTGAGCTCCTTTACTACGTATGGAGAGTCATTTTTGTTGAGCTCCGCTACTAAGTACGAAGTGGCAAGGTAGGCTAAAAGAACTCGGGAACCTACCTACACTAGGTTCCCAAGTTCTCTTAGCCTACTCTGTCATGTGTGGGATACAGCGTGAAGCATTTTTTTATTAATAAAAAGGAGTTTGAGTTTAAATTTGACTAAAAAATCCATATATTTCTTTATTCAAAATAAAAAAAAACAGTCAGTTTGTATTACTAATATATACCAAAAAAAGTATAAGACACATCTGAATGTCAAAAACGGTGAAGAAAGTATTGAACATTCGTCAAGGGAAATTTAAGAGACTATAATATACCTCATAGGAAATTATCAATACATTGAAACTAACAATAAGATCAAGGGTACTATAGTGTACGCATTAATCAAAGACAGGGAAAGCGTGTCCTTGACCTAGCTAATACAAATACCTAGGCCGATAGTGAGAGTGGTGTTTGACCCGATGCCGCCATATAATATTATGCCTATGTTGCGGGCTTAGACGTTACCGCAATGCATAGTGTTTAGGCGTGTACATTGTACATAATGTAGGCCATTTTGCCACTAATATTTGGAATATTGTATGAATCAGTTATGTTATAATCGGTCGTTGGACGAGTTATTTGATTTATACTTGTTTGTCTCTAATTTCGACAGCGTGAACTTCAAAGTTGTGAATAGAAATAAAATATTTGTAGATATTATTTAAAAACCCACAAAGATTTTTTTTTTAAACAAGTCCTTATTGTTTTGCATTAATAAAAGTATTAAACCAAAATAAAATAATTAATTAGACAAGACAACTCGTTTGCTAATTATATTAGCAAACTTAGAAAGATTATACCTTTATACCTTTCACATAAATGATTAAATGATGACGTTAACTTTTAACATTTAACCCACGTAAAAGAAAGCGCGGCGTTGAGATCCGTCACCCAGTGTCCAATATTTCGATATCGGGGGAAAGGACGGACTATAATTTCTTTGCTGTATGCTTAACGCAAAAAATGTGATAAACCTGATAAATTATAAAAAATACGCAAGTTTATATTTATTTAATATTAAACATTACTTCTATTTTTTTGTAAACCATACAATTTTTTAAACTAAAATTTAAAACCTTCACTAAAACACCGAATGCATAAAATATAAGTTATTAAGAGCCTTTTTAGTAGTTATTGTTAATGCATTTTTAAGCCTATTTCTGCATCTAAAATGATTTTCAGCTCGTTTTAGTAAAAATCTGGCTTAGTTAATAATGTAAATGTAATCGCCAATACATTTATTATGATGCAAAATGTTTTTAATAGAAATAATGTAAAAAAAACGTAGAATTTTAGAAAACTAGATACAATTTTAATGTTAACATATGTACTTAAAGAAGATTTATGAAAATTTTATTTATATATTTAAGAAATTTAAGAACTTAACAAATTATTTAGATTATAGGACAATATATAACAAGCTGTAACCTATTGTTTCGCGGTCGAAGGCACAGGCAAGTCTAGGTCAGAGAGAGTACATCGTGTCGGTTGAGTGAATGTATTTAGCACATAGGCTACACTACTACATAAGCTAGTATAAGGATGCAACAGGTGGTGTGCCTAAGAAATTGTTGCGCTGAGTCTACATATCTGGGTCGAAATGGAATGTCCATTAACGGTTTTGAAATGCCTTGGGATAAGGAAATGTAAGAAGTAAATAACTGTAAGGAGATGAATATTTAAAATAGAATCTCTATTGTATTTTATTTGTAAGTATCCAAAAAATACGGAGTATCCAAAATTTTTAAGTAATTAAGTGGCCCAAAAAACGACTATAACAAGAAGATGCTTTTTTGAATAATCTTTGAAACTATAAATATTTAAAATCATTTAATTCTAATAAATTTTAAAACATATTTTATTACACTTTCACTCGTGGTTCTCCACTTTCCAGACATTATGTATAGAGTGATGGAACTCTATGCTGTCTTTTTATCGGGGCTGTAAAATAGAATTAATTAATTTTCAGTTATTTTTCTCGTCTTACTACTTAAATATATACTGACTCTCGGAGAATGAATTCAGAGGAATTGCGCCTCGTACACAATACACACATAACTCACTTATGTAAAATGGCTTTAAACAATAGTAATGAACATACAAATCAAATTAATAACATTAACAATCATAGACAAAAATATTTAATCACACCTATCTACCATATTCCAACAATAAAGCAGTACTAAACGTGTCAGAAATCCAATTCTATTTAACAGAATACTGCCACGATCTTCAACTAGTACTAAGTGTCCACGTTCTTGTTTAGTTGGAATAATGTATGCGTTACCGCAAACAACATAATTTGCAACGTGTATTGTAAGCGATGTAGCTTCCTAGTGAAAGTGACCTTTATGTGTGACAGTATGTCGAAGTCGAGGGAATTAGCAATTTGACAATCTGTACTGGATACAGAAAAATATTTGGGTCCTTTTTTTATATATGATAAATAATTTTAATGAATAATATTTTTGAATGAACACCAAATTTCTACTAACTTAAGTGAGTATTGAAAATTCTATAAGGATATTTTTTTTATATGTTTGCAACTTACCTTGCGCCCCTTAGAAGGTTTCTAAGAGGCGCAGCTTCTCGCTACGTTAAAATGTTTATACGTTCTCTAAATTAGTACTTTTGTTTTCTAAGTGTGGAATAGCACTTTAAAATTAGTAAAATTATATCTTTACTAAAATGCAGTTAAAATAGAATTAAATTTTTTATGCTATCTCTACAAAATAGGAATTCTAGGCCCGACCAATACGTATTAATAATCACCTAAATCGTAGAATAGGTTCATTTCTAAACAGAATGTTATAGTTTGGATCGCTGTACATTACAGTCTATATATTACCCCACTGTGTAAATTTACTAAACGAAACAAGCAATGCAGAGTAAATTTTAAGTATTTGTCGTATCTAGACGGTGTGAAGGTAATATAAGGTCACAATATAACGGTGGGCTTCATTGACCAATTTCCTGTAGCTAATTGCTGTCATATTACGCTTCGAAAGTTATTAATTATAAGATCCGGTATGAAATAATGTTTGAATTTATGAAACTTGTAACAACGAATGGCAAAATGTTAACTTAACGTGCCTAAAACACTTGTCTAGCTTTATTTTTATGTTGTAAATGTTATTTAAGCAATTAGACTCTTTAATGATGGTGATAATTATTAAAAGCTTAAAATAAAAATTCTTTCATTACTTAATTAATTGGTTTGAATTCTAAATTCAATTCAATTTACAATTATATAAGTATATCGTTTTCTATTTATATTCATTAAATCTTTGAAAACCTATAGGCTTATCTCAAATTCCTTATGAATTTTGTGATGAGTAATTACAGAGCTTATCTGTGCAAAAAAGAATAAAGAAAACTGTTACTTCGGCGTCTGCCGCCCGTTGATAGACAAAGCAAATAATAGTTATTAAAGAAAGAAAGAAGATCCGGGAATAGATGTAAGTGTAGTTACCATATATAATAAAATTTGAACTATAAATTATATTTTAGATATTATAACGTTTTTTCACACTGGTATAGACCGCATAGGGCAATGATAGAGGAAACCTAGTGCTAAAGTTAAAGACTATATCACCCACTTTCCACCCAGTTTCTGCGATATTGCGTGTTGAGTCAGGATACTCAACGCATTTTGTCTGAAAAGGGAAAAGATACGACAATTGTATGTTCCCGGAATGGAAATCGAATCCACGAACGTTGTATTTGCAGTCAGACATCTCTATTTGGATAACAATTGGCTGTATAAGAAAAATATTTCGTAGTGACACCTTTAAATGAAATAAACTGACCTGTAAAATTGTCATGTATGAAAAATGATCATAGAACCAAAATTATATACATAATTATTTCATTTAGATTAAAACGGGTTGCGGGTTCGATCCCTACTTGAGAAAATGAAATATTTATTATTATAACTTTTTAGCTCTAGTAATAAAGCAAAGCGCGCCGTTGAGTTTCGCTCCTTAACACGCAATACCTAAAATTCGACAGAAAATGGGGAACGGAACGGAGTGACTTAACTCTTAGTTTCATAGTTTTCTCTGTATCATGGAACCATGTAAGCTGAAAAAAAAATAGTTTACCCGTAGCAGTATAATATTTTTGAACATATCTATACAATTTAAAAAAAATGCTTAAGCTATGTGATTAGAAATATACGATATTGAACCGACAGCCTAGATTCAATCCGTATATATATTTATTGTTTGTAAATGTCAAAATAATCAAAATAAAAAAATAGTTAAATTGAGGCCTGTCGTGGCGCAGTGGCACAAGCGTGTGACTGTAACCGACAAGTTGTGGGTTCGATCCCCACTCGAAGAAATGAAATATGTACCTAATATTTTCAATTTAAATGTTAAATGTTTTCATTTCTTCGCTCTGGTACAAGCCAAAGGGCGGCGTTGAGTTCCGCCATTCAACACGGAATGCCTAAATTTCGGCGGAAAATGGGGAACGGAAGTGGAAGGTAACACTAGGTTCCCAAATTCCCTCTGCCTACCCTGCCATATGCGGGATACAGCGTGAAGCTGAGAGAGTGTTTATATCAGGCCTGTCGTGGCGCAAGGGCAACAAGAGAAACAAAAGTGTGACTCTAAACTCTACAGGTTATGGGTTCGATTGAAGAAATGGAATATTTGATTTTTAATGTTTTCATTCCTCACTCTGGTAAAATGGCAAGTCGCGGCGTTGAAATCCACCACTCAACGCACAATGTTTTTAATGTAGCGGAAAAGCGTGAAGCTGATACATAGAAAATAGTGACTTTAATATAATAACATTATTCTTTGTACCTGCGTTTATATACATACGGTACCTAATCTAACTGAATATATAGGATTCCGCCCAATATATGAGGATGGGTGTGAAAACGGTCGTTTTCCACCGGCCCCGCTAATATAATTTCCCGATCGTCATCAATCACTCGAGGGACGAGTTAAGTCGACACATGTAAATTTTACGCCCAAATTATACGGAGTGACATACAACCGCTAGGCATATCTTTGGATATTATTTTTTGTTTGTAATTTATCTTAAAAAGTCGACTTTACGTCGCATATTAATTAAAATTTAGAATATGAATATTTCTTATATGAGACATATTTTTATAACTAATGCATAGCCTTAAGGCCTGACGTGGCGTAGGAGCAAAACCGTGTGTCAACCCGACAGGTTATGGGTTCGACCCCCACTTGAGGAAATTAAAAATGTAATATTTTCAAATTAAATATTTAATGTTTTCATTTCTTTGCTCCGGTAACAAGGAAAAACTCGGCTTTGAGTTCCACCACTCAACCACCAATCATCAACCATCCGGGAATCGGATCGGAGTGTCTTAACACTAGGTTCCCAAGATCCCTCGGTCTACCCTGATATGTGCGGGATACAGCGTGAAGCTAAGAAAAAAAAGCATAAGCTAGAAAAATCCTTCATAAAACGTCTGCTTAATACAATAACGTATACAAAATTACCTCGTTAAGCAAAAATTGATAAAATAACAGTTATATCAATTAGTGGAGGCGGAATGGGTAAATAGCGGTGAGTTAGGGGCAAATAATCGAAGGCTCATTTGCCTATCTGAGTCGATCCGGCTTGTTTACTGCTCATTAAGCAAAAGATCGCTTGTAATTTATTACAGATGTTTGTTTTGGAAAAGCCCATTAGGTTAAACTGTGGAATATTTTAATAGAAAGCTTTTAAGCAGAAAGTAAATTATATTATTAAATACTATTATTTTAAGCATAATCACTTTTTTGATTTTTGAAATAATACAAATCGTGATTTGTCTGAAAATTAAAAGGAATTTGGACGTACTCGTAATGGAGCAAATGTTTCGTCGGCCATTTTTTCCAACTTGCACTAATTAAGCAAGAACTTCGTAGGTCCGCCATTTTAGGCAAGTCATGCCGTTTAATTTTCACGGGAGAAGAGTTTACTCGTAATTTTTCTCGCGCCATTACTCGCATGTCCGTCATTTCGAAGGTTTTTCGTACGAGACTGTGTATATTCAAAGGGGAGAAAATGAAGGGACATGCAAATCGAGGTATTAATATTAATATGTACACGCCGACGAATAAACTGCCTAATGTAGCTTTCGTGAGAAATGTTGCGACGCTTGTGAATAAATTTAACATAAAAATTAATATTTAGGAATAAAAAAAATACTAATCTAAAATACCTACGTATATCAAATTTAGTATTTTTAGGTGAATAAAAGAAATAAATCAATTATTAGTATATTCAATATTTATGTAATACAAACGGCTTTGTTTCAAAACTGTAAATAAATTTCCTTTAAATAAAATGGCCGGATATTGAAAGCTAAAACTGTTTCAAGTTGAAACATTTAAGGTCCTTTCCCGCCCATTTAACGCAAGATGCACGCTCCAGATAGTGGAAGCCTAATGGCCGCCGTTAAATACCTTCAATGGCGTCGTTAGGGTTAAAATTAAAAACGATCGTGATGCAGCGTTTTCTTTTTTGTTCTAAAGGGACGGAGGTGAATTTGTTGAAAGAATATTTTGAAGGGACGGCCGTTATGACTCCGGCAGGCGTGGGAGGGTTATTATATTACGTAGAGGGTGCTGAAGTATAATGAGTCCCTTTTCAAATTTTCGCCATAATAGCTGAAATTTCGGACAGGCTTTTACTGTGTGTACGTGCTATATATACCCGTATATTCTTCTAAATCCTATTACTTTATAATTATGAAGCTATCTCTTTTTGCTCCTTAGTTAAACACCGATGCAGTTTACTTATTCTTCTTATTAATACGGTTTTATCTTAATATTTTTTAATTTTAGTTATGTTCAGGAACAAACAATACCAGTACGCAAACTATCTCTCTTAGGATTCGTTAGACATCTAGCGTCAATATATGATGATTCTTGAAATGTTTAGCTATAGCGCTTAGTGTCTTGATCAATAATTTTAATTCCTGTCGTGGCGCAGCGGCACAAGCGTGTGACTGTAACCGGCAGGTTGTGGGTTCAGTCTCCACTCGAGGAAATGAAATATTTAATTTTTTTTTTTAAATACTTAATGCTTTTATTTCTTCGCTCTGGTGCAAGGCAAACGCTGCGTTGAGTTCCGCCACTCAACACGCAATGAGTCAAATTCGGTGGAAAGTGGGGAACGGAAGTAGAACGAAGTGTCCTAACACTGTTCCCTCAGCCCACCCTGCCATGTGCGGGATACAGTGTGAAGCTGACTGAGTGAGAGTGATTCTGATATATGTAACTAAACACATTCATAAAACTCTCCCATTCTTTATTAGCCACTTTTTACATTTTACCTTTAATTTTATTATATGTGGTAAGTACATATACTATTGAAGACTGTATCATAAGAACAAGATTTTGATTTTAACTATTCAACCTACTATACTTTCACAACGCTCGTTTTTGTTAGTTTACGATATTTAAATCATATTATCGCTAAATTTTAAAACACAAATATAATGTGTAACAATTGTCGGTATTAAACAAAGGCTTTCGGATTAGCCGTTTACATAATCAACTGAAATTTTCGCTTTACAAAGAATTAAGAGCGAAGAGGGAGAAATGATTATTAATGGAGTGTTTTGGAAGAATATTTTTTGGCGAGCGGCCTAAGCTTTTAAACTGAGTAAAGCGGGTAATTTAGAGCGTCCCGTCGTCGACTGTTAATTAGTATTTTAATAAAAATTAATAGCCGATTACTTGGCGAGTTTTAAAGGAAAAATCCTAATGGAGTTTTTCTAATCTAATATGAGTTATATGCTTTCAGATTCAATTATCTTTTTATTACTGCTAAATGCACTGGAAAATGGTACACTGCCTAGACAGAGTATCCAGTGTATAAGGAGGTTAATATATAGTTTTGCTATTCTACGTTGTTGCAAGGGGTGTTTCTGTAACAGTGTGTCGATCGTGTTTCTTATTAACCTCATAAAACACAAACCCTTTTGCGGGCGCGTCCTAGCCGCGTACGATGCCAAAAAAGCCAAAATTCTCACGCGTGAAAGTGTCGCTCTCCTTTTACCTTTTTCCAATGGCTATCGACGAACCGCCTTTCGATTTCATTACGGACGTCCGACATTTTTTATTTTTAAATCACGGCGTGCTTCACGCGATCCGCTTTTTTTATTTCCCCACCCGTTTGTCTGTATTTTTTTTCCACTGGCTCGTTTCTGTTTTTTATGCACGCGGCCCGCAAACAATGCCATCGTGGCCACGAATTAACTCGCAGCTTCCCGCCTTTTGGCGTCAATAAAAATATTTTAATTCGCCACTGGGCTGTTAATTAATAATTAATATTTTTCGCCGGCCGCAATTTAATGGCGCCGTTTAACACGTGTTCCGATGCGATTGTTTTTTCGCGAATCGTTTTCATGAATGGAATGATGACGTAATAGGATAATGTCAGTGTCGGCAATTTTACGTTTTTATTGGACAGCGTGTTGTTGGTTTTTTTCGTGTTACGAGCGCTCGCCGGTCAATGGGACGAATGCATCGCGCTTTAATTCTCAATGTCATTATCACTTTCACAATGAGAGCTCATGATTTTAAATATGTTCGCATATAAAATTGTGGAAGTTTAAACACTTTTTTTTACGCCCACAATTGTTTATCGGTTATTTTTTGTGCTGGATTTTAAATGGTCCGCGCGAGCTTTTAAAATGCTTAACTGCGAACTACGGTATAGTGTTTTGCATAATATGAATATTTGAATTGAAGAGTTGTAGTGGTTACGTTTCTTATGTTGTTTGCTTTTGTTATTTTCGCTAAGATTAGTTCTATTCACTATGAATAAATGATAAATTGGCACAATAAAAGGCACTAGGGCCAAGTAAAAGGGAAGTTTGACCTGTTCTTTTTAAACTTGTCGACCTTTGTCAGGCACGCGTTTCATTGCGACTTTGATATAACAATACGATATATGAAATATTATAATGCACAAGGACACGCTTCACGCTGTATCTCGCATAGTAGGCGCTTAGCAATTTAGTGTTAGAAAACTCCGTAACCCACTTTTCAATGAACTTTTGGGGTATTGCTTGTTAAGTGCCTCGATACCAGAGCTGAGTGTACCAGAGTGTGCTTCGGACCTATCACCTATCGCGTTTACAGTCACATGGCACGATAGGCTTCGGTATATTGATAATATGTATAATTTTAATGAAAAGAAACGTATCCAAGTTTATAAATTTATAATAACAACTTAAGTTGTTTTTAATACTGAGCTAGGATGTACTTTTATTGTAGATTATTCTATTTAAAAAAGTCTCTCTTGTTTTTATAGGTTCTATAAGACTCACATTGGTGAAATACACTTTTAAATTCTATTCATTCGTTCATTTTATATTTACCAAGGTCGAGGTACTGTTAAACGTTTGGGACGAATTAAAAATCTTTGTGGCTGAGTATCGTTTTTATATAGAAAGTTTTAAAGAAATTTGCCAAGGGTCTATGACAAGATAAACAAGTCATAGTCGAATTTTATGAGATATATTTTTCTATTATTATCCTTGTTTCAAGCAATAATTAATATCAATTCAAATTTAAAGAATTTGGTTGAAAATAATTTCCCACCACCAGTTACTGCCTAAAATGTAAGAAGAACCGGCGAGAGATAGCGTGATTTTATAAATGAATTATTTATATTCACAATTTTATTTATTAGTGACAATGACAGCTTTGAAATAGGCTGTAGAATGTTATTCCCGAGGCGTATTATAATTTATAATTTCTTTGATTTTTTATTAACTTTTAAGATTTTTACAACTTTTTTAAATTGTGGATCCTATTGTGATATTAAGCATATCTATTGAGCTATAAAGGAATTACAAACTCGATACAATTGAGTTATAGGCGCGGTAAACTTTTCGTATTTAAAACGTATTTGTAGTTTATTTTAGAATATTTTCTACCGGCTGCATTATCTCAATGTAAATTACTGTAGGACTATAGAAGTAACTAAATCATACACGGCGAACAGTTTCCTCGTCAGTTAATGTTCATCTATATATATGAGTTTCCTACTTTAGTGTGAATTTAATGGTCATAACAAGAAATACCTTGGATTCAACACGATTTACAGCTTCATCATCAAGAGTACATCGGCTTTAGATTTTTGGGTTAGATATTTTGAAAATGATACGTACAGTTTTTTCACTACTCAATTCTAAGTTATTAGAAATAAACCAATGTATCATTTTCGAGAGACCATTGTTTCCATCGTCTTATATGATACGTATACTTTGGGGCCCTTAAATAACTTTACATATATTAATTATCACGTACAAGATTGAATCTACATAAATTTATTATTGGTACCTTATATAAGAAGAAGTTTTACGAGGATTTTACGTAAAGTGAAGTAAAGGAGTCCTTTTTTAAAACTAAAATTACAGCTAGGTACACGTAATAAACGTGCCTTTAAGTCTTTTATATTTTTATTATACAATTTCTTTCTTGTTAAAACCAATCTTTTCCAAGTGCATGGAGACCGTATAGTAAAGAACTCTAGAGGATTGTTGGATACAAGCAGTTTACACAGACAGATTTTACCTTATTTTTCCGAGAAGAAATACTGCCCGCCAGTGGCTTAGTTTAATTTATTTCTAGCGGTCTCTTAGCTAACATGGTGATATACTGTCGACTGTATATTAGAATATGTAAGTTAACGCATTGCTTGAACGATTATTAAATAATGTGAAGGTTAATTGTTAATAGATGTTGTAGAGAGAAGGATTTAATTTGATTATAATATTATTATTATTTTTTTAACTTCACGTCTTTTCTCGCTATAGTATGGTAGGCATGGGGAACGTGGGAGCTTATTGTTAAGGTACTTCGATCCTATTAAAAATTACATTCCAAAGATTAAGTATTCCTTTTTATCGAGTGGGTATCGAACCCAAAACACGTTTATCGTCGCACGCACTTGTGCCTTTGCGCTATGACAGGCCTCTTAGTTATTGTATATTAATTGTAAATTCAGTTGTTGTGTAGGTGAGGGTAACAAGAACATATTCGTAAATAAATTTAGCAACTGGCACGCTCTGAACCCCATAAATTAAAAACAACAAATGAAACAAATGTACATTTGGACGTACTAACAGAGACATACATATATTACAGTAGCCTTGCAGTAGGCAGATAGATCTTAGTATTAAGATACTCTAATCTCTACTTTTCTCTGTAGTTTCCAAGACGTTTAGTGTTAATGGGGTTAACTCAACGCTTTGTCTCGTTTTTATGGTGCATCAGAGTAAGGATATTAAAACAATCCATACACTTCGTTATTCGAACCAAGGCAAGGCCTGTTGTGACCTGGGGGCACAAACATGTGACTATAAACGACAAATTGTGGTACCCCACTTGAAGAAGTGAAATATTTAGTATTTTTAAAATGGAATATTCAATATTTTCATTTCTTCGCTCTGGCAACAAGCGTGGCGCTCGGTTCCGCTACAAAAAAGGCAATGTCTCAAATTAGGCGGAAAGTGGATACGGAACGGAGTGTCTAAACACAAGGTTCCCAAGTTCCCTCTGCCTACCCTACCATATGCGGGATACAGAGAAAAGCTGAAAGAAATATTTTTTTTGTTACCTAGTACTGTTGCGTCGAATCATATCTTGTGATTGCCGCTACGCAACGACGATTTCGAATTTAGTTTCTCAGCTTCACGCTGTATCCCGCACTAGGCAGGGTAGGCAGAGGGAACGAAAGTGAAACCTAGTGTTATGACACTCCGTTCCACTTCCATTCCCCACTTTCCGCCGAATTTGAGGCATTGCGTGTTGAGTGGCGGAACTCAACGCCGCGCTTTGCCTTATTACCAGAGCGAAGAAATGAAACATTAAATATTTAAATTGAAAATATTAAATATTTCATTTCCTCGACTGGGGATCGAACCCAGAACCTGTCGGTTACAGTCACACTCTTGTGCCGCTGCGCCACGACAGGCCTCAAATTTAGTACTCGAATTTAGTTATTTTAATATAAAATTATTTTTTTATAGCTTCACGCTGTATCCCGCACGAGGCAGGGTGGGCAGAGATGACCCGGGAACCTAGTGTTAAGAAACTCCGTTCCACTTCCGTTCCCCACTATTCGCCGAATTTGAGGCATTGCGTGTTGAGTGGAGGAACTCAACGCCGCGCTTTTGCCTTATTTCCAGAGCGAAGATAAGAAACATGAAATATTTAAATTGTAAATAATTTAATATTTTATTTTCTCGACTGGGGATCGAACCCAGAACTTGTCGGTTACAGTCACACGCTTGTGCCGCTGCTGACATATATTTTAACTATGGTTCACATTGTAATGAAACTAAGCAACGTATAGGAGAGCAAAGGCATATGAATGTAAAATGGAAATTTCTATTCAGATTGTGCTATACGCTATACACTGGGCTATGTATCGCGCGTCATAAGGGCCGTCCTCCCTCAACCACCTTTTACGACGTAAACACGCGTTTTTATTGAGCTTTTCAAAGTTTATGTACTTTTTATTTTAAACCAGCTTTTATTAAGGTAATTATTAAACTTTTCATACCATTAACATACGTAAGAGAGAAAGGTTGTTGTTGACAATGATAATGATAATAATGATGATGGTAATTTATATGCAGCGTTGAGTTCTGCCACTCAGCACGCCATAAACCAAATTCGGCAAAATGACAGGAACGGAAGTAGAACGGAGTACGAACACGAATACTAGGTTCCCAAGTTCCCTTTGCCTACCCTGCCATGTGGGATACAGTGTGAAGCTGAGAGTGATTTATATGATGAACGTCTTCCGTTACTGAATGGTAGACAACGGCCCGAAGAGACTAGACCTTTTTTATTGTTTGTAAAACATGTTTAAACAATTTATAAAAACTGTAGTTCAATGTCTCTTGCCGATTCTCTAAAAATAACTATGATTTCAATAATATACAAGAAAATGGCCTTACTCAAAGCTTCACTTTTATTGTCGACAGAACAAAAAGTTTGACAATCCCCGGCTTGGGTATTGCGGGGGAAGCAAGGGACAAATCGCCGCCGCCCGCGGTCTGGCACGCAAAGCCGTTTGCAAGACGCACCCTTCTAATCCCACCCTCATTACATACAGATAGTAAAACCTACCCCTTTGCAATGCTTTCAAGTGTGTTTTATGTCTTCCATAAAAACTCTGTTTTTGTATTTTTAAGCTTAGCATATTTTGTTTACTTTGTAACGATGGTGAATAATTTTTGCTTACAGTTAAAAGTACTTGAATTTTCAAATATACATACTTATGTGAAATTAGTTATATAAAATTATTATAGTAGCTTAATGGCTTACGTCGCTTTGAAGTGTAGGTGTAGGAGAAAGTATTGTCAAGACTCTCCGTTTTCAACATTACTACACACGTGCCAAAAAGAAAATCATATGTTTTGTTATTACTTTAATTTCACGCACATGGCAGGGTACGCAGAGAGAACATGGGTACCAAGTGCTAAGACATTCAGTTTCCTCCGCACTTTCCGCCGAATTCGAGGCATTGCGTGTTGAGTGGCGGAAGTCAACGCCGCTTATCTATTTGTTACCAGAGCGAATTCATTCGACAATATTAAATATTCCATTTCCACGAATGATTTTCGAACCCAAACACCTTAAAAGTTTTGTGTCGCTCATAACCAAGCAAAAAAGTTTACCATAAATTTGACACTCATAACTGACTTAAAAACGTTTCTTGGTTAAATGTGTAAAAATAACGTTAATATATATTTATATTCAAGAAGCATTGTAAAAGTAACATAAAATTCTAACTCAAAAAAAAAGTTAATTTGCACAAGAGCTATCTTTCGTATGAACCTCTAAATTCTGTAAAGGGTGAAGACCACAATTACCGTCCTACAAACGTACCTACCCCCTACCCCCTGGATTATATAAGGGAGAAGATAGTTAAACCCGGCCTAAACAACCCTGTATAAATTTCGCTCGTCAATAAAGGGCTTTGTCCCTTGAAATAAAGGGATGTTTTTGTTATCTTGAGGATTGGCTAATTTGACAATAACAAAAGGGCTTCCGTTTTGGGAATTGCGCGCCATGATAATCAAGGTTGGTAGATATAAAAGGAAAAAGGTAATTTGCAATATAATACAAAGCTCTAACATATATGGAATGGTATTACGACGACGTCCAGATTGAGAGATAAAAAAAGATTGTTGTTATATATTATAATTTATGTGTGTATAATATTTATTTGTACATATTTTTAAATAAAAATATGTCAGAGAAAAGTCTCAGATTTAACGACATATTAGATAATTTTTATTAACATTTGTTCTTTTTTATTTGCTTTTATAATTTTTATTAACATTTTACAAATATCAATATCTTAACAAGCACCGTTCCATATGTAACATATAAATGACGTGAATAGAGTAGAAATAATAATAATACATCCAATTTAGGTTTCAATAGAAAGAATAATAAAAACAAAGATAACATATTTATGTCATGCTCATAAAAACGTTGAATCGGTCACATTGACAATGGAACAGCTAAGTGTTATGGCGCAAAATGGCAGTAGAGGAGCGTCTTCCGTAGACACTGCACTTTAACTGCATTTGCGCTTTTATTTATTTGCTTACGATACTATTGTGATTGTTGTATATTTGTTATGTCTACAACTTTGTAAAGATTTAGTACATGTACAGATTCTACAGGGTACCGTACCCGTAGGGGGTTTAATTATGAAATTCTTCGTTTTTAATAATAAAGTTATAGCTTTATTTATTTATTTCGTTTTAGGTTTAAGAAGAGCATCGCTTATTACAGAATGCAGAGAAAACTTACTTTCCCTATTTTCTCACTCCAACCTATATAGAGACGATGAGAGTTGATTAGAGTAGTCCATTAAGTACAAAAGTTGAGTAGAGTCATTAATGCAGCTTTATATTGATATCAGCCAAAGGAAATGAATAAAAAAAAAGCTTATATAGCCCCTGATAAGGAACTTACAACTATTGAGCTTTTAAAGAAAGTACATTGATTTTCTATTAATATTTAATTGTCGGAAAAACAATTTCGACGATAATGTTAAAAACTTGGTAAATATTAAGTACCTAATTGTAAATAGGTACAAAATACCTACAGCATATTTATTTATATATGTTGTAGTAGACTATTGTGTTAAATACATATATATATATATATATATATATATATATATATATATATATATATATATATATATATATATATATATATACTATTTAACCAACTTTTAAAAAAAAAGTTTTTACAATTTCGACTTACTCCAACAAAAAAGGAATTTGTAATCTGTAACAGGTAAATAAATATCTTTGTAAACTAGATCTACTATTTTTTAATTTCCTTAGCAAAAACAATATTTCTTATATTTCAGTTCTTATTTAATTTTGTAAATATATTTTACATTTTTTTACTAACATGTCAAGATACATAATTTATGTACCAATGCAATTTATGTATGTGTGAACAATGAACAAACATAACCGTTCGCAGCGAATGATAATAAGGGGACAGATTGGATCACTTGAACTGACCGTGTACTGGACACCTGACATCTTCGATGCCTCTTACCTTGAGGTTAGAGCACGTGATCGGTTAATTTCAGTTAGTATAGGTACCCACTCAATGTACTTGTAGGCCATTATAATCATTTCTTAGAAGACATATGTAACTGAATATATATAGTTAGTAATAAAATTATATCGATTAACTAACTTCTTATTTCATTTTAATGTTTTCTTTTATGAGTATAGTAAGTTTTTTTTTATATTTTAAAGCTTACCATTCAAGGTCTTTATTTCAGTTTTAGAATAAAAGACTATAAATCAAATAGAGTGTACTAGTTAGATTGTTACATATACCTATGACAGACCACATGACAAGGCTATCTCAATCAAGGCAAATTCAGTGCAATCATTTAAATTTTTCGAAACGATTTACCTTTAACGTTATAGAAAAACTCCGCATAACAGTTCAAAAGCCCAATGCCTATCCACGCGTTGGGATTAAATAAACAAAGTTTTTGTGAACCCTGCGAGATAAAACATCAAACGGACCAGGGTGGATCGCTACATTTGGCTAGATTAACGACGCTACGAATAAGGGCGGTTACTTTTGCCTTATATATATAGCAAACGATTTTTATACTTTAAATTTTATGTAATATAACATAACATAAAAACCCTTTAATTTTACACAGGAAAAATTACAAATTAACAAATAATATTCGATACAAAACAAATGTGAAAAGGCGGCCTTATCACTAAGAGTAGTTTTAAATAACCTTCAGCCTTATAATTCATTTTCATATATTTCCTCTGGTAGACAATACAGCGTTGAGTTCCGTAATATGTCCTGATTCCTATATGTAATGTCTAAGAAATAAGACGAAAGTGGCAACGGAGTGTTTTTTTCGTCTTTCTATCCTGTTGTTCGGAGAAAAGATGATTATTTGTTATAGAAATTAAGACTATTTTCATAGATTAGTATATACCTAAGTTATTTTTAGTAACACTTTAGCTTAAAACTATATAGCACGTTAGCACTTTAGCTTAACACTATATACCAGCATATCACATAGTAGGGTAGGCAGAGGGAACTTAGGAACCTAGTATACACTCCGTTTCGTTCCCCACTTTCCGTCGAAATTGACTTACAGCTTTTTATACATGTCTACGTATATTTATTACATACTTTCCCTTTTTTATTTCGTTCGTCCTAACACAACCCTGAAACTGGGGCGATTTAAATCTTGTCTCTTTTACCAGCTATTTTTCTCAAGGGTCGCACGTGCGAGGTGAATTATCACGGGGTGGAGGGTTGGCCTAATTTTTTATACCGGTCGCCCGAAGAGGTTGGGTTAGGTAAGCACATTATAAGGGTAAGCGTATAAAATGTTACTAGGCATCGTTTTAAATAGAACATTTTATTTTAATTATATTTTTAATATATGATTATGTTAGGTGTTTGAATTAATTTAGGTTTAATATGAGAATAAAGAAAAAAATCCGAACAAGCAAAAGCAAATGCTTTTTTACAAATTGCTTCTATAAATAATAATCGTTCTAGTGGGAAATTTTTGTTATAAGTATTTCTATTTATTAGTGATCACTGTCTGTATTACATGGAAAATATATTTAAATAATCTTATAAGGGATCTTTATTAATATAGTTTGTATACGCTCATCTCAAAGGTTTGGGTTCGGGTTTTGAAGTTTCACTATTTTAGCAACCCTCCTTAAGCATTTATTGTTAGTTATTATAGTGTATTAAAATATTTAATTCGACAAAATTTCTGCAACGTATTTATTCATTTAGCTGCAACAACAACAACATAAGGGGCCTGTCGTGGCGCAGTGGCGCAAGCGTGTGAATGTAACCGACATGTTCTGGGTTCGATCCCCAGTCGAGGAAATGAAATATTTAGTATATTCAATTTAAATATTTATTGTTTCAATTCTTCGGTCGGACACAAGGCAAAGCGCGGCGTTGAGTTCCGCCACTCAACATGCAATGCCTCAAATTCGGCGGAAAGTGGGGAACCGAATGGGAACGGAATGTCTTAACACTAGGTTCCCGGGTTCCCTCTGCCTACCCTGCCTCGTGCGGGATACAGCGTGAAGCTATGTTTAGCTGCAAATTTTAGTTTTTAACATTTTAAAAGTTATTTATTATAATATATACTTAATATAATATTGTTCGTGGCCCGCTAGTTAGAATTAAACCAAGCAAAATCAAGTCAAGTTGGAAATCATTTACAACTTTATGTTTGGATACTTTTAGTTGGAAAATTGGAGGATACTCTCCCAAAATAAATAAATATCTATATCATCTGAGCTGACTAATATCAAATTGATATTACAAAAACCATAAATCTCATCAAAAACACATGGCACGCATCCACTCATAAATTACGAAGATTTAATTAATATAACCGAAGGAAATCTTACCGACGCCATTTTGGATACCCTTATCCCCCGCCCGCCAGATGATTGTGCCTCGACAAATTTAAAAGTACGTTTAAAATAATTCAAAATAAACTAAAACGTACCTTATATTTAAAAAGCTAAGTTTCAAAGTTGTTCTGTATTTCAATATCGCCGGAGCAAATTTAAATTTGTCTCTTTACGGTCGGTCCTTTCGTAGGTATAATTAGGGAGGAACCAGCGGCCCTCAGATGAAATTTGGGAGTTTAAATTGATTCAATCGAGGCTAAAACTCCGGCAGTTTACGTTTTTGGCTAAGTTCGAGTTACGAATAATTGGGCCGACTAGATACTGTTTGTTCAAAGAATTAATTGCTATTACTGACTGAACTGTAAATGCTTACAATTTTTGTATAATTTTAGTGAAGTATTTTAATTAACAATTCAATTTCTTTTATTTAAATAGATAAAGATTGTTTCTTTTCATGCTTATTTACACATTTTAGGGTAGGCATAGAGAAGAAGAAGACAAAAGGCACTCTGTTTTCCGTTGAACCGCGTTGTGGAAGAACTCAACGCCGCGTTATGCCTTGGTATACATTGCTAGACCCATAAATGAGTATACTGTTATAAATAATTAAATGAGGCCATCGTAGCAGAACGGGGTAGCGTCTTTCTGTCAGTCAACGTGGGGACTGTGAGTTTGGCTTATATAGTGCTAAGAACATAAAGTGTAACGTCTACATGAATATAGTTTCAAACATGTCTATTATAAACATTTCTGAAGTGTATGTAATATGCAAAAAGTAGTTTAAAAACCGCTGAGCTGTTGATTGAACATCTACTGTGTAAGGCTCACAAACTACTGCCCGAATTAGTCTACTTAGATTAATTATAATAATGGGCACTTTAGAGTGGGGAATCAATATCTAAAAAGTCTTATTAGAATCTAATTTAATAAACTGCCAATATTATTTTATCGCTGCCGCTTTGAATGTTTGTATATGTTTTGAGTGGCGGCACTCAACGCCGCGCTTTGCCTTGTTTACCAGAGCGAAGAAATGAAAATTTTAAATATTGAAATTGAATATATTAAATATTTCATTTTCTCGAGTGGGGATCGAACCCACAATCGTTAACGCTTGTGCCGCTGTGCCAGGACAAAGCTGCTGAATAATTAAAATTATAAAAAAAAATGGAATTAAAGAAATAAATGTAAATGTTAATTACCATAGTACACGTACAATACTATAGTGTCAAGATGCTTTTAAGTATTTATTTTTTACATACAACATTGTTTTGAAATATAAACATATATATAATGTTTTGAAATATAAACATACATAGCTGCACGCTGTATCCCGCACGAGGCAGGGCAGAGGGAACCCGGGAACCTAGTGTTAAGACACTCCGGTCCACTTCCGTTCCCCACTTTCCGCCGAATTTGAGGCATTGCGTGTTGAGTGGCGGAACTCAACGCCGCGCTTAGCCTTATTACCAGAGCGAACAAATGAAACATTAAATATTTAAATTGAAAATATTAAATATTTCATTTCCTCGACTGGAGATCGAACCCAGAACCTGTCGGTTACAGTCACACTCTTGTGCCGCTGCACCACGACAGGCCTCCACGTTATAGTTATATTAATATTTATTTACAAGAAACTAAAAATAACCACCCACATATAAAATCTCTAATACCATGATATTAGATATCCTAACCACAAATAGCAAATGACATTGGCCGACCAAATCATGCAAATTAGCTTTAACACTCAATTAAACCACTTAATCAGTAATCAGTTAAACTAGGATCTAAATCAAAACTAATTAAATTAGAATAATATGTATCTAATAGTTGAATCTAACAGATTTAAGCATAGCGTACTGGTTGGATAAATTATTTAATGCGAAACTCTCGGCTATTTCCCACCGGAACAAAAGCTTGCCTCGGAATTATATATGAGCCGAGCTTAAAGTTTAGAAGCTAACGGTGCAAGTCTAAAAGCTTAGGCGAGGCAGGTCGCAGTTGTAATAGATATGGCATATGGTAAATAATTATAATTACTTAGTTTCTTAAGATGACATAACGCTTATGTTATGGATAGACGCAGATAAACTAGTGATGGGACAGTCCGTGATGAAAATCATCACCATATCAGCGGAAATGTATGTAAATTAATTTCAAAAGTAGAATAGTCACAACTATTTACAGTAAGATTTCGAGTTACAGCACTGTTATGGTCTATCTTGATGTAATTTGTTTGTTTTATTTTATGTGTGTATTTTTATAGTAAGAAATTAATAATTAGTCTTTTTTATATATAATGTCAATTTTATTTTATAGAAAAATTACATAACTGATATTGAAATACATGCGAATATACTTACAAATATGTCTGCCTATAGTCATTACTGATTGATAGTTTTCCGCTGTGCATATCTGTAATAAAAAAATATTATTTTTATCAGGGACAAAATATGTCAATTTTCTTTTGTGTCTACTTGAAAGTCTATGCTGTGTGGAATCGTCACAACGTAAAGGGAGGGCCGCGATCTGTCAAATTCTAAATAAGCTGCATCTCAGTGCGCTTGGAGGAATCACATAAATAGAAACGAGAATATACGTTTAGTTATCTAAAAGTTACTATATTCAATTACATGTTTTATTGTAATAAAAGATGTAATATAATTTTATTATGAGAAATGTGCTTATAATCAGTGTTAGTTTAAATAACAACATAGTCTGTATTTTAACAAATCAAACAACCTATCAAATATATTTCTACCTACCCATCTAGCATATTATTTACTTACAAGAAATGTCATAAATAAAAAGTATATGGTATGGTTCTTTCATTATGGCGTTCCGAGCGTGCCAGTTGAGCACATATATTAAAAAGAAGATCAAGTTAAATAAATTTATAACTGTAACTGAAGGTACATCTTAATTGTTCATACAATAATCTAATAAGAACCATAATTCTTTTATCTTTCAAATGCAACCACCATTTTACATATATTTTCCGCTTTACAACAATATGAAGTAAGTATTATAACGAAGCAAAACAGAAGGATTAACGTTGTGAATATATTCTGCTTTCATAAGAATATTCTATAGTATAAGGGTTTACTTTTAAAATTGTCTTCTTCTATTTTAAGTAGGTATAATGGTAAAAAACAAAGTAACCCGTTTTTATAAGATATATTGTATTGTCAGTCAAGTACGAGTCTGATCTACTCACCAGAGGCTCTGAACTACTTTCATCATAGTAGTTAAATTCTAAATATTAATTATATGAACATGTAAATTATATGAACATGTAAGTTTCAATTTTCGGATCTCTTTTGGTTTGTATTGTATTATTGTATTCTGTCATGTCGTTCCATATTTCTTATAAAACTATAGGTCAACAAGAAGAACAAAAGAATTATGCATAAATATTTATATATTTTAATTATGTTGTTTTTTCAGACAAACCTATATATATATATATATATATATATATATATATATATATATATATATATATATATATATATATATATATATATATATATATATATATATATATATATATATATATATATATATATTTAAACATTTAGTAGTAGTGTAAATTAACTTTTAGTATCTATAGAAGCTTTATATTTCGTCATAGCAATGTCTTCATCGATTTAGAGGCCAAACGTTAGTAAGTCAAATAACGTTAGTAAGTAAAAAAAGCTAGTAAGTAAAAAATAAATAATGAAAAATTGTGCTGTTTTGTCTTTAGTTTGAAAAAAAATAATTATTGAAATTGTGCTTCATACAGGATTTTTTAACAGTTACCCCCTAAGCTATCATGGTAAGCTCCGTCTTCTGAAATGAAATATGTTCAGTATTTATAACATTTTACAATGTCTAAGGATAAGCTTGGTATAAAGAACGGTTTAAAGTTTAAGGCAGACTTATACGTTTATGTTATTGTTGCGACACGCTATAAGTATATAACAAGTCACAAAAGAGCGGCTATTTTTTTAAATTCATAATCTCGAAAATCTGAAATCTCGTGTATATGTGTGTTGTAACCAACAGTTATTTTAGGACATATACAGAACTTATTTTTATATATAATGGTATAAAAACATTATAAAGAACGACACTCTTTTGTCGCAAGTGATATACGTGTATAACAGTATTTATAATTTCATGACATGAGATGGCAAATTACCACTACCATTTCGTCTTATCAGCCTGGACATATTTAAAAATATAAATAATGTTAGGCTTGGATCAAACACTGTGAAGTTATTATTATGTCTATGATTTTAAGTAACTTAATAATAACGTGATATATAAACAAACGGTTAGAGTTTTCAGTGACACTCTAAAAGAAAATGTTAATTTTATGTGTAGCCCTAAGTGTGTTTTGAAGAAATGAATAAAATATAAATCGGGTCGATAAGCGAAACTAAATATACCTACATATCAGTCTCAGAGAAGCACCTTAAATATTTAAAGATAGACGGACGGCTGACACTTATTGATATTCTAAATTGGATTTAGTCCTTCGTCATAATTTTAATGTGAATACATTCAAGAAATTCAATAGGCAATTATGTTTAATGATATAATCACTGGTGTATTGAAATATATTATTATTAAATTATTATTATTAGGCTAGGCTTTTAGTGGGTCATAAATTATTATTAATAATCATTTAGTTAAAACAAATTATGCTTAATTACAATAAAAATTGTAAAATTTAACAGAATCATAGTTTTATGTCTATAATAATATGTATATCGTAGGGGTACAAAATTAAATTAGTTCAGCTTCACCCTATATCCTTCATTTATATATGGGTACATAGAGGAAAGTGTGAGATATTGGGTGTTGAATGATGGAGCACAGCGCCGTGCTTTATCTTGATACCGGACCGAGTTAATTAAAATAATACATTTTCTTGATTGGAAATCGGATCAACAATTGTCATGTTGAAGAATAGTCAGATGCTATGTCGCTGCGCCATGACAACCTCGAAAAATCAAATAAACTATTGTGAATATATAACCGAGGCTTGTCGTGGCAGTACAAGCGTGTGACTTGCTTGAAATATTTAATATTTTCACATGAAATATTTAATAATTTCATTTTGCATCGGTAATAAGATAGTCCGCTCTGGTAACAGGGCAAAACGTGGTGGTCAGTTCCACCACTATGTACAGAATGCCGTGAGGAACAGAATGGAGTGTCTTAACACTAGGTTCTCTGCGTACCCTGTCATGTGTGAGAGATACAGCTTGACGCTTGATGGAAATGAAAAATGAATTGAAGCATGAAAAAAATTACAAATTCTCAAGTACAATAACACATTTATTAAAGCAAAATATCCCTTTTCACAAAAGATTTAAAAAATACAATTAAAAAGATAGGGTAACAAAGGATTGTCACGAATAGTTTACTACGAGTACATCGCCGGAGCTCAGATGCTTCTAGATTACATGAACAGATTAAATTGGATGGTCTACAGGATAAATAGAACGTATTTATTCACGTCTTAACGAAGACTTAACGTTCCTGCAGCATCCGAGAAAAGATATAGCGTTAGAATGAGAACTTTTTGCTGTAAGAAAAAATAATAAAAGATATAATTCCGCCACTCAACATGCAACGCCTTAATTTCGGCGTAAAATAGGGAGCGGAAGTGGAACGGAGTGTCTTAACACTAGGTTCCCAAGTTCCCTCTGCCTACCCTGCCATGTGCGGGATACAGGGTGAAGCTATAAATATATATAACAGTTGAATAATTTTTATACTACATTTTTTTTATTACGTACAGAAGGGGCTACTTACTACCTGATATTTAAGGCATATAAGGTTCTATAATATTTTGAGGTACTTAAAATATAAACTTAGTGCACCGACACAAGGGTATGACTGTAAGCGCCAGTGTGATCCCCCAATATTTCCATATTTTTGGTCTGGTATCAAGGCAAAGCGCGGCGTTCAGTTCCGCTACTCAAACCTGTCTCAAATTCAACAGTGTACAAGTACAAAGTAAGGAATGGAACGGAGTGAACACGTCTTGCCTACTCCGCTATATGCAGGATACAGCCTGTAGCTGGCTCAGAACTTAAAATAAAAATTATAAATCACGTTTTATATATACTCAGCTTCACCCTGTGTCCCGCACATGGCAGGATAGGCAGAGGAAACTTGGGAACCTAGTGTTAAGACACTCAGTTCCACTTCCGTTCCCCACTTCACGCTTTATAAGCCAATTTTTTATAAGCTATGATAACAATATAACATGTATATGTTAGCTGAAAAATCTAACAAAGAAAATCACGACATTTAAATTTTTATATAGCAAAAAGTCACCATGTCTCATAGGAACCCTCGTACATAATTTAGGTTTATCGCTCCGGGCTCAGATGTTCTAGATTACACGAGAATAGATTTAATTGGACGTGGCGTAGTACAAATAAAGGGTATTTATTCATCTTAAACCTTTCTGGCTTCTGGATTCTGCTTAGTCGAGCAAACCGGGACTTTTTAAAAGTTTATAGGTATTTGAATTAAGAGGCCGCCGTGTTGCAATGGGACCGTGTTTATCTGTAAATTCATTGGGTATTGGTTCGTTTATTTATTCGCTATTAGTTGAAATTTATATAAATATATATAAATTTAAACTAATAGCGAATATATATATATATATATATATATATATATATATATATATATATATATATATATATATATATATATATATATATATATATATATATATATATATATATATATATATATATATATATATATATATATATATATATATGTTAGTTAAAATATATATTCACAATACAAACAACAAAGACAATCATTAATTAAAGTAAAATTTCTTCATACTTTTTTGAGTGTGATTCTAATAAGATAAATCATTGCAAATATATTCCAGTAAGATATTTCTTAGATAAAATAACTACTATTAATAGAGGTTTTATCACTTTTAGTAGTCTCTGCTTACACTGCGTATGCGAAATGCAACGTGAAAAGTTTTAGTAGAGATACATAAATATTTCAAATACCTAGTATACGTTAAGAATTTTTGTACATAAACATGTTCAAAGTCAGACAAGCGGCAGGCAAAGCGGGTGAACTAAGCAATCCCGCCTGACAAGTCCATCTGTACAAAAAGCAGCTGCGTAATTGAAACTGTCCTCCGGACTCATTAGGAGCCGCGGAACATCCGAGACAGATAGAAAATAAATTGTTCCTGCCCTTTTGTTTCTCTATAGGTACTACATTTTTAATAGATTTTATTTATGCGTATATATAAGCTATAGACTGATGTTAATATAATAGTTATTTGAATAGTGTCTCTTCGAGGTAGTCGGAAGTTGAAATTTTCTTTAAATGCATATTCAAATCGTCCGTAATATGTTAGTTTTTTATGCATTTTATTTTTGAGCTTTGTCCTGTATCCCGGACATAGGAAATTTGGAAACCTACTGTTAAGACACCCCGTTCCGTTTAGTTGAATAGTGTCTCTTCAAGGTAGTCGGAAGTTGAAATTTTCTTTAAATGTATATTCAAATCGTCCGTAATATGTTAGTTGTTTATGCATTTTAGTTTTGAGCTTTATCCTGTATCCCGGACATAGGAAATTTGGAAACCTACTGTTAAGACACCCCGTTCCAATACGAATTTGAGTGTGTTGAGTGACGGAACTCAACGTCACTCACTTGTCTCGGTACCAGAGCAAAGAAGTGAAAATATTAAATATTTCAATAAATTCATTACATATAACACATATTTTTTAATAAAGAAACACATAATTTAGTATATTTAGTTGTAGATATTTAATTCAAAGTTATAATTAGCATATTACAAGCGGTCCCCGACGGAACCTGTCGTCGTACGGATCCCTTTGTTTATTTAGCATTCCTTTTGTCTACGAAAAAGCTTTTCGTAACGGAAATTATCAATTATCCCTCGTTGCCACAGTTCATGTCAGACATGTTCATGAAATATATTTGAATTAAAATAAGGTTGGGATTAAAATTATTAAATAGGTGCATGTTTACGCTTTGCTTACTTGACAACATCAAATAGTTATACATTAATTTATTATGCAATAATGTTTTTCTACGCATATTCTAAATTTTATAGTAAGAATAGAAAAATTGCCTTCTAATATAAAACAATACCTTGCTAATGCACGATGTTTACTCTAAAATGCAAATATTAAAAACGTGAAAGCTCATAAAGTGTAATCTTATTAATCCAGCTATATTTTGGCTGATCGTGCAACTTATGTAGGCTGTATAAAAACGCTCCGCATTCGTTGTCACAATCGTGTACGTTATTGAGGTATTATGTGCCACCTCATGGCTACTTTTTTAGGTGCAATACAAAGGCGATAGCGATTTTTCTGATTTGAGTAGAAATATTTTAAAAGAATATATATGAGTAGGTACCTTGTAATCAACGTATTTAAAACTACATTAAACTCTTCAAAAATCTGCAATAATATTACTGATATTAGTTACAATTATATTTCAGTTTCTAAACTGTCGTTGAAATTTTGTAAACTTACTAGTGAGAAACTAAAACTCCATACAAAATAATGAAAGTAAAGCATGAAAAAGTAGTGAATGTAAAATACACAAAATATACACAACAGATTCAAAATATCTGGGGCATTTTTGAGGGATTAATCTAGAAATCTTTACACGTAAATAACGTGTATTGAAAATATTTTTACTATACTTCGTTTAAAGTCCATCAGTTAAGATTTGAGAACAATTTGATTTATAAGTATTAACATGCCTATTATAAGGATATATAAATATATTTAATATTATATATTTCCGCTACTAACCTATAAAATGTAACGAATTAGTGACATTTTTGAAGTCAAGCTCGTCAAAACGTTGAGGTCGCATATGAACTTTTTCACAAAGACTAGTACGTTAATTTAGCGACACATTTTGTCGGACCTACAAACATAAGTGTTTCACTTTGTCTGGTTTTTTTTAGTAATTTAATTTTATTATTTCTTTAACATAGCAAAGTAATAATGCTTAATTATACTCTATAGTAAAGCGCTTGTGATCGCGTGACACGTGACGTAACTCTCCGGAGACACCACGGTGGTTATACATTTGATTCCCATTCGAGAAAATGGTTACAGATTTTTTTTTTTTCATTTCTGAACTTTCATTTTGAAATTAAGCAGAATATGGAGTGTTTGAAAGTACAGAACCGAAGTATCTGTACACTTAACAAAGCCTTTCTTACTGACTATTAACAAATGATTATTGATTATTTATTTGGATTTTTTTCCAGCTTCACGCTGTAAAGCGCTATGTGTGTGTATATATATATATATATATATATATATATATATATATATATATATATATATATATATATATATATATACATATACAATGTTTATTATGTTTATATATGTTTATTATGTTTATATATTTCCCCTATGGTGGTTAGAAAATATCTAACCACCATAGGGGAAATGATTATATTAAAATATTTTTTATTCGGTCCAGTAAGCCTAGCGTAGCTCAGATGGCTATACTATGCATGTAATTAAATATACATATATATTTTTTTAAAGGAGTTTGAATTTATAATGCCTCATGAGAATGACATGTGATATAATATAAAAAACTTTATACATAAACACTATTTAACTGAATACTAAAAAATCGTTTCACATTCTTCTTATATAAAAGTTCGATCACCGAGCACTTGAGCGTACCCGTGAGGACCATAAATAACTGCCGCAGTTTCGTATTACCCTGCGTACGGTGTGCAACGCAATGGCATACATATTTAAACATTTTCGCCTTTATGTTATATGTCTTATGGTATATATAGTCGTTGCCTAGTGTACGCCGCAAACGACTAAGGCTAGCCCGGAGGGAAGATGAAAGAACACCCTAATATATCTTTTTCCAAGAGCGAATGGTTTGAGAATTTTAATTTTGCGAGTGAAAAGGTTCAAGGGGTACTTAATTTTATGAATTTTCACAAATTCCAACCGATATCACATTTATTTTGTGTTAAACAAAAAGGTTGTGTTCAAATGTAATTAATTTTAATTTTTCTTTTAAAATTTAGCTTTATTTAAGCTTTTTACTCAATGTACTTTAATTAATATTCCAAGAATAATAAATAGTTAAAACTCTACTAGTAACATATATGTTCTTATACACATCTCCTCTAATAGATAATTTAATAAAGCACAAACATATACATATATATATTTATATATATATATATATATATATATATATATATATATATATATATATATATATATACATATATATATTTATTGTTGTTTGTTTTTCATTTATAAATAGGAAGCCGTTACAAATATTTGACATCTTTATGTTTGGTCAGACCTCTTATGCCTCTATTGACATTAGTGCCCCATAATATTCAGATAAACATACAAAGGTACGTTTGTGATTGTTTTGTAATAAAGCATGCTTAGGGAATAATATCGTTTAGATAATAGGTTCAAATTTATTTAAAGGACCTAAGGAAGAATTACGTAATATGTGGCATTTGACTTTTTATAGAAACAAGATTAAAAAAAAAAAAAAAAATATTTATTAACAAAACAGCATTCAATTTGGATATATATAATGGTACCCACACTAGGTATTCCTGTATCGTGGGTTCCAAATTACAGTTTAACAACTTACAACTACTGTTGACACTCATTTTACAAATAGCTTTATTACACAATTAATATAAGAAAAAACAAAAAGAAACAAAGAACATTTAAAGGGTATTTTTAAGAACAATTACAGAAATAATATGATAGGTATCATTGTTTTGTTAACATAAAGTTTTCAGTTAAATCATAATTTAAAGAAGCAAGCCAGGAAACAATTTTTAATTTGGCTTTTTTAATTGAGTCATGTTTTATATCGCAAATATTGGCAACTTTGTTATAAAGGAATAATTCTATGTAAGGACTAAAACGTCTAGCAAAAAAGGATTTAATACTTGGCAAAGGGATGTTAAAATTTCGACGTTTGATTAGAACTTTATAGTCTTCAGAAGATATAACCGTCCGGTGAGCTTTAAGTGCAATTTTAAGAATAAATAGTTGACGCACGCTAAGAACATTACAATCTTCATAAAGCTTGGAAGTTGGGTATAAGAAAGGCTTCTTTAACATTACCTTAAGAACAGACCTTTGATCTCGTTCAAGCTGGAGGAAAAGGGATTTTGAGGCCCCACCCCAGGAGTTTATGCAGTAGACTATTATTGATTGACAAACAGTAAAAGTATACATTATGTAAGATTTTGAGTGAAGCTGATGATCTTAGTAATTTCATAATGTTGGTAATTTTACGCACACGACTTGAGAGTGTTTGTATATGGATCTTAAAATTCAAATTTTGATCTATAATGATTCCCAAATATTTTGTGGAATGTGCTTTCGTAAGCACTGAACAGTTGCACTGACTTTGTTCATGACATGTGTGTAGTTTAAGTTGAAACGTCTGAGCGGGAGCGGAACTTATGGTTTTATGAAAACAAATGTATTGAGTTTTTGATATGTTAAGTGTGAGGAGATTATTAGACAGCCATGATGATATTTTACGAGTACCTTCTTCAGCTTTTTTAAATACATCGTGCCATGTGGAATCTTTATATATAATGGCCGTATCATCTGCATAACTGACTATCTCACCATCAACATTATCGTGTATATCATTAATGTACATATTAAACAGGGTAGGTCCCAGAATGCTTCCCTGTGGTACACCAAAATTGACTTTTTCCATATCACTTTTGTATTTGTCTAGTCTAGTGCAATGCATTCTATTTGTTAGGTAACAAATAGAATGCATTGCACTACCTATTGAAGTACGAGTAAGTAATAGTACTTTAGCTTGAAACAAAGACTTTGCAACAAGCCAATAACAAAATGTAACAATATTTTTATGTTTTTTAAAATTTATTTTTTTTTCCTAAGTGTGGAATAAAACTTTAGAAGTATTAACATTAAGTGAATATTTTTTTTATATGATACCTACAATCTATTGCACTACAGACTCTTAGCCTGTACCCCTTTTATCTTATTATTATATCTAAATATTTTTTTGGGTTTATGTTAATTACAATTTCATTTATGTACACATTTAATTTCTATTGTAAGAAATTATTATATTAAAAAGATATTATTATACCTTCCCTTGGTGTATGTAGTGTCAAAATAGTAAGTAATTAATTTGTTAGTTTATTTAAAAAACATCCTAAATCCTGCATTTAGGAGATGATTTTTATTTTATTTTTTAATTTTTAGTTCTTCTAAATTAGGAATAAGAGAGAACTCAAAATAAAAAAAGATACTTTTGAGTAACTTCTCTCTTATTCCTAACAGTATTGAGAAATGTACAAAAAATCTTTTAGTTTTTAAGGCAAAAAGTGGGGGTCGGTTCGGGAAGCGGAGTGTCTTAATACTAGACTCCTTTTGCTTACACTGCTACATGCGTGATAAAGCATAAAACTGAAAAATATGTACATTTTTTAGATAAAAATATCGAATATCTTCAACATCCATCCCTTCAAGTACGTCACAGACCCATTTCAATAGCATGAACACAAGTATACATAATGGGATGATTATGTATTCCTCGTATTTACACTCTTTCCTGAGGAGCCTCAGCAAATAGGACCCTCTTTATTTGGTCTACGTCAACACATTTTAATGAAGTGGGCCTGTAGTACTCCTGATTAATTAACTAAATTATGTTCTCTTTTGTGGTCCTTCGAACTTTTATGTACCTACAGTAATAATATTACTCTTATATTACTTCTATAGTTGATATGATTACATAGAATTAATGTGATATTTACCGTTGACTACGTTAATTAAGTTTTTTTTTTGTTTTTTATTGATTTTGTGCTCATTCGCTATTATATATATTGAACGTTTTATTGTAAATTAAGTGAATGTCTAACGAAGTATCTTATAGAACATTTTTAGAACATTATAAATGCAAATGTACGTAAATATCTTTCATTTATAATGTCAAAATAGACAAAGGTAACGCTAATTCCAATTCTATCGGAAACGTTGAATGTCATCTTAAATCTGAGGAATTACAAGGGGTGGCGCAATTTAATTAGCAGATTGTGATCGTCAATCAACGCCCTAATGTATGGAGATTGCATTCGAATTGAATACTACTAAAGACATTTCATATAGATTTGTATATAGATTTATGTACAAAGTAAGTATATTGATTGTGTACTCATGAATCAGGCTCATCATTGAATCGTTAAGCATCGCATATTATTTTACAACAAAAAAGTTGTAATGTTTATTATATGAAATTATTTTCCATACTTAGTTATTTCAAAAAATGTTGATAAGTCAACAAGACGACTTTCCCCTATCCCAGTTATACAAGACGTTAAGTTAAATTAAGAAGTAGTTTCTACGTATACACATTTCAATTTATCTAGCCCGAAGAATAATTGTGTTGCATGTAATTTAAAAGGAGAAATATATATAAATATAAGTTTCCAAAAAAATAGCTTCACGTTGATGACGTTGACGTAGATAGTTTATACTGTCAAGATATCCCGTTCTCTGCTTTCCGCCCGAATTTGATTTTTGTCATGTCAAAGCAATTGATTGAAAATATTTCTCAGGAGAAGGAAATAAACCCAAAACCATCATATTTTCAGTTGAACTCTGTTCCACTGCATTACGAAGACTACAATTAAGGGTACAAAAAATAATAAAGTTGTAACTGTAACATTTTGAACTGTGCTCTTAGGTGTGATTGGTGGCACTAGGAGTGGAAGTGCGCGATGGAAGTTGGAACGGTCTTGTGGTTCCGCTCGTAATGAGTTGGGAGCTAAACAGATTATATATCCCGCAGACCAGACAGTTGGTATTAGTCTGTAATATAAAAAAACTTATATAAAAGAAAAAAATATAGTAAATTCTCTTGACATGCATATACAAGTGGTATCATGACTAATTAAATTACTTTAAGTCAAAACCATCAGAATTTTTGCTTATGTGATGTAAATTAATTAAATATGACGTAATTTATATTTTTGTTTCCGTTACATTATCTTAAACAGATGATTGCCTCAAATATGTTACATGTAGCATTTATTTTAATTGTTGGTTCCATGTCCTTTCCTCTTGTCAGCGTCACCTTAAGTGTTCACATATATGGCATATATTTTGTGTGTTTTTAATTTAATGATTTATGAAACATTTACAATGTTAACAAAATTATATAAATTCAATAAAAACTTTAGCTTCAAATTCAGTTGTAATATATTTGAGGTAGAGAGCTTTTAACAATCAATAGAATACTAGTAGACAGACTAAAAATAATTCTCAGTTAATCAGCTTAGTACAGCTCAAGGTAACGAATCTAAGCCACGTTCAAGTTGTCGAAACAAAGTTATATTAAGAATTAAACAGTCTTTTTTATTTCATAAACCAACGTGTCATTTCTGTTATATATATCATTGTGCGAAGTTAAATTTTGGGTTCGCTCTCGAGACTACTGATATTTATCTGGCCGCGGTCCGACTTTTTTAATATAAATGTTCTTTGTTCCTGACGGGAGAAAGTTTTAATGAAAATTCAAATAAGGACAACTTTTTAGCCTTTGGGTTTTTACATGTTTTTAGAAAGGAATTGTTTTTGTTATTTCAAGGACTACGGGCGAGGTCCTTTGGGCTTATTATACTTGCCTATATTTTACATAAAATTCAAATTTTATTAAATATTAACACAATTAAGGGACGCTAGCTTCATTATTCA
The DNA here is from genome assembly GCA_019049475.1 of Eueides isabella. NCBI lineage: Eukaryota > Metazoa > Arthropoda > Insecta > Lepidoptera > Nymphalidae > Eueides > Eueides isabella. Next base: position 4,210,989 of record CM032400.1, read on the forward strand.
TGGAAATTAAAAGTTTAGAAGTTTTTATTGAATTTCATAATTCTCTTAACATGGTCAATGTTTCATAAATCGTTAAATTAAAACACACAAAATATATGCCATATATGTGAACACTTAAGGTACTAACCAGAAGGAAAGATATGGAACCAACAAATAAAATAAATGCTACATGTATGAAAGATTTTTTCTCGCACATTTTAAAAGAAACTTTTGGTAGATTATATAACATATAACATAGAAATTTAATTTACTTAATCAAATATAGAGACAATTTTAATTACATTATTGCATAAAATAGATATAACTAATTTAATATAACTGAGAATTGAAACTTTCGTAAAATTACCGCTTGCCGTACACTCAAGCAATGTTTGTGTACCGATAGCATATATGTACATAAATATTGGAATTGCAATCTTATAAGATGTATCTTCAAATATAACCAATAATATTAATTGATATTTAATATAATTTTCATAATTTTCTTTAGTATTTTGCTCCAAATTGTATATAGCACGGTAGTCAGACTCAGTGTCAAGATCTCAACTTTCAGACACTGTGCCAGGCTGTATACAATGAATTTTTAAAATATTATGCTTCATCACATTTAATATACGACATCTTTAATAAGTAATATAAATAAAGACATCAGATTCCACTTTCCATGAATCCAAAGTTGAATTCTATTTTTTTCCATGTAGCAAATACAAATAGAATCCAAAATTTTAAATTTTGATACTTTTATTTCTCACTACTTTAAATAATAATTTAAGTAAGTAAGTCATTAGTGTACTATGATATGATCACATTTTAGTTAAAATTCTGTTAATATATAACCTTAAAAGACGTTAATATTTAATAATTATGCTCAATCTACTTGAAATTCAATGTATTTATAGTAATGTGGGTTGTAGGTATATAAATATATGTATCTAACTACATATCGTCATATTAACCTAGCCAACAAAACTGTCCTCTTGAGCTTTTCTGTGAGCAGTACACCGCATAAGTTGCCTCCACATAAATTACAGCCACCAAAGGATAGCGCTGTCTAACTTTGCACTTTGCTCATATTTTGCGCCTAATGGATATATATGGGCGGTTTTAACTTCGAACGCAACTTTCTAATTGAGTGCGTTACTAGCCTATATGAATAACTTTATATTTTAATAGTTTAGAACTCTGTGTGCTTCAGCTTAGTAAGGATGTTTTATGTAGAGTCGGCAGCTATTTTGGTAAAACAGAGAAAATTTGAATTTATTTCTGTTCAGTTATGCGAGTAGTCGTGTTTACTTTAAACTTTAAAGTATCGGAATAATAAACCTAGAGACATAGACTAAGATATATATTTTTCAATATATATATATATATATATATATATATATATATATATATATATATATATATATATATATATATATATATATATATATATATATATATATATATATATATATATATATATATATATATATATATATATATATATATATATATATATATATAATATATATATATATATATATATATATATATATATATATATATATATATAGTTCAATACTTAGCATTGTTTTTTTAAAAGGGTTTTTTTTTAAAAAACAAAAATTATTAGCAAATTTTCGGTTACGACGATTTGATGTGTTGTAATTGTTATTAGATTTTTTTATATGTTAACGTTGATATTTAAAGACAATGAAAATATTATTTTTATGTTGAGAATATTATAAACACGATAATATAAAATAAAAAACTCATAGTACACAAAAATAAGTAAATATCTATAGTAACAGTAAATTTATATAAAGAAGTCATGAAAAATTATACTAAAATTGCAAATGAACCTAATGTAAATAGAATTGCTCAATTAATTGACATAATCATATTACAATTATAGAAAATCATTTTAAAAGCATGTAAATTGCTCTATTTAGTGTACGCAATTAATATTTTCAGCGAAACTTCTGTGTAACATCTAAAAGGCATCAAAATAATTTCTAGAACATAGGTGCTACAACCACAAATTTCATTTTCAAGTTTGAAGTAATACTCCAAAATGTTGCATTTTGTATTTCCTAATATTAATCCTGTAGTTATTTTGCTGTTTGATGTTAATATTTAACTTTTGCAACTAATCCGCTGTTAGAATATTGCCAGTTTCAATTACAGCAATCTCCAAAGCGTAATAATTTTAGTTTTGTAATAAAGCGCTTAGTATTTAGGTATGCTAGTTTTTCAATTGTTAATTCGAGAAAACTATGTGAGTTTATATTAATAAATAATTTTTATTTTAGTTTGTAACATAAATATTTTTATTTTTTTATTTAAATATTTCTAAATAAAAATTTCTATACTTTTTTCTTTGAACGTTAAAAAATATCCCGACCGATTCAATAAAGTCCTCAAAAGATAAGTTTTTTTAAAATCATTACACTTCACAGTACTCTGCTCAGCTTCACGCTGTATCCCGCACACGGCAGGGGAGGCAGAGGGAACTTGGGAACCTAGTGTTAAGACACTCCGTTCCACTTCCGTTCCCCACTTTCCGCCAAATTGAGACATTGCTTGTTGAGTGGCCGAACTCGACGCCACGCTTGTAACAACAGCGAAGAAATGAAACTATTAACTATTTAACTTTTTCGAGGCCTGTCGTGGCGCAGCGGCACAAGAGTGTGACTGTAACCGACAGGTTCTGGGTTCGATCCCCAGTCGAGGAAATGAAATATTTAATATTTTCAATTTAAATATTTAATGTTTCATTTCTTCGCTCTGGTAATAAGGCAAAGCGCGGCGTTGAGTTCCGCCACTCAACACGCAATGCCTTAAATTCGGCGGAAAGTGGGGAACGGAAGTGAAACGGAGTGTCATAACACTAGGTTTCACTTCCGTTCCCTCTGCCTACCCTGCCTAGTGCGGGATACAGCGTGAAGCTGAAAAAAAAAAAACTATTTAACTATTAAATATTTCATTTCCTCGAGTGGGGATCGGAACCCACAATCTGTCGTTTATAGTCACACGTTTGTGCTCCTGCACCACTAAAGGCCTCAGTTTTCTTTTCTACAGCTCTCTGTACAGTGAATTTATTATTCACTCAATTTATTATATAATAAAAATACGGTACTTGAAATTATAAGTTCTATTTTTTAGCTTCACGCAACACCCGTATAATTTAAGGCATTTTCGTTATCCACTTTCAGTCGAATTAAGGCATTGTGTATTGCTTGGTTAGACGCAACACCGCACTATCATCATTTCTCTGAATCTTAGCGTCAAGAGTGAAAATATTAGATATTTCATTTGCTCTAGCGGGAATGGAACACATAACCTGTCACACGTTTGTTGTTTGTTTGTCGCTTTTCTTTTGTTAGCTTTACGCTGTAAGTATCTCACATTTAGTAAGATAGGCCCCTACCTGGGAATCTAATGATAAGATACTCCGTTGTTCCGTCGGTTTTTCATTCAACTCAATGCCACGCTGTGCCTCGTACTACTAGAGCGAGAAAAATTAAAATATTAAATATTTAATTTCCTCGAGCGGAGATCGAACCAACGCTATTAGAGCTTCCCTTTGCGTCTAGAGTCAGTTAGGCCTCAAGCTTACAAGTTCTGATAAAAAGTCATAAAAAAAATCTTTGAAAAAATGGTTGACAGCGCCACCTAACGGAAAGGGCGTGAACTCCTCCGTCCTCATCGGAAGGGTCCCAGAAACCATCCAGAAACTCGACTATTAATTTCCTAAGGGAACTCTACACCCGCAATCCTCTCTACCAAGTTTCGATTTGACGAAACAAAAGTATTACTTTTATTTAGATTATTTTTTATTTTTTTATTTTATTTTATATTGTAATTGTTGCTTAAATATGGTTTCACAAAGCTAACATATCTGGTCAGCTTTAAGATAATGTGTCGGAGTTATATATTATATTTTAATTATTTTATATAGACTAAGGACAATTTAAACATTGGATTCTAGTAAATCGGGTGCCTAAACGATACTTATAAATTTATTACTTTTGTGTAGCAAATACAATTTAAAAAATATATATATATTTAAAATAAATATAGCGTTTTTTTTTATTTTTTGCTAATCAAAAGAACGATAACGTAATGTCGTAAATGTCTGTATATTTTAACCTTAAAGAAAATATTGAACAATAAGAAATCTCTAATAAAATTATAGAAAAAAAAATGACAAGCATATCAAGAGTCCAAAACATGTTTCAAACGACAGTAATCCAGCATCACAGTCACATAGTACGGGGGGACGGTCCGACTCCGCTTATCTTCACGCGCGCATGACTATCCCATGGTAATGTAATGAAAAATTACGCCCATCTGATACCGCCGTTAGAGGTTTGTTCCATTTTGTTCTACCTCCATTATAAATACTCGGCATTATGTAATCTGATGCGCCAACTTAATTGCCTCGATGCGAACATTCTTTGCCTTTTAATCGACTTAAAAGGAGTTTTTATGGTAATAATGAAGAATTGCACTAATGGAATCGAGTGCGGTAGGCTGTGCTGTGAGTTGTATTATATCGAATAATTAACTGATAAACAGATTATTGGTCATATAAGAATATTTAACTGGTGATTTAATTTAGAAAATTCTTCAATTCTACAATCCTAAGTAGATTTAATTAAATATATTTATATTTTTGAATACATTAAAAGTTGAGAAACTTTACGATACAGGTTATAAACTCCCAGTATTTTATGATATTGCATAACTGATTTTACTATAATCGAGAAAAAATGTCTCAAATTCACCGGAAAGTGGAGAATGGAAGTGGAACGGAGTGTCTTAACACTAGGTTCCCAAGTTCCCTCTGCCTACCCTGCCATATGCGGGACATAGCGTGAAGCTGAGTAGAGTAGAGAAAAAATGTTTTCTTTACAGAACTGAGCTTCTGTCTGTAATGAGCTTTTGTCCATTGTCAGCACCGCAATTAAAAGTCACATTATTTCTAACAACAGTTCGATCTCTTTATATGACTATATTCAATAAATATAGCTCCATAATCGTGCAATGATTGCATCAATTATAAAGCTCTACCAGTATGGCGGATCTCAACAACGCACTTTTACTGCTAGAATGGAAAAATTTAAACAATTTAAATATAAAAGTAGTGATCAAAGTAGTGATAGAGTCCACAACCTACATATCACAGTTAGTACGTGTATGAATATATATAAATGTATTAATTACACACGTGTACCTACAGTACAGGCATTATGTAGGACCGCGACACATTCATTTTTAGCAATTGACGAGGCCGATTCACACCGACGTTTTTTTAACGGTTTTAAGTAATGGACTCAGTCAGGATGTTAAAGTGATTGATTTTAACGTTTTTCTATTGAAATTGTTAGTTTTATTTTAAAATACGCCTGCAGGGTGCTGCCGTAATGAAATGAGTGTAGATTGGTAAATTTGTATATTTTATTATTTCATTTATAAATGATTGGTGAAATAAACAAATTTCCACATTTTATCTATATTTTATATAAATTACTGCGTATTTCGATATATCAATATATTAACAAAATATTTAAAAGTATAGGTATATATAAAATAAATAACCTTATGTTAAATAACTACCTAGGTATATTAAATAAATTTTCTTATATCTACTTTATACTTGGAATAGATATAGATTATATATAGAATTACATAAAAAAATAAAAATGTTTATTTGCTTGACAGACTTAACACAGTAATAATTGTCACAGGAATTTCATTTTAAGAAAAGTTTATTTTGGCGCACAAGCACACAAATCCCCACTTCACCAACACTCCATTCACCATGTTTTTCCCACTATTCAAGACATTGCGTATTGAACGGTGGATTTAAACACCGTGCTCAGCCATGCTACAAGAAGTAGAAAATTAATGTAATTGATACTCTTGAGTAGGAAATCTCACCTACGCACGCTTCGTTGACTGAAAAAAACTGTGTCGCTGAACTACGATTTCGAGGTTTTCATTTTGAAATATAACACCTATAAACATTATTTGTTGACAATTAGTACTTTTTTTTATTTAAAACACGGAAACACTCTTATTGTTCGTTTACAATAATTATTTATTATTTACTATCTATTGTCCTTGGAATATCATACTGTGGGTTATTTTTCATTTTACATAATGTTAAAATGTTTATTTCAGACATTTTTAAAATTTAAAATTTCTTTTTTATATATAGTCGAATGCTCAACTTAATTACGCATTGTATGAGTAGGTTTTTGGATGCCGACCGCACAATTTAGTTACCGTGAACAGCTGCCTCTAATTTATAGCAAATTTTATAATTGCACAAAATTCACATAAAACACGCCATTTTCAAACCATAATCAATTGTCTATTTATTGCCGTGACATTTAATTTGAATCGAGAGCTTATAGGAAATGTCTAAAAATATGCCTAATTTAACAACAGAGTGGGTTTGCAAATAAATTAATTAATTTGAGTAATTCGTTTGTAATCATATTTTTACATAATGTTTTTTTTCAGCTTCACGCTGTGTAGGCAGAGGTAACTTGGAAACCTAATATTAAGACACTCCGTTCCACTTCCGTTCCATTTCGTGGCGAATGGAATGCGTGAGTGGCGAAACTCAACGCCGCGTTTCGCCTTGTACCAGAGCGAAGAAATGAAAACATTTTTTTTAAATAACGAAATAATATTATTACAAAAATATTATTACAAACTCCCATTAACAAATTTCAGAGCTAAAATATTATAAAATATACTTTGTAAATATATGTTTGTGCTGTATACAAATACCTTAAATGTTTATATACAATTTAAAGAAATATATCAAAAGTTTATGTTTCATTACGCATATTAATTATGATGAACAATTTTTGGCATAATATCCTTAACAAGGACTTTCTCCAGCGAGAGCTATTCGAGTTATGCGTCTTCAACATCAATGTAAGCAGACTATACTCATCCCCTCCTTACTTCACCCCACCTTACACCCTAACTCAAACCATGAGCCATTTTAATGTTCACCGCCTTTACACTCACTTCTCGTCTGTTATTGCTATTCAACTTGAAAAAGGCCAACCTTCGCTTTAAATAACATTCAAAAATCAATCTTAATCCATTACATTAGGGGTTTTAGCATTTTTTTACTAAATAAAAGTTAATTCCTTATCTAATGAGCGGCCAGATAAGAACTTTGGACTTTGGAGAAATTTGCGTCACTGTATACGCTGGTACTAAACGCAGCCGTAATGCTACGTAATACGTATTGTTTTTATATAATAGAATTTAGTACAGATATGCTCAATCCTCCTAGGTATGGAGGCGCAATAATTTAAGCAAAGGGTGGAAAGCGATGGAAAGTTCTTTTTGGAGTTTGTGCGAGTGAGACGTGCGTAGAGGTCGAGAGGGTGCGGGTTAAACGCGCCGCAGGGACGGATTATGTTTTTAAAAATATTAGATGGTTTTTTTTTATTATTTTATTTTACATTGTATAAAGTTTGACCATATTGGTATTTAAATTGATTGGCTTACATATTGTTTTTTTTTTAATGGCGTGTGTTATACGCTTATGACTTAATTTTTTGATACTTTTTAGTGGTGTTACCTTTATCGACAAAAGAAAACTGTTTTCGCCAATAAAAATTATATAATCATATATTGAAATTTATATCAATATAAGATAATATTATGATTTTTTTAAGAGAAAATGCGATATTACATTTATAACTTCACTAACAAACAACACGCACATAGGTGGGCAATTGATCATATTATTTTCTATATAAATATAATAAATTTTAAAAGTATTAAATTAAGTGTATAAAAATGTTAAGTCACGATAATTAATACCGCGTTTAGACTTACTAAAGTGGAGACATTTAGACAAATGCAGAAAACATCTCACCTGTTTGATCTAATTGAATCAATAATAATAGCATATACAAATCGAAGCTGTCGCAAAATTAACGCTTTGTACAAATTAACGCTTAGCAATAGTATGTAATGAAGTCTAGATGTATGACAATTAAAGTTTGATATAGCACAAAAAAAAATGTTTATATAGGTATTTTTAATTAACATTCAACCCTTTCAGAAATTAAAAAGTGCATATTTATTTGTGCATATGTACCTATATAGGCTTTAATTTACAATTAAAGTGATTTGATTTTAATAAATTAGTCCTGAACTAAAAATCAACAGGTGAGCTCACAAAAATTGTAGTCATATATCTCATCAAAATACTTTAGAGATGGGTATACACGTACACGTTTGTACATAAGTGTGGGTTAAGGACCACGTCAAACATTTGTTTTGCCATCATTAACGTATTAAAAGAAAATTAAAAAAAAGTTATTTTTTTTAATTTCGTCCCTGCCTCCCATCAACACCCGAATAGGCCGACGCTGCGAACGCTAAAAACGTTCCCCTCGTCCCTTACTCTGATTTTTAAGCCTACTCCCACCCCCTCTAACTCCCGGGTTAGCCAGAGGTACATTTATGCGCAATAAATTTTGACCGCCAGTATCAATTCAAAATGGCGTCACTGCGAACTGTCCCGCCACGCAAAATATCGCTTTTTTGCTATGAAATAAAACGCATAATCCGATGTGTTGACATTCGCAATGTAAAAGAAACGGCTCGGAGTTTTGAACTGAGCGATTTGCTTTAGCAATATTTACTTTTAACCGCTTGATTATAGGACTTATTTTTGTCTACAGGCAACAATTGCATAAAAGAAGGCGCCACTTTTGCGGGAGGGCAGAGGGTCAGACAGAGGTAAATAGGGATATTGTCTATTTCTCATTTGTCTTGATAGTGCGGTAATAAAATCCATTGTTCAGACGACCTATGGTGCTTTTGAATAGCACACAACGCTTGGTTGCGAACAAAGACCGCCAGATAGAAAGGTTTTGATTAAGACTGGAATTATAAACTTTGCTGCTGACGTTATGTTCCCACAACACTCATAATATCTACCTCGGTCAACAAATGTATGCGATGAAGATTGCAATCATATTGAAAGCTTCTATGTCATATTTAAATAAAAAAATATAGTAAGATTATTTTACTACAAAGAAAAGCTTAAATAACTTTATTAGAAAAATGTTTTGACTTTAACCGTATACTTTAACGTTATCTATTGTGTTTTAAACTTGCTTAAATTAAGAAGCAAAAATAGTAATCATAATTTCTTATATTTACTTAAAGGATGCCCAATGCTTAGTGAATTTAGTTTCATATTATCTCGATTTGGGACACAATGAAAATTATAAACTTATAGCCTCGAGCGTTGATTAAATATCAGCTTTTATATACGTAAATTCAGGGATAAAGTAAACTTAATAGATTTTAATAAACACTTATGTTCATGAAAAATGCAATAGCATTCGAGAAATTGAGACAAGATAAAGCATGCGTATCGACGAAGGATTCTCGATTTAATATATAAAATTCTAATTAATTCTCTTTAAATATTTTTAAAAGTCGTTTATTTGATCATCTCCACTCTCAGCAGTAGTTATATACATTTTTTTTTTATTTATCAAGTATTTTATATTTGTTATATATATTTATTTATATGGTACATATGTAGTATATAAACATATATATTATTATTTAATATATGTATAGAATATATATTATTATATTGTATGTATTAGAATTAGGTATATGTTATAATTCTTTCACCCTAAATATTCTTTGCACAAGCCCGTTTTTGTATAACTTTATTCCTCTCTCCAAGGGTTATCTGGGAGAGATTGCTATTAGCAATAAGACCGCCTTTGCACAATCTGTATGTTGTATTATTTTCTTTTTGTGTTTTGTTATGTTGATATTGTGTACAATAAAGTTTTTCTATCTATCTATCTATATAATTCTAATTTTAAGAAAAATAATCTTCATTAAATGTACAAAGTTTTTAGCCGTTTTGTTATATATTTTAAATTAGAAAACTTATAATATAAATTGAAATAACTAGTTTTTGTTAGATAAAATATTGAAAGTTTTTGATAACTTTAAGTAATTCAAATATATATTTGAGAGCACATATTTATGTTTATACGGTGAACGTCGTAACAGCGAAAAATTTTGACCAACATTTAAGGAGGTTATTTCTGTTTTAGCTGTTGAACAAAGATATATTGAATATTGATTGAGACTAGCGTATTGTGACGTAGCTCACACTGGATGAATATTTTTTTCTATTTTTATAATAAAAAAAATGAAATCAGTTCTTGTTCTAATATAAGATATTGTAGAAGAGGCTTAGAATATTTTATAAAAATGAAAACTCCATTTTAAATTTCACGGCCAGTTAGCCTTTCATGGAGTGTACATTTATGCCTCTAAACCACTTAAGCGAAGTCAGTAAAAGCAGTCAGAGTAAACTTTCACCATAGATTGACACGTTTGTTTGTTCGGTAATACGATGTTTCGATATAGCCGTATTTCCGTTTCGATCGGGCAACCCCCATATTTACTCGCCCACGTCAATTTGTGACTTTCTTTGAACCTTTTTTAATGGAATTGAAATAGATTTATTAGTTTTGTCAATTTATTTTTCATTCATTTTGAATTTTAGGAGATCTGTAAATCATCTATGTGTTGACGTTTTCTTTTAAATTTCGTATTATTTTAAAAGTAATATCAGAATATTATGAATATAGTTTTTATACGTTTTTATATTAAATTATTTTAAAATAATTGTTATTAATATATATTTTTGCTTCTTATATATTTACCATCTTCTGGAATTCTTATACATAACATTTTGTTATGTATGGCAGGTTTCTATACGACTCTAACTTCGTTTTGAGAGAGTTTCACGAAATAGCTTTACCTGTAATTAGAAAATTTAGGTATTTTTAGTCATCAGTATATTATGACAATTTTTTTTTTAAATAAATGACAATTTTTTATTGCTTTGAATAAAAATATTAAGCCATAGTTATAAAGAAAAAATGATTAAAAGGTACTTAGTTTTTTCTTCTAGTTCTATGATCAGATTAGCCCACAACAAAATGATCTTTAAATATATCAGCATTAGATGGTACATAAATATATAAATACAATTATAATGTATTGTTTAAAAACAAACACTTGTGAAATTCTATATCAGAGGCAACATAAAGAATTTATATCTATTCCCAGCTTGCAAGAACTTGGCCCTTAACTTGCTCGCTAAATGCACCAGAAAATAAATAATGTCATTATGATTATAGATTAATAGAATAACATTTTTGTGAATGGGACACACAGTCCACCGGTTTTTAAAAATTTAACTATTACATTGAACATTTTTTTGTTAGGGCTACTTAACTTACTTTCATTATTTCGTACTTTTTCTTACATTATACAAGAAGCTAGGAAAATAATTATGTAAGCGTTATATCACAATAAAAACGACAAATCAAAATTTGTGGAAATCAATCATAGATTCTTATAACTTTTACGGCCAACGGTATTATAAGCAATATAAGTAAGAGTTTACTTTAATTCTGGGAGTACAATATAAGTTATACTCTACTAAATATGATTCTTTCATAGTAATAACAAATAACCTAAATTTTACAGTAATAAGCCATAGTTAAACTTAATAACTATTTTTTATAGAAAATATTTAAACTTATAAATCTTTATTTTGCCATCAATACTTCATCGAAAGCCTGCACTGATTTTCAGTTTACAATAGGTAGGAACGTATATAAGGTAGGTACGTATATAAAACAGCCACCGTCATTTAACTCGTGGGGGCCAAAAAATAGGAAGGTATTACCGAGTACCTGTCCCCAGTAAAAACAAAGGGTCATCAGTATCGGAAGTGTGGGCCTCATCAAGATAAATAGAAATGTCACGATGATGGATTACAGCTTCAGGCGGACAAAGACTGCTATAATTTAGTCGTTTAACCAATCTCTTGGTACGCTTTATTATTACGGCAGTAAGGTTCCATTTTGGTTGTATTTGTGTTAAAAAATTGCAATAAAATGGCTTTGCTTCTGCAAGGCTACGTTATCTGTAGTAAGTAAATAGGACTATGTGTGGAGCTTATTGTTTTTTTTTTTTTTTGGTAAAAGGGTGGATCTATTTGCGCAGAGTAATTGGGTATACAGATTATATTATATGTATTTAGATGCAGTGTTTATCGAAGGAAACAAAGTAATAGTGTTGTTTTTTCTATAATCGGTTTTTATTTTTATCTTCAGTTTATTAAATTCCGCATGTAGAAAGGAAACTAGTGTTAAGACTCTCCCATTTTGCGTTTTTTTTAATAAACTATCCGATGAACTATGTTTTGTGTGCTTTACTAAAGCTTTCTTGATACCAGAGCGAGGAAATAAAAAAAATACTCGTTGAACTCACTAGTGCTCCATTCACCAATCGGTTGCTTTAATTTGGTTTAGGTATATATGTACCTACATATATAAGACATATATAAAAAGTAAATGTAAATGTTACAGGATAAGAAACTATGATAATAGATTGTTTTTTCAGTGGTATACAGAAAAACTATATATAAGTATAGCATTTCTTATATTTAGACCTACTTACGTTACAAGTGAAAAAAAATAAAATTGTTTTATTAATATAGGTAAATAGTACATTTTTTACTCATATATGTTTAAAAAGAACTATAAAATAATTCTTTATAACGTAATCCCTTACCTCTTTTACGGCACATATGTTGTAGGATTTATTTCTTCCAACAATTTGAGCTGGTTGAAATCTGGAATTCATAATGAATCAAATTAATATTTTATTTTAAGCCCAAAAATAAATAGATAGTTTCTAATCTATATAAATAATAATAAAATTATTTATTTTAATATATATACCGTATACTGTTTATATATTTACGTATAGTTACGTAGTATACCTACGTATGTATAGCAATAGTAGTACATAAATCGTATTTTTTTTAAATTTTTTACTGTTATCTCTTGTTACAAAAAATATATAGGTAAAGCATTATTTGATTGTCAAAATATGTAAAGTAAATACTAATTATAAAAGATAACTTATATAGTTAGTTTCATATTGTAAATACACATGGCCAGGTGGGCAGACGGAATTTGAGAACCTACTGCTACGACACTCCGTTCCATTTTCCGCCAAATTTGAGGGGCTTAGCGGAACTCAACGTCGCGCTTTACCTTGATATGAGAGCGAGCAAATAAAAATATTAAATATGTATTTCATTTTCTCAAGTGGGGAGCGTACCCACAACCTATCAGTTCCTGAACCACAACAGGCGTCAACTCAAGTCAACTTAATTATTATTGAATTAAAACCACATATATGATTTTCTACGATTGTAGAACACATGATTACAATGTATTTTTAAAGAAATTCAATTATCCTACTTTTAAATAAATACAATATAAAGTCGAGGGTAAACAAAGGAAAATTAGATTTTCTAATTTATTCAAGCCTGCGCAAAGGTTGGAAAACTTTCAGATAAAAAGTTAGTAATTAAGTTTTCAATTCCAGGAGCCTATTAAAACAGTTGTCTGGAGAGAACTAAAAAATAGACAAAAAAAATCGAAATGACTGCGCAAAAACAAAATGGAAGGCCGGCTTAGGTATTACTGGGGCGAGATTCAAATACGCATGTGCGTGCGGCCGCCCTACGCGACGAGCCGCGGGGAGAAGGCAACAACGCCACTTTAGGCAATAAAGGGAGGGAAATTTTTGTAGGCACGGTTCCGTCCATCTTTCTTGAGCATTTCTCTTTGATATGCGAGTAATTTGATGCGGTTTATGATTCCACCCTAAGGCTGTATGTACACGGACACGAGTACGCTGGGGCCTTTTGTGTTTGTAGAATTAATTACGGGGCGTTTTAATTTTCCCTCTGCTTATGTTGTTTCGTATTAGCAGTTCGTTATAAAACATGAGATTTTTTGGATTTTGTTTTATATTTAGGGTTAGCTTTGAAAACAAACGAATTCTTAATGAATCGCGTGCCGCGTGGAATGCAAGCAGATGTTTTCTACATGAAAGAAAGTTTTATTAGAATATCTAATTACCTACGTGTTTTGATATGTATCCTATAAAATAAATACATATAAAATCAAAAATTTAATCAATAGCGTTACAAATTATATAATAAAATATATAAGTATTACCTACATTTTATGACAGTAATGTTAGCTTACATACCTATCACATACATATGTATGTATTTATATTATATAATATGTATATTTATATTGAAACAATCAATTTATATTTCCAATTAGTATTTGACAAAATAAATAGCACTAAATCTAAGTCACTATTTATGAACAAATTGAGTAATAAAAAAAATATTAGAACGCCTTTTGATATCTACGAGTATATCACAAATCCATGTTACATGTACTCGTACAAAGAGATTTAACGAAAGTCTTTTTTAATCTATACTAGATATTATTTAAAAGTCAATCGCTATAAAATAACAGTATAATTTATTCAAACGATAACAAAATACTGCATAAAATTATAGAAAAAAAATACATACTAAAATATAGCCTGGCGCTCTAAAGCCCAATTATTCACTTTGACGTTGGTCGTAGATAATCATCTGTCATATGACGCTGGGCGGAAAAAAGCGACCATTTTGTCCTGATCTCTGCACTCTTTTTCCTGCCTATTTTTTTATAGCGTTTTCTATACTTGACCATGGCAGCCAGGGTCTACGTTAAACGGTTGATGTTAAAGCAAAGGGCAACGACATATTTTGAGTTGGGTCGGTTTGTGCGTATGGTAAGATTGTTTGAGTGACGCTTTTTGTTATGTGCGATATAGAAATAATTATGCCTGTCACGTTTTTAAGGCGGATTATCATTTTGAACCATTGAAAAATATATATAATTTAAGCTAAATTGTATAGACTTTTTGTAGTGTCAAAAATTATATGTAGGTTTTCTAAACTTTTATCTATGCATATAAAAAAATAAATAATAAACACATACACGCTCACACACTCACACACCCTATATATATATATATATATATATATATATATATATATATATATATATATATATATATATATATATATATATATATATATATATATATATATATATATATATATATATATATATATATATATATATAGTATAGACTTTTTTTATGTCAAAAATTATATGTAGGTTTTCTAAACTTGTATCAATGCATATAAAAAAATAATAATAAACACATACACGCTCACACCAACACACACCCTATATATATATATATATATATATATATATATATATATATATATATATATATATATATATATATATATATATATATATATATATATATATATATATATATATATATATATATATATATATATATATATATATATATATATATATATATATATATATATATATATATATATATATATATATATATATATATATATATATATATATATATATATATATATAGATATATAGATATATATATATATATATATATATATATATATATATATATATATAGCTATATATATATATATATATATATATATATATATATATATATATATACATATATCTAAATGTCTTAAAAAATGCTATACTTTTATATACTTTCGACAACTCCTATTATTAAAGGGCACGAGATGTTTCTATATTATTAGCCACGGTAAAAGCCTTGAGCAAACGTAACAACTCACGGCAAATAGAGGCATAGAATAAATCAGAAGATTTTTTATGGGAAAACTATCTTTTTTAATCATTGTGCTTTATATCATATTTTTAAATTACTCTACTATTATCTGTAACTGCAGCTAAATGTCTCTTGTTGTTTTTATAAATTTAGTATGTATGTCTTTTGTTGCTTTTATAAATTTAGTTCAAGACATCGAATAAAGGATGCATATTCATATTTTTAAAATTCAATTTAAATTAGTTTATAAAAGATATATAAGACTTACTATATAGTTTGTAAAACATTACAAAATATTATCATAAATAACGTAGTATCTACAAGTTGGCTGTAAACGTGACAGGTTCGCCCCGCACTCGATGAAATGAATATTAAATGTCCAAATTTATTAGACCGTAGCGTTTGGCGCTCCGTTCTCTCTGCCTACCCCGCTAGGGATATAGCGTGAAGCTAAGTAAAGTAAATGTCCAAATAAAATATAAAATACATTAATTTTGGCAGTCAGGTAACAAGGTAAATCGCGGTGTTGAGTTAAGCCATTCAACACGCAGTGCCTTAGATTCGGCGAAAAGTGGGAAACGGAACAGAGTCTATTTTATACACTAGATTTGGGATTTTTTTTTTGTCTGTCGGGATACAGCATGAAACGTGAAAAATTGTATATGTATCCCACATTCTATAATGCAACATTAACGAAAAAAAATAATAAAGAAGGGACGAAAAAGTACTATAATTATATTGCGTCTTATGACACGATGCCACTTCTGATATGAGCTTTGGTCGAGGACTAATGGACTCTTCACTCAACTATTGTTAGTTTGTACCCGCCTTAAGTCAATAAAGAAGCCTATTAGGTTAAGCGTGTATTGTTACTTTTGTTCGTGACTTTAATCCAATTTACTGTGAAATGGTGAAAGAATGGTTATTCTGTAAGATTTTCTTTTAAATATGGAAATGCTTACTGTAAATAATTAAATTAAAAGAATTATATTTTCTTGTCATGAACTATGTTTATTATATTATAAGTACGATCCATGTGTAGTTTACACGTATTTTAATTATATACCTCCATTTATTAAGATATCCAATTTGTGGCTTAAAAATTAAAAATAGGATGTAAAATTTCAAAATGAATGTGTAGAGCATTTGTTAATTAATACTCCATATTATAGTTTCATTATTTATACTCATATAATATCAGACAATGATCAAGTTAAGTTACACAAATATTTTTTCAATTGCTGTTTTCAGTGAAATTAGCAAGTATAAGGATTATTTTGCAATATTTTTTAATATGATGTCATCACTTAAAAAGAAAAACATATATATAATAGAAACCAATACGGTTCTCTGCAAATCCCATTTGTCGACCTTTTATGTAATTCGGAAATTCTAAATAAAATTTTATCACGTAACGAAAAAAATTAGACCTCCCACAACCCTTACTCGGGAAAAAAGGGAATATTTCTTTTTGATTACAACAATATAAACTGCGCCTTTCCGATTGGCCTATGTTACAGGATTTTGTATTTTTAAATAAATAACTATATTAATACTGGTAGTATTATTTCAAAGTGTTAACAGTTAAGATAAAAGATATTCCCTTAGTTGTAACAGTTAAAAAAATGATATTAATTTTGATGTAGGTATATATAAGAGATTTAATGGTTCTATCAAAGAAACTAATTTTTTAGATGAGTATTTTGTTATAGCACTTTTAGCATTGCATATCATTAATAATTATGCTTAAATACATTATT
Source organism: Eueides isabella (assembly GCA_019049475.1). Classification (NCBI taxonomy): domain Eukaryota; kingdom Metazoa; phylum Arthropoda; class Insecta; order Lepidoptera; family Nymphalidae; genus Eueides; species Eueides isabella. Next base: position 4,228,400 of record CM032400.1, read on the forward strand.
TAATTCAATTTATATTAAAATCCAGCATGCAAATATATAATAAAAAAGGCACTAATTTGACAATTAAACATAAAAATAAAATATGTATTTATACATTAAAATAAGTTTTTTTTGTACCATACGAAGTAACCCTTTTCCCGAGTACGGCAAATTAAGCAGGGACACCCTCTGCGGCTCCAGGCAAAAATTCAATTACAAACTTCAGGCCCATCCCAAGAGCACGCCTAAAGGGTACGCTTTTTGCCTCTAAATTTTTATGTGGCCCTTCACAAGGCTGTAAATAGGGTGCTTTATGAATATTCCATTTACGTGAAACCAACGGACTAAGCATATGCATATGTTTTGGTCACGCGTTGTATATGGATATGTTTTTTAAAGAAATTAAGCCTTGCCAGTATATTTTTAACCTTTTTTTATTTAATAATATATTAAAAGATATTTGTATACGTATTCGAGTCTATAGTAAAGCTAAAAACTATTTCATTTTCTATGGCGGGATAGGCAAAGGGGACCCTAATGTTAAGACTCTCCGTTCATTGCATTGCGTATATAGTGGCGAAACTCTACACTACACACTTTTTTTTGTTACTTACCTGTTTTTAGATAATTTATCCACGGTGGTACAATATGTTAGTGTAGGATAATGTGTTAGTCTGGATGTAAATTTGATCCCCAGTGACGGAGAAAGAACTCTACAAAACAAAACGCGGCGTTTAATTCCGCCACTTAACAGCCAGTGATGCGTCTTGAATTCAGGCGGAAAAAGGAGATTGATTTGCAAATGAATCCCTATGCCTACCCTACTATGTGCGAGGTGCAATGTCAAACAGAAAAAATCAAATCGCTAGTGGAATTTGATGCACGCACGCGTTTAGTCAGATACATTCTAACTGCGTCATGTGGCTTTGATTTTATTTGACTATATTTTAATGAATAATATGTTCGTTGTAGAAATAATACATTTATGTTTTCCTCTCGACTAACAAATACATATTATATCACTGTTTTCGTAATTATAATATCTATGTGAGATTTTTTTTTATATAGCTTCACGCTGTATACCGCACGAGGCAGGGTAAGCAGAGGGAACCCGGGAACCTAGTGTTAAGACACTCCGTTCCACTTCCGTTCCCCATTTTTCGCCGAACTTGATACATTGCGTGTTAAGTGGCGGAACTCAACGCCGCGCTTTGCCTTATTACCAGAGCGAAGAAATGAAACATTAAATATTTTAATTGAAAATATTAAATATTTCATTTCCCCGACTGGGGATCGAACCCAGAACTTGTCGGTTACAGTCACACGCTTGTGCCGCTGCGCCACGACAGTCCTTTATATGAGAATACAGAAACCTTTAAATATAGTCGAAAAGTAAATACTAATTTTTGTTCATTATAAACTTAGATAGATAGGATACATTAAATCTTATTTAATCAAAATTTTCGTGTAAATTGTGCATAATAATATATTTTATGATTCAGTAATTATACTTCCTAAAAAAAATTATCTAAATATTTGAAACGCCCGCAAATCACCTAAACTTGTGCAAAAGCCTGCATTTACATAATGACTTCATATTACACTCGGGAGTCGCCGCCCGAATTTTAATGTTGCAATTTTTGTACGCAACGCGCTGTTTATACTATCTTTATAAGTAAATATAGCCTGCAGCGTCCATGTAAATTTAGATACATGCAAAATTTTCTAGTTTACAGTCGATAATTTTGATTTGGCTATAAATTTTATGTACAAAAGCGTTTTGTTCTGCGTACATTGTTGATGTTGCTTAGCCATCAAAAATAATTTAAAAATACATATTGTTATGAAGAATAAAGTACTTTAGAATACTGAGGCTAACCGTAGCAGAGCAAGGGTGCGACTGTAAATGCGACATGGAATAAAATATTATTTATTTTTGCTCATTTTGGTAATGAGGCAAAGAGCGGCGTTGAGTTCCGCCACTCCACATTCAATTTGCAAAGCGAAATTCAATGTCATGTATGAATTCTAATAGGTCTATAGTTTTTGTATATAGAATCAATTATCACACGGAATAAGTAGAAAGAATTTAGTAAAAATGTTTCTATTACTTACCTTTATTTTTCTCTTTCTTTGTCTAACTTAAATTAGACATTCACTCATATTGCCAGTTGCTGTATTAGAGATACTTCTGGATAATTTTCCATTGACATCTATACCACAAAAGTAGCCCCTTGTTAAATTTGACGTAGAAGATGTATAAAAGCATTAATGAAGAAAAACAAGTATATGTGCCAAGGTATATTATGTTGAATTTTTTTTGTATAATGCTACAGTAAATTTATATGTATCTTTAAAATAATAAGTAAGTTTTGAAATAATTTTTATTATTGTGAGAAAGTATCTTACATGAAATTAAGCGTAACACATTATATTTTTCCTATCTCGCATAAAAAATTGAGTTCTAAATGCGTTGTTACTCGGTATAAAATCGTTAGTTTTTGAATACTTATAGAATATTCGATGAAATGATTTTGAATGTCACTGATTTTATTGAAAAAAAAATTACATAGGCCTGAGTATAAGGCCTGTCGTGGCGCAGCGGCATAAGCGTGTGACTGTAAATGAAAGGTTGTGACTCTGGAGGAAATGATACATTTCATATTTGTAATTTTTTTTTCATTTTTCCTCTCTGGTTGCAAGGCAAATGTCTCAAGTTCGGCGGGAAGTGGGGAACGGAAGTGGAACGGAGTGTCTTAACACTTCCCAAGTTCCCTTTGCCTACGCTGCCGTATGCAGGTTACAGCCTGAAGCTAAGTATAAATTAATAACAAAAGACCCCATAAAATACATAACAGTAAAAAGTATATTAAAAAAACTAAGCAATATAAATGAAAGATTGGAATAAAGTCCAATAGAAAGCCGTTAACGTGGCACAGCGGAATGACTCTATTAAGTAGTCTGAAAGAAAACCGCTGATAAATTGCACCTTTTGTCTCTCATGTTCCCCCATAGACCAATGCTTACGGTTGCGCTTCTCATGCATTTAAAATGTACGCAGCCATATCGCATAATGATTGTTTGAACTTTGAAAGTAATGAAATTATGTCTAGCCTTATATACATTCTAAAATAATACAATAAGTTAAATTTAAGGCATTTTTAATCTATGATAAAATAAAGTACGATATAGAAGGTGCTTTTATATATGTAACGTCTTGTCGTTTCACATTTTTATCGAAAGCGGAGAATGATGAAAAATTATTAATATTAATATTTAAGTTATATTTAATAATAATATTAACTATATTTAAAATTAAAACTATATTAAATAAAAAGAAATATGATTATTTCTCACTGTCTTATTTCAATCAATGGGATTGAAATAAGACAGTGAGAAATAATCATATTTCTATATAACATCGAAAGAGGAACGATGGTGCGATGTCTACGATTCTAATATTCATCTAAACTACATAATTATAATTGTAAATTTAAAAAAAAGTATTATTGTTATACTTTAATTATATAAAAACAATATTAATTTCTATAATCGTAGGGCCCACGATTCGTAATCGTTTAGGGTGTTCCTATCTCCTGACCCTTTAATAGTAACTTCAGGACGACGAAGGTTCATCTTCTAATACGATAATCGATGTACATTGGTATGTATTTTTAATTTGTGGTCGAAAATGTTGGCGGAAAAATAATAATAATTGCGTAATGATCATAACACTGAATTGTAAACATAAATTCGGGTATTTGAAGTAAACATGAATAATTAACTTAATTAGCTAATTGTTTTATTAAATAGCTAATTGTTTTAAATAACATTAATATATTTGGATAAAAAAGTTATTTAAAATTACACTAAGTACAAATTTTATAACGTAATCAATAACATAATCTGTCATCTATATGCTAGTCTTTCATATTTTACGACGAATTTAATAAGGACTTTTTTTTTTATTTTATTTGTACATGACATTTATAACACACTTACAATAATTTATAAGGCGAGGTAATAGAAGGCGATCTTAATCGCTGTCTCTTCCATATAACCTTTAGAGCGAAAAGAATAAGTTATTTACCTAATACATACATGCAATGTATCCCACACACGGCAAGGTGGGCAGAGGGAACTTGGGATCTTAGTGTTAAGACACTCCGTTCCACTTCCGTTCCCCACTCACACAAGAAATAAGCTATAAATATTATTATTGTTTGCAATACGTATCATAGATTCTAACAGAATTGCTTTTCGATAACTCTGAAAAATAAAATTATAGTTATTTTTCACGTGTTTTTTAATGTTATGTCATTTGCTAAGAGACGTGTATATATATATATACTACACTAGATTGAGGAAATCATTTGATAGCATAGTATACGTGGGAGATAATACAAGTATACTCGGTTGGATAAAGGGTAAATCCCTACGATTTACGTCACGTCGTTAGTCATTACGCATGCCCGCAAAGGCTTTGAAGGTAAAATTACTGGCCCTTGAGGGGAGGTAGGGGTTGGGGTAATAAATGACGCCGGCCGTAGGGGAGAAGTTGCCAACTTTTTGTGACAAATTGCTATGAAAGTGCGTGCGCCTAATTCGTGAGTAGGTGTCGAGATATTATAGGGGCTATAATTACAGCAAATGTCGCTTACTTTTTTTTTAATATATAATAATATATTAAAAATGTTATTTTCAAATAATATTTTTATACAAGGCAAATAGGAAGTTAGTTTACGTAATGTACCTAATATCAGAAGAACCAATGTACAATTTGGTTTGAATTTTCTCCATTTCTCCCTGTTTTGTAATCTAATATTAGAAAACAAAGTAGTTAAATTTCAGCAAGATAGTAAAAAAAATGTCTTAGGAAAATTTTAAAATTTTCAACAGTACTTATTCACCCCCACGTGTTTCCAGTAAATACAAACACAAGAAATATTTTTGTAGAACAAAATGTACGTAACAAAGGATGCCTAATATAAACAGCGGTTGTAGAAAATGAGAAAATTAATTAAGTGGGGGACAAACACTGGCCAATGAGCGTTCTGTTTGTTTAGGAGCTGAAACGATTTCGGCGTACGAATATAGTCGTATTACTGTAGGTACAGCGCAAGACTCCCACTCGCCCCTACTTGCTGAGTAAGGAAAATATCATTTTTTGAACAATATTCTTAATATACAAGTTATTTGTATGTATGGAACAGATTTGGACATTGAATTTATTATTATATGTAATGCTTATATGTTGTTGTTTGAAAAATGTTTATAATTTAGGATTTTTTAATTTTTGTGTAATTTATAGAACCGAAAGGTATTTTAGACCTGTCGTGTTGTATGAGCATAAGTGGCTGGATCAAAAAATGAAATATATATTTGAATTTCGATCAGTTAAAAGTATAGTAGCTCCCGCTAAAACTGGTTAAGATTAATAGTAAAAGAAGAGCTGTAATACCTATTGCTCAAAGAAATAATGATAGGTAATTGATCAAATGTTATGAATGGTAGTAATAAAATTAATTGCCCCTAAACAACAAGTTGTAGGTTTTATACTGACCTGAAGAAGTAAATATTTAATATTTTTATATAAAATATTAAATATTTAACTTCGCTCTAGTAACCGTAAATTCGGCGGAAAATGGGGAAACGAACGGAGTGTCTTAACACTAGGTAGCCACTTTCCGTCTGCCTACCCTGTCAAGTATAAGAAAAGGTATTTTAAATAAAATATGTCAAAGTAATTTTTGTCACCTAAAGTAATGTTACTAATTTAAACTTTCCCATATTGCTTTTCGATTCATCTGTCATCTTTATAGTTCTACTAAAACTTCATTCTTTCAATAATATGACAATCGAAATAAATTTATAATAATGTTGTTTACGAATGTTTTCAGGATGTAATAGTAATCATATTATTTGTTTAAAAATCATTTACTCACTCAGATTCACGCTGTATCGTGCACATGGCAAGGTAGGCAGAGGACTACAACATTGGAACTAGTGAGGTATGAAGGTAATCCGTTCCGTTTTCCCACTTTCCACCGAATTTGAAGCATTGCAGGTTAAGTGGCGGAACTTAACGCAACGCTTTGCTTTAATACCAGAGCGATGAAATGTAAACGTTAAATATTTAAATTGAAAATATTAAATATTTCATTTCGTCGAGTGGGGATCGAACTCACATCATGTCACGTTTTAAGTCAAGTTTGTAAATAAAAATGTAATTTGCAGTATTAAATCTGGATTATCGGAAATCTAATAAACAGAAAGCAGTCAGCACATAAGCACCGTACCGTACTTATCAACAAAAAGTATAAATTCATTAATTCTAACCTCAAAATATAATCCACACACACACCCCCGCCCCAATTACAAAAGGATCCAAAACCCTGGGCGAGATGAAAAAATGAAAAAAAAAAAAAGAGAAAAAATAAACAAAAGTTATTTAAATAAAACCGGCCGGCCGCTCTCTGTGTCGCATAAATTGCCTTCATTAATTTCCGGACCCGCGAAATATTGTCTTGAAAGGATAATCAAATACAAAAACAGGGAAATGGCGGTGCGTCATTTCCATACATTTTACCCGTCCCCCCGTTTTTACCCATTTCGTCCCCTTTTCCGGACCCTCCGACCCCTTTATGAGTCTTCCAATTACAATTCAACGGCTGAGCTTAAGGTCGCATTAGAGTGAATGGTAATGGCCGCAATTATAACATATATACGTATGTAGCATATACGGCTTTAATTAAAATTATAATATATATGTACTATGTATTTTCTAATGTATTCTAATGTGGTTTAAGTGGTGTTTTTTTACGCTTTTTACAGTTCAACGTAATTTAACGACTTGCATAGATTATATTAATTGTTAATAACATAAGAATAAAAAGTCTATTCGTTTTTTATTTTATTATCACTCGTAAACAACGAACTTCAATATAGCGAGAAGTTATAAATATTATAAATTGAACTGTAATTAAAAAAAATATAAATATTATGAATTGTACCTTTGTTAATCCGGGTAGCATAACCTACATATGTACGTCAGAAAACTATTACTATGAGATAATTTTTGGGATTTAGTGTTTGATCAATTTAATATGAGAAAGTATGTAATATTCAGTCCATTATTTTGGGCAATTGAGTTGGCAGAGGGAACCTAGTGTTGAGACTAGACGTTCCGTATTGAGTGACACGGCCAAAGTCGCGCTTGTTACCATAGATAGGAAATTAAAATACTTCATTCCCCTGAATGAGAATTCAACCTACAATCGTCGCCAGTATTTACAATTAGATGCTGTGCCGTTGCACCACAACGTCGATGGAAGCCAAGACAAAATATGTTTACATAATCCGTTTTCCATTTCTCGTCAAGATAAAATTAAAAAAGAACCTATGTCAGCCGCTCACATATAATTTACAAGTGAAAAAAAAAAATATCTAATTAAATAATCAATGCAGTAGTTTTTATTTTTATCGACCAATACATAGAAGTATATCAATCACAAAAAAGTGTATTGTACTGTAACTATCTCGATAATCTTTATCTCGTAGCCTATTTATGTTTAGAATTGACATAAGTAAAAGGTTATCATGAAATTGAATTAATTGAAAGTTTAATATAAGATATAATTTTAGTTTTTAATGCGCAACTTGGAGAAATCGTTATCCTCTATCATATGCAACCGCTTATCATCTCTTAGGGAGCAATTTTCCTAAGAAGTAACTGAAAAACAGCGATGTTTCAAAGTCCAAGCTCAAGCATCATTAGCTGAGTTACACCTTTTGCCCCATATCAAGATTATATTTCAGAAAATTGTATTCTGCATATTCTGCAAAAAATGATTATTATTATTATTATATATCATCATATAAATTATGTTACTCGTAATATATATATAAATTATGTTACTCGTAATACTATGTATTAGTGCTATAGTTTATAAGTACAATAGAAAAGAATAGTAAAAAATAGGTTCTGTGGTTTAAACTTTATTTCTTGCAAAAGAAAACCTCTTTACCGTAGTATTTGGCGCTACGTTCTCTCTGCATACCACGCTAGGGATATAGCGTGAGGCTATGTTAAGATAACCTCTTTACAGATAGAAAAGGAGATTATTTAAAATTTACATACATGCAAATAGATGTTTTTAAATATTTGGTTATATTAATTATTGTTGCGTCATACAAAGTATATGAAAACATGACTTGGTGACAAGTTAGGCATGTTCTTCTGTAGACCAGCAGCTAACTAATTCAAGTCCGTTAGCTTATTCATAATTAGCAATACAATATGGTTCATTAAAATACGTACAATACGTACAATAGTAAATAAACATCCGACAAAGAAAACCCCTTAATCTGTATATTCATACACATGTAGTTAAGTATTAAGAAGAACAAAGTAAATGAAAATGTTAGCTTCTGTTTGTTCTATTTGCCCTCGATTCATTCAAAATATAAATGAGCTATTTTTACCTTCCACAAAGGCAACACGGAAACGGGAAATTTAAAAAACGGATAGAAAACTAACGCGCACCTCTCTAATTATAGCGAGGCGTCGAAATCTACCAACTGCCGGGGCGCTCTGAACCTCTCTACTTAAAATTTTGCACCAGCCGCCCTTATAATATCTGTACACAAAACCTCGCTAACTGCTTTCCGCTGAATATCCAAAATAAACTCTATTCCTTTAAAAATATGCACTATTTTAAAAATTCCACATTTTACAGACCGGGAAGAATTTTTACATTGAATTATAACACGTATTTTTATAGGAGGAAAGTCCATTTGATATTATCTAGAGCTAAATAAGCCTCTGAGAAAAAGCGCGTTATGTAATAAAAACATTTATTTTGTCCGTTTGCGAGTACATGGGTCCTTTTCCCCTTATATACAGTGATTTAGTGCGCCGGAGATCGTTTTGATAAGTCTTTTATGTTTCGCTCGGCGAGTGTTATCTTAGTAGAAAATACGAAGTCATACTGTTATTCGTGCAGTTCGTCCTGCTGTTTTTCTTTTGTTTGTCTATTCGCTCATATTATACGTTGCTTGTATGTTTTCCATTTCGTATCTTTGGGGAATTTTTGTATGTTTTATACTAAAAATTGTTCAAATCTTATAAATATGTCATTTCTGAATTTTGTATTTAATTAAATAAATCTATTAAGTTTGAGATGTCATAATGAAACTTTATCATGAGTTACTTAACAAAATATATTATTAACTAAATATAAATCAAAATATTTTTTTTTAAACCAAAACATATACAAAATGCAGCTGTCTGTCAAGTAAAATTGCAATACAAGCCCCTCATTGTCATCAATACAATTCAGTAATATAACAAAGAACTTGTTTATCGAGTCGCGATCCAACCCGTTACTTCAGCTCGAAGTTAGCATTCCGCGTACCTGTGCTTGCAAAATTTAATTCAACGTTGCATGTTAAAAAACCTGTTTCATTTAACCGATATTGGTATGGATAAGAACGAGTTGTATTTTGTATTGTGAATGAGCTGCAAAGTGTTGCAGCGGCGTCGTTTTGCAATGTCGATGGTGCGAATGTTGTTTGTAATTTCAACCGGATTTTTATTGTTAGATAAAATTGGCAGATATGGCTTGAATTGTCTAATTTTGATATTTAATTTTAATTACTATGTACTTTTGTTTCTTTTATATGTAATTAGGTGAAGCTAATGATATTCATTTTTTAATATTACATATTAAATACGTACGAAGGGAAATCATACATTGGTTTCTAAAATATACGAAATGCTGAACGATTATTCAAAGTTGTAAAGACGCTGTGACAAGAATTATCTACAATTTTTTCATTTAACTTCTAACTAAAAACAGCTGTTAGATAGATTTCGTTTTACATATAGTTAAAATCGTAAAAATTTTGCGAAGTAGTTTGGTTTTTATTGTCTGTAATTATATTTATTTTTCATATACATATCAAGAAATACTAATTATGAACTTAAAAACTTGTTGTGTCATTGACGGGCAAAGTATAATTTGGATGTTTAATATCTATGCTTTTATATCTTTATTTACTCCTAAAAACATGTACTTTATATTTATTATAAAAACCGTAAAATCATGAAACCAATTAGACTGACTTACCATTGTCGACTTAGCTGTAAAAATTTACACATTCATAGCACAACTTCACTTATTTGGATGTAAAAAGGAAGTTATTTATCTGAAAAAACAATACTTCCTCAAAAAAATAACATCTAAAGACTAGAGATGGTGCCGAAAGGTGGCTTCCTGAACTAAAAAAGGTAGACAAGTTGTGTTTAAACTCGTCTCATATTACTTAACGAGTACTCTCATGCTAGAAAATATCTAGACTTTGAAGATGGAGACGTAATATAGAGCTTTCTCTATCGACTTCTGAATTAAAGAAAGTAGATAAGACTCGATCTGGTTATATAAAATTATGTTTTAAATAAAAGTATCCCACTTAAGTTTTTTTTAAATATATCTTAATGTATTAACTACATACTCTGAAGATGAAGGAGAGTACTTATAAATGAATCTATCTTTCAGAAATTATCCTCTCGAAGGACCTGCCACTTGCGCTAGGAAAAGTATTGGATAACGGAACGAAGTCTACACTAGGTTCTCAAATTCCCTCTGTCTACCCTGCCATGTGCGAAAAGCAACAGCATAAAGCTGAAAAGCTGACGCTAAGCTAAATTAACTTTATTATATTTTACTCAATCCTAATTTTCTAAACATTTATGAACTTAAATGGTTTAATGAAAGGATAAAACAAATAGTGTTCCCTGTGGTCCAATAAGATATATAATTAAACAGAAACAGCTCCACATTTATTGGTTTACGGGAAGTAGGCAAACGGAAGTTAGTGTTAAAACACTCCGTTTCCAATTTTTCGAATTTTATATATATTGCCTTAACGAACGAACGAACGAGGTAATAAATTAAGAGATTATAATAAAACTTATAAGAATAATTTTTGCTATAAAATATAATTTAAATTATTTAAATATTAATTTCTTCTAGTAAAATTAAACATTAACTTTAATTATTATTTCACTAATTGAGAACCTTGTCCTTTTTTATAAGCTATTAAAAAAGATGAACACAAAAATAAATCTCACGAATCTTATTCAGTTATATACAATACAATAAAGTAATACAAGTAGTAAATACTCTAAAGGAAACAAGAACCACAATACCATGCCATTTAACTTGTATATGGTTATTAAAAAATTAAAACGATCCAGCAAAAAGAAGGGGTTCGTGTCGAGCTCGATCATGCAACGAGGACGCTGCAAGCTATTTACCTACGCTATGTACGATGCAAATCTGAAAACCTGTTTAGCTGTTTTGTACAGTTATTGATAAAATTGCGGTTAAATTTAACTCTTATTTTATATGAGATACAGTTCACTTTTTAATAAATATGTTAGTTAAATGCTAAGTGATCAGTTGTTAGTGGGGATGATTTAAATTCGCGGTCGATAAATAAAGCAATACCATTCGGTCGATATCTTCGCAATCATGTAGTGCAAAACGTTTCTTTGACTCAATTTCGATAGACTTAATAAATAGAAAAGTTCATGTATGGCTTAAAGTGTTATCAAAAGTTTATTTTAAGCAATATTGTTTAAAATATTTCAAATATGCATTCTGGCTTTGTTTCTCTTGCCAAAAAATAACATTTAAATTATATAAGTGATCTTTAGTGCGCTCTAAATTACTTCTACTGGTAAGTACTTATTTTTATTGTTACCACTCACTTTCTCGGCACCCGGCGCTTGGCTTACAGAGCGTGAAGCGCAAAATAAATTAAATAAATATAGGTAATATATTAATATTAATATATAATATTTGTACCTATTATTTTTTTGTTGGTCGGTCATTCCAATAACTTTATGTGAAAACTATGAATCATATCAAATGTTGCCACTGTGGCGCTAACAGAGAACGCAGAGAATTAAAATTGCATTTTTTTTTTGTATTCCAATCTATTCGGAACCTAAGTCTCTTAAATTTAACAAAAATATAACTAAAAGCGTCTCTTCAGGTTTGTTTTTCAAAATTTTATTATATATTTTTTTTAATGCAATATCATTTTATTATATTGCATTGAAAAAATTATAGTAATACCTACGTATCAAGTCATGTCATCAGGTGACTGAATATTATATTGAGTATTGACTGACAGTTAATTATTTACTGATTAATAATTTTTTTAATATATTTTTTTAACATTATCATTTACTTTGATTTTATTGGAATGCGTCAAAACTTATTTATTAGCTATCTTCGCAAGCATCTCTGTAAGGATGTTTTTACAAATTTCTATTGTCTAAAGACTATTCCGAAAAATAATTGTTCCGCGTAAAAAATATCGCAATTATATTTTTAAAAAAAATTAAAAATATAATTACTATGTTAAGACAAACATATCCCACACCTAGATCTAAACAGAATCAACTCAAAAAAGCTCTTTAGGATATGTAAACAACTGATCTGATGGACCAAAATGACGAACAAAAGTTTTCTGCAACCTTTGTAGGCAGCTAAGATAAACAAATTATCATTATGTAGCTTAGTATTTATTTGGGACTAAAAATTAATTTTTTTAGAGTTATTTCCTTATCGTTGTATAATGTTTTTATAATACCTACTTGTATAATTCTTTTGAGTTGTATCTAAACAAAAAGGAAAATTAAATAGTATTGTATATAACTAAATAGTTGTTATTTCATCTGCGTGTATAAAAGCAAAGTTTAAGTTTAATCAAACAGAAATTGGCAGCTATGCACATAATATTTTCTACAAATAGTTGACATTTGTTTGAAAAAGTTCGATGAGAAGGAAGGAAACCACTGCTAAATTGTTTATTTATTTTCGAGGCGCGCACGCCATATGGGCAACGGATACGCAAAATAACAACAATCCGTACGAGACAATTGTTGTTCGAAACTTTGTACTTTTTAGACTTGACTACACTGTACTGTACCCCCGTCCTGGATCGGTCTTCATTTATTTATACGTAGGCTGTAGACAATGTTTTTGTGCTTACTTTTTTCGTCTGGTTTGATGTTCATTCCTATAATCTTGTAAACAGAACTTTTATGTCATGTTTAATTTAAAGTTTCGTTATAAGAGTTTATATATTTTACTTTGAAGGTTTCAGTGAAATGTAAGGCTTAACAAGGTTTATATAGTTTATATTGTCTTATCAGGCCAGGGTCTGCATAAAAACACATTAAATTTATATATATTTTTTTTTTACTTTAAACAGACATGTATAATTAATAATCTCTTAGAAAGTTGTTAACCTTGTTGAAAATTTGATAAAACTGTCATAATCTTTAAAAAAGAACGAAGTGTTTTAACTTTAGGTTCTCAAGTTTTCTCTACCTGACATAAGCGTGAAGCTGAAAAAAAAAGATAACCTGTAGTATGTATTTGCATACAAAGAGAGATAATATATTAATTCAATTTTACTGAATAGAACATAAAATTCAAAAAAAGGCTCATTTAAAAGTAACATATAAAATAATCTTATCAAAAATATCCTTCTTGAAAAGCTAAATACAAAAAAATCAAATAAATCAACTCCCAAAGTCACAAAAGAGTCGATAAACAATCCATCAAACTTTGAAGTTCAAATACATTTTCTTTTGTTTCAGAAATGGCGCGAAACCGATTCATTGACTGGCATCCATTGGGTAAAGGAAAAAAATTGGCGCGTTTCGAAAACGGAACAATAACCTCTAACTCGGCCACGGGCGCTTTGTAAAAAGACAACTCAATATTTGCTGCTCGACGCCCGAACATCGATGCAGTAATTCAGCAACGACGTACGAAACGGGATACGCGGTCTACTATCGTGAGTAAGAAAGAAAGGGACGACAAGAAAATGATCAACAAGTTAAATAATTTTAAGAAATTATTATACATATTTAAACTTGTTTGATTGATTTTATACCATAACAATAGTATTTTTACTATTTTAAAAATCTAATATTTGGCACAAATTATAATTTACAGCTATTTAAAATCCAATTAATATTAATTATAACACAGAAATTGTAATTTAAATCCGTCGCCACAAAACATCCATTCCAATTCCATAACATTCGTATTTATTGGTTAAATCAGTTTCAGATTCTTTTTTAACAGTCCTCTCTTTCCATCGTTCCCAAGTTATAGTACACCGATCGCGTCCAAGTTGCACATCTATACCGATCACTTGCTGTGCATTGATTCAGCCACTTCGGCTGAGTGCGGTACGAGAGTGAGCCTACTATGACGTATCAGCTTTATGTTTACTCTAAGTTTTGAACTGTTATTGTTTAACTAAACTTTAACTTCATAGTTACGTGATGAATAAATTTTCGATTTACTTTTATATTTGATCATTATGAAATATCAGTAACTAATAATAGCATCTTAGATCCTTTTTACTGTATTAAAATATATAAAAATATTAGATTATAAAAGTTGATTATTTAAAAAATACTTTTAATGTTTAATTTAAATCTAAAAACCCATAATTTCATATTTAAAAATAACTATTCTCATATCTTTTTTCAGTCTTTTTAAAATTAGTTATTAATCAAACCAGTACTTTGGTCAATATTTTGAAATCCTCTTTAAAATGCCTTGTTTTATTAAAACGTTTTATTAGAAAAAAATGTACTCGAATTCTTAAACCAATATTGCCGCCGATACATCGTATTACCGATACCCGGAAGTATCACAAACCTATGCTCAATCAGTAAACAATTCTATTTGGTTTTCCCAAAATCGATACATGTATCGGATGTCTATGGGACTAACTGGGAATTAAAATTACATTTTGGAAGCAGCTGTTAAAGATAGATTTCTGACGTAACTTAAAATGTTTTCCTTTCTTTATCATCAAAATGTACGTATTGTTTACAATTACTAAATATCAACTATCAGAATGCAAATTAAAATAGATTATAATTTGCCTACAATTCTCCAAAATACTAGAAGTAATTTTAATTTCTGCAGAGCATTTTTTATCTGTGAATGTTATTTGGCCTCATTCCGTATTACGTTTCTCCTTAAAAATTATAAAACATAAAACAGCGTAACGTGGAAAACAGAATTTTTAAAATTCAAACGACATTTTTTGCGAAAGGTTAGTAATTATAACAAAAAAGCGTGCTGCGAAACGCCGCCATCTTGAATCCGCGAGGCGTCACAAGCGACCTTTTTGCTAAAAAAAAGGCCTAAGTCCGAGTATAATACATACGTATTATGTGGGAGACAGCGGTGATTAAGTAGAGACTCAACTATAACGGAAAATATACTTTAGCAAAATGAGACAAAGCTCTTTTTCGTTTGGAGCCAAAATTTGTTGTTTTTTCTATTTTAGCGCACAGGGATCGGCGAGGCACATTTAGCGGTCCCACCCTCGTAGGGAAGAGATTTCTTATATGGTGATATATTATTAATATCTGTGGGGTAAAACTGTGTAATGGAAATGGAACGGTGCTTTATCGCTGGGCCCGATGTCGCAAATAGCATAGATTAAAAATTTTCCTTTTTCCCTCGTATCGGATCACCGTGAATGTTAATGTGCATACAAAGTCATTTTTTCATTTATTTTTAGAGTCAGGTATTTGATATAAAGCTAAAATCAAGGTGACATTATCTGGTCTTAGAAGCAGAAATTTTTCAACTAAAAACTTTGTTTAAATCGGAATAACTATGCATAATAAATGAATAAAAATTTAAACATCTAAATGAAAAATTATATCCCAGCATTGTTTAAATAACACCTAAGATAATCTAAACTAAATAGTGAAATATTAAAATGTCTCCAAATCCGTGAGGGATTTAGTTTTGCGCGCGAATGATAAACATTTTCGCAGCCTTGCTTTATGCTAACGTATTTAACGCTTTAAATATTTTACTCTTAATGTTTTTAACATATGCATTCTTTGGTTACATTCACATTCAAGATAATTAAACTCGCTGTGCTTTGTTCAAAATATATAAATGAAGAAAATTTCAATGTGTACAAGATATAGAAATAGTATAAAATACATATTATTGGTATAACATAGTTGAAAGAATTAATCATTAGTATTCCTTTAAAGCTTTTTTGAAGTTCTTTTTATATTCACTCTTTATTAAATATCAAACCAATAATTGAAAATCATTTTCGGTAGATATATATATATATATATATATATATATATATATATATATATATATATATATATATATATATATATATATATATATATATATATATATATATATATATATATATATATATATATATATATATATATATATATATATATATATATATATATATATATATATATATATATATATATATATATATATATATATATATATATATATATATATATATATATATATATATAAAAAAAAAACTAATATTCACCCAGCGATCGATTCATAAAAAATTGTTGGTGTCATTAAGTAATATACTTGTGTAAAATTAAACTAAATATTGTCAATTCTGTTATAATGTTATCTAGTTGCATTGATTTAAATACTCATTTTGATTTTTGTAATCGTTTTTATGCAAGCAATTGCATATTTTGTATTCTTTCTTGGCTTCTCACAAATGTATCATTTCATTGTATTGTATGACAATAAATAAATTTCAATATTTTAAAAGTGTTTAATTTTTTTTGGATTACACTATTTACTATGTAGATTGAAAAAAACTTTAACAAATATGACAAGTGGTGAGAGGTTTTTTTTTTTAATTATATTGTTTTAGACTGTTCACAAAAAAAATATTAAATAATAAGGTTTCTATTGAGCAAAAACTTATCAAGGTATAGTATAAGTATTATATTTATCAAGTTCACGTCAACCTCAAGCATCCGTTTACATAAATCGCATATTAATAAGTACTTGTTATTTCGTAGTTCTCCCAATATGGAACTCCAAATGTTTTAGTTAGAAGAATCAATTGTAAAGAGAATTTGTATAAAATATATGTTCATTTGACATTAGTCTTGATAATTTTTGGACAATCTCAGAAACAGCTCGGATTAAGAAAAAACATTTATTGAGAGAGAGTAGTCTTTAGTTATTGTATTATAAATAAACATTTCAAATATACAGTACGAATTACCCCGAGCATTTTGAATATGAGTTGTACATTATATAAGAATTGCTATTTAAAATGTATACGACAAAAAAATCTATATAAGGAAAAAGTATTGTAAAATCAGCTCTTACAATCAAATAATAGAGTTCAAAATCAAATCTCTTACAAAATTTCCCTTGTCTAGGCGCCTAGATAACTATATAAATAGGGGTTGACTATTTATAAAGGGGTGCCATTCTTTTATAGAACAAAATATATATTTATTCAATTTCATATCTAGAATGCGATTGGCCGATTGATATTAGTTGATGAATAATTTAAATATGCAAATGAAAATGTGTAGGTATATTTTATTGTACGTCTATTTTATATTATAAATATATAAAATATGCATAGTTGTGTTCATATGTTATTATGTCTCACGAAGTACTGAGTTCTAATCCATATGGATTATGTACTTGATGGAGTATTTACTTTACTTTTCTCAGCAAAGGCTCTTAGTGTTTTTTAGTGAAAAAAAAGACAGATCTATTGCGGCAGGTGTATTTGGAAACATACCTACTCTATCGTTTCCTTTGGAATATCGACATAATGCTTCTGATCTTCAGTCCTTTACAGGAAATATTGTGTGTAAATAAAATAACAATATGTAATTTTGTAAAAAATATAGAAACGTAAACTTTTTTAATACAAAAACATACAAACTTTGTTGATTTTATGTATGTGAGTATTTTGAATTACTCTTTCTGAATTTTGTTTTTATAAATTGTACTTTTAATTTTTTTTTGAAAAATTCTAAGTAGCAGACTTAAATTAAACTATTTTAGATGAGCATCCTTCTCGGTTAGAATAAATTTAGAGATATTCGACCTACAGCTGTTAACATATTTTCTTTTAATATACTGAATAGAACGTAGAGTAAAGAACGCCACGTAATATTAATTTTCAATTTGGAGGTTGAAAAGAAAAAAGTATTTTTTTTAAATGGTATTTTTATTTTTATATTTATTATTTAGAATAAATTTAGCAAAAAATATATAATAATATCATGTTTACCCAGTGACAAACAGTTCTCAATCAGCTACACACCTTTTCCTGTGTAGCAGGATAGGCAGAATAAACTTTATGATATAACCTTTTGATGCAGCCACCCCGTTTTTCGTCCCACTTTCTGTCAATTTTCTGAGAATACGAATCACGATTTACGAACAAAAATGGAGAATTAAAAAAAAAATAGTGACGGCTTTCAATATTAAATAACAAAAAATATAGATACAATTTTAGACAACACACTAACACCTTAGCATTGGGCTGTCAGTAAACAAACAAATTAACTTTATAAAATTAGTAGATCATTAAATTTATGATGAACATGCGACGCATTAGTACGCCGGAGGCGAGGAATCCACGCCCACCCTGCTATTAGGGGCCAGTATTGTTTCTGTAAATACGTCATTTATTCAATGTATAGTCGTATTTGGTATTTTCATACTAATTATTATTTTTCCTTTTTATTTAATGCATTTGTTTAATGTTAAAGGAAACGTGGCACGATACCGTAATTTCTTCTCACCGATAATTTCAAAGACATTGCAAATTTTGTAGCGTTACGCGGTTTTATACCTTTGTCAACTTATTATTGAATAAAAATCGTTACTTCAATTACTTACACAGTGTATTTATTTATTTATTACAATACAACAGAGTTAATGCTATTCTGATATTATCTTTTGTGTATAATATATATATATATATATATATATATATATATATATATATATATATATATATATATATATATATATGTATATGTATATATATATATATATATATATATATATATATATATATATATATATATATATATATATATATATATATATATATATATATATATATATATATATATATATATATATATATATATATATATATATATATATATATATATATTATCATAAAAAAATGAACTACTAAGTTGGGTCAAAGAGAAATTTCTTCAAAAAAGAATTTTTGATATTTGAAAGACTAGAAGAGCTTTTCCAGAAAGTCTGACTGATGTAGAAACCGTCAAGAAGACATGGACTAACTTGGACTTCGAAGAGGTGCAGGTTCAAATCCCGCTACAATAAAACGTTTTTTTTTTAATTAGTGCTAGTTTTGGTTGTACTAGGGGAGTTGTCTTTTAACATATTTTATAAAATATTAATGCTGTCTACAAAAATAGCATTTTACGATATATTCTGACAAGAATTTTACATTATTACGTGTAGTATCGAAAGTGAAAAATATTCCTCGTCAAAAAAAGTATAGAAAGTGAAAAATATTTCTTGTCAAGAGAACGCTTTTTTATTAACACGCTTTTATTAGCTTGGGTTGTATGTATGTATGTATGTAATGGATTTTCAATTCACTTCCAGAAGTCGGATTAA
The DNA here is from genome assembly GCA_019049475.1 of Eueides isabella. Taxonomy (NCBI): domain Eukaryota; kingdom Metazoa; phylum Arthropoda; class Insecta; order Lepidoptera; family Nymphalidae; genus Eueides; species Eueides isabella. The sequence goes on from CM032400.1 coordinate 4,247,935, forward strand.
TTTGAAACTTTGCACACCTATAAAGGATCGATGACAATGATTGCATTGTCATCGATCCTTGATAGGTGTGCAAAGTTAATATGAAAATAGTTTCCCATCATCATTATGAGAACCGTCAGGATTTATAAATTTTGTTACGGATCCTTTTATCTATCTTACTTCCCGAAAGAGTGATAGAGCTAGCGCATCTGCACATGCTAAAAACACCTAAACAAAGCAAAAAGGGTGAAAATAAATAATAGTTTAAAAAACTAAGCGTGTTTGTTTAGTTTTTGAACTATTTTATAATTATTAGATACCTATTAGATCTTGAAAAAAACTTTAGCTCAAAATTTTATTGCAAGAACATAATAATATATCGAAGCGAATCGACAACTATGCTGTAACTAAAGTTAAATTTAAAAAGCGTATAAAATTTTTGAACGAAGCAGGATTTGGACCCACGCCTCTGGTAAACCGTTCCAGCGCTCTGACCAACTAAGCCATTCGTTAATCATTATTATCAGTAGTGATAATATGATATACCATGTCATCAACAATATCCTCGGCTTCACCATTCAAGCGTAGATCAGCTTTCACAATTTTCGTAGTAGGTATTCGGACACTTGTAGATTTACATTTTTGTTATTCTATAGAAAGTTATTAGCACTAAACCAGCGTACTATTTTTGAGAGAACATTGTTTACATCTCCACATACTTTTTGTCAACTTTTTCATTTTAAAAATAAATGTATCGTCAACAATACTACTTCATGGCTGTTTCCAACTAATTATTTAACCATATTAATTATATTAAAAATTCATTTCATATATATTAAAAATAGAAAAAAAACCAAAAATAGACCCCTGTGGGACCCCAATACTAATTAAAGACCTAGAAGATTTCATGCCATTCACATCAACCCTTCGAATCCTAGGAATCCTATTAATTATTAATTAAACAAGAGGTCAGACGATTAAGAGCACGTTCTCTTATGCCGTAATGCTGTAGCTTTATGACCAATATTAGTGCTGCAAGCAATGCTTTGGAGAAACACGTCAGATATATGTATATTCTATACACACATTGGTAGTAGTGGGACACTTAGTAATATTCAACTCATATAATTTGATTCATAGTATCAATCAATTGTCAAAAAGATATTTTTAAAATAATTAAACAGATATTTTTAATATCGTTTATAATATTACTTTTTTAAGCCTTCGTCAACTCCTATAAATTATCTCGGTTGCCGCCCAATTATTGAATGACAAGAAACTCTTTGAAATTACTATTTTAGAAGAAAATGTAGCAATAAACTCATTTATACAAATGAAAAAATCACATATAACAAATTGGGTTAATATTATGTTTTAAGTTTTTATTTTAATTTTGCTATTATACGAGGTTTCTTCAAAAAGTATCGCGTATTTTGTGTTTTTTTTTTCAATCATTCATTGGTCTGCCGTGGCGCAGCGACAAAAGCGTGTGAAAAGTTGTGGGTTTCCCATTTAACCATTTTGTTTATCTTGTTCGGTTCTTTCTTCGATGCCGTCTTTATCTTTTTAATCGTAGCCGAGCGTCATACTTTCATGGGCCTCTTTAGTTTCGGGAATAAGTAGTCGCGTACAAGCAACGATGCTTGAGCAGGAGCGTTATCGTGGTGTACACACCAATTTTTGTTCTTCCACATATCCGGGAATTTCTTGCGGATTGCTTCGCGCAAATTGCGCATAACTAGCAGGTAATATTCTTTATTGACCGTTCTACCCCGGGACAAGAACTCATGTTGCACCACACCAAGTACTCGGGCGCCCGGCACGCTCTTCGTCATTCACATCTTCTCGGCCTTCTGAGACCATTTTGTACCATCGATAAACGTTGCTTCGGTCCAAAATAGATTCTCCGTATGCCACAGTCAAGCTTAGAAATGCATCCGCACACTTAATTTTGTTTCTCACACAACACTTCATTTGACAGGTTGATTTTTTGAATAGTTAAAAATCAAAAACGAGCCAAAACACGTTCAGGCAAATCAGCTGTCAACAATTAACTGAATATTCATAATGGCTGAACTTATCGGTATAAGTGAGAGAAAAAATCCAAATACGAATATAACCCGCCAAAATTCATAAACCACTAACTTTAAACTGTAAATATTAGGTGATTCCAAAATAACCTTAAAAAATAGTTGTACATGAAATATATGTATTATACGGAATCTAATATAAAAAAAATAATAACTTTTATATAAAAATACAGTAATTTTTAAATAACCACCTGGTTATTACTTGGTAATGAATCTTATCGAAAATGAAACAAAATTAGTTTAAAATAATCGATATTGGCACTTTTAATATAGATGCATTTATTTTGTCGTCATTAGATAAAAATATGTTATGAAAAATATTATGAGCACAATCGGACCTGTCATATTCGTTGATATTAAGAATGTTCAAACCATTATAAACAGTACAATCTCTCCCATTCAATGTACTACGCAGGAATGCATGCACTGTGGCGTACACTCACGATTAGGGTAGTTTGAGGATTATAGTATACTCTCTTATGCAACTAACCTCCCGAAAATGTACATTTTTTGTTATATCATGTACAATTGCAATAAAATATACCCATAATAACTCATAAACAATATTCTTTTTTTTATTATTGAAAATAACTCAAAGAAGTTACTCTTATTTATACTCAAAGTTCAAAACACTAATAATTATAATAAAAAAATGCATTTTCACTTTCGATATTTTGTTTAGGGAAAGGTGCCTAACTCTTATAATGAGTTGCTTTGCCTGTGAGCTTGTCTTACTAAGAGTATGGCTTTCAATTTATTTGGCCACAGCTTCACGCTGTATCCCGCATATCTCAGGGAAGGTATAAGAAATCTTAAAATTTGATGATAAGATACTCCAATACACTAAGACATTTATTGTTCCCCATTGTCGTGTTAAATTTGAGTCATTGTGTCTTGAGTAGCGGAACTCAACGCCGCCCGCCGACTAATTACCAGAGCTTAGAAATAAAAATATGAAATATTTCATTACCTCGAGTGGTGATATAGTACCCACTACATATCGCGTTGACAGTCACACGGTTGGCGTTACATGTCTACAATCATATTTAATAGTTAATAGTTAATACAATCTAAAGGTCTGATATTGCATTCCTAGATTATTAAAACAATTATATAAACTTAGTAATGTAAATAATAAATGTAATTATAATAAAGTAATAATAGGTAAGTACGGTAGCGTTACTGTAGCGTTTGGCGCTCCATTCTCTCTACCTACCCCGCTCGGGATATAGCGTGAAGGTAAGTAAGTAAGTAACAATAGGTCGCAAATAAACAAAAATAAACATACTTAGGATAAAATTAAACACACTTAGGAGGCCTGTCATGGCACAAGGGCACAAGCGTGTGACTGAAAACGAGAGGTTGTCGGTTCGATCCCAAAACCTGTCGTTTACACTCCAAGAAAATATTGAATATTTCAAATAATTAATATTTTCAAATATATTTTATTTGCCAGTCTGCCATGTGCAGGATATAATGTGAAGATATAAAATATATTTATTTCTATACTAATCAAACCTTGATAAAATCACACGAGGTAGTCTTTTCTTGTATTCTTTATATATACCCTATATAACACATAGCATCTACATGTGCGCATAACCGAGGCAGATTCAGACATTAAAAAAGTTTGAGACCACCTAAAATCGGCGAAGCTAACTGCGAGTCATAGTATGAATTCACTTATATTTATTTCTCGTGTGGCTTCTATGACGTTTCCTGACTACAGTACCAATTACCGTAGGCTATATCGTCAGATTATCAACTTTAATTAATTAAAGCCTGTCGCGTTCATAAAGCTATATATAAAGTAAGAGTTTGACGTATTCTTACTATATTGTTAAGTGTAAAGTGTCATACCACATTTAGGAAAGAAAAATATTTAATGTACTTTAAGTATTTTTCTTTCCTAAGTCTGGATTAACACCTTAAAAATAGTAAAAATAATAAATAAACGGTATTCTCTCTTGCCAAACGACAATTTAAGGAATTATCTTTGGGTTGAGGATTTTTTTAAGAATCTCGCCACAAAGATTCTAGCAATATAAATTAATTGTAACGCTGGTTACATTTTTTTCGTTAAGAATTTCGAAGTAGCTTGACTACGTTGACCTTATAGCTATGTTGGTCAGAGTACTTTGACAGATTTCAAGAGGTGTAGGCTAAAATCCCGCTACGTTCATTTTTTTATAAGTTTCTTAATAAGTATAAGTCTGACATAATAAGTCGATTAGGGTAATAGGCATGCCCATTTGCCTATTACATGTTTACATGGTTGGATAGGCACAAATCAGTAATGTTTATGTCTACTATGATGTTTTTTTATAAATGTCTGGATATTTGAACAAAAATTTTTATTGGTATTTACAAATATTCATAGGATAAAAAATATATTTTTTTTGTTATATGAGAGATTGAAGTATTTTTCAGGTGCTATTCACTTACTAAGGATTAAAAACATTGAGCTCTCGATATGTTTTAAAATTTTATACAGAATATTAATCCGGTAGATATTGATAGTACTTTTATTTTTTGGTTTAATATTAACTTCCATCTAATAGGTTTATTTCTTACACAACTATCGAAAAAGTTCTTAAACTCATTACATCTCCGAGTATATTATATATTAAATTAATAGTCATAGAAAGGATCCTACGTGATATATAGTTTATTTTTTTATTAAATTGATTAATAAAATATAAATATTACCAGATTTGTAAAAGCTCATTAATAAAATTATAAAATTTTATAATAATAAAACTCTTCCGTTACTAAAGACTAACAGAAAATGTACGAAACTACTGGATTTTAGTGTATAGAATGACTTTTATAGTATAAAAATTCAACGAAAAAATGGGATATATATAAATATTTTTTTTTTAATTTACTTCTTAAAGTACGTCCAAGTTGAAAATAGTGATTAATATTATATAAGAGATGTCGAATACAAACATTTTGGTTAATTTATTATATAATGTTTATTTAGATGATTGATATATTCATAATATTTACTGTAGAGAGTACTTATACGTATTTTATTTAAAGGGCCTAGATTTAAAATTTTAAGATAAAACCTTTAAACTTTTTAGATAGGTGATTGTTATTATTTAAAAACACTGTGCGGTGCACTTTTGTTTATCTTCGTCCTTGTAAAGCGACAAAATGACTCACGTAGACGTACTAACTTAATGTATTAGCTATTGATTTAATAATTTAACTCAAGTTATACTCGGCTTCACGCTGTATGTCGTACATGGCAGGGTAGGCAAAGGAAATTAAGGAACCTAACGTTAAGACACTCCGTTCCACTTCCGTTCCCCACTTTCCGCCGAATTTGAGCTATTGCGTGTTGAGTGGTGGAACTAAACGTCGCGTTTTGCCTTGCACCAAAGCGAAGAAGTAAAAACATTAAATATCAAATTGAAAATATTAAATATTTCATTTCCTCGAGTGGAGATCAAACCCACAACCTGTCGGTTACAGTCACACGCTCCACATGTATCCAGTTTAGCTAATAATAAAAATTCTGTAAGTTATATGATTATTTCTTTTTATCACTTTTTTTCGCTTCACGCTCGAGATATTGCAGGTAGCAGAACTTATCACTGCTTTGCCATGTTAAGAAAGCGAAGAAATGTAAAGAGTTAATTGTCGTAAGTAGGAATCGAGTTTACAACTGTCGCGCTTACAGACAAACGCTATGCCACTGTGCACTGTGTGATATAATGTATTTCTTATGTGCTATTCTTTTACACTTTATACTTGTATTTTGAATATTTACTAAAGTAAGTTTCATCTTCCTTTGTAACAAAGTGAAATTCGACCTAAGAGATTACAAGCTTCACTTTGTTTACTTTACAAGAAAATATTTTCTCTTCAAGCTTGTACAGAGAACTGGCAAGTCATTTTTAACTAAACATAGTATATATTAGGGTAGTTCTTGGGTTAAGTTTCTATAATTTGATCAAAAAAAAAATGGTAAAAAACAAATGTGTAATATAAGTAAAACACGTCAGTTTCTTTTTATATGCTTTTCATTTCTAGGCAATTTGAGCAACCATTTAGATATTTTTTTTAATAAAAAAGTTAATGTACTTGATTTTATATTTTACGTGTTGCGGCCATTCATAGCGTTGGGGTACAAAAGGTGCGACTGTAAGCGCAACAGGTTAAGGGTTCGATTCCCGCTTGATGAAGTGAAATATTTGATATTTTATTTATTTATTTAATATTTCTCGCTTTGTTAACAAGGCAATGCATGGCGTTGACTTCCGTTACTCAAAATGTAATCGGCCTCAAGATTTCGGTTGAAAGAGGGGAACGGAAGTGTCCTAGTGAGAAAAGAGTGTATTAATATAAGGTTCCCGCTGCTAACCTACATCGTGAAGCTACAAAAACGACTATTGACGTACCAATTTTAAGAAAAAATCATGCACTTCTCCACTTCAAATACTTAGGTATACATTTTTTAATTCTTGATATATTTTATTAATACTATATATAAAATCAATATCGATAACATTATTCTATTTTACTCAGCTTCACACTGTATCCCATACATGGCAGGGTTGGCAGAGGGAACTTGGGAACCTAGTGCTAAGACACTCCATCCCACTTCCGTTCCTCACTTTCCGCCGAAATTGAGGCATTGCGTGTTGAGTGGTGGAATTCAACGCCGCACTTTGTCTTGTTACCAGAGCGAAGAAGAATAATTCGAAAATATTAATTATTTCATTTCCTTGAGTGAGGATCGGACTCACAACCTATCGTTTACAGTCACGTCACGACAGGCCTCATTTTCTATTTTACAATTTTGCAATTTTTTTTCTTGAAATTCATAAACAGTCAAAAGTTGTCAAAAAGGCGGGCTTAGGATTAGCTAAGACAGGTTTACGCTACTCACTCACAGATGTCACTACTTACGAATCGACATTCACCAAAATAAATTTATTTACGTATTTAAAATATGCTTGCATTGTTAGAATTACAAAAGATCATTAAATAAAACATTTTTTTATACTATAATATTTTATCTTAGAGTACCTGATATTAGTTCTAATTAATCATCATAGATGGCGCGATTATTCAGCTTTGAAATTTTCATTATGATAAAATGCCTACAAATATTTAAAGAATAGTGTTTTTATTAGAAATATAGTACAAAGAAAATTAATATATTTTTTTACCAATATTTATTTGTAACTTATTGTTTTACGTATATTACTGTTAGGAAGACAAAATTTAGCAGCGCATGCCTTCATTTTTTGTTTATTTACTATTGTGCATTATACTGTATTATTCCGAAATTTTAAATAATATATATTTAATACTAAAAACATCCAACTGATTTAATCTTTTTTTTTAAGTTTAATTTAATTGAACTGATTCATAAAAACTTATACTCCGTAGAATACATATAGACAGGTGACTAAGCATTAATAGGAAGATATTAATTACAAAAATGTGTAGAAAAAAAAATTATTTTTCTACTAATTTACTTAAAAGGCATATATATAATTTATATATTGTCGGCCTAGAGTGTAAGCTTGCTTAATCGTGCTGTGTCGTCTTTGTTTTGTGATGCATTCGTGCCTTTCAACATGTAAAAAAAACATTTATTAGAGAATACTACTAATATTATATTAATTTTCAAAATAATAAAGAATGTTAGAGGCTTGTCGTGGCGCAGCGTGTACTCGTGTACGCGTGTTACAACTTTAAACGACAGGTTGTGGGTTCGATCCCCGCTTGAGGAGATAATATATTTAATATTTTCTATTTTAATATTTAATGTTTTCATTTCTTCGCTCTGGCAACAAGACAAAGCGTGGGATGTAATTCCGCCACTCAACACTCAATGCCTCAAATTGGGCGGAAAGTTTAGTGGAGTTTCCCAGATAATTTGCTTAACAGGCCGTTAACAGGTTTACACTCTATGCCGACATATTATTAATCTAAAATAATATATTACTCTCCCGATATTGGCAAACGCGCGCACATTCAGGCATCAGGCAGACAAGTAATGAAATTCGACAAGGAATGATACTTAGTGTTCCCTACTGTAGGGAATACTAAGTGATTTTTTAAATTATCTACGGGCACATACAAAAAATACCGCACATGGCTGGTTAGGCAGAGGGAACATGGGAACCTAGTGTTAAGACACTCCGTTCCACTTTCCGCCGAATTTGAGGCATTGCGTGTTGAATGGCGGAACTCAACACCGCCGTTTGCCTTGTACCAGAGCGAAGAAATGAAAACATAGCATACTTATTTAAATTGAACATATTAAATATTTCATTTCCTCGAGTGGGAATCGAACCCACAACCTGTCCGGTTACAGTCACACGCTCGTGCCACTGCGCCACGACAAGTAATAAAATTTTATTTCATAAATTAAATTCTTTTATAATTAATGATTTACAAATAAATAAATAGTGTCAATTGGGTCATCTTTTTGTCTTAGGACTAGGTTCCCAAGTTCCCTCTGCCTACCCTGCCATGTGCGGGATACAGCGTGAAGCTGAAGAAATAATCTGAAAAGCATAGTATTCAAAATGTGTTCATATTTTTTCACTTAAATATTCAATCACAATGCTTCACGTACGAGAAGCATGCGGTAGATTCCATCTAATAGTCGCAAATACACAACAAGCGCTTTATAAAAGTTTAATGATAATTAATGTCAGCATATCAATACGTCCATTCGTTTGATTAAACAAATCGCTATTTCATTAAGCTCGAGTTGTACCGAACAAAAATTATCTAAATGCTTTTAATAGTTGAGCTTCATTCGGTTTTATTTTACCAAAATGCAGTCTATTTGGCTGTGAATATATTTTTATATAGAACAATTATGTAAGCCTGTGATTAATCAATGTGAATAGCAACCTGCCCGCTTTATTGCATAGCTCTATTTACTCGGTCCATAGCGGTGACATCTCATTATATACCGTGGGTATATACGCGATCAGCTATCTAGGACGTTTGCACGCAAAAATCTAGTACTAGGTGCTTGCCCCCGGCGGCACACACGCACACCGCCACCCGCGGCCGCACACTCGCGCAGGCAATGAGACTGCGTGAGAGAAAAAGACAGGCGCAAAAAACACCCGTTGGTGTGAGGTGCTGCCCCCAAAAAAAGCACCAAAAACGCAATCTGCGCAACTTTCCGGCGCAGAATCGTTAACGACTCCCGCTCTCTTTATCGTGCACGCCGTGCCTCCTATATTTCTATTTTTTCTCCGCCGACCATTAGACGTAAGACAATTCGTGTGCCACGCTGAATGCTAATTTCATTCGTTGGCATAGAGTTGATATTGCATTGTGATTTCGTGGCGTATATCTTCAGCGCCCGCCACCAACGCACACACTCGCACCGGAACAGAAAATAACGATCGCATTTTTGACCGAAAAGGACGGACAGATGGCTGAAAAGAGAAGAAAAAAACGACCATTTTGCTTGGCGCACCTACGACGAGGTGAGCTTTATGTATGCTATCTTTTTTTGAGAAAAAAACTCAACCAAAACAAATGCACGTGGCCGGGTGTTATGACCGACGCGGAAAAAACTCCCGCCGCCGCTAAGAGATGCCGTTGTTAGCGCAATTTTTTACAAAGCTTTTAGTTATGAAAAAAATGGCGCGGTGGCGCTTCTGTCGCTTAGGTTTGTTGAATATCGCACTAATGAGCCGAGCGTCATTACTGAAAATAATTTAAACTAATTATACAGACTAAAAACAGTAAAACGAACGGTGAACAAAACCAACTAGATATTACAAATTATATTTGTAACAATCACTTTGTGTCTTTAATAGATTTTTTATTATAATGGCTTAATTCCGAATTTTATGTTCATACTTATTAATAGTCATCTAAGATATAAACATAACATCGTCAATATTTTACATATCTTACAAGATTTACACCACTTTTTTTTCGTTTTAAAATATATTATTTTTGTTCTATATTTTTATCTTCTACAACTTAAAATATTGACAATATCGAGCTATCGCGTAATACTTAAAAATATGCATAGCGCACGATTCGTACTCAGTGGACTATGGTCATACAAATACATATTTTTTTTAAAAAATGTGTAATAGTTCTTTACTTACTTACTTTCATTGCTATAATTAATAACATTATTTTATCTTTATCAAAAAATAAATGGTTTTAAAATACGTATTTTTTTATTATTTTTGTTCTGTTTTGACTATATGCTGAGGTTGTACGATAAAAAAAGAACTAAGAAAACAATACTTACAAATAGAATAATGTTTCACAATATGATAATGCTTCATAAAATAGATTATTTTTCTTACATTATTTATATGATGAGATTGTCAATAAGAATTAGCGTTAGAGTTACTAAAAATGTTCATCGATTATTATTCGAGAATATTCGATAAAACTTCTTACAGAATTCGTAAAAATTAAATATCATCAACTTTCTTTTATATATTGAATAGAATTCAAAAGATTGAAAAATTATAATTTTCTTTACAACAAACAGGCGCTTATGAAAGGTGTTAGGTGACTTAATACGAGGAGTTTAATCCCACTTTGCCGCCTTAGCTTTTAAGAAAACAAGCGCTAAGCGAAGCTTTCTGCAAGCACACTTATAGCGGCGGTCGCAAATAAAACAACTTTTGAAATTAATAACACTTTTATTATTTAATGTTTTACTAAGTTAAGTTAAGGGTTAAAAAGGTTTTGCATTTGTTTATAAATATACGCTGTGAATTATTGAGAACAAATACTTACGTATTTACTTTTACTAAATGAAATACGTCAATACGACACTATGTATATGTTAGTACATTTAGATGCAATAAATACTAATGGTTATAACCGGTCTGGAGCTTTCGGCCGGAAAGCTATCACTAATAAATTTTCTATTAAACGATCTAATATAGATTATATATATTACCTTAATATAATCTGTAACAGACTTTATGTTAAATGAATCTTGTTCATTCTCCATATTAACATTTTAATTACGTGTAGCTGAATAAGAAAACAATTATAATTATTTTCAATGGGACAATTGAACCCACGAACGTCCTGCGAATCTTTTTAACTACTTTTATTTTAACTGTACCCTTTTTCTAATAGAATTAACTTTTAATATTTTAAAAATTACCGATAGGAAATGAAATAAAATAGTAGCTAATAGTGGTATCGATAAAATATTTTGCTAATCTGGGTTATGATTTTGAAGAAAATCTTTCAAATTTTAAAATTAGTTTACGAGTCTAGCTATATTTGAAAAGTAATAAGTTTTATATATATTTTAGAAAATAATACATAATACAAGATAAGCTAACCGTTTAATTAATTTTTTAAGGGTATATTGTAAAATTATAGGCATTTTTACAAAATAAATCAAATAAATTACTGTAGATTACAAATTACTGTAGATTACAATTACAAAAAAAAACTTTAACTATCTTTGTTTTGTTCTTTACGATAATATAAATTTAATCTTAGTGCGTAGAAAGCGCGTAGGCAAAAAGCTTAGGCGTAGCGAAGCGCTGAAAGCCAAGAGGAACAGCAATGCTTACACATTTGTAGAGATCTTGAAAAACTTTCTTTGTAAAAGGTATTGAGATGCAGTCGGCACCTGAAACATTACAAAAAATATATTATTGATGGTATAGTATTTCCAAATATATTTTTTGTTTTATTGAATCGTAAATATTTGATCATTTATTTTCTATCTAACATTTCATATTGCATGATAGAATATTTAATCGTATATAGTATATTGTAAGTAAAACATTTTATTGTAAGTAAATAAGGCAGAAACGAATTTTAAGAACAAAATGGAGTAAAGAAAGAATAAAAAAGTGATGGCGAAAAGTTAATAAAAGTTTGTATCGTAAATTCATTTGTTTTTAATTTTCATTAAATTTTTCCCAAAATATTTCTTTGTATAATTGAAATTAACTAGGTATTCATAATAACTAATAGCAATAAATCTAGAAAAAGCACATATTTCAGTTTGAAGAACTTACTTTATCAACATTTTTGAGTGACAGTTTGATGACGTAGAACTAGTGGCCCGTTATATCTGTAATCACAATTATATATAATATTAGAACAAAATAAGTCTTTTACTTATGACATTGAACGCCACGTTTTGTTTTGTGACCAAAGTGAAGAAATAAAAATAATTAATTCCCCGAGCGGGAATCGAACAAACGACAAAGCGTTTTAGTCAGACGCTATATATGTAGCGGCTCGACAATCTCATTTTTTTTATTGACTTCTCATAAAAAATAGCTTACTAAGAGTATGCACTTTTTATTTTGGCAAAGCAAATTATGATCCAAAAGCAGATTTAAGAAATGTAAAGTAAATATCATAACATAACATTATAAGAAAAACAATAAAAAAAGTTATCATACATATGTCGATTATGGTCTTACCCTAGACGGTACTTATACCGTACAAAATATGACATGTATAATATTGAATTATTTATGGAATTATTTAATAAAGCACATTTATCAGCACCCCTATCAGTGCAGCTACTCTTTAGTATGAAAAAACTTAATAATACATAATATTTTAAAAAAATATATATAGAAATTAGAATTTAGAGGGCTAAAGCCCCCAAAGATAGACGTAGCTGATCGCAAATCATGTTACTGTAAATGCGATGATTGTTGGTTCTATCAGCTCTCGGGGAAATGAATAAGTTTTATTAAGCGGTGTTGAGTTTCGCTACTCAAAACACAATGAAAAATTGGCAAAAAGTCAAGAAGTTAGCATTTTAATAATAAGTTTCCCCTGCCTTACCTCTTATTTTTGAAAAACAGCGTAAGAATGAAAATATATAAATATAATTTTTAACCGTTTAAACTCAACGATATATTTTATTTAACTGGACTAGAAAGATATGTATAGAGATACCTACTCAAATAAAAATTTAACCCATTGATATGTTCAATCTCAGAAGGGGACTGAGTAAAGATAGAATCGGCTAACAATTCTTTTTTATACAAGGTCTTCTACGAGTAAATATATGAATGATAGGTAAATTAAGTAACAAATAACATTTTAAATATTTTAAACTCTGATATCAGAACTACCGTGGCGCAGGGGCACAAGCGAATGGTTTTAAACTCGACAGGTTGAGGATTCGATCCCCACTTGAGGAAATTAATTATCTAATATTTTCTTGATTTTGGTAGGAATTGAAAGTGGGACTCCACATGTAATACCTCAAATTCGGCTGAAAGTAAGGAGCGGAAGTGTTAATTGGAACTGAGTCGCTTGATACTAGGTTCACCAATTCCAACTTCCAATCCTGCCAAGAGAGTAAAGGAAAAAAAAATTAAGGACACTCACACATATGTTAGCTAAAAATTTTTTAGCCTTGCACTCCAATTCGAGACTTTCGGGGCAGTTCGATGTAGTTTAGCACCACACTTCACACACAGCAACCATATTAAGAATTTAAATGTAACTCGTTAAAAAATTATAGTACGGTTAACGAGTCTTCGTCGACTGTCAGTCTTTAAAAGTAAGAAAAAACGTAATATGAACAATGAATTATGCATCAAATTTCAGCGCAGGTTCCATGACTCGTTGACCGTACTGTACAATTTAATAGGCTAAAGCGTTTGGACGGTTACTAAGAGGCGCGGGTTCGAGTGTTTTAAAAAAGGAATTCGTATCGCTGTTCGCTCGGAATACTATGGCAAAATAACAATCATACATATATAGGTACAAGATAAACCATGAGTATTAGGTATCTGTTGAAACAAATAAATGTCTTTATGTCTGTCTATATTTGTTATTTTATACGTTTACATGAAATATTATGAAAAATCATAATATTTCAATTCAATCATAAAATTCTAATAATAATTTTTATTTGTGAATAAAATATAAAAATGTTTCGGATATTTTAAATACTTAATATGTATTCCCATAGATTGGAATTCTCAAAGGAAGCGTAAGCGTAGCCGTCCCAAGCTCACCTGGCGTCGTCACTCAGTTTTAAGCGAAGTAAGGCCAAACATGGGGCGTAAATAAAGGAGAAAATATCTCGCAGCGCACTCAAGATTGTGCAAGATGACGAGTCTTTGTGGACGCCCTCTCCTCTAATGTTGGGACATAAATCTATCAATTCATAGAAAAATAAATCAAGAAAGTCAATACGTACTATATTTATGATAACTTACCTTACTTATTAATAATGTTTTTTTCTGCAATTGTTGTGATTGTAACGCAGCAAACTGAAACACAAACATAAAATTATTAATACATATTTAAAAAAAACATAACGTAACGCTTGGATAGTTTCCAAAAGGCGTAGAGGTTGAAATCTCGCAACGTTTACGTTACGTTTTTATAGAATTTCTAAATAAATACGTTTGTTTCCCAACTGTGGAATAATATAAAACTAACTAATTAATAAATATTAATAAGATAAAAATATAATTATTTTTTTTAGAAAATACAACGATTCGATATACTTATAAAAAGTAACTCAAATTTTATTGAAAATATCATCTTTAACGAATACTAAATACCACTTAAATGAAAACAGTCACAACAAACACAACACTGCCAAATTTACACTAATAGAAAAGTTTTCTTCGTTTATATATATACAAATAAATATAATATTTCTTTTTATATTCATTTATTTCAAAAAATGTTGTTTTTCTATAATACGTCTATTTTGTAAAATATTCATATCAATATCAAGAAAAACGAAAATCTCGTTCCTGTAACATTATTAAGTTATGGTTATTTTGTGTAAAATCGTTTGAAATATGATGTATGATTTATTATTAGAGCGACTTTTTATACTTTTCTTAAGATGGTTGATAAACATGTAAATTTAAAAACCATAGACATATAATTTTTCTTAATTTCTACTGATTATGCTTTTCATTGAGTACTAGCGATCCCCACACGGCTTCACCCGCTTGAATTGCAATATTTTATTTACTAATCTCAATTACTTTCGTGTTCTATATAAATACATTGAAAAAAAAAATGTCAGCTATATTAATAAGGTTGAATCTATTCATACGATAACCGTACGAATAATTTTTAATTATTAGTCCGGTTACTGTACGAATAATTGATAGTTATTTGTACAGTAACTGGATTATTAGTCCAGATACATTTAAGATACATTATCTTCAACAATTAGAACTTTTTTTTTAAATTATAACGTCTTAAGAGGTAACGGTGGTAAAATATCGTCATGGGGGCAATAAAAAATAATAAATGTATAAAGCTCTCCCAATAATATAAAACTGTTTCTAACCTAACCTAACCAAAAAAAATAATAATAAGAAATGTATAAAGCTCTCCCAATAATAAAAAAAACTGTTCCTAACCTAACCTAACCAAAAAAAAAAAATAAGAAATGTATAAAGCTCTCCCAATAATATAAAACTGTTCCTAACCTAACCTAACCAAAAAAAAAAATAAGAAATGTATAAAGCTCTCCCAATAATATAAAACTGTTCCTAACCTAACCTAACCAAAAAAAAAAATACCCGGACGGACTAATTAGAAATTATTCGTACAGTTATCGGATTAATAGTCACTTCGTATTAATAAACATTTTGTAGGAAATTTGTTCAATTAAATATTTTAAAATCATTTACTAACAAATCGGAATAAAACAACGCTAAATGTTCTGGAAAAAGTAACAAAAATTAATAGTGAAAACTGCTAATTAAATGTGGCTACCAGTTTCTGGAATTGGCACATACAGACGAACAGATGAACAGACTTATATAAATAGATAAGCAAACAAACAAGAAAACAAAATTATTATTAAGTATTTATTATATGGTTTACTTAGCACTCTAAAAGTGGGGAACGGAAGTGGAACGGAGTGTCTTAACACTAGGTTCCCGGGTTCCCTTTGCCTACGCTGCCGTATGCGGGTAACAGCGTGAAGCTAAGAAGAAGACTTAGCACTCTATAAGGTAAGGCCATGTGAACATTGTGATAGTCTAAAAAAAAATAGGCATTTTTTAACGTTTGTTGATGATATCTAATGGCTGATTCCTATGAACTATTTTTGGGCTATCCGAGAAATTGCGTGCATTTACAAATTTCTATTAAAAAGTATTTTTTTATTTCTACTATATTATTCATAGACAAAGTCACCGACGGACGAAAATTTATATATTTATTTTATACAAATGGCACGTTAGAATACTCCTGAGATATATATAATAGGATTTTCTAAACAATAAAGTTAATTAGATGACAAAGATAGTTTCAAGCAATGATTTATTCTTGTATTAAAACGTCTAGACTATGCTAGGCTAATTGTTTAACTTTTTAATCACATTTACTGCAGTATTTTAGTTGGTACTAAAAGTTGATGTGTTCTGCATCTAACGAGTTACAAACAGACATATCAAATTGGAAGTGAGATGAAATTCAGTTGAAATTATTTCATAATGTGCAAAATCTAAATAATATGCTTCTTTTTCTTTTCACTTCTATAAACAATCTTATTTCCTGTATTAGTCGTTTAAAGTTTATCTTTTATTTATTTTTTATGTAAAGAATATAGCAATATATTTATCTGACATCTTCTATTACCTTTATATAATAATTTTAATAAATAACGTTAAATTAATCACAATGAAAACAATAATAATAATAAGTAGCTATTTTAATATTACTTTTATTATTCATATATTTACGTAAACAGGTATACGTTTTTTGAATATTGAATGCAATCTTGATGCAACTGCTTTTAAACCGTGTGATAAACTATCAGACAGATAGATTTGACCGCAGCTAGTATCCTACGTATGAAGTTGTAAATTGATATCAGTATACAAACAAATTTACATAATAATATGTTTTTAATCTGTACCTATAATATAATAAATATTTAAATATAAAAAAAATATATTTAGACCTTAGACCATCAAAATATTAAATAGGTATCTAGTTTAAAATGGTTGTGTCTACGAATCTAATTCTAAATACCGATATATTAGTCGAGATACTCTCACATACGATATAATATTAACTATATATGCAAATTTTCTACTTCTGCTTAACTTACATCAACATCGGCTTTTTTAACTAGTAATTAATTAAAAAAAACCGTTTTCCTTTACCATATAACCCCATCAAATAATTGGCGTTAACTGATGGAATCCGCAATAAACCGATTTACGTCGCCCCCTTTCGATTCGATTATCCTTTAGGTAAAACGAAGAATTTAGGGCCCTCCCTAAATTACGTATTATTAATTATGACGAAATCGCTGTCAACGTTTCGTCCAAGACGTAAATGCGATTAGAATTTCCAGCGTATAATATTCAAAATTCGCATACATCGTGATGAACATGTCGGGGGGGGACACACATGGGAATAACGCTGTTCCCGACAAGTTGGTATAAAGCGTAAATATATCAGTGTGAGTGTAGTTTTGGGATCCGCGAAATGTGGGCGGACGCGGTCTTTCATAGTGCACGTGAAAATTGCAGATTGCAGATAATTGTTGCAACAGTACGAATTTTATCCATCTATCATATTCATAATACGCCTACTTAACGGTTTACATATTTCGTAATGCTAGTATTTATTATCGAAATTAATATTTAAATTTTGAGAGTATATTTTATATATGCCTGATATATGAATAAAACGAAATAAAAGATGGTAGTAATTTAATTTTTATTAACTAGCTCGTCCTAATAATAAATTAATGTGCTTATAAAACTTTTAAGTAGCCCTCAAACATCACATTTATATTAATAATGCTTAAAATAAATATATTCAAACCCGTCTGTATAATTCGTGAGAAACTTTACAGAACTTAACAAGAATCAAAACTTTTCTAAGACTGATAAGTATAAAATTTTCATAAATTTACAAAAATACAATAAATATGAATTAATTCATTTAGGGAGACCAACAATCCTTTGATAGATCAACCGGTCTCCGTGAGATCGGTCAGAGATCGATTCAAATTATAATGTGTCGTAGTTCCCACAATCACGCATGCGTTGACCTTGCCACTGCTCTAGCCCTTTAACTTGACCGTTGATCTTTAACTGGTTATAACTATTGTAATAAGTTCACTACACGAGATATTTTACGACATCTTCAAAACATAATCAATTTAAATATATGTATTTAATATTAAGAATATTAGTACTTTTTTTTAATTATAATTTTAAATACAATGTTTCTTTATTATTGTTTTTATTTTAAACAAAAATAATCAATTTTGGTTGAATTTACTAATGATAAAATAATTCATCTAAATTTTGAGCGCACTCTGTAACGGACTGCTTGAATTCATATGTTGGTAGTAGTGAAGGCAGCTCACTTGAGATGCTTTACGTGTGTGAGTTCTGCACACATTCACATTTTATTCAAAATATATTTATTTGCAATACAAGAAATATTGTTAAGTAAAACATACTGTATATAGCATATTTTGATATTACTATTTTAAAGTTAAATTCTACTAAGCTAGTAGAATTAATTATGAAGTTCGTTATTTATAGTTATAATTTTATATTCATAAAGTACAAAACAAAACCTTAATATCAATAATTCTCTTTTATGTCCATATGTATTAGATAGAGTTATTGGTATTAGATACTTATTTAGATAGAGTTATTGGCTGTTTGTAGTTATGTTGAAATTTATTTAAAAATATATTAATACATATAACATATTATAGATGAAGGCATTTTCTCTTATCTATTGAAACTCACTGACAATTCGAATTTAAAAAATATTTATGACGCTATGACTCAATTTCGTCGAAAAGTTGCAAACGGAATGGAGTGTCTTAACACTAGGTTCCCAAGTTACAGCGTGAAACTGAAAGTGAGAGAATTAAAAAATAAAACAAAAATAATAATTCTAATACTGACTTCTTACACAAATCTGCCTTTGTGTGCGGACTAAGCATCTAATCCTATGTGAACTAAACATTATGGCCCGCGGCGTCGTCACGTATAGCATTATAGTATATACGTACGTATGGACGTTTGTGTGTGTATGTAAGGCAAAGTTAGATCGTCCACACTTTACCGCCGAGCCTCGATAGAAACTGTACAGACGCAGGGTACGATGGTAAGATTAGATGGCCACTTTTATTTATTTTTATTGTTACCTAAGTAATAAATACGAATTATTTATGATTGATTTAATTACTTTATTTTTCGCTACAAAAGTTAATATTGCTTAGGATGCATTGTGAATGGATTTTTTACTTAATTTTACTTTTCATCAATGTCGCCTTCGATTCTTGCAGTTATAGGATAATTACTCAAAGAATGGAATATATGTAGATATTTTTAATATCTTAACAATATTGAGTTACATTAACATTGCTTGAAATATTACGTTAATTATTATACAAAAGAAAAATATTTAAGTCAATACAAAAATCTATCATTAGATCATTAGGAGTATAAACCGTAGCATCGCAGGGTGTACGTTGGTCAGCTCCTAACATCATTAATCTAACTTTCGTGCTACCCTTTATAATAGTTCGGTCCGTTCCCTCGGGCGGGGCGGAGGGTGCAAGTATAAGGGGTGGGGGTGTATTAACATACGAATTTGGCCTGCCTTCTTCTTGGGGGGACGAATTTAAGTTTTGCGCCGTGTATTGATCCGGATGGTTTTAGCTAGTAATCATGGCTTAGCGTTATCCATCATATACCGCCATCTTTGTTTTTTTCTGTATTTTTAGCAATTGTATCTAGATTTAGAATGGATGTTTTGAATAGTATCAGTGCTATACTTTTTTTCATTGTGTAAATAATATTTTTTTCATATATTTCATAGTATTTGAATACTGTGATATGTTTCTATATATTTTTTGAAAAGAAAAAACACTAGAAGAAGTACAGAAAAGCTGAAGCTAATTAGGGGCTCAAGTGTGTGACTGTATGTGCGATAGATTTTTGGTTCGATATCCATTTGAGAAAATGTAACATTTAATATTGTCATTTCCTCGTACGCGTTCTGGTGTTGAACTCCACGAATCAATACGCAATGCATTATTTCATTAGAAAATGAAAACAGGAGTGGGTTAATAGAAACAAGGCGTCTTAACCACTACCAAGTTTTGTTCAGCCTACCCTGCTCAGTGCCCTCATACAGCATGAAGGTGAAAAAATATAATAATAATACTCTTATTATTTCTCTGTAGCCCATTCAACATTGATCTAAATTTGTACATGTACATTTTTTTAGCTACACGCTGTATATTGTACCTAGCAAGGTAGGCGGAGAGGACTTGAGAGTTATTTATTTTTGAGACAAATCTGAGACAGAAATAAAGAAATGTTATATTTTATTATAAAATAATAAAAAAAAAAACATTTCTTCAAGTGGGCATTTCCGGTCACGCGCTTGTGCCCATGCAGTACGACAGACCTGAATTATAACTTTATATAACTAGATAAAATTAGGGCTTATATTAAAACTGTTTTGTAATATATTTTTGTCTATGAATTTCAAGCACATTGGTCGTAATACAAAAGATACCTAATACCTACACCAATATAAAAGCTACAAAATAACTTCAACAAAACGAAACGTGATATACCAAAATAAATATGTAGCCAACTGAGTAACTTGTGGACGGATACACGAGCAAATGACGTCTTGTCGACGGATAAAATTGATTGGATCTCAGTGGAGAGGAAATGATGCAAAAGGACGGCGTCAAGTGGAATGGATTCCCATCTCCATGTTGCCTCTTTTAATTAATACCAGTAAATATCGCTTATGTTTTGATATTTAAAAGAAAATTATACCTAATATTTTTTTTTGGAATTTAAAAATGTTGCTTAACAGATAGTGAATTATTAAGAAATAAAATTAATTATTTATTATAAATATTACGTAAATAAATAATGTATGTATACATTAAGCTATGATAATTGAAGTCTCTGAATCGTTGAACACCTTGTATCTTTTGATCTCGTAGAACTCGGTTCATTGGCGTTTGCGTCGTCATTGAGGCGAAAGCGTCTATCACCTCGCCACTGTCTATTAATTTGAACATGATTGTTGCTGTTAGATTAATAAAATTTATTTGTTTGAAAATTATATATATTTTTTTAATTTTAAACAAGATAAAAAAAACATATAATTAAATTTGGGCGCATCGGTGACTGATTTTAAATATGCTGGTATATTTAATTCTCATTAGTTATATTTTTTTTTGTTTATCATGGTGTTTAGTTCCAAAATTTGCCACCACATATAGCAGGGTAGGCAAATGGAACTTGGGAACCTAATGTTAGGACACTCCGTTTCGTTCCTCTACTTTTCGCTGAATTTGAAGCATTACATATATGGCGTAATTCAACGCTGCCTTTTTCCTGGTTTCCAAAACAAGAAATAAAAAGTATTTAAGTATTTAATTGGAAAATATTAAATATCTCACATCCTCGAGCGCGGATCGAACCCGCTGCCTGTCGTATTTACAGTCACACGTTATTAGGCAAATATATAAATAAAACAACTAATTATTGTACCGACTCACGAAGTGAATGCTTACATTATGAAGATCTGAGAGGAAGTGAAGAAATGAAGAAGCTATTGTTAAAAAAATCCGTTTCTAGATTTTCATCCGAGTAATAAGTCATCTATCGTTGTTTTTGCTTTTGATAATATTTTTTTTTTTTGATAATATTTTTTTTTCTTGTTGCACTAGGCAGGGTAGGCAGAGGGAACGAAAGTGAAACCTAGTGTTATGACACTCCGTTCCACTTCCGTTCCCCACTTTCCGCCGAATTTGAGGCATTGCGTATTGAGTGGCGGAACTCAACGCCGCATTTTGCCTTATTACCAGAGCAAAGAAATGAAACATTAAATATTTAAATTGAAAATATTAAATATTTCATTTCCTCGACTGGGGATCGAACCCAGAACCTGTCGGTTACAGTCACACTCTTGTGCCGCTGCGCCACGACAGGCCTCACATAATATTATAAGAAACATTAATCGTTATGATGAAATCAATTCTCTAAATGTGAAAAGCACTAAAATATATACTTACATTTAATACATATATATAAAATTTACATATGTACAATACTACAAACGCAAATCTACAGACATTCAATACGACCATACAAAGTAACCAGTGCAGCCGTGGTTCACATAACGTTACTCGTACACGTTGCATCTTTTGATCTCAGAACGCTCGGTCCAGTGGATCAGTGCGCTGCCAATGAAGCGAGAGCTTCTACGGATAGTGGTATAGCGACATTCATGTTCTGTTTTGTATTGAAACTTTAATTATATTATTGTGAAATGGTGTATTTTTTGGTAATAATTCTACATTTTCTTTATTTCAATAGGTTTGCGGGTATGTCTGTCAAATGTGTGATCCGACTCTTGTAACATGAGGAAATATGGCGTAGAGTTCCGCCGGAAGTTGGAATTGGAGAGCCTTAAGACCAAGTTCCCTCGCACATGCGTGATACAGCATGAAGCTTTAGATAAGCGGGTTTCTAGTTAAAATTATTGAATAAAAACTGTATGTTTGAAGATAAAAACAAAGGGAACTGCTATTGACTTTTAAACGACCAAATATCTTTTCACTACATTTTGTTTTATTATTAGTATATTGCGTAACATCGCTTTCATACGCTAATATAGTATACATATATAGACCTACTACTTACAACATTTACTTATAAAAAAATCATTTAATAATTTTACATATAATCTAGCTTCACGCTGTATCGGGATACACGATCTCTCGACTCGAACACGAGGCAGGGTAGGCAGAGGGAACCTGGGAACCTAGTGTTAAGATACTCCGTTCCACTTCCGTTCCGCACTTTCCGTCGAATTTGAGGCATTGCTTGTTGAGTGGCAGAACTCAACGCCGCGCTTTGCCTTATTACCAGAGCGAACATATAATCTAACTTTACTTTTATCGATATTCTTTTAAAGTTTGTACCTATATTGACGTATAAGGTTATATAAGTAACTGTTAAAGCGACAGATTGTGGATTCGATCCCCACTCGAGGAAATAAAATATATATTATTTTTATAAGGCAAAGCACGGTGTCGAGCAATATATAATATTTCAAACTTGGAGATAGGAACGGAGTTTCTTAACACCAAGTTCCCGAGTTCGTTCTGCCTACTCTGCCATGTGCGAGACACAGAGTAAAGCCGAAAAATAGGCAAAAAAAGATACAACTATGTTTTAATTCTTTTGAATTTACTGTATTATATTTTCATTTCATCAATCTCATTGAGCATACTCGAGGGATCTTAATGCTTTTAAGCCTCATTGAAAAGTAGACCGAAGTTTCGCTCTTGCGTTTCTACTCTATACATACAACATACACATACACACACACATACACATATTTGTATATATTTCCATTACTTAATAATTGAAAACAACAAATAGAAAAAAGTAATAAAATTAGAAAATTTAAATTTTTGATGTCAGCTGGTTCTATATAGAAGCTAAGTGCAAAGGACAAAATTGAAGATTTAAATTTCCTACAGAAACTGTAAGATTTGAGCTCTACATATCACATAGTTAAGGTGCTGACAAAAAAAGTTGTAAAGTAAAATACATACGCAATAAAAAAATTGGAGCTATAAGAATTTAATAACCAACCAAAAATTCTATGTACGTTAGTATTCCCTAGACTACACAAGAAATTGTCGACGGCGCAAATAACATCGTTTTATATAGAGATAATATGTTCAGCCACCCTTATTTGACAGTCCCTCGCCACCCGCAAGTACCTTACATATAAAGGCACCTTGTTAAACGAATAAATACGTTTACTAATATATAAAAATGCGTGTTAAAATTCAATTTGGTAATAGTTTTTGCTTTGCCTCAGTAACTTACCTGAAACGTGTTAATTCTCTTCAGCTAATTATTCTCAATAGATCAGTACCTATATTTTATCTCTTAATATTTATTTACACTTGAAATTAATCAAATATGCGCTAATATCATTCTATAGTATCCTATAGTAATATATTTCTCGAATAGGTATTATACTATGTACTCAGTCCACCCCCATCCCTTCATCCCTTAGATTACTCCTCTAAGATCATCCGTACGAACTTCCCCTCTTTAATTGTGACTCCCGGACTCATTATTGCCATATCCTTACCCGACCCTTTACTCTTATCTTTAGATCCTGCCTCTGTGCGTAAGATTAATATAACACTCGTCGATAAAGTACTGAAGCTTACTTAGTTACGCCACTTAAAAAATGGCGAAATACATTTTTTTTTTAATATTATTGTAGACTTTTGAAATTATATATTATTAAAATAAATCTTCATTTAGATTAAATAAAAAAAAAAATATTTTTTAATAAAAGTAATATTATTTTTTTTATACAAATATTGATATATTTGTGCCTGCCGTAGCCGTTCCCTGTTACTTGTTACTATCTACTCTTAAATTACAAGTATAACAAAAAAATATATCGTAATATAACATGTATCATCGTTTTGAACGAATAACAAATTAACAAAATATCGATTTAAACTTATTAAATATCTATAATAATCTCGTCATACACGTATGATTTTCATCTGCCTATTAAAAAAATCTAAAAGAATTTCAGCACACGGCTACAATGTGATGATTTAAAGCTACCAAGTTCGCCTTAGACGAGCAAATGTTTGGGTAAAGGTGCGAAATGGTGTTGAATGGCGCGAGGCGCTATGGAATGGCGGCGAAGGCACGCGAGTCATGTGCCGCGTAGCTTTCAGGGCTGGTAGAGCTTGATATGAATTTATATGGGGTGTTTTTTTGTATAGAGTTGTTTTATTAAGTATAAATTTGATGATATTTTTGCTAATTATATTGAATATGATAGGTAAATTAGTTCAACCAATGTTAGTAAAAAATAACGTTCTAAAATTAACATAACATACTTGTAAGCTTGCGTCTTGCAAGTGCAAAATAAATAAAAAAAAAACTAATCATTTGTATTTGTTTAAGTAAAAAATAGTGTCATTAAGCTAACTGCTTATAAAATTCTTTTTAAATTAAACATTTTTTTAATAAAAGTATGACTTAGGTACAATCGGTATAATTTAATTTTTATCAGTATAATTATTAAAGCTACTTTTGCTCTGGAGGCATCAAAATATAATATAATTAAAGTATCTATGTCTTACGAATACAGCACTTTCTTTGAATAACACAATTTTGGCTGGATTAAATAGGACAACACAACCCTGTATGAAACGAATATCTCGCGAGCCTTTCGTAATTGAAAACATAGTGTGTTCCGGCAGTTTTAATCGTCCTTACCTAATGCAACGCCGACAACCGATTTATTTGCATATTATGTTCACATACTCGCAGCACAGTTAGTATTACAATATTCTTGGTAACTTAATATCTATCTCTTCGATACAATTCATACGTATGACCAATTCGTGTATTAAACATTAAGTAAAGTTTAATTTATTTTTATTGTGTAAAACGTTATATAAATAGTTCTTTGAAATCGTATAAAATACATTTTACACTAGTTATACGTACATTAGTTTTGAACAACAATGTATGTACCTAACATGCGCTCAAAAACGGAATAAACAAACTCGCAAAACTTTGCGGGGCTGCTTAGGTAATTGTTAAACCTAGCGTGAGCGCTTTTTGCCGCAACATTACGCCAACTTCTAGTAAAAGTTGGCAACTGCTGGCACTCTAGCGGAACTGGAGCTAGAACTTTCTAGACTATATAGAAACCACAAAGGTATGCCGGCTCGTATCAGCGCATCAGCGTTATCTGCTTTTGAATGCAAATGAGTTGGAAAAGTCCGACGAAGTAAGAAACTAGTGCTGACTACCGCGATAGAGTTCTCTATTATGCACGTGCATATTATATTTAGTTTTCAAACTAATGCAGAATTCGTTTCTATGTATATTTCGGATGTGTTTCAAATGTTCACTTGGTTTTAACAGAAATAATTTTAAATGTGGGTCATTAAGCGTCCCTAATTCGTTGTAATTATCCAGGTATCCAGTTTAAGTTACCACGAAATGGTAGTAAGTAGATAAGCCTATATATTATTCAAGCACAATGTTTTTACTTTGCGTTGATTTACATGATGAAAAAATAAAGTACGCTTACCAGTTTAATAAGGCGTATTAGTTTTAACCATGATACTTTTAACCGAAAAAATGTAAGGTTAAAATATAGGTATCAATCAAAATTAAATATGATTGCAAATAGCTGAAAATGTGTGAAAGTTTCTATGTAAAAGCTGAGCTGGGCGGATGAAATTCGAATAGTTGCTTTGTGATGGCACCGCCCACCACAATATTACCTACTACGGATTTATATGTCATTTATTCAGGTTCACACTCTATCGCCCTCTTATCAAGGTAGGCAAAAGGGACATTAGGAACCTAGTGTAAAGATAGTCCATTGCGCTACCCACTTTCAGCCGAATTTGAAGCATTGCGTGTTGAATGGCGGAACTCAACGCCGTGCTTTACCTTGTCATCAACCAGAGTGAAGAAATTAAAATAGTAAATATTTCATTTCCTTAAGAATCGAATCCACGTACTGTCAGGTTAACATTAACACGCTATCCCTGCGTCACGACTGGCCTCTAATGACGTGAAAATAATATTTTTATTACAATAAATAAATCATGTTTTTAAAATACTTTATAATATCTTTATTATTTTTTTATTACTTATACCCAGAGATACACTAATGATAATTAAACTATTCTCCGATCTCCGTTTATAATGAGATGCTATCAAAAACTCACTTTATGTATCTACATATGACGTGTCTGAGAATATTGCACCTTTCAGTACAAATGTTCAACTATTCATTTAAACATACTCTGTCCAGTGCGGCAACGTTTCTATGAAGAAAAGTTAATTAGAGATGACATCAGACGTATTTCTCTTTTGGCCTATGGTCTTTCTCAGTAAATATTTAACATATTTTTTTTATTCAAACAAATAGTTTAATAAGAAGCGATTGCAACTATACAATCTCTAGCCGTGGCCATCATGGTTAAGGGACAGAGCGTGCGATTGTTAACACGGTGGTTTGATTCTCGAGGTTATGAGATAATTATGAAAAGCTGGCTTATACTATACCCAATCTTCTTAGACAAATCACTAAGGTTAGTTACGAACTAACTATTTGTTTATATGGGCAATACGGATAACTTTTCTAATCGATTTTATGTTCTTTGCTAGAAAAATATCTTTAGGAAAATGAATCATTAAAGGATCATTAGTTTTTGTTTACAAGTATGTCCTGAAATGCAGGAGGAACTTGAAAACTCACTGCTTTTAAACATTTCTTACCCATTAAACATTTCCATTGCCCCCTTTAATCGAATTTAAGAAACACGTAGTATTAAGTGGCAGAATTCAATGCCGCGCTTTGCCGTTTTACCAGAGTGAAGAAATAAACATGAAATAAACATATTAAATACTTCATTTCCTAGACCGAATTGTATCTCTGCGCAACGACAAGCACGTTAAGTTTTTGATACATAAATATAATGTGATTAAATATAAAATAATAAATTTACAATAAATGCAATAACGTTAAATAATTTTAGTCTCAGCTTCACGCTGTATCCCGCACATGGCAGGGTAGGCAGAGGGAACTTAGGAACCTAGTGTTAAGATTTAATTTTCCAACCTCTCTTTCAAAGAATTTTAGTAAAGTTACATCATATCAGTACAAAACACTATAAAATAATATGCACATAACTCATAATATGATCATAAATCTTATTTATGATCATATATTTGTATGACTCTTCTAAAACACTTCGTTCTAAGGCGAACGCTATCTGAGAAAGTAATTTATAAAGTTGGATAGCGATGGTCTCACGTTATTTACCTTGCCCGCATTATGTACCTTTCGAGCTCCATTTATTCTGTACGTGATTCTGTTTTCAGCTTGTGATGATAAAGACTTTTTATATTAAACTTACATTAAACATTATATTTTATCACTCTTAAAAAGATTTTGTGTATCTTTAAAATGTATTGGCGTGTTGATTTAAAACGTAACGTATTCTAGATAGATTACTTTTTATTTTTCAATGAAAATAAAATTAATAAATAAAATAACCTAGCCTAAAAATAACAACCTTAACATGAAAACTTCTATATAGCTTTTAAAGTACTACTTCATCATTGTGGTTTGAAGACTTCCGATTAGATAGAGATTAGAGAAACAAGTCAAACTTACACTCCTCTTTTTGAATTGTGGGTTAAAGACTTACTAATATCGTATATATCCTTACGTTTATGATTCGAATGTATGCCCTACGTACATAAGTTTGTAACATGTTGAAATTAGAAAGTACATAGAATCTTAGTAGGTACGTATTTTATTAAATAATTCTTTGAGAGAAAATTTATAGATTTGTTAACGCTATAATGCTTAAAACTATTAATAATTAGTTCTATTTAGTATTAAGAGTAAATGTATTCTATGAAATACGTAATTTCTAAGCTTTAGTTAAATTTCTATAACATCTAATGTAATGGTTAGGTCGAGATGGGCGAAGTAACGATCGCCTTCACCCTATCTCCTCATCTTAATTCGGGGTCGCTGACCCATGGACCCTCGCGATTAATGGCCTAGGGTCGCAAGACTTGCTAATACAGTAAAATTAAGATGACCCTCCATCTGGACCCTTTGTAAAGAATGGCACTGTCTGTAATGGTAATTTCGTAACGAATTTACTATTTGGTATACACATTTTGGTATAAGCGGCGAACCAGATGTGATTTTACAGGATGCTTAGTTGATCTCATTTGTCTTTATATGGTAAATTGATTATTATCAAATTAAATATTTTACAAATAACACGCCTTGGAAGTGAAATGCTCGCTACAGGCTATTTCAAACATATCATTGTCACTTATAAATATTATGACGAAAATATATGATTAAAAAAAGACATGTCCCGTTGAGTTTTTTGCCGATTCCTCTCAGGTCTGATAAAGTAACTTTTCATGAACCGGTGGTAAATTGTTTGACGTTCAAGAAATGAATCTTGTAACTTCTTATTTTGAATTTAAAGTTGAATTTTTAATTAGATAGATCCATAGATTAACTTTAAATAAATAATCTTAAAATAAAACTAATGCACAATTTTGTATTGCACTCTAACGACTCTACTACTCTCTTCTTTACTATCTATATATTTACTACATAAGGTCTAATCTAGTCAAACTACTATATTCTTTACGAAATTCTCAATAGATATTTTAATTTTTGAATGATTGTTTGCAAATCCCTAAATCCAGACGCTTACTGTAGTTGATATGTTATTATAAGAAATTTTCATCTATATTTTTAAGACCAGTTGCCATTAAAGTGGCAGTCGAGAACATTGTCACAATCGCTCTGGTTTCCACTTGGATATTGATATAAATTTATTTATGTAAATAATAGTTTTTTATAATTAGAGATAAAATATAATAATAAAAATTTAATATATCAATATTTACTTTAATTCTAGCTTACGCTGTGTCCCACATGCAGCAAGGCAGAGCACAGAACATCTACCGCTAAGACAATCCGTTATCCTTTAAATTCTAGATAAAGTCTACCACAGCAAGAAAACATTTCATTCCCGCATGAGAGATTGGAACTCATCATTTTTACTATCACTCACTCCACCGAGAAAAGATCTTTAATTATATATTATTATTCAAAAACAAACCCTAGGTTCTAATATCTCACTGGGATTTCTTGTGCAACGGCACATATACTTAAGTATTGTAGTTATAAAAAATGAAATCCATCTAAATTCATTCGCATATACAGACGGCACCAGTCCAACGATAATTAAATTTTAAAGTGTACATATGTACCTTTTCATAGCTAGTTGTTATTTGCGAGGGAAACAAAGGCCCTCCCTTACTATCAGGTTATTTGCTTTTGTAACTAAAATTAGTTTTCGTCGACCCTTCTCAGAATGAAATTAGACATACCCCGCCTTATGTATATAAGGTGCGGATGAAAACGTGGCTTACTTTTAGTTGCCGATTTGATTATATATAGCTATATTACCTTTTAATTTACATCATTTAGCGACAGAATTAATTTAATTTATTTATGTTTCGTATATACCTTTACAATTAATAAAATAATTACAAATTATTTAGCTTCACGCTGTATCCCGCGGAACAGAGGGAACCCGGGAACCTAGTGTAAAGACACTCCGTTCCACTTCCGTTCCCCACTTTCCGCCAAATTTGAGGCATTGCGTGTTGAGTGGCGGAACTCAACGCCGCGCTTTGTCCTAATACCAGAGCGAAGAAATGAAACTTTCAATATTTAAATTGAAAATATTAAATATTTCATTTCCTCGACTGGGGATCGAACCCAGAACCTGTCGGTTACAGTCACACTCTTGTGCCGCTGCGCCACGACAGGCCTCAAAATAATTACAAATTATTTTATGTTTATAATGTTTACGGAAGAAAATCATATTTTAAAAATCTTAGAGATTGAAATATTTAGGCATATAGGGTTTAACTTATATTAATTTCTGCGTCAAAATAATAAGCTGTAATAGAAAACCTCTCCAAGTTTTAATTTAAAATCGTTATAACACAAATATATATATATTATATTATCGTTATAACGTGTAATTATAACACAAATTGTGGTTCAATAATTTGTGTTTTAAAATACATATATTAGGAATAATTATTACAGTGTACGTAATATTTGCATAATCTTATAATTTGCATATTCTTATACATAATATGGTAATATGGCAAACACGCGGCGTTGAGTTCCGCCACTCAACACGGAATGCCTCAAATTCGGCGGAAAGTGGGGAACGGAAGTGGAACGGAGTGTCTTAACACTAGGTTCCCGGGTTCCCTCTGCCTACCCTGCCTCGTGCGGGATACAGCGTGAAGCTAAAATAAATTGCTTATGCTTATACATAATAACTATTTTTTATTAAATTATTGTCAATGCATAATCTCCAAAAGTTCCAATTTTACATGTAGCATAGAAGTATATTATAATAATAAAGCTCTAAAATTTAAGCACATTGTAACGCAAGGTTCTAAATAGTGTTCATACTGAGTTGCTAAAACGAAGGCTAGCAATTAAAACTTCTTTGTACGGCGGTCCAGAGGGTTGGGGAGGTCACTTGACGGAGTCCGTAATTGGAAAAGTTCCTCTGGCGAATAAGCACTGATAAAGGTTACTTATGTGTCAAAGTGTGCTCTAGTTGTTTTGTTGTAGATGATTATAATTAATACTATATATTCAATATGGTTTCGATTCGGTGGCTATATGTTTATTGAGATTTATTACTTTCATTTTCTTGTTCTTAAAAATAGTTCGAAATAGTTGTTTTTATTATTCTGTATAAAATATATATAAGATCTCTTGTTGCCAGTCTGTCTGTATATCAATACCATCCCAAGATATTCCTAGATCTCGTCATCGTCGTCATCAAATAAATATATATTTCTTTTTAAATTAATATCAAATGATCATTTTTTGGTGCATAATCAAAAATCTATAAAAAAATTTCGAATATTTTGTCTGCATTATATATTAAATTTGTCACGCAATCGAAACCATGTAGGTACAGTTATCAAATTTGGGACGAAGTTAGAAATTGTTTAAAAATCATAACATTGTGACTAAGGGTCACTAGAATTATATAAAGCAAGAACAATACCATAAAGACGCACTGTTACAAGTATATAATAGTTATTTTTTTATATTTTTACTATGATTTAAATTGTTATTCCACACTTAGGACAGAAAATACTCAACTTAAGTTTAAAAAGCGTATAAAAATTTTGAACGAAGCAGGATTTGAACCCGCGCCTCTGGAAAACCGTTCCAGCGCTCTGACCAACTAAGCCATTTGAACGAATGGCTTAGTTGGACAGAGCGCTGGAACGGTTTTCCTCCTTCGTTACGTTTGAACGGTGGTCCTGCTTCGTTCAAAATTTTTATACATTTTTTAAATTTAAGTTTAGTAGATATATAATAGTTTCCTAATTCCATAGCATGTTTGATTGTTAACTGAAATAGCGGTCGCTAAAGAACAATGATATATTTTTACTATGTTTTAAAGTGTTATTCCACACTTAGGACAGAAAATACTAAACTTAAATTTAAAAAGCGTATAAAAATTTTGTCCTGTTGTTAATCCTGCTTCGTTCAAAATTTTTATACGCTTTTTAAATTTAAGTTTAGTATTAACAATGATATAATATTAATTGATATTGGCAAAGATTAATAGTTTGAAAAATTGTATTAAATATTTTATTTTTCTTGTTTTTTTTAAACTTTTATTGTTATACTAGATGAAATATTAAAATTTCTAGTTTTCCAAGCAATGTTTAATAGAAATCAATCTGATTTCATTCTTATATAAAACAATGGACATTGTATGTATTGAAACAGAGTCGAAGTGAAGTGGGAGTGGTAATAGTAATGAACAACCTAAGACAATGCTTACTATTGGCTGTTGAGACAAAGCCGTAGAATTCTATAGGTATACGTTTTCTTGCCTAACGTCTATCAATGGACATTCTATACACATTAGAAAAACAAATATAATAAGGCATTTATAATTGAATTGATTTATCTTTAAGCATTAATTTTCTCTCTCTGAGCTTCACGCTGTATCCCGCACTGGGCAGGGTAGGCAGAAGGAACCCAGGAACCTAGTGTTAAGACACTCCGTTCCACACTTTCCGCCGAATTTGAGGCATTGCGTGTTGAGTGGCGGAACTCAACGCCGCGCTTTGCCTTATTACCAGAGCGGCGAACAAATGAAATATTAAATATTTAAATTGAAAATATTAAATATTTCATTTCTTCGACTGGGGATGGAACCCAGAACCTGTCGGTTACAGTCACACTCTTGTGCTGGTGCGCCACAACAGGCCTAAAAAAATACTTATCGTTTATAAATCAAACTTATCGATTATAAAAACGGTCTATATCAGGCTCGATCTATATAGATATAAGATATTAGATTTATGCTAAGTGTCCATAAATGTATGGACAATAAATTGTACAAATTAGAGCTATAAGGAAATTGCAATAGATTTTTTTACGGGTTTTATTATTTTTCTGCTCAATGCAAGTAATGACTTATTTATTTTATGTTTTTTTTTAATCAAGGCGCAGTATAAAATCCCTTGACTGAAAGTCAGAGAGTCAAGAACTACGATTAAAAGTAACTATAGTAAGCAGCGACGTATCTTTATATTATCTTCTAAATAAAAATGACAAAATACTCGTCAACGAAACATAAAATATTTAATAAATATTTCTCTTAAAAATATTCGCAGCCACGTAAATTAAGATTATACATAAAATCAAGTGTTTACTTTAACTCATGAAGTAACATACAGCGTTAAAACTTACTAACGATTGTTTAGATTGGCTAGTGTTTAATTTCAGAGTATTTACCTAGGTAATATTAGAAACAGTATGAAAAACAGTACAGAGCTATTTACATTCGCAAAAGCGACCAGTACTAATGAAGAGCTTTCTCACAGATATTTACTTTGATAATTCTGTAATTTACACGTTATTTCTACACGCTTGCGTTTTATTCATGAGTGTAAGTAAGGTTATTTGATGAAAATTTTTATTCTTTTTTTGTTCAATGTTTACATATTTATATTTCTTGAATCTTATTGAATATCTTGTAAATATTATCAAAAATAAATTATTATACCACTTTTTAAATTAAAATAAAATTAACATATATATATATATATATATATATATATATATATATATATATATATATATATATATATATATATATATATATATATATATATATATATATATATATATATATATATATATATATATATATATATATATATATATATATATATATATATATATATATATATATATATATATATATATATATATATATATATATATATATATATATATATATATATATATCAAATTTGTTACTTAATCTGATAAGCATATTATTATAGCACCTACATACATAGAATAGCTAAGAAGTATATCAAAAAAGACAGAACAAGTAAGTTAGGAAAGAAAGAGGTTAGCGATAAATTATTACCATTTTTCTATATCAATTTTGATATAACCTCTAGCTCGAGCTAACCTCTTTCTTTCCTAACTTAATTATTCGTATTTTTGTATCCTGTGTATTTTTTATAAAAGGTCTGGTTACTTTGAAATATTTATCAATGAACGAAAACTATAAGCAAAGAACCAAACTGTACCTAAGTAAATGTAAATATTTAATACGACTTTTAGTAAACACAACATACTATTACATATCAAATTTTCTATAACATATCTATATACGCTATAGGTATAACAACAACTCATCAGAAATTCGCACACGAGAAATTCATTAGAATAAATTTCCCTCTCTCGTTAAAGTGAGGTCTGAAACTAGCAAATTAATTATAAAACCCGTCAAAACAAGACCCAAAGTTCAACCCATCTGAGACGCACAAAGCGCCCTTTATTTCGGACAGGCCCTACGTTATCGCAAAGTGTAGCCCACCATTGATCTTAAGGGTGACTTACCCCCTAGGGGTGGAAAGAAAATCGCGCCACGGTGTGCGTGAGGGCCGCTCGGAAAGATTATGTGGGGTTAGTTTTCGTTTGTCATGCCGTAACGGCCATAATTAGCGAGGGTTTGCAAATTCATGAATTCACAAAATGAAAGGTTATTAAATATTTCGAATTGTATATGAAGTCTTAACTCAAGCTTTATTATAGCTTCATTTGTGTATTAAAAAAGGCATTAAGGCATTAATATTGTTTGAAACTTCTTGTTAGTAAAGAATAATCTGTCTGTCTCTGTATTTTTTTGGTATAAATTATATTAGATCGTTATATACAAAGTTTTTATTTGTACTTTTAACGATCATATATAATAAATGTGATAAAATAAAATCAATTGACATAAGATATAACTAAACATGTTACTTTCTGTCTCTCTCTCTCTCTCAACTTCACGCAGAGGGAACTTGGGGTCTAGACTCCAACCTGTTTTCCATTTTTCGTCGAATTTGAGGAACTTTTTATATATTGTAAATTAAAATTAAATAATTTATATCTAAAGTTAGTAAATAAGCTTTAGAATTTAGTTTCTAGGAACATGAAAAAGACCTATAAAATCTAGAGTTGGTAAATTAAATGCGACGTAGAGCTCCAATTTGGACGTGCACACATTCTGTTTGAGATTATTAGAAATTTTACTGTCAGAATATTTCAACTTTCAAATTTGTAACGTGCGTATCTTAAAACAAAATATTATATGCTATATTTTTCATATATGCACAATATATATAATATACGTATAGGTTTAGGTTGAGGCCTGTCGTGGCACAAGCGTGTGACTGTAACCGACAGGTTCTGGGTTCGATCCC
This sequence comes from Eueides isabella, assembly GCA_019049475.1. Classification (NCBI taxonomy): domain Eukaryota; kingdom Metazoa; phylum Arthropoda; class Insecta; order Lepidoptera; family Nymphalidae; genus Eueides; species Eueides isabella. The sequence continues at coordinate 4,283,441 of CM032400.1, forward strand.
CAGTCAAGGAAATGAAATATTTCATATTTTCAATTTAAATGTTTAATGTTTCATTTCATCGCTCTGGTTATGAGGCAAAGCGCGGCGTTGAGTTCCGCCACACAACACGCAATAAAAATAGTGAAAGTGGGGAGCGGAAGTGGAACGGAGTGTCTTGAAACTAGGTTCCCGGGTTCCCTCTGGCTACCCTGCCTCGTGCGGGATACAGCGTGAAGCTAAAAAAAACCTTTAGGTTTATTTACAGCATGCGATAAAATTTTAATATATCACATTGGGCTTTTTAGACATTCTCAGCTTAAATCACTATAGTGTATATATGTATTATACATATAAAAAAAAGGTACAGGCTTCCATGTGATTTTTTGAAATCACTCTGTATATTTCTAAAAATCACATGAAAGCCTGTACCTTTTTTTTAAAGATTTAAGGTTACATATGTACATATGTGAAAGAAACCGTTCTAAATAGAGGTAGGTACGTTAATCTAATTTTCTAAATCACTAATTATATATCACAGATAAAATATATTAGAAGTGAATTGCTAAGCGAGTCACGAATTCCGTCCGAATGAAAATTGTCCAATATACTGGGCGTCATCTTAGGGGTGGGGTGGGTTTTATTATAGGTCGCGCGGTCTGCGGCGAGTCGGGGGACGCTTCTTATTACGATTGACGAAAGGGTTGCCATTTTGTATTTCTATAACGTTTTAGAATATTTTTGGATTTGTCAAGATTTTGTTTAATATAACTTTAAAAGAATAGCAATAAGTTGATTTATAATATGAGAACACGGTGATTATATGCAGCAATAAAAAATACAAAATACTAAGTAATACTATACGAAGTACTCACATTTATATAATTTTAAAGTACAGTGGCACAAGCGTGACGCTGAAAAAATGAAAGGTTGTGGGCTTTATGACCACTCCAGTTTGCTAGAGTGCGTGGATCATTCCTTTTTTCATAGATTCGATTAAAATGTTTAATATTTTTATTTCACATTCTGGTGTGAACAGAGTGCCTTAAAAATGGGCTCCCAAGTTCCTTTTGCATACTTTGTCGCGTGCGGTGCACAGTTTAAAAATATGGAAAAAAGAGAAAAAACATATGATGCTAAATATTTTACTTGAAATCAGCTTTTTGCAGTAGTAGTAGCCACATACGAAATATCTATAATAATCCTAAAGAACACAGTTTATATTAATTTGTCTAGGCAGCGTTTATGAAGAAATTTATATTAAAATGTTTCCCACTTAAAGGACGTATATATGTGAAAACAACTTGTTAGCCAATTAGTTAAATAAGTAAAGTAGTAAAGTAACGTGTAAATATTTATAAGTAAAATATTTATTAATCACGTCACACCAGTTTATTTATACAATATAAAACGTAAGGTTCTTATTGACAAATCAAGAAAATGAGAAAAAAATATATATACAAATATCTACATATCTTTTATAGGCATGTCTTTATAGCGAATCGTGGACTTTATTTCTACATAATTCCGCAAGTTACCAGCCCTATCTAACATCTAGTGCGTAAACAAAATTCTCCACCCCCATTCCGACAAGAAATTACATACTTTAATCTTATCATTGGAGTAAAATAGAATATTAAATCGGGCTGTCGCCGAGCGGCCCCGGACCGTACTAAACGCGGGATCACCGAGATAAACACATTCGATTTGACGGGACAAAGAATGTCTTTAATATTTCGTCCTCCCTTACGCTATTGTGGTCCAATAGGATAATTTAGCTGAACGTTATGACTGTAAATTCAAATATCCTTTTTGAATTTCTTATCTTACATTGTTATTAGGCATTTTTTATTTTTACCAGGGCGAAGAAAATGAAACAATATTTATTACCTAAATTTCTACGGGTAGGACTCTAAAACAAATCCGTCATTATTTAGAGACAACTGTCTGTGCCTTTACGCCGTGATGGTATAATATATGTAAGTACTCCGCGTAAAGTGCGTTATTTAATTCCTTATGAAGAAAAACACTTAGACTTGCTATTATTATAAAAAACTATAACTAGACACGTACTGTGAATGTTACGTTTTTTATCAATTCTTTATATTATTTTAAATTAAACAATTTTAACCGGATTAATCGCGTGTTTTGAATATTGTAGGTAAATTTTTGAAACCCGACGTTTCGAACATTTGCAGTAGTACGTGGTCACGGGTAGACTTTTTTTAATTAAGTATATATTCAGTACAGCGAAGTTCCGTAACGGACAATAAACAGCTATATTGGTCACATTTCAGCATCAAAAATAGTCAAGACTACGAAATTTCAAAAGCTTCAAAGCATAAAATTTTAGATTCAACAACAAAATATGCAAAGGATGTATTGTAGCCGAGCATCCGCGCCATTATATCACAAAAGCTTTCTAAACATCGTCACAGGGGGATCGCACACAGCCACCGATCCGTATCTTGAGGGTCGACATCGTACTCGTATATATCTAAGGGGTCCCTCCTTATCCTTTTCCCCCGCACTATACTACCCCCACGCTCTATAAACAGTGCTAAACACTCGCGCAAAATTGTAAAATTTGAACGTTTTTGTCTCACTCTAACCGGGTGGCGTCAATTTGTTAAGATAACATTGCTAGGGTCCGGTTATTTACGATTGGGGAATTAATTTAAAGGACACTAATTAAAGCTCGGATATTGGATTGTTTGGATGGTATTAGATATCCAGAGGCAAAGTTATCTAAATAGTTCAGTCAATTGTTGCATATACTTGTCAAGCTGGATGATGTAACGAAACTTTTCAAAATATAAATATTAATTATATTTATTTTTTAATCGCTGATTTATTAAAAGAAAATCTATGAATTATTTCCTTAATATTACGAAAGCAGCATTTTTATATGACATTATATATTACATGAATAAAACCATAAAATTAACACATAGGATTAGGTAAATGTTATAAAATTATGTTTATAGTTTAACTTTAAAATTTCTAAGCTACTATATATTTATGCAGTTTAATTATCTTAAAATTGAAAAAAAAAACCTGTAAATGGTAAAATAGATAATAAATAACACAAAGGAACGTCAATTATTAAAATAGAAACCGCTGCATAGTTAATTTCACAGACAGACAAAAGATTTTTTATTTCAAATATGAATTTTTAAATGAGTCTCAATATAGCATTCGTGAGGATTGATAGATACTTTTGTAAAAAAATCGATAAGTCAGAAATATTCAATTAAGTGCGAACATTAATATTCTAGCATCGCGGTCGTCAAGTGCCGCTGGGGCATAGTGCATACTCCCCCTCCTACAAAAAGGGGGTGTGGAATGATGGCCGAAATCCACGTTTTTAGGCCTATCAAGCTTTTTAGCATGGCATCCACGTACGCTTTGTGGAAATTTGATGTTTATATATTAACTGTACACGAGTTAGCGCATTTATAGATCTCGCTTAATTTGTATGTTTTAGTTAAATGTTTAAATTTTAATGATCATACCAACAGTTGTGCTCGTTAAGATAAAATATTAACGTTAACTAAAATATTTTCAAAGTATAAGTGTTTGAAAGGCTAAAGCTAGGCTAGGCTAGGGCTTTAAAAAATATCTTTTAGGCTTTTGTTGATTCAAATGACTATGAAGTATACATATGTATAAATACGCGTTTTTATTCCATAACCTAATTACATACAGTTGTGAATGTCAATTATACATTTCAATTTGATATTCTTTAATAAAATCATTATAGATACTAACAATAAGAATTTATCAAAAAATATCTACACAGTATTATATAATTATATTAAAATATTATTCGCCATTTAATTAATCCAGCAATAACAAAACGTTAAGCACAGATAAAATTCAGCTGAACTTAATCTACATTGAACTATATCCATAAACGTACTGACGCGCCACTATTAATCATAGAAAATGACGTAGCATTGTGCGACTCGACTCAAAATTGTGAAAACCTATCCAGTCGCTGGCCGGCGAACTAATAACGCGGTGCGCTCACACTTCGGAAAATACCCGCCGGGGGGTACTGTCCACAAAAAAAAACTTCTAACCAATACCGCCAATTGTTTCGATGTTTGCTCAATTTGCAACTATAAAGAGTGTAAATGATGCACGATATCTTTTTGAAGTCTTACTGATTTGTTTTAAATGAATACATTTTGTAACATTTTTATATTAATATTTCTTTAATCTTATCGTTACTTTTAGTTTATAACGCCATTTGACTTATTTTGCCCCAAGTTACACATAACTTTTTCTGCAAAATCTCTACCCTATTTATACAACGTAAATTCTAATCTTCTTGTTTTTTGAATAAAAATGTCATATTTTTCACATACATAGCAGAATTGCAAAAAATAATTGAGACCTTATGACACATTATGTACATAAACATTTTAAAATTATAATACATTTCAGATATTCTGTAAAATATAGACAAAAGACGATCGAAATTGATCGTCTTTTATTGATTTAATTCTGCTCTTCCATCATGTTATATATACAACTATGTTTTTGCGCAATATATTATAATTTATCTTTATTGAGCAATAAAGTAAATAAGTTATAGAACTAACACATACACCAGTCATACACAATAGTTTTGTTTACATCAATATATTTTGACCTTTGAGAGATAAATCTTTGATAAAAAGCACAGAAAAGCCTTCAAAAATGTTATCTTCTTTTTTTAGTTTTTTTTTGTTGTTTTATCAACCATACATCATACTGCTTGACGATGACGCAGCGCGTGTGTGTGTACGCGCCGGTGTGTGCGTTACGCGTGACGTTCTGCAACCGACGTGATATATTGAGAACTGCGCCAAAAATCGCTACTAGTTTATGTAACGTAACATTTCGCGTTTTGTTTTACGCTTGTAACCGTGGTTTTAGCTTCAAGGAAAACAAATGTGTTATATCTTATCTGGTTATTATTACCTCAAGTCCATACAGATTAATTTTTTTAATAATTTCCTTTATATGTTCAGAATGACAATTTTCTAAGGAACATTTGAACGTAACATAATACGTAAAAAGTTTGAAAATATTATACATACGCATTTATTTATAAAGAATGAAAAGAAATTAAAAGTAGTTCCGGTGACCAAAAGTAAATTAATTAAAAATTTTATCTCAAAAATAATACTAGCCATAATCCATATAATAACCAATAGGATCTCTTCATGCATGTTTAGCACAAAGTGAATGCCCTAAAGCTTTTTAGCGTTAACGCGGTGATGCAATACGCATTGTCAAATAATCGATTGTGCGAATAAACGCGGAAACAGGCAAAATAAATGCGGCAAAATCGTGCATTCGTTCCACTTCGACTACGATCTCATTTGCGGTTCTCAGAGGAGGAGTACAACGCCTATGTACCTATATTTCCGAATTTTATGCCTACCACGTACTGTACGCGCCCCTCAATGCCAATGTGTGCGAATAGTTCAACGCGGCCAATTTAACTGGCAACGTCACTGTGGGACAACTTTACGGCTTCGATACGCGGTTTAAAGGACACAGGGGACTGAGGTGGATCAGCTTATACTGGCCACAGCCTTAGTGTGGGTGTAGTTAAGCGATAGTGAAGGGGTACACCCCATCGCGTCATCGTTGACTATTGCGCCTGTGTTAGAGAATGAACGTATAAAATGCCCACCATGACGATCACTGCGCGGCCATTTTAGTTTTTTCATCATGATTTTTGCGACTCACCCTAATGGCTAATTCCTTATAGGTATATCTACGCATATACAAACAAACCCAATAACATTAGCAATATTTTGCTAATTTTGTTGGATTTGTACTCTAAACCAACTCTATGGACAGTACCCGGGACTTCTAGTTTACTTGAGTAAAAATTTTAAAATTTTAAAATAAAATAAAATAAAAGTTACTTACTTTGACACTGATTAACAAATGATTAACATCGGTTATGTTAGGTTAGGCTTCTATCGAGGGAACTTTTTCGACGACGATAATGTTACTTCAAGAGCGAAGAAATGAAAATGTGAAACGTTTCCTTTGATAATATTAAATATTTCAATTACTCTAGTTGATATCGAACCCACAGTTTGTGCCACGACAAGCTCCAGACCTTTTTTTTAAATGTTTTTAATTCAAATAGAATTATAGATATACAGCCAACGCAAAAGTGTCAATGAACAGTACCAATAATATGAAAAATATATTAACTTACGTTGTAATTAGAACATCCATTTAATATTATGACACTATTTTCTTGTCGATAACACTTTAAGGCTAAGTACTTCTTTCAAAAAAAAAAATACATTACAGTTGGCTAGATGTACATCGTTACAGAGTCTGCCTCTAAATGCATTTAAAAACATCTTGAGGGTCAACGGTTATCTCTATTTCTCACATAAATTTGTATTAATTTACATGCGCTTTTGATATAAGCTTTGTTATAAGACACGGAATTATTTGGGGTCAGTTCAGGTGTTCGAGGGTCAATCAAACTAGTTTAACAACGATCCATTCTATTTAACTCTCTGCATTAGTTTGGAATATTATGTCTGTTATTTGTGAGTGATTCGTATACGATTCGATCGTCATGTTGGTAATTTAACTTTATTTTCTGCTTCACACTGCTTCTCGCATATATAGTAGGCAGAAAGAATTTGGGTACCTACGTTTAATTGTCCACTTTCTACCGAATTAGGAGCATTCCGTGTCGAGTGGCGGAACTTAACGCCGCGTTTCGGGCTTATTGAGTAAAGAAACCAGAGTGAATAAATCAATACAATAAATGTTAAATTTGAAAATACTAACTATATCATGCCCTCCAATGTGGAACGAGTCCACAACCCGCTTGCTGTCACACACTTGTGCCGCTGCGCCACGACAAACACAATTTTAAAACATTTAAGATATGATGTAAGGCAAAAATCTATCCACAATCTTTATTATATGATAAAATAGTAAAAAAAGTGCCTGTATATTTAAAATATTTTCAATAAAAAAATACTTGGAGACTAAAATGGTATTATAAAAGATTAATTAATGTTTTATATTATGCACGCACATGTTTAAAATTACTCGATACATTACTTCTTGTGTAGGTACCTATTAGACCTATTATTAGTGGAGGATCAAAGCTGTGCCAAAGCAAACCAAAGAGTAGTCCAGCTAAACTGTAAGAAATACTAAAATTCCACATTAGCAAAAGTTGTTGGGCGTAATGAGAGCAATTTTCAGGGATATACCTACAACAATATCTCTTTCTTCATTGAAAACACACTATACAATAGTTTTGCGAGTTCCAAGGAATATTTTTTTAAAAAAGCATTTAATTTATTTGTATAGAAATTTTAATAAAAATAATCTGTAATTGATAATTTCTTACAAGTAATAAATAAATACTTAAATAATGATTTGCGTTTTTGTTTTGGCACCTTTAGTTAATATCCTAGAATTTTCTATGTTTTGCTAAATTAATTATTACTATGGAAAAAGGAAGTGCTGCGCGTAATAACTATGCTTGTTATATTTATAGTAAAAATATTAATTAATATTTATATTATAACAAAAAAATGTTAACGATTTATCTATTATTAATACCTGAGCAAACATATCGAGTTTCAGAAGTACATGTTTTACGCCTATATTATATGTACCATACAACCTAATTCTTTTTTTTTTTTTTTTTTTTTATTTATTAAGCTTACCAACGGTAGATACATTATGTTGCACAACAAGTAAATTTAACTTATAAACTAAGACAATTAATGAACTACCACTTAAAGGTAAACACCGCATGCAAAACATTTTTTTTTATGAACAGTTGTGAAGTTCTAAAATATAAACATTTAATTGCTGATACATAAACAAAACAAACAGTTAACAGTAAGTAAAACTAAATTTAAACAAAAAATATACATATTTAACATAACTTTGAGTAGTGTCACAGTGCAACAAACAATAAGTACTATATACTATAAGCTAACACATACATAATTAGTGCCGTTCATTAAGTCATATTTTACAAATTGCTTTTCTGAAAGCTGCTATGGACATGTTAAAGATATCAGTATTCGCAGATTCACTACATATTTTATTATAAAGTAAGGTAAGCCTATTGATAGGAGAGTTAAATCCCAATTTTGTCCTCCGTTGCGGTTGAGCAAACAGTTGAATTATTTTCCGGGGCACCCTACGAGGTATTGTAAAAGAGAGCTTAGAGAGAAGACGCGGACAATATATGTGACTATTAACCAACTTATATAGGAAAACAAGGTCGTTAGCATCTCTCCAAGAATTTAGATCGGACATTTTATAGAAATCTAGAGATGCGCTATAAGAGTACTTCTCTCGAGGAACTTTATTCAGAGAGTACATAAGATGCCTTACAAATCTCTTCTGCACTCGTTCGATTCGCAGCATATGTGTTGCGAAGTGAGGACGCCAAGCCACACTCCCATACTCTAAAATTGATCTAACAAGACTGTTGTATAGGATGATCTTAGTTGAAGGCTTTTTAAAAAATCTAGAAATTCTAATTATAAAGCCCAGCATTTTTGAAGCTTTCTTTATTATTAAATCTATATGAGGTACAAAAGTTAGCTTACTATCAATAGTAATACCTAAATCTTTTATTGTCTGGGTCTCATTAATTTGCACATCTTTAATGAAATACATTGACGGAATAAAATCGATCTTTCTTGTAAATTTTATATGAAAGCATTTTAGTACATTAAGCTCCATACCATTTTTGTTACACCAACTAACCAGAGCATTTAAATCTTTTTGAATGATATTGTCTAAATCCAAAGAAAATCACTTTGGAAATGAAGAACAAAAAAGGAATCAATTATATAATAATAAAAAACGTGTACACACGTGACCAAATGATGGACGACGATGATGAAGATACTTGCGATCTTTGTCTCAGAAACTTTCCTCAAGCCTTGTCTTCCCTCTACTTCCTATGTATTACCAGGTTTCCGCTTAAATAAGGATGAAAGAAATGGAATGGGCGGAGATTGGCTATCTGTTTATATAGTATGGTTGTGTACTTACCGAATCTCCTTCTGAATACTCGAAATCAGGATCTTTTTATTGAGCTAGTATTTGGATCTCTGCAGTTGATTGCCCTCATTGGTGCCTGCTTCATTCTGTTTTTTCCTTGAGCTTAAGTCTATCATCTCTTCGCTTCCTAGTGTTGGTCTTGGTTGATTGTAACACTCATCACCCTTTGTGGGAGTGTTATCACGATGATGAATTTTATTGGCGCACATTATTATTATTGGCACACATGATTGATGATCAATGATCTCTTTGCATTCTCAATGATGGCTCACCAACTCATAGGGTTAATCCAAATCAAAATCCAAGAGCTGTTGTTGACCTTTCCATATCTTTATTCCTATCAACCTTATCTCGTTTGACAGATATCTCGCATACATAGGCATAATGGATCTCTTCCTTCTCCCCCTTTAAATTCATAAAAATCAAGACAAGGTCAATGTTAACAAAACATTACTACTTACACCCCGAATCAACATTAGAAAGAATACCACTACAGAGAAAAAAGGAGGTAGGTCTTATTGATTTAGATAGTTTCTGGCTCAGTCGTTATTATTTTTTTTGATAAAGCCAATGACACTAAAATAAATAAATAAAATAAATGAATAAAATAAATAAATAAAATAAATAAATAAAATAAATAAATAAAATAAATAAATAAAATAAATAAATAAAATAAATAAATAAAATAAATAAATAAAATAAATAAATAAATAAAATAAATAAATAAATAAATAAATAAATAAAATAAATAAATAAAATAAATAAATAAAATAAATAAATAAAATAAATAAATAAAATGAATAAATAAATAAAATAAAAGTAATTCATTGTACAAGGCAAATTCAAATTCAAATAAAAAAAAAATCTTTATTTTAATAGGCTTTAGCAAGCACTTTTGAATCAAACCCCGCGACCACGCGGGGAGGGCTGTATTTGACTTTGCTATGGCGAATGGATTGTCCCAATTGGTTGAGTCGCCTACGCGAATCCCGGACGCGGACAACCACAACGCCTCTTTATTGGACCTTCTGCTGACTTCACACCCAGAACAGTACCAGGTTGTCGTCGATCCCCCCCTAGGGTCTTCAGACCACTGCCTGGTACGGAGTGCTGTGCCCATTAACCGCGTCAGTCGCAGAACACCAGCGACTCGTCGCGTCTGGCACTACAAGTCAGCAGATTGGGATGGGATGCGTACGTTTTACTCATCCTATCCCTGAGGGCCGGTTTGCTTCTCTTCTGATGATCCTAGTGCTAGTGCCGCTGCTGTCGCCGACGTGGTTCTGCAGGGTATGGAACTTTACATTCCTAGCTCTGTAGTGCCAATCGGTGGCAAGTCACAGCCTTGGTTTGATACGTCTTGCAAACTTGCAGCTTCTGGCAAGCGCGAGGCATATCGAATCTGGGCCAAGGCACTTGCCACTAAGGATCCGAAGGTGAAAACCTTAAAAAGAAAGTACAACCGTGCCTCTAGGTACTTTAAGTGGCAAATTGCCAGAGCAAGGTCCGAGCACATCGCTAAAATCGGCGAGAAGCTTGAGAGCTATCCGTCCGGAACTCGACAGTTTTGGGCCCTCTCAAAGGCTGCGCTTGGCAACTTTAGCCGGCCATCGCTTCCACCGCTACGCACAGAAAATGACATCCTGGTCCATACGGCGAAAGAGAAAGCCGATCTCCTGGGCGCTCTCTTTGCCTCAAACTCGACTATGGATGACCGAGGAACAACGCCGCCGACCATCCCGCGGTGTCAGAGCTCAATGCCTGACATTAAATTTAGTCAGAAAGCTATTAGGCGAGCTCTGTCTTCCTTGGACATCCACAAGTCGAGTGGGCCAGATGGCATTTCTCCTCTTGTGCTCCGTTCGTGTGCTCCTGAGCTGACACCGGTGCTAACGCGTCTATTTCGGCACTCTTACTCAGTTGGCGTAGTCCCAGATTCGTGGAAGAGCGCTCTTATCCACCCGATTCCGAAAAAAGGCGATGGTGCTGATCCAACTAACTACAGGCCTATTGCTATTACCTCCCTGCTCTCAAAAATTATGGAGAGCATAATTAATAGCCAGCTCTTGGATTACCTGGAGGATCACCGATTGATTAACGACCGCCAATATGGCTTTCGTCGGGGTCGCTCAACCGGTGATCTTCTGGTTTACCTAACCCACCGCTGGGCTGCGGCTATTGATAGCAAGGGAGAGGGCCTGGCAGTTAGTTTGGACATGGCAAAGGCCTTCGATCGTGTGTGGCACGGAGCGCTCCTTGCGAAACTTCCATCTTACGGGCTTCCCGAGAATTTATGCAAGTGGATTGCTAGCTTCCTCACTGGGCGCAGCATCAAGGTCGCTGTCGACGGTTTTTGCTCCAAATACATGCCCGTGAACGCCGGCGTCCCCCAAGGCTGCGTGCTGTCCCCTACGCTATTTCTTCTGCATATCAATGATATGTTAGAGGACTCTAACATACATTGTTATGCAGATGATAGCACTGTGGACGCTGTATACTCCGGCCATGCAAGTCTTTCTCGGGAAAACGTCGACCAGTGCCGAAATTAACTTGTGTCCTGCGTTGAGGCATCCCTCGAGAATGTCTCCGCATGGGGTGAAAAGAACCTTGTTCACTTCAACCCCCAGAAGACACAAGTCTGCGCGTTAACCGCTAAAAAAACCCCATTTGTCGTATCACCAGTTTTCGAGAACACTCCCCTTAAAGCCGCGTCCTGTATCAGTATATTGGGTCTCAGCTTTTCGAACGACTGCCAGTATCGCGATCATCTGGAAAGCAAGGCCAAGTTGGCCTCGAAGAAACTGGGGGTCATCAGCAGAGCGAGACAGTATTTCACGCCAAAACGGCCTCATATGGAATACTGTTCTCACCTTTGGGCTGGTGCACCCCAGTATCAGCTTGAACCATTTGATCGCATACAACGTAGAGCCGTTCGAATCGTTGGGAACCCAGTGATCTGTGTGGGGCTTGATACTTTGGCTTTGCGTAGAGACGTATCCTCCCTGTGCGTTCTCTACCGCATTTATCACGGGGAGTGTTCTGGAGAACTGTTTGACTTGATACCTGCCGCCGAATTTTCCAACCGCACAGTACGTCACAAACTAAAGTACCATCCACATCACCTGGACACGTGGCATTCGACTACTGTGCGGTTTCGTAGGAATTTTCTTCCACGCGCCACACATCTGTGGAACGACCTACCCGCGGCAGTATTTCCAGGTCGATACGACATGGGTACCTTCAAAAAGCGCGTCTACCTCCACCTTAAAGGCTGGCAACGTACCTGTAGCTCCCCTGGTGTTACACGGGGCCATGGGCGACGGTGATCACTCACCATCAGGTGACCCGTACGCTCGTTTGCCTTGTCTTTTCCATAAAAAAAAAAAGAACTTCAAACAATTTACCACCAGTTCACTAAAGTTACTGCCTCAGACCTGAGAAGAACCGGCGAAAGAAACTCAGCGGGACATGTCTTTTTTTTTTTTTTAATCAACTTTTACATCATATAATCAATTGTGACAATGATACATTTGAAATAGCCTGGAGCGAGCATTTTATTCCCAAGGCGTGTTACAAACATAATCGTCACAAACATAAAATTACCACCGGCTCGGAATGCGGTTCTGCTGAGAAGAGCCGGCAACAAACTCAACAGTTGCTCTCTTCAATTTTGAATAAAGTTACAATTTCATTGTTTAATACAATGGTGACTATCCTGCCCATTCAAATATTCTTGGACAGTGTAGAACGCTTTCTTAATTAACATTACTTTAACATTTACTTTAAACTTCTCTAGTGGCAAATTCAAAACACACTACGGAATACTATTATAGATACGTATACTCAGACCCATAAATGATTTATTTATTTTTAGAAGGCGATATCTAGGCGTCACAAGTTTGTTCTTGTTTCTCGTCCCAATCGTGTGTCTGTCACGGTTTTAGCTTAAGCACTGAATATGTTGCCGGATAAACAAAATATTGTAAAATATATATTGAGAAGCAACCGTAAGAATACCTGTATCCTTAAAAACTTCTTGCAGAGAATCTCGAGCTTTAAGATTATAAATAGATCTTGCTTCACTTTTTTGCAGTATAAATATTGAATTTATATCAGCGGCACTACCCCGTAGTAGCTTCTCATAATAAAGAATACTATGAAAATAACTATTTTTTAACATTAGTTGAATACATTTCGTTTTTTTGCGTTTACCATGAAATTATTTACGCCAAACCACACAAAATGAAGAATATGCGACAACGCAATAAAAATGCAAAGGTTGGATAACAAATCGGTTGAAAAGACAATATCTTAAGTAGTAGCATAGAAGTGAGAGCAAAGGTATGTTATTATGTTTAGGTACCTACTCTAGAATACGAACGAAATGCGGCGTTGAATTCCACCACTCAACACGCCATGCCTCAAATTCGGCGAAAAGTGGGGAACGGAATTGGAACGGAGTGTCTTAACACTAGGTTCCCAAGTTCTCTCTGCCTACTCTGCCATATGCGGGATACAGCGTGAAGCTGAGTGAGTAGTGAGTACTCTAGGATAAGTGATGTTCAAGGAAGTAATTTTTGAAGTAAGGCTTTTTCCATCACTAGAAAAATATTTATTCACTGAGTTTGCAGTGGAAAGGGGCTGTGGATGACAATATTAGGTCGTGACAATTTAGTTTATTAATATTTACCAATTTTTTAATTAATTCGCACGTGATTTCTTTGTGTTGAGACTACTAAATTCTTTTCTAAACTATTTTAGAATTGAAATAACCACCTTAATCTCTGTTGTAACTTTGTTAGAAGCAATCTAATCTAATAATCTTTGTACTGACTCACTAAGCTGCATATTGACTGTAAAGGTAAATCCATTCTATACTTAAGGTCGTCAATTATTTTAAAGATTCATTAAGAATCTTTTGTGCTTAAAGTATGGAGCACCAAGTTTTTCAGGATCCAGTTCTGTTGACCCAGGATCTGTTTTCCCGCTTCGTGATTATTCATTATATCTATTTCCTTAGCTATAAAGGCTTCCTTAGACTGTTAACTGCAGTTTTTTTTTTTCAGCTTCACGCTGTATCCCGCACTAGGCAGGGTAGGCAGAGAGAACGGAAGTGGAACCTAGTGTTATGACACTCCGTTCTACTTCCTTTCCCCACTTTCCGCCGAATTTGAGACATTGCGTGTTGAGGGGCGGAACTCAACGCCGCGCTTTGCCTTATTACCACTGCTTATTATAACTGCAGATTGTGGGTTCAATCCCCACACAAAGAAGTGAAATATTTAATATTTTCAAATGAAATATTTAATATTTTAATGTCTTTGCTCTGGCAACAAGGCAAAACGCGGCGTTGACTCCACTCAACACTCAATTCTTCATGTTTGGTGAAAAGTGTAGAACTCAACGGAGTCCCTCAACACTAGGTTGCCGTACCATGTGCGGGATACAGCGTGACTCTGAGTACATATTTGGCTAAGCAAGAATATGCGTGTATACCCTGCAACGAAAAATACTGCGTTATTTATTGTTTGAGAAAGTTATGTACGCGACATGCGACAACCCTAAGACACCGCGGTCGCCGAAGACCAACCACTGTAGCCACACACTAGCAACTCTTGCGGAACATCAGACCACAACGAACCATCTTTTTCCAATAACTCTGTGTCTTATTGTTTAAGTTCTCTATATTAATTGATAATTTGTGTTTTATTACTCACTCTGTGTTACCACTTCAACACATGAAGTTACATTTATTTTTAATTAATTTTTAAATACAAATAAATACAGTTTAAAGTAATATCGATTTTTTTGAGTCCTACGGCTGCGTTCAATATAATTAGTTCACGTTGTGAGTAAATTTTGATAGTCAACAAACAACAAAATAATAATTATATTATCTGGTGACCAAATTCAGATCAAATTTCTTAATTCCAAAGTGTTAACGCGCCACCATAAATACCTCCTTGTGCGAAGTTGTCAGGGATTCTGTCACTGTTATCTTTTTATTTTTAAAATTAGTTTTCCCTTTCTAAACATTGAAACAAAACTAGCTCCTAATGAATCTAACAAATGTGAGCTGGGCACAGATTTTTTAACATCTACCGACGACTACTTTATTCCAATTTCCCAAAAATTGATCCAAAGGTGAATTCATAATGATAATTCAGTGAGTGTAGTTACTACCAACTTAACCATAAGCATTTAAAATTTTAGTACATCAATATATATTTTAACAACTTTTATACTTTTATAAACTTTTATACAACGCGTTTTTATACTTTTGTGTTTACCAGCAGAATAATCTTATCTTTTTTTAGTACCTACTTGAGAAAAATTTAAGAGTTATATAAAATATTTTATCTTTGAACACAGCCCTTTTAAATTAGATACTTTTAACGTGGGCTTTTAACGTTTTAACATCGACCATAATGGGTAATGTACGTAAGAACGAAAGACTTGTGCGTTTCACACACACACATAAATTCCGCAGAAAGTGGGAACAGAACGAAGTGTCTTAGCACCAGGTTTCCAAGTTTCCTCTGCATACTCTGCCGTGGCGGGATATAAAGTGAAAATGAAAAAAAAAAGAAAAGATAATAATGTTTCTTCATGAAGTCCACTCACTCACCTTGCTCTCCGAGAAAAATCTAGTACGTGATTCCTCTTCATTCTCCTTCTTTTTGTCTATTTTCTCAACTGATAAAGCTGCCTTGATAGGGAATTATTTATCAATTGAGATCACTCTTACCAAAAGTTAATAAAAATTCAAAGTGTTGCCGCTTGCAAACACGTAAATAAGGATTCATGTGCTCTTGCAGTTTTCTTTTAAATTGATTTAATTTTTTATTAAAAAAGAATGAGTAACATATGCCTGTCGTGGCGCAGCGGCACAAGAGTGTGACTGTAACCGACAGGTTCTGGGTTCGATCCCCAGTCGAGGAAATGAAATATTTAATATTTTCAATTTAAATATTTAATACACCGAAGGTGCTAGTAAATTTGAATAAATAATTCAATAGTTCAAGCAACCGAAGCCGCTGTAACTAAATATATTCCCTCCTTCACATATTTATTTACAAGTTTTTTTTATTAAAGAATTTTTACTCATCTTCACGCTGTATGCTGCACATGGCAGGATAGGCAGAGGGGACTTGGGAACGTAGTGTTAAGATACTCCAGTCCGCTTTCGTTCCTCACTCTACGCGGAATTTGAGACGATTGTATGTTGAGTGGCGCCGCTCACTCAACGCCGCCTTTTGCTTTACACCAGAGCGAAGAAATGAAAACATGAAGTATAGTAATTGAAAATACTATATTTCATTTTCTTGAAAGGGGATCGAACCCACAACCTGTCGATTGCAGTCACGCGCTGGTGTCGCTGCGCCACGACAGGCCCGAAGAATATTTAAAAACTTATATCCAGTTTATTAGGAAAATGTAAGTATTTTCTTAATCTAATTTAATTGATCTTCTATTTGCAAACTACTTGAAATATTTTAAGGCATCGCTCGTGTCTTTGAAAATACTGAAACGATTTCGAATAATCAATCTTTTATATGGACAAATACGTGTGTTAAATGTGTGCGCTACGCACGAACATAATTCTTTTAAGAGTAAAAACAAAACAAAAAAATATATAAACGTAGGTTTGACTTTGAAAATGAAATAATCAATCAAAAAATGAAACATATGATGCAAATATTTATTTTCGTTAAAGTACAAGGTTATGTACATACATATATCCTTGTTAATGAAGAAACATGATTTTTTACTTGTTTATGATTTTACTTGTTTATTTAACATGATGGGCATAGTTGGCCTTTTCTGCCAATTCTAACAGAATATTGGCTACGTCTTAATTGACAAGCTTGACGAACACGACCTCTTCCTTGACCATACGATGAGGCTGCAACAGCTGCTGAACTGGAAGAAGCAGAACCAGAACCTGAACTGCTTTCATTAATAATAAGCACAGAGGGACCTCTATTGATCGAAGGTGCACCGAGTTCAATTCCTGCACCACCGAGGCCAGATCCATATCCGAGTCCCTGAGCACCAGATGATCCGACTCCACTGGCAGATGCAGCCGAAGCAGAGGCCGATGAACTTGACGGTGATCCACCTTCGTTAACGATGACGACGTCTGGTCCCTGGTTACCATACGATCCGTAAAGTCCAGATGGTCCATATCCACCAGCTCCAGCAGCGTTTGCACCTGCAGCTCCAACTCCTGCGCCACCTAATCCTCCTAATCCGTAACCGGCTTCGTTACCGAATTCATTGTTGCCACCGGCAGAGCTTGATGAGCTAGAAGCGCTCGAAGAGCTTGATCCAGATCCTCCTTCGTTGATTAAGACAATACCTCCATTAGCACCACGTCCGGCACCGTAGCCTCCGAGTGATCCTGGACCATATAATCCTCCTGATCCAGCACCGCCAGCAGCGGATGCGGCAGCAGAAGCGTCTCCTGCAGCTCCAGAGCCAAGTCCTCCTTGTGATCCGTATTGTCCGAGTAGTCCTGATGCACCTCCAAGTCCTGCACTACCGAGGCCAGAGCCATATCCGAGCCCCTGAGCGCCAGATGATCCGGCTCCACTAGCAGATGCAGCCGAAGCAGAGGCCGATGAACCTGACGATGATCCACCTTCGTTAAGGATGACAACGTCGGGGCCCTGGTTACCGTATGGTCCGTATCCACCAGCTCCAGCAGCGTTAGCCCCTGCGGCTCCAGCTCCTGCGCCACGTAATCCTCCTAGTCCGTAACCGGCACCATTTCCAAGTCCATTGTTGCCTGCTGCAGAGCTTGATGAGCTAGAGGCGCTCGACGAGCTTGATCCAGATCCGCCTTCGTTGATTAAGACAATACCTCCATTAGCACCAAGTCCGGCACCGTAGCCTCCGAGTGATCCTGGGCCATATAATCCTCCTGATCCGGCACCACCAGCAGCAGATGCGGCAGCAGCAGCGGCAGCAGATGCGTCTCCTGCAGCTCCAGATGATCCGGCTCCACTGGCAGATGCAGCCGAAGCAGAGCCGAGTCCTTCTTGTGATCCGTATTGTCCGAGTAGTCCTGATGCACCTCCAAGTCCTGCACCACCGAGGCCAGAGCCATATCCGAGTCCCTGAGCGCCAAATGATCCGGCTCCACTGGCAGATGCAGCCGAAGCAGAGGCCGATGAACCTGACGATGATCCACCTTCGTTAAGGATGACAACGTCGGGGCCCTGGTTACCGTATGGTCCGTAGAGTCCAGATGGTCCGTATCCACCAGCTCCAGCAGCGTTTGCACCTGCGGCTCCAGCTCCTGCGCCACCTAATCCTCCTAGTCCGTAACCGGCACCATTACCGAGTCCATTATTGCCTGCTGCAGAGCTTGATGAGCTAGAGGCGCTCGACGAGCTTGATCCAGATCCTCCTTCGTTGATTAAGACAATACCTCCATTAGCACCACGTCCGGCACCGTAGCCTCCGAGTGATCCTGGGCCATATAATCCTCCTGATCCGGCACCACCAGCAGCGGATGCGGCAGCAGCAGCGGCAGCAGATGCGTCTCCTGCAGCTCCAGAGCCGAGTCCTCCTTGTGATCCGTATTGTCCGAGTAGTCCTGATGCACCTCCAAGTCCTGCACCACCGAGGCCAGAGCCATATCCGAGTCCCTGAGCGCCAGATGATCCGGCTCCACTGGCAGATGCAGCCGAAGCAGAGGCCGATGAACCTGACGATGATCCACCTTCGTTAAGGATGACAACGTCGGGGCCCTGGTTACCGTATGGTCCGTAGAGTCCAGATGGTCCGTATCCACCAGCCCCAGCAGCGTTTGCACCTGCGGCTCCAGCTCCTGCGCCACCTAATCCTCCTAGTCCGTAACCGGCACCATTACCGAGTCCATTATTGCCTGCTGCAGAGCTTGATGAGCTAGAGGCGCTCGACGAGCTTGATCCAGATCCTCCTTCGTTGATTAAGACAATACCTCCATTAGCACCACGTCCGGCACCGTAGCCTCCGAGTGATCCTGGGCCATATAATCCTCCTGATCCGGCACCGCCAGCAGCGGATGCGGCAGCAGAAGCGGCAGCAGAAGCGTCTCCTGCAGCTCCAGAGCCAAGTCCTCCTTGTGATCCGTATTGTCCGAGTAGTCCTGATGCACCACCAAGTCCTGCACTACCGAGGCCAGAGCCATATCCGAGTCCCTCAGCGCCAGATGATCCGGCTCCACTAGCAGATGCAGCCGAAGCAGAGGCCGATGAACCTGACGATGATCCACCTTCGTTAAGGATGACAACGTCGGGGCCCTGGTTACCGTATGGTCCGTAGAGTCCAGATGGTCCGTATCCACCAGCTCCAGCAGCGTTTGCACCTGCGGCTCCAGCTCCTGCGCCACCTAATCCTCCTAGTCCGTAACCGGCACCATTACCGAGTCCATTATTGCCTGCTGCAGAGCTTGATGAGCTAGAGGCGCTCGACGAGCTTGATCCAGATCCTCCTTCGTTGATTAAGACAATACCTCCATTAGCACCACGTCCGGCACCGTAGCCTCCGAGTGATCCTGGGCCATATAATCCTCCTGATCCGGCACCACCAGCAGCGGATGCGGCAGCAGCAGCGGCAGCAGATGCGTCTCCTGCAGCTCCAGAGCCGAGTCCTCCTTGTGATCCGTATTGTCCGAGTAGTCCTGATGCACCTCCAAGTCCTGCACCACCGAGGCCAGAGCCATATCCGAGTCCCTGAGCGCCAGATGATCCGGCTCCACTGGCAGATGCAGCCGAAGCAGAGGCCGATGAACCTGACGATGATCCACCTTCGTTAAGGATGACAACGTCGGGGCCCTGGTTACCGTATGGTCCGTAGAGTCCAGATGGTCCGTATCCACCAGCTCCTGCAGCGTTTGCACCTGCGGCTCCAGCTCCTGCGCCACCTAATCCTCCTAGTCCGTAACCGGCACCATTACCGAGTCCATTATTGCCTGCTGCAGAGCTTGATGAGCTAGAGGCGCTCGACGAGCTTGATCCAGATCCTCCTTCGTTGATTAAGACAATACCTCCATTAGCACCACGTCCGGCACCGTAGCCTCCGAGTGATCCTGGGCCATATAATCCTCCTGATCCGGCACCACCAGCAGCGGATGCGGCAGCAGCAGCGGCAGCAGATGCGTCTCCTGCAGCTCCAGAGCCGAGTCCTCCTTGTGATCCGTATTGTCCGAGTAGTCCTGATGCACCTCCAAGTCCTGCACCACCGAGGCCAGAGCCATATCCGAGTCCCTGAGCGCCAGATGATCCGGCTCCACTGGCAGATGCAGCCGAAGCAGAGGCCGATGAACCTGACGATGATCCACCTTCGTTAAGGATGACAACGTCGGGGCCCTGGTTACCGTATGGTCCGTAGAGTCCAGATGGTCCGTATCCACCAGCTCCTGCAGCGTTTGCACCTGCGGCTCCAGCTCCTGCGCCACCTAATCCTCCTAGTCCGTAACCGGCACCATTACCGAGTCCATTATTGCCTGCTGCAGAGCTTGATGAGCTAGAGGCGCTCGACGAGCTTGATCCAGATCCTCCTTCGTTGATTAAGACAATACCTCCATTAGCACCACGTCCGGCACCGTAGCCTCCGAGTGATCCTGGGCCATATAATCCTCCTGATCCGGCACCACCAGCAGCGGATGCGGCAGCAGCAGCGGCAGCAGATGCGTCTCCTGCAGCTCCAGAGCCGAGTCCTCCTTGTGATCCGTATTGTCCGAGTAGTCCTGATGCACCTCCAAGTCCTGCACCACCGAGGCCAGAGCCATATCCGAGTCCCTGAGCGCCAGATGATCCGGCTCCACTGGCAGATGCAGCCGAAGCAGAGGCCGATGAACCTGACGATGATCCACCTTCGTTAAGGATGACAACGTCGGGGCCCTGGTTACCGTATGGTCCGTAGAGTCCAGATGGTCCGTATCCACCAGCTCCTGCAGCGTTTGCACCTGCGGCTCCAGCTCCTGCGCCACCTAATCCTCCTAGTCCGTAACCGGCACCATTACCGAGTCCATTATTGCCTGCTGCAGAGCTTGATGAGCTAGAGGCGCTCGACGAGCTTGATCCAGATCCTCCTTCGTTGATTAAGACAATACCTCCATTAGCACCACGTCCGGCACCGTAGCCTCCGAGTGATCCTGGGCCATATAATCCTCCTGATCCGGCACCACCAGCAGCGGATGCGGCAGCAGCAGCGGCAGCAGATGCGTCTCCTGCAGCTCCAGAGCCGAGTCCTCCTTGTGATCCGTATTGTCCGAGTAGTCCTGATGCACCTCCAAGTCCTGCACCACCGAGGCCAGAGCCATATCCGAGTCCCTGAGCGCCAGATGATCCGGCTCCACTGGCAGATGCAGCCGAAGCAGAGGCCGATGAACCTGACGATGATCCACCTTCGTTAAGGATGACAACGTCGGGGCCCTGGTTACCGTATGGTCCGTAGAGTCCAGATGGTCCGTATCCACCAGCTCCTGCAGCGTTTGCACCTGCGGCTCCAGCTCCTGCGCCACCTAATCCTCCTAGTCCGTAACCGGCACCATTACCGAGTCCATTATTGCCTGCTGCAGAGCTTGATGAGCTAGAGGCGCTCGACGAGCTTGATCCAGATCCTCCTTCGTTGATTAAGACAATACCTCCATTAGCACCACGTCCGGCACCGTAGCCTCCGAGTGATCCTGGGCCATATAATCCTCCTGATCCGGCACCACCAGCAGCGGATGCGGCAGCAGCAGCGGCAGCAGATGCGTCTCCTGCAGCTCCAGAGCCGAGTCCTCCTTGTGATCCGTATTGTCCGAGTAGTCCTGATGCACCTCCAAGTCCTGCACCACCGAGGCCAGAGCCATATCCGAGTCCCTGAGCGCCAGATGATCCGGCTCCACTGGCAGATGCAGCCGAAGCAGAGGCCGATGAACCTGACGATGATCCACCTTCGTTAAGGATGACAACGTCGGGGCCCTGGTTACCGTATGGTCCGTAGAGTCCAGATGGTCCGTATCCACCAGCTCCATGCAGCGTTTGCACCTGCGGCTCCAGCTCCTGCGCCACCTAATCCTCCTAGTCCGTAACCGGCACCATTACCGATTCCATTATTGCCTGCTGCAGAGCTTGATGAGCTAGAGGCGCTCGACGAGCTTGATCCAGATCCTCCTTCGTTGATTAAGACAATACCTCCATTAGCACCACGTCCGGCACCGTAGCCTCCGAGTGATCCTGGGCCATATAATCCTCCTGATCCGGCACCACCAGCAGCGGATGCGGCAGCAGCAGCGGCAGCAGATGCGTCTCCTGCAGCTCCAGAGCCGAGTCCTCCTTGTGATCCGTATTGTCCGAGTAGTCCTGATGCACCTCCAAGTCCTGCACCACCGAGGCCAGAGCCATATCCGAGTCCCTGAGCGCCAGATGATCCGGCTCCACTGGCAGATGCAGCCGAAGCAGAGGCCGATGAACCTGACGATGATCCACCTTCGTTAAGGATGACAACGTCGGGGCCCTGGTTACCGTATGGTCCGTAGAGTCCAGATGGTCCGTATCCACCAGCTCCTGCAGCGTTTGCACCTGCGGCTCCAGCTCCTGCGCCACCTAATCCTCCTAGTCCGTAACCGGCACCATTACCGATTCCATTATTGCCTGCTGCAGAGCTTGATGAGCTAGAGGCGCTCGACGAGCTTGATCCAGATCCTCCTTCGTTGATTAAGACAATACCTCCATTAGCACCACGTCCGGCACCGTAGCCTCCGAGTGATCCTGGGCCATATAATCCTCCTGATCCGGCACCACCAGCAGCGGATGCGGCAGCAGCAGCGGCAGCAGATGCGTCTCCTGCAGCTCCAGAGCCGAGTCCTCCTTGTGATCCGTATTGTCCGAGTAGTCCTGATGCACCTCCAAGTCCTGCACCACCGAGGCCAGAGCCATATCCGAGTCCCTGAGCGCCAGATGATCCGGCTCCACTGGCAGATGCAGCCGAAGCAGAGGCCGATGAACCTGACGATGATCCACCTTCGTTAAGGATGACAACGTCGGGGCCCTGGTTACCGTATGGTCCGTAGAGTCCAGATGGTCCGTATCCACCAGCTCCAGCAGCGTTTGCACCTGCGGCTCCAGCTCCTGCGCCACCTAATCCTCCTAGTCCGTAACCGGCACCATTACCGAGTCCATTATTGCCTGCTGCAGAGCTTGATGAGCTAGAGGCGCTCGACGAGCTTGATCCAGATCCTCCTTCGTTGATTAAGACAATACCTCCATTAGCACCACGTCCGGCACCGTAGCCTCCGAGTGATCCTGGGCCATATAATCCTCCTGATCCGGCACCACCAGCAGCGGATGCGGCAGCAGCAGCGGCAGCAGATGCGTCTCCTGCAGCTCCAGAGCCGAGTCCTCCTTGTGATCCGTATTGTCCGAGTAGTCCTGATGCACCTCCAAGTCCTGCACCACCGAGGCCAGAGCCATATCCGAGTCCCTGAGCGCCAGATGATCCGGCTCCACTGGCAGATGCAGCCGAAGCAGAGGCCGATGAACCTGACGATGATCCACCTTCGTTAAGGATGACAACGTCGGGGCCCTGGTTACCGTATGGTCCGTAGAGTCCAGATGGTCCGTATCCACCAGCTCCTGCAGCGTTTGCACCTGCGGCTCCAGCTCCTGCGCCACCTAATCCTCCTAGTCCGTAACCGGCACCATTACCGAGTCCATTATTGCCTGCTGCAGAGCTTGATGAGCTAGAGGCGCTCGACGAGCTTGATCCAGATCCTCCTTCGTTGATTAAGACAATACCTCCATTAGCACCACGTCCGGCACCGTAGCCTCCGAGTGATCCTGGGCCATATAATCCTCCTGATCCGGCACCACCAGCAGCGGATGCGGCAGCAGCAGCGGCAGCAGATGCGTCTCCTGCAGCTCCAGAGCCGAGTCCTCCTTGTGATCCGTATTGTCCGAGTAGTCCTGATGCACCTCCAAGTCCTGCACCACCGAGGCCAGAGCCATATCCGAGTCCCTGAGCGCCAGATGATCCGGCTCCACTGGCAGATGCAGCCGAAGCAGAGGCCGATGAACCTGACGATGATCCACCTTCGTTAAGGATGACAACGTCGGGGCCCTGGTTACCGTATGGTCCGTAGAGTCCAGATGGTCCGTATCCACCAGCTCCTGCAGCGTTTGCACCTGCGGCTCCAGCTCCTGCGCCACCTAATCCTCCTAGTCCGTAACCGGCACCATTACCGAGTCCATTATTGCCTGCTGCAGAGCTTGATGAGCTAGAGGCGCTCGACGAGCTTGATCCAGATCCTCCTTCGTTGATTAAGACAATACCTCCATTAGCACCACGTCCGGCACCGTAGCCTCCGAGTGATCCTGGGCCATATAATCCTCCTGATCCGGCACCACCAGCAGCGGATGCGGCAGCAGCAGCGGCAGCAGATGCGTCTCCTGCAGCTCCAGAGCCGAGTCCTCCTTGTGATCCGTATTGTCCGAGTAGTCCTGATGCACCTCCAAGTCCTGCACCACCGAGGCCAGAGCCATATCCGAGTCCCTGAGCGCCAGATGATCCGGCTCCACTGGCAGATGCAGCCGAAGCAGAGGCCGATGAACCTGACGATGATCCACCTTCGTTAAGGATGACAACGTCGGGGCCCTGGTTACCGTATGGTCCGTAGAGTCCAGATGGTCCGTATCCACCAGCTCCAGCAGCGTTTGCACCTGCGGCTCCAGCTCCTGCGCCACCTAATCCTCCTAGTCCGTAACCGGCACCATTACCGAGTCCATTATTGCCTGCTGCAGAGCTTGATGAGCTAGAGGCGCTCGACGAGCTTGATCCAGATCCTCCTTCGTTGATTAAGACAATACCTCCATTAGCACCACGTCCGGCACCGTAGCCTCCGAGTGATCCTGGGCCATATAATCCTCCTGATCCGGCACCACCAGCAGCGGATGCGGCAGCAGCAGCGGCAGCAGATGCGTCTCCTGCAGCTCCAGAGCCGAGTCCTCCTTGTGATCCGTATTGTCCGAGTAGTCCTGATGCACCTCCAAGTCCTGCACCACCGAGGCCAGAGCCATATCCGAGTCCCTGAGCGCCAGATGATCCGGCTCCACTGGCAGATGCAGCCGAAGCAGAGGCCGATGAACCTGACGATGATCCACCTTCGTTAAGGATGACAACGTCGGGGCCCTGGTTACCGTATGGTCCGTAGAGTCCAGATGGTCCGTATCCACCAGCTGCAGCAGCGTTTGCACCTGCGGCTCCAGCTCCTGCGCCACCTAATCCTCCTAGTCCGTAACCGGCACCATTACCGATTCCATTATTGCCTGCTGCAGAGCTTGATGAGCTAGAGGCGCTCGACGAGCTTGATCCAGATCCTCCTTCGTTGATTAAGACAATACCTCCATTAGCACCACGTCCGGCACCATAGCCTCCGAGTGATCCTGGGCCATATAATCCTCCTGATCCGGCACCACCAGCAGCGGATGCGGCAGCAGATGCGTCTCCTGCAGCTCCAGATCCGAGTCCTCCTTGTGATCCGTATTGTCCGAGTAGTCCTGATGCACCTCCAAGTCCTGCACCACCGAGGCCAGAGCCATATCCGAGTCCCTGAGCGCCAGATGATCCGGCTCCACTGGCAGATGCAGCCGAAGCAGAGGCCGATAAACCTGACGATGATCCACCTTCGTTAAGGATGACAACGTCGGGGCCCTGGTTACCGTATGGTCCGTAGAGTCCAGATGGTCCGTATCCACCAGCTCCAGCAGCGTTTGCACCTGCGGCTCCAGCTCCTGCGCCACCTAATCCTCCTAGTCCGTAACCGGCACCATTACCGAGTCCATTATTGCCTGCTGCAGAGCTTGATGAGCTAGAGGCGCTCGACGAGCTTGATCCAGATCCTCCTTCGTTGATTAAGACAATACCTCCATTAGCACCACGTCCGGCACCATAGCCTCCGAGTGATCCTGGGCCATATAATCCTCCTGATCCGGCACCACCAGCAGCGGATGCGGCAGCAGCAGCGGCAGCAGATGCGTCTCCTGCAGCTCCAGAGCCGAGTCCTCCTTGTGATCCGTATTGTCCGAGTAGTCCTGATGCACCTCCAAGTCCTGCACCACCGAGGCCAGAGCCATATCCGAGTCCCTGAGCGCCAGATGATCCGGCTCCACTGGCAGATGCAGCCGAAGCAGAGGCCGATGAACCTGACGATGATCCACCTTCGTTAAGGATGACAACGTCGGGGCCCTGGTTACCGTATGGTCCGTAGAGTCCAGATGGTCCGTATCCACCAGCTCCTGCAGCGTTTGCACCTGCGGCTCCAGCTCCTGCGCCACCTAATCCTCCTAGTCCGTAACCGGCACCATTACCGAGTCCATTATTGCCTGCTGCAGAGCTTGATGAGCTAGAGGCGCTCGACGAGCTTGATCCAGATCCTCCTTCGTTGATTAAGACAATACCTCCATTAGCACCACGTCCAGCACCGTAGCCTCCGAGTGATCCTGGGCCATATAATCCTCCTGATCCGGCACCACCAGCAGCAGGATGCGGCAGCAGCAGCGGCAGCAGATGCGTCTCCTGCAGCTCCAGAGCCGAGTCCTCCTTGTGATCCGTATTGTCCGAGTAGTCCTGAAGCACCTCCAAGTCCTGCACCACCGAGGCCAGAGCCATATCCGAGTCCCTGAGCGCCAGATGATCCGGCTCCACTGGCAGATGCAGCCGAAGCAGAGGCCGATGAACCTGACGATGATCCACCTTCGTTAAGGATGACAACATCGGGGCCCTGGTTACCGTATGGTCCGTAGAGTCCAGATGGTCCGTTTCCACCAGCTCCAGCAGCGTTTGCACCTGCGGCTCCAGCTCCTGCGCCACCTAATCCTCCTAGTCCGTAACCGGCACCATTACCGAGTCCATTATTGCCTGCTGCAGAGCTTGATGAGCTAGAGGCGCTTGACGAGCTTGATCCAGATCCTCCTTCGTTGATTAAGACAATACCTCCATTAGCACCACGTCCGGCACCGTAGCCTCCGAGTGATCCTGGGCCATATAATCCTCCTGATCCGGCACCACCAGCAGCGGATGCGGCAGCAGCAGCGGCAGCAGATGCGTCTCCTGCAGCTCCAGAGCCGAGTCCTCCTTGTGATCCGTATTGTCCGAGTAGTCCTGAAGCACCTCCAAGTCCTGCACCACCGAGGCCAGAGCCATATCCGAGTCCCTGAGCGCCAGATGACCCGGCTCCACTGGCAGATGCAGCCGAAGCAGAGGCCGATGAACCTGACGATGATCCACCTTCGTTAAGGATGACAACGTCGGGGCCCTGGTTACCGTATGGTCCGTAGAGTCCAGATGGTCCGTATCCACCAGCTCCAGCAGCGTTTGCACCTGCGGCTTTAGCTCCTGCGCCACCTAATCCTCCTAGTCCGTAACCGGCACCATTACCGAGTCCATTATTGCCTGCTGCAGAGCTTGATGAGCTAGAGGCGCTCGACGAGCTTGATCCAGATCCTCCTTCGTTGATTAAGACAATACCTCCATTAGCACCACGTCCGGCACCGTAGCCTCCGAGTGATCCTGGGCCATATAATCCTCCTGATCCGGCACCACCAGCAGCGGATGCGGCAGCAGCAGCGGCAGCAGATGCGTCTCCTGCAGCTCCAGAGCCGAGTCCTCCTTGTGATCCGTATTGTCCGAGTAGTCCTGAAGCACCTCCAAGTCCTGCACCACCGAGGCCAGAGCCATATCCGAGTTCCTGAGCGCCAGATGATCCGGCTCCACTGGCAGATGCAGCCGAAGCAGAGGCCGATGAACCTGACGATGATCCACCTTCGTTAAGGATGACAACGTCGGGGCCCTGGTTACCGTATGGTCCGTAGAGTCCAGATGGTCCGTATCCACCAGCTGCAGCAGCGTTTGCACCTGCGGCTCCAGCTCCTGCGCTACCTAATCCTCCTAGTCCGTAACCGGCACCATTACCGATTCCATTATTGCCTGCTGCAGAGCTTGATGAGCTAGAGGCGCTCGACGAGCTTGATCCAGATCCTCCTTCGTTGATTAAGACAATACCTCCATTAGCACCACGTCCGGCACCATAGCCTCCGAGTGATCCTGGGCCATATAATCCTCCTGATCCGGCACCACCAGCAGCGGATGCGGCAGCAGATGCGTCTCCTGCAGCTCCAGATCCGAGTCCTCCTTGTGATCCGTATTGTCCGAGTAGTCCTGATGCACCTCCAAGTCCTGCACTACCGAGGCCAGAGCCATATCCGAGCCCCTGAGCGCCAGATGATCCGGCTCCACTGGCAGATGCAGCCGAAGCAGAGGCCGATAAACCTGACGATGATCCACCTTCGTTAAGGATGACAACGTCGGGGCCCTGGTTACCGTATGGTCCGTAGAGTCCAGATGGTCCGTATCCACCAGCTCCAGCAGCGTTTGCACCTGCGGCTCCAGCTCCTGCGCCACCTAATCCTCCTAGTCCGTAACCGGCACCATTACCGAGTCCATTATTGCCTGCTGCAGAGCTTGATGAGCTAGAGGCGCTCGACGAGCTTGATCCAGATCCTCCTTCGTTGATTAAGACAATACCTCCATTAGCACCACGTCCGGCACCATAGCCTCCGAGTGATCCTGGGCCATATAATCCTCCTGATCCGGCACCACCAGCAGCGGATGCGGCAGCAGCAGCGGCAGCAGATGCGTCTCCTGCAGCTCCAGAGCCGAGTCCTCCTTGTGATCCGTATTGTCCGAGTAGTCCTGATGCACCTCCAAGTCCTGCACCACCGAGGCCAGAGCCATATCCGAGTCCCTGAGCGCCAGATGATCCGGCTCCACTGGCAGATGCAGCCGAAGCAGAGGCCGATGAACCTGACGATGATCCACCTTCGTTAAGGATGACAACGTCGGGGCCCTGGTTACCGTATGGTCCGTAGAGTCCAGATGGTCCGTATCCACCAGCTCCTGCAGCGTTTGCACCTGCGGCTCCAGCTCCTGCGCCACCTAATCCTCCTAGTCCGTAACCGGCACCATTACCGAGTCCATTATTGCCTGCTGCAGAGCTTGATGAGCTAGAGGCGCTCGACGAGCTTGATCCAGATCCTCCTTCGTTGATTAAGACAATACCTCCATTAGCACCACGTCCGGCACCGTAGCCTCCGAGTGATCCTGGGCCATATAATCCTCCTGATCCAGCACCACCAGCACCAGATGCGGCAGCAGCAGCGGCAGCAGATGCGTCTCCTGCAGCTCCAGAGCCGAGTCCTCCTTGTGATCCGTATTGTCCGAGTAGTCCTGAAGCACCTCCAAGTCCTGCACCACCGAGGCCAGAGCCATATCCGAGTCCCTGAGCGCCAGATGATCCGGCTCCACTGGCAGATGCAGCCGAAGCAGAGGCCGATGAACCTGACGATGATCCACCTTCGTTAAGGATGACAACATCGGGGCCCTGGTTACCGTATGGTCCGTAGAGTCCAGATGGTCCGTTTCCACCAGCTCCAGCAGCGTTTGCACCTGCGGCTCCAGCTCCTGCGCCACCTAATCCTCCTAGTCCGTAACCGGCACCATTACCGAGTCCATTATTGCCTGCTGCAGAGCTTGATGAGCTAGAGGCGCTTGACGAGCTTGATCCAGATCCTCCTTCGTTGATTAAGACAATACCTCCATTAGCACCACGTCCGGCACCGTAGCCTCCGAGTGATCCTGGGCCATATAATCCTCCTGATCCGGCACCACCAGCAGCGGATGCGGCAGCAGCAGCGGCAGCAGATGCGTCTCCTGCAGCTCCAGAGCCGAGTCCTCCTTGTGATCCGTATTGTCCGAGTAGTCCTGAAGCACCTCCAAGTCCTGCACCACCGAGGCCAGAGCCATATCCGAGTCCCTGAGCGCCAGATGACCCGGCTCCACTGGCAGATGCAGCCGAAGCAGAGGCAGGTGAACCTGACGATGATCCACCTTCGTTAAGGATGACAACGTTGGGGCCCTGGTTACCGTATGGTCCGTAGAGTCCAGATGGCCCGTATCCACCAGCTCCAGCAGCGTTTGCACCTGCAGCTCCAGCTCCTGCGCCACCTAATCCTCCTAGTCTGTAACCGGCACCATTACCGACTCCATTGTTGCTGCCGCCAGAGCTTGATGAGCTGGAGGCGCTTGAAGAGCTTGATCTAGATCCTCCTTCATTTATAACAATTGCGCCTCTTTGGCTTATACCACGACCGGCTCCATTGACTTCAGACTGCTCATACCCAGGAGAACCTCGGTACCCTGCGCTTGCAGAGCTTCCTGCTCTTGCACTTGATTTGGATGATGCAGCTGAAGCCCCAGGAACCTTCTTTATAACGACATCTTCTTCGTATATCCTTTCGTTTCCAAATTTGTCTTTTTTAATGACAATTGTTCGAACTTCAACGTCATCGTTGGCGTCGCTGCTGAATTTTTCGCCACTCCTAGACAATTCTTTTCGTACTGTTGATCTTTCGATTAAATTTCCAGTTTGGTCTACATCAAATTCGTCGCTTGTACTTACATTTCTTGTTTGAAATGCATTTGCATCCGTTAGCATGTTCATCAAATCATTATCAAGAGAAGATGCAGATGCAGACACATACTGAAACAATATATACAGTTTATCTTTTATTATCTAAGCTAAATGAAAACTTTCGTGTAGGCTGTAAGGAGACAAGTTGTTTGTAATTTATTGTGTACCTTATAGTAAATAATGACTTACCTGTAGTGCACAGCACAAGATCACGAAGGTTGCGACTCTCATGTTGCTGTGAGAGTAGGACTCGAACTGATACTGAAACCAAAGTTTAAGCTGAATTTATTCTAAATTTTTCTCTTCATTTTTGATGTACGATACTATGGAAACTTATTTTCTTTGCTTAGTATAATGTTTATATTTATATAAAGCAAATAAGGTGTTTTAATTTTAACAATATCGAATTTACCTTGCAATTTGAAACAATACAATATAATTATATATTGATTAAGACATTGTGCTTTTGCACACAGTATTTGTCTTACTGTACTATACGTTCGTCGCTTCGTTTTAACTTTACAAACGAAGTCCTTATAAAGGATAAAAAACAGGAATCCACAGATTTTTTCTAAAATCTTATCTTTTGGTACTATAATAAAGCAATATTTTTATCTTTAAACGTAAAACTTTTAAGATTCTGTAATGTATTATATTATCTTGAAAATTTTACATAGTACGTAAACATACACTCTACTCAGCTTCACGCTGTATCCCGCACGAAGCAGGGTACAAATAATCTCTTGAGCAAAATATTTTATTAAACAGACTTGGTGTTTGTCATTATGATTATTTTACCTTTTTTTTAGCTTAACGCTGTATCTCGCACATGTCAGGGTAGGCAGAAGGAACTTGGGAACCTAGTAGTAAGACACTCGTTTCCTTTCACCACTTTCCGCTGAATTTGAGGCATTGCGTCTTGAGTGGGGTAACTCAACGCCGAGTATTGCCTTGTTATAGGGCGAAGAAACGAAAAAAATAAATATTTAATTTGTAAATATTCAATATATCATATTTTCTAGTAGAGATTGAACCCGTAATCTATCTCGTTTACAGTAGCTGCTTGTGCCCGTGGACCACGACAGGCCTCATATCAGTGTTGCACCACCAATGTCATACAATATTGTGTTGGTAGTGACCATACATACGCATACAAGAAAAATTATGAAATGTGAAAGTCGGAATCCTAAGTGGTTCGGAGTGAGAATTATGTAATATTTTATGTTAAATTATAATTATTTTATAAAGGAATGTATGATAAAATCTAAGAAACTGAATATCCACCAACATAACACAACTGAACTGAACATCCACTTATAACAATTGTACAATGAATTTTGATTTTTATATGTAGCTTAGGTGTGTATATAATAATGTGATATAATTTGAGGAACTAGGACCTAAAGTAAGTCACTTTAGTTTAGAACTTGGTAATCTAGTGTAAAGACACTCCTTTCCACTTCCATTCTCCACTTTCCGCCGAATTTAAGGTATTGCATGTTCAGTGGCGGAACTCAACGCCGCGCTTTGCCTTATTATTTATATATTAAATATTTCATTTCTTCGAATGGTGATCGAACCCACAACAAACAACATTTATATTAACATATATAAATAATTAAACGCTTAAGGAAGGTCCTCGGAGCGATGAATTAGATAAGCATATTTCCTGATAGTATGCATTAGTTCTACAACAGGTGACCACGTAAAATATAGCCATCACCTAGATATATTTCTGACACACATGAACCCAAGACCGTGTACTTAATTTTTAAAGCCATAATAACTCCACTTACAGGCAGCTCTATTCATTAACAATGTAAACATTCTTTATTCACTATTCAACAAATTTATAAAAGAAAATTGAAACATCTGAACGAACATGTAATTAAAATTATTGAGATATCACCATATGTATATTTGTTCATACGCATTTATCTTAACAAAAGCTTAATTTTGATACAATTATTATAATTATGTATTGTTCTGTATTGACGTTATATGACTATCGATGTCTGTGTAAACAACTATATATACTTATACATTTAGTATATAAGCAAGTGATTTTCGTAACAACAGTTTTCATCGAAGTTCGAAATAATTCAGTCATATTTGTTTTCATATCGTTTTGCTTTATAAGTATCACTTAATCGGTCATTCCTATACCCAGGTACAGTACAGGTAATATATACATTCTACTGGAAAATCAATATTTTCAGAATTATCTTCTTTAGTCACTCACCCAGCTTCACACTGTATCCTGCACATGGCAGGGTAGGCAGAGGGAACTTGGGAACCTAGTGTTAAGACACTCTGTGCCTTTTCTGTGCCCCACTTCCTGCTAAATTTGAGGTATTGTGTGTTGAGTGGCGGAATTCAACCCCGCGATTTTGCCTTGTGCCAGAGCGAAGAAATGAAGACATTAAATATTGAAAATATTCAATATTTCATTTCCTCGAGTGGGGATCGAACCCACAACCTGTCGTTTACAGTACCTACTCACCTTTTTTACATTATATTTATATAAAGTTTTTTGTATGAACTACTTAATATTTTACTTAGTTCTTATAAAACGTCTAACCTGTTTTATAAACATATAGTTTATCTTAGACGGCTTTCAAGTGGCGCGGGTTCAAATCCCGCTACGTTAACATTTTTATACGTTTTGTAAATAAATATAGGTACATACATTTACTGTAACATAACATGCAATCATTATTTTTATATGTTTTATAAATGAGTAAAGAGACATTTAATAAGAGTTAATGTATCTTTACTCATCACTCATAATATGCAATTATTATTCATACTGTCTACAAGGTTTAAACTGTGCTTTGTAATTGTGTAAGTGTTTGTTAATATGTAGAATAGGTGCTACTTACTAAAATTTAAAAATTAAATTTTCAAGAATTAAAAAAAAAGTAAAAGTGGTTGGTGTAGAAATACAGTATATCTATTTAGTAGGTACGGTTCGCATATTAAAACTAACCGTTTTTAAGGACGTAACTTTAGTCACTTGTTTGGTTTTGATGTAAACTACTATGAAAGTACATAATTTTGAATCATATATGCTGATTATTTTCCTTTGAATTTTATTGATTATTTATTATCCTTCTTTTAATTCTTGCGGTGTATCTATACAAATAAATAAATATTTTTACTTTATTGCTTTTGTCTGTTTATCAATCAAAATAAATTCTATACTTATATCACTCAGATTCACTAATTTGGGACTTATGACAGTAATAAGCGTCCCCTATAAAATTGGTTTAATATATATTCCATGAACAGACAGATCACCGTCTGAAAAAAATAGTATTTTTTAACAATTTGATATTTTTATCTGTTTGTCTGTGCGTTTGTACGAGCTAATCTCAAAAATGGCTAAACAGATTTAAAAACAGTAATTTTGGTTATTGCAATATTTTGTGTGTTTTTCAATCGGATGGAAAAAATACGTTGATTTAACATATTTAGTTCGACAAAACTGTGACAAAATTTTTGATAATTTAGCTGAAGTTTTCAATGTTTTAATATTGTTATAAGTGATAATTAGATTTCGATAAGAAAGAATTTGAGATCAGTAGATGTTATTTAAGCTGGGCGGCTCCGGGCGACTAGCAAAAAATATATCGACTCCACCCCACTAGAACAATGTTCGAAGAAATTACTTAAAAATTAAATAAGCACCATGACAGCTTTATACCGTATAGTTACGTAAAATCACCCGCAACAACGAAATATTTTTCTATATTATATAAAAAGATAGAATAAACATTAATAAAATGAAATATAACATAAAATATTAAACTGCAGTTCGAAAATAAACGTGTAGGTACTATTTATAGTATAAATTGTCATTCTGGTTGAAGTGGCTTCATCAAGTAGAGATTTTATTTTATTTTTTTAATGTTACATTACGCTAAGGTCTGTAGTAGTGGATTAAAAATAGAAAAAAAAATGAAAACAGGGGAGTAATTGAGAGTTTCCGTTCGTTGCGTAAACGATCAAACCTACGCAAAAATCATACATGACTGAATTATTTCTCTATTGAAGTTCCTAATAAACTTCCATATATCATATATAATCATTTTTAATATGTTTTAAAGTGTAATTCCACACTAAGAACAGAAAACACTAAACTTAAATTTAAAAAGCGTATAAAAATTTTGAACGAAACAGGATTTGAACCTGCGCCTCTGGAATACCGTTCCAGCGCTCTGACCAATTAAACCATTCGTTCTCACCAAGCTCCGTCGAAATTCTTATACGCTTGTAACAACTTATTTATGTTGTTCGCATATCGTAGGGAGATTTTTACAAATTTCCGCTACCCAAAGACAACTCGTAAGAATTATCGTTTGGCAAGAGAGAATACTATTTATTTTAATATTTTTACTATGTTTTAAAGTGTAATTCCACACTTAGGACAGGAAATAGTAAACTTAAATTTAAAACTGCTAACAACATAAATAAGTTGTAACATGTATATAAGAATTTCGACGGAGCTTGGTGAGAACGAATGGTTTAGTTGGTCAGAGCGCTGGAACGGTATTCCAGAGGCGCATGTTCAAATCCTGCTTCGTTCAAAATTTTTATACGCTTTTTAAATTTAAGTTTATATATAATCATTTTTATAATTATAAAATAACACAGAAGTAACTAATACGATAGAAATCTTATACATTTTATAAGGATTAAATTATAATAAAATGAATATTTTAAAAAGTTATAACAATTTTTAAAGAGGAGAACCTCGTCGCGTTATGTATGACTCGCGGGCCCCAGAGGGCAAGGCGGCGGCGCTGAGGCGTGTCCCGTTTAGGTACTCATTATCACTTTACTTGAATTTGAAAAATATTTTCTTGTTGGGTTAGGTTGTATTACTTCACGTTAACAGAATTCGATGTACCCAATTTAATATGTGGTCATAGTTACTGTGCCCTTAGAATGTGTATAATTTGAAACTTCTGGAACTTAGAATGTGTATGACATATGTTAAAACTCCTAAGCGTTTTAAACGTTGTCTAAAAGAATATATATTTTTTTATTTTTAAGTGTGGATTAATATTTTAAAAATATTTAGTAAATAGTTTTCGACTTCATACACAGGGTGGAACAGTAGAGAGTTAACATTTAAAATGGCCGTTACTTGGGCGCAGGTGGGTTCAGCGTGGCGGAGAGGGTACCAAACACATGCACAGTCAATAGGGATTTAGTGCCATGGCGTCTTTCAGTGCAGTACAACGTGCTCTGAGCGTGCGCGAGTATTATCGCAATCACGATTCTGCGGCCAAAGCAAGGCGGAAGTTTTGTACTCATTACAATATAGACAATGCAAAACATGCTCCAAGTATTCAAAATATACAGAAATGCGTAAAGAAGTTTGACGTGACGGGATAGACATTGAATAAACCACATTCCGGTCGACGCCGGACATCCAGGGAACCCGTGAACGTAGAGCTACTCGCTCGAGAGTCTATGTGAGCAACCTAGGCTATCGACGCGTAAGAGAGCTAGTGTTTTGAATTAGCCTAGAACATCTCTAAATCGCATTTTACGCAAGGACTTACATCTACACCCTTACAAAATCCAAATTGTACAGGCTTTGAAACCCAGTGACCATGCTCAGAGGCTTAAATTTGCGGACGAAATGCTGGAAAAGGTTTCGAGTTTTCGATAACGTTTTATTCTCAGATGTAGCACATTTTCACCTAAATGGCTACGTCAATTGACAAGAGAAGCCGTCCACTCACAGTTAACACAGAGCGATACGTTGCAATAATGCAGAGCTTTTTCGAACCAGCGTTAAAGGACTTTTCTGGTTTCAATCAAAGAAGCTGGTTTCCACAAGACGGGGCAACATGCCACACTACAAATGATTCTTTAGCGGCAATACGTAAAATTTTCTGCAATACATTGATATACAGGAGAGGAGGTTCCTTTTATTGTTTCAAAGGTCTCTATTGGTCCACCCTGTACTATCTTTAAAACTTGACACTGTTATCCACGTATTACACGATAGGCAGAGGTGTCTTAGTGTAAAGACACCATCTCCATCGTTACTCCTCTACTTTTGTATATTCCATAAAAAAGATAAATATCGTTTCGAAATATCATGAATTTTTAAATTAACCGTAATATCGTATACCTCAAGTCCGTTCTAATAAAGCACACTGGTAATAATCAATATTTGCACAACCCAAAGTATGCGATAATAAATAAATATTGATTAGTATCGAGGCAAAGCGCGGCGTTAAGTTTCGCTACTGAATACACAATGCCTCCAGAACTAGACAAGAAGTGGAAGGTACCTATGTATCTGAAAAGTAAGTCCATCCTTTTTAATAAGGCGTGATAGTGGCGGAACTCAACGCAGCGCTTTACTTCGTTATCAGGATAAAAAAAAAGAAAATATCAAATATTTCACTCCTTCGAATGGAACTCGAGCACTCAGTCATACAGTGTTTTAATTCCCACACTTGTGCCACAATTGTACCTAGAAAAAAATATACCATATATTTTGGGGAAAATTGTGTGGACTGTATGAATAATGATTCTATATTCTAATTTATCGCACCAATTATTTACATAAGTAAGTATTATTTATAATTATTATATAAATAAGTATAATTCATATAAATTTCAGGGAAAAAATGTAAATATGTTAAGTTTTGAGCGCTAAAAATATTTTTAGAAATATAATATATACCTTAGGTTCATGTATAATGTCTGTTCTAAAAAAATTCCATCCTTACATTGGATTAGCGACTGGAGACAGTATATATACTTGTATTAAATCAATTAGCTATTAATATTGTGCCAAATAAAAGAAATAAGAACGTTTAGAAGTTACTTCTATAATATGAATACCTACTATCAAGATTGATATGCATTTTGTTATTTTATGTGTAATGTTAAAAAACCAAAATTTTTACAAATAAAATAAAAATTATAACATATTTAAGCCACCCTAGGCTAGGCTGGGTTATTTTATTTTAATAAAAAATATAGAAACAAACGGTGTTGCCGCTGTATGTAATGCGCCTGGCGTTATTTTAGAGCAATAGCAACTTGTATGTTTATTGCGTTATAATATTTAGCCTTTGTATTTTTATTTTGTTCATTGTAAGTTATTTATTTAAAATGTTTTTATAACTTTTTGTAGCTCGAAATTCAGGAATAAAACATTTTGTTCCTCACATTTCACCCGATCCTGTTACCTTATCGAGAGTATGAAATAATTTATTCCCATGAACGTAAATCTTATTCACCATCACGATTTAAGTCCGTTGTCCTAATATGCAACGATGGCCATACGTAACTATATTTTTTATAATATTGTACTTTTTTTTTAATTTTATATTATTAAGATTATATGCGGAATTTGTACTTGCTATAAATACTATAGTTAATACTTTATTTTTCATTTTTATTATTTAATTTTTAATATGTATACCAACTTGATTTTTTTAAATACCTATAGTTAGTTAAAACCTTTTATGTACTTTGTTTTAAACTCTGTATCAAATCTTTTTTTTTAGTTCAATAGATAATATTTATAACATTATTGTAAAAATATATCTTTAAACCTTAAAAAGTATATAATATATTTCAAACTATTATCTTTTTGTTTAGTTCTATAAATTGCGGAACAAATATAAATATGTATTACATAATGTTTGCTTCCTATTTTTAAAATAAATAATTATAAATGTTTTACTAAAACATTGTTTTATTTTTTCCTTTTAAGATATTTCAACAAGGAGGTACAAATCTACGACTATTTCTAACATTATTTTTTTATTTGTTTTCCATATCAGTTAATATTTCTATTATTAACTGATATGGAAAACAAATTACAAGTAACGTATGAAGTTGAATTTCTATTTCCAAGCCAAAAAAAATGCGACGTGTTTATTTTCACAATCGTATGATGACAACCTTTAAATATTTATATTTGACAGTAGTAGGACTGTCATGACGCAGAGGCACAGGCGTCTGACTATACCGCGACAAGTATTGGATTCGAGCTCCACTCGAGAAAATCAAATATTTACGACCAATAAGAACTGACGTTTATTTTGTTTAAATAAATTTATGTTAATGTACCTAACTACCATAATTTTTTATTCTTCATGCTAAAAATCCCGCACATAGCATGGTCGGTAGAGAGAATTTCCGCACCTAGTGTTAAGACGTCCATTACCATTAAGACACTTTTGCTTCAGTGGCGTAACTTAACACCACGTACTGTTCTGTTACCACAGAGAAGATATAACAATTTAAAGTAAAAAAAAAAAAAAAAAGGAAAAAAGAATTAATTTCCCCAAGTAGGGATTGAATCGTCAACCTGTCGGAATTACGTATATAGGCCGTGCTACGTAAGGCCTTTTTAGTCAAATACAGGTCATTAGTTATGTTTCTAGAGTTCAAATTCAAAATATTCTGGCAAGTAAAGTAATACCATCCTACTAAAGAAAAATGAAGAGATGAGTGAATAATTAGCGTTTTATCTATAGAATTTTCAGTTTATAATAATTTATCTCATAAAATAATTAATAAATTCAAAAAGCTAACTTTTTTAATTATCTACAATATTTTTCTATCACTACGCTATATGCTCTTAAACAAGTGGAAAAAATAAGGTTACTAGGGCAACCTACAAAGAACATATGTTTGATTAAGATGTTTCAATAGAATACAAGAAGTCAGGTGGTTCATTGTTGAATAATGAAAACTTGATGACTTTTTTATCATTAAAAAGTTAAATTTATATAGTTTTTGCCTATTCTCAAAAACTGTATCTGTTACTAACATAACTTTACTATGAACCATGAAATGATAATAAATAAAT
Source organism: Eueides isabella (assembly GCA_019049475.1). Classification (NCBI taxonomy): domain Eukaryota; kingdom Metazoa; phylum Arthropoda; class Insecta; order Lepidoptera; family Nymphalidae; genus Eueides; species Eueides isabella. The sequence goes on from CM032400.1 coordinate 4,322,860, forward strand.
TAACATTTTTTTTCTATTATTTACAATTGGTAGTTGTAAATAAAATAAATTTATAAATGTACTTATTTTTTGTAATGAAAATGATTGTTTCAAAAAGAATGACTGGCACAGATAACTATTGTCAGGACGTATTTCTAGTAAATATATATATATATATATATATATATATATATATATATATATATATATATATATATATATATATATATATATATATATATATATATATATATATATATATATATATATATATATATATATATATATATATATATATATATATATATATATATATATATATATATATATTATATATATATATATATATATATATATATATATATATATATATATATATATATATATATATATATATATATATATATATATATATATATATATATAGATATATATATATATATATATATATATATATATATATATATATATATATATATATATATATATATATATATATATATATATATATATATATATATATATATATATATATATATATATATATATATATATATATATATATATATATATATTTGAAATAAACAGACTGCATTTCTCATTCTTCTTTAGAAAACATTATTTATTTGTAACTATAAGGTAACCGCGGGTATTAAGTCGGTTAATGAGGGATTAATAACAAAAATCGTACTAAATACAGTAGTTGACGATCAAAACATGCATATGCACATATATCGTGCGTATATAAGTTGTTGTGAAGCGGCAGACGCGCGCTCTACTAGACCCCTGCGCCAGTGTCGATGAAAATATTCTGCGGAGAGTTCACGCATCACGAATAGTAAAAATGGGCTCCAGTAAAATGTAAGTTATTTCATAAATATCACATTTATATACATCTATTGGTTGTCTGTTTATTAATAAATGTATGCTTGCCCTTACATATCATATTGAACAATGTGTTGAGATCAAATGATTATTTAAATTTATTTTGTTAGCGCACATGCTCAGTGGATTTTAAGGCCTATCAAATTTTCCTATAGGCCTTATTATACCTCTTTCTTGAACTGCTTATTAAAGAGAATCTTGTTATTAAAGAGAAGAGAGTTTATGTATACTAATTAAAGAGGAGGGTTTATGGAATGTTCCCGCGAAGGAGTTTGACACCTGTTAATTGTGTGCAGCGTTTGTTACAACTTATTTATGTTGTACCTAAAGTCAGACGAAAATTCATTAAGAATCGAGGCACACCAATCACAAAAGTCCTGTTCCGTAAATATAATGAATAAAAAAGAAATAGAACGTGAAATAAAGGTAACCAACGAAAGAAAAATAAAAAAGAGAAGAACTTTGAAGAAGGTACATTAAAAGAAGAAACTGAAGGGAAGAAGGGAAGTACCGAAAAGAAGAAATCTTAAAAAGACTTCGAATCCAAAGAAAACTAAAATTGTTTTTGTCACAAAGTCTACTACATCAAACATACTACAGAGCACCAAGTAAGTTGGTACTGTCACGCCTGCAAAGAAGACAGGATGGGTGACTCAATAATGCAATGTTCACGATACTCTAAGTGGTAACACGAAGAGTGTGTTGGTGCGTCCCAAGAAGGTACTAACGAATTTGTGTCCTGGTGGAAGCAATTTATTTAATTTTCTCTGACCCTTTTATACCTTTAACTGTATTTGTCTGATTATTGATCTTATAAATAGTAATTTAGATACTATAAGTTGAGTTTTAGATAGTTTATACTGTAGGCCTTATTACCGTCCCCTAGTATAATAAGGCCTAAAGAGTTTTTTAAGAAGTTATATATTGATTTAGTTTAAAGCAGAAGATGTAAAATTTTTTTACAATCTTTAGTAATTGAAATACATGAATGATAAATAATAAAACTTATTCAATACTTTAGGTATTTTTCATTTTATTAGCAGCAGGTACCTTATATACTAGAATAACACGCTTAATCATTTTGAGAAGCCGATATGATGAGAAGCTGATATGAAATGATAACTTATTGCATTACTATTTATTTGGAAAAAATATAAAATTCAGCTTCACACTGTAACCCACACGAGGCTGCGCCGGCAGCGGGAACCCGGGAACTAAGTGTTAAGACATTCCATTCCACTTCCGTTCCCCACTTTCTGTCAAATTTGAGGCATTGCGTGTTGAGTGACGGAACACAACGTCGCACTTTGCCTTATTACCAGAGCGAAGAAATGAAACATTAAATATTGAAATTGAAAATATTAAATATTTCATTTCCTCGACTGGGGATCGAACCCAGAACCTGTCTGTTACAGTCACACGCACTTTTCTTTCACACGCTTCTTCAAACGTTTTAATAAATCCTTTACAACATAAATAGTCAATAATATTAGTTTTAACAGGTCCGAATGTTAAAAAAATGATATGTTTATGTATACGTTACCAATTTTATAATGCTAATTTTATTTTACATTCCAAGTTACACACAAATTAAAAGATTACCGATAAGTATCGGTTTTTTACACGTATATCGGAACGTAAATGCCGTGCTTGAACTTTAAAAAAACTTTAAATGATCAGTTGATTACAGTTTGACGAAACTACATTTTGAATTGTGAAACGCAAAAAACTTAACTTCGTGCTCAAGCATTTGAGAATACTCAGTTGAGTATTTGCGGTTTTCTCAATTCAGAAACCGGCCGTTAATTAGCCAACATTCGGCGCCAAAAATGAATTCGAACATTGGTTAACGATACCAGGAATTTCCAAAATATTTATACATTCCATTTGTTACGGTTTTATATGTAATATGTTATTAGATACAAAACTATTATTATATACGTAGCTATACTAAAATATAAAAAAGAAAATTTATCTAGTTCAATTTTTCATTTGATATTTATCTCATGTTGAGAACTTAACGTCGTCCTTTGTGTTGCCAGGGCGTGATTGTCTATGAGTGACAAACCAACTACGCCATAATGTACATAATGCTATAGTTTCATTAAAATGCAGGACAAAATTCAAAATATCTTAGCAGTACAACAAAACCATCACCAAATGTTTTCGTATTTCCTTTATATGATTACGAATTTGGGTGTTTGAACGATTTCAACTTGCACCTGCCTTATGATAGATTTCAAGAATTTTCTGAATCTTATGTTATAGTTATAAAAAATGTATTCTTCTGCATTGTAATGTTTTTTCAAGTACTTTTTTCAAAAAAGTAACAGAATCCATAACAGGTTTATCACATTCAAAAGGGCTCGCTTCATTATGCAACGGATGCGGCAGCAAAAGCGCCTCCTGCAGCACCAGAGCCTAGCTAGCGTCTGAGTAGTCCTGATGCACCTTCTAATCCTACACCATCAAGACTAGAGCCAAGTCTGTGTCCCTGACCGCTAGATCTGGCGTCACTGGAAGATGCAGACGAAGAAGAACCCGGTTCTTCCTTTTCGTTAAGGATGGCTAAGTCTGAATGAAATGCAGATGCAAATACATACTGAAACAATATATACAGGTTATCTTTTACTACAAACAAAATTTAAACTTTCGCATAGTCAGTTAGGAGAAAAGTTGTTTGTAATTCATTGGGTACCTTATGGTAAACAATGACTTACCTGTAGTGCACAACACAAGATCACGATGGTTGCGACTCTCATGTTGCTGTGAACTGATACGGAAACAAAAATTTTAGCTGAATTTATACCAAAATTTTCTCTTCGGCTTTGACGTCCGGAACTATGTAAACTTGGTATAATGTTTACATTTATATAAAGTAAATAAGGTGTTTTCATTTTACCGAATTTTATTTAACCGAAGTCAATTTGAAACAGTACACTTTAATTATATATTATTACTACTACTTTACTCAGCTTCACGCTGTATCACGCACGAGGCAGGGTAGGCAGAGGGAACCCGGGAACCTACTGTAAAGACACTCCGTTCCACTTCTGTTCCCCACTTTCCACCGAATTTGAGGCATTGCGTGTTGTGTGGCGGAACTCAACGCCGCGCTTAGCCTTATTACCAGAGCGAAGAAATAAAACATTAAATATTTAAATTGAAAATATTAAATAATTCATTTCCTCGACTGGGGATCGAACCCAGAACCTTTCGGTTACAGTCACACTCTTGTGCCGCTGCGCCACGACATGCCTATTAGTTATATATTGATTATTTAATTATATATTGATTTATTACCATGACAGGAAATCTCACTCACGATCGTCACGTTTTAAGTCCGTTAATTTCTTTTAATTTAATGTTATTTAAGATTTTATGCGGAATTTTAATTTTTGTTTTTCATTGTTGTTATTTAATTTTTAATTTATATACTAACTTGATTTATTATAATACTTATTAGTTAGTTTTAACCTTTTATGTATGTACTTTGTTTTAAACTCAGTTTTAAATCTTTATGTTTTTAGTTTTATGGATAATATTCATAATATTATTGTGAAACGATTATTATTTCAAACTATTATACCTACTGTATAACATAATATATGCTTCCTATTCATAAAATAAATAATTATAAATGTTTTTTAACTAAGATATTGTTTTATTTTCTTCTTTTAAGATATTTCAACAAGGAGGTTCTTATAAGATTTTTCTACGACTTATATTTCTATATTATTATATTTCCTACGACTATTTCTAACATAGACAATAACTGATGTGCAAAACAAATTAAACAAATTTCTAAGGCTAATAAACGCCACGTGTTTTACAATCATACAAAAACTGTAAATATTTATATTTGTTTTTAGGCCTGTCATGACGCAGGAGCACAAGCGTGTGACTATAAACGCGGAAAGTAGTGAATTCGAGCTCCACTCGAGGAAATAAAATATCTAATATTTTCAAATAAAATATTAAGTGTTTTTATTTGCATACCAAAGCGCGGCGTTAAGTTACGCCACTTAACACGAGCACAACAAAGTGGGAAACCAAACGGAATGCGCTAAACGCTAGGTTCGCAAGTTCCCTCTGCCTACCATGGCCATGTGCGGGATACAGCGTGAAGCTAACATTATATATATATATATATATATATATATATATATATATATATATAAATATATATAAATATATATATATATATATATATAAATATATATAAATATATATATATATATATATAAATATATATATATATATATATATATATATATATATATATATATATAAATATATATAAATATATATATATATATATAAATATATATATATATATATATATATAAATATATATATATAAATATATATATATATATATATATATATATATATATATATATATATATATATATATATATATATATATATATATATATATATATATATATATATATATATATTTATATATATATATATATATATATATATATTAAATTTAGCATTAAGAATGGCAGGCAAATTTAACTTATTATAAGACTTTGTTTTTATTCTTTATGGAAACTAACTTAGTAACGTCGCGCTTTATTTAACTAGACTAAGTGAAAAATAATTTTCCATATTCCTAATTATTACAGTAATTATATAATTATTTGCTGTCCAACTGTGCAATTACGGAATACCAATAAGAACTGACGTTTATTTTATTAATGTAAATTTATGTTAATGTACCTAACTACCATATTTTTTTGCTTCATGCTTAAAATCTAGCACATAGCAGGTCGGCAGAGAGAATTTCTACATCTAGTGTTAAGGTAGTCCATTACCATTAAGACGCTTTTACTTCAGTGGCGTAACTTAACACCACGCTTTGCCTTCTTACCAGAGAGAAGATATGACAATGGCTAATACAGTTTATTAGTTATGTTTCTAGAGTTTTTCTTTCTCAAATTCACAATATTCTGGCAAGTAAAGTAATACCATCCTACTAAAGAACAATGAAGAGAAGAGTGAATAATTATCTAACGTTTTAAGTATAGCATTTTCAGTTTATAATAATTTATCTCATAAAATAATTGATATATTCAAATAGCTAACTTTTTTAATTATCTACAATATTTTTCTATCATTACGCTATATGATCTTAAACAAGTGGAAAAAATAAGGTTACTGGGGCAACCTACAAAGAACATATGTTTGATTAAGATGTTTCAATAGAATACAAGAAGTCAGGTGGTTTATTGTTAAATAATGAAAACTTGATGACTTTTTTATCATTGAGCATTTAAATTTACAAAGAATATGTACATATTTCATAGTTTCTGCCGATTCTTAAAAACTATTAGCTGTAACATGTTACAAATTCAAATGACTGGCACAGATAACTATTGTCAGAACATATTACTAGTAAATATATATATTTTTATATTCAGAAGTGGAATTTTATTACAAAATACAATACTGATGAAAACACAGTCATCTATTTACAATTTAAATAAAGAGAATCGACAATCGAATTTATTAGGAACGACTACTATACATTTCAACAATATAAATAACCAAAAACTAATGGCTTAAGTGACCCTAATAATGACTAACACTAATTCTCACAATAAGTCCGTACAGTCTGAGACCCAACGAGCAAATATCCCTGTTCCGTTTGATTGCACTCCTTTTATAAGCTATCGGGAAATAGAAGATGGCGGCAGTTGGAAACACCTAACAATATTTAAATAAAATAACTGCCTTTCTCATTCTGTAGATAACGTTATTTATTTGTAACTATATATAGTAGTATAACACGCTTAATCATTTTGAAAAGCCGATATGATGAGAAGCTGATATGAAATGATAACTTATTGTATTATTATTTATTTGGAAAAAATATAAAATTCAGCTTCACGCTGTATCCCGCACAAGGCAGGGTAGGCAGAGGGAACCTAGTGCTATGACTTTCGTTCCATTTCCGTTCCCCCACTTTCCGCCAAATTTGAGGCAATGCGTGTTGAGTGGCGGAACTCAAAGCCTCGCTTTGACTTATTATCAGAACGAAGAAATGAAACACACACGCTTGTGTCACTGCGCCACGGCAGGTCTCAAAAATATAAAGTGTAAAAACTATTACTTTTCTGTTAAAGTAAGGTAACCTTTTCCTTGAATACATACTTTACAACAAAAATATTAATAATATTAATTTTAACAGGTCCGAAAGTTAAAACAAATTATATGTATACGTTACACATTTAGGAATGCTAATTTTGTTTTACATTGAAAATAATACACATATTAAAAGACAAAAGTATCGGTAAGTTTTTAGACGTATATCGGAACGTAAAAGCCGTGTTCAAAGGGATTTAAGCAAATGATCAGTTGATTACAGTTTGACGAAACTATACTTTGAAGTGTGAAACTCAAAAAACTCAACTTCGTGTTAAGTATTTGCGGTTTTCTCAATTCAGAAACAGGCCGATACTTAGCCAACGGAAATGATAACAGGAATTTAGAAAATTTATCTAGTTCAATTTTTCATTTGATCTTTATCTCGTGTTGAGAACTTAACGCCGTCCTTCATGTTACCAGGCCGTGATAATCGATGAGTGACAAACCAACTACGCCATAATGTACATAAATGATATAGATTAAAAAGTAAAATAAAGTAAAATAAAACCATCAACAAATGTTTTCGTATTTCCTTTATGATTTAAATGTGCACCTGCCTTATGATAGATTTCAAGAATTTTAAAAATATATTGTAATTTCAAAAAAAAAAAAATAGTAACGAATAAGAATTTATAAAAAAATTAACAGAATCCGTAACAGGGCTCGCCTCAAAATGCAACGGGTTTGGCAGCAAAAGCGCCTCCTGCAGCGCCAGAGCCTAGCTAGCGTCTGAGTAGTCCTGATGCACCTCCTAATCCTGCACCACTGAGGCGAGAGTCAACTCCGTTTTTCTGATCGCCAGATGATGACGAGGAAGATGCAGACGAAGAAAAATCCGGTTATCCCTTTTTGTAAACGGTGGCTAAGTCTGATTGAAATGCAGATGCAGATACATACTGAAACAATATATACAGGTTATCTTTTACTACAAACAAAATTAAAACTTTTGCATAGTCAGTTAGGAGAAAAGTTGTTTGTAATTATTGTGTACCTTATGGTAATTAATGACTTACCTGTAGTGCACAGCACAAGATCACGAAGGTTGCGACTCTCATGTTGCTGTGAGAGTAGGACCCGAACTGATACTGAAACCAAAGTTTAAGCTTAATTTATACTCAAATTTTCTTTTCAGCTTTGACGTACGAAACTATGTAAACTTATTTTCTTTGTTTGGTATAATGTTTACATTTATATAAAGCAAATAAGGTGTTTTAATTTTAACAACAAAGGTTACCTTGTAGTTTGAAACAATACAATATAATTATATATTGATTAAGACATTGTGGTTTTGCACACAGTATTTGTCTTACTGTACTATTACTATACGTTCGTCGCTTCGTTTTAACTTTTGAAACAAAATCTTTATAAAGAATAAAAAACAAGAATCCACAGAATTTTTCAAAATCTTATCTTTTGATACATTTACACCACTATGATATAGTAATAACTTTATCTTTAAACGTAAAACTTTTAAGATTACATAGTACGTAAACATATAATTTTGTCATTTAGATGTTTTTGTAGATGTTCTTATACAATTTTTTAATATATATTTTTATTTACTAACGCTTAAAATGGTTCTCTTAATACTAGTTGTCGTTCCTTCCTATTAGACGAAATAAAATATTTAATATTTTTGTTTCTTCGCTGTAGTAACGAGGCAAAACACGCGACGTTGAGTTTCGCCACTCAACACACAATGTTTTTTTTTATGGAAAAGACGGGTAACGAGCGTACGGGTCACTTGATGGTTAGTGATCACCGTGGCCCACGGCCCCGACTAACTCCAGAGAAGCTACAGGAGCGTTACTGGCAACATGACTCTACCACACGCATTTTAGTTTCCTCTTACGATACCAGCAGTAATAATATTCTAAGCCGCAATCACACGGCAAGACGTATGTATCAAATTTAGCGGAAAGTGGGGATGAAAATGTCGTAATGGGAATGAGTTGTCTTAACATTAGTTTCCAAAGTTCATTCCACGTTCTCTGCCATAAGCCATAGTAAAATATCCTTACACATTTCCTAACTGACCAGAATATGTATTGAAACTTATTTAGGCGCAAGGGCACATTATCCGAAAATTTGATGATTGCGGGTTTGAATCCTACAAAGAATCAATTCCGCTCCCGCTCCGGTAAGAGAAAACCCGGCGCTGGTTGCCCCCACACAACACATAATCTCTCAAAAATTTGGATAAGTATGGAAACAAATGCTTTAACCCTAGGCTTATCTTTCTAGCCTTGGTTTTGGTATAAAAAGAATAAAACTTGTTAACATTTAGCCATAATATCTTTGTATCTGTATTGACAATTTTCTTATCTACGGAATTCCCAATATATCTTCAATATTGCCACCATTGAGACAGTTTATAGCGTTCAAACACGTTTCCGCGGCCATGCAAAGATTTGTCTCAATTCATCCAATGTTTGAAGAGGTCGGTAAATATTGTAACGCTGTTCTTCCCTCATAAAGTGACCCTCAGTGTATCTTGGCTTACCTTAATTAAGCGTGGTTTGATTTATCGTTAGTGTAGATAGAAAAAATCAAGTTATAGAATGTATGCTCCTAAAAGCACGTAGCATAAGTATGTTCTGTCCGTCTGGTTGTGGTAACGTAGATTCTTAATGAATAAACTGATTTTGTGCGGTATTTTTTAATCGATAGCCTTATTTGGCGCAATAGTTCTTAGTTTACCTCCTTAAAAAACAGATTAGCATCTTAAAAGCTACAAGCACTTTACTAAGGCGAAGAAAAGTAAAAAGTATTTTTAAATTATTAGTCTTAATTAATTTAAAAAACCACTCGATACCAGATCGAGTGGTTTTTTAATTTTAAGTTTACATAATACAGTTCTTATATATTATTATGTTCGGTAATTAGCGTATCCATAGGGCAGCTCGATAGTTACTTTTGAGCTCGATCGTCTTTCTGACGATTGATATTATTTTAAAAAATATTTTAAAATTCGATAGAAACTGCAATTAAGAGTATTGCAATGCCTTGATGTCACTATGCTCTCACATCACTATGTCATATCTATCTCGTTTTGTTACAGAAAGGCTAAAAAATTGCATAGCCTTGGAGGGACTTTCTTTAGACAGTATCCTCTGACAAATGTAATATTATGGAATTGTTTAGTATTTGAGTATAATTTTATTCGTAAAATTAATTAAAAAAGTATTAGTACGACATATAAGAGCAAGACCAAAGTTCAACGCTAAAAGTATTAAATAGATTCTAAAATTCCTTAACGATAACAGAAATTATTAAAAAAAAATAATTCAGAGCTGTCGTGGGGCGTAGCGGCACAGGTGTGTGACTGTGAACGACATGGTTTGGGTTCGATCCCCACTCGAGGAATTGAAATATGTAATATTATCAAATTAAATATTTAATGTTTTAATTTCTTCGTTCTGGAAAGTGGGAAACGGAAGTGGAACGAAGTGTCTTAACACAAGATCCCAAGTTTCTCTGCCTACCCACACTTCCATATACGGGACGCAGCGAAAACATTAAGAAATTAACAATATATTTATACCTTCCATTTAATAGTGTTTTATACGTAGTATGTAATTACAAAACTATTATTATATACATAGCTATATTAACATATAAAAAACAAAATTTATCTAGTTCAGTTTTTTATTTGATATATATCTCATGTTGAGAACTTAATGCCGTCCTTGGTGTTGCCAGGGCATGATTTTCGATAAATCACAACCCAACAACGCCGTAATGTATATCTATAATTATATAGATTCATTACAATGCATATCAAAATTCAAAATATCTTAGGAATAAAATAAAACCATCAATATATGTTTTTTGTATTTACTTTCTGTGAATACAAATTTGGATGTCTGAACTGCCTTATGAATAGATTTCAAGAGGCGCGAGTTCAAATCCAGCTACGTTCAAATTTATATACGTTTTCAAACTATATTGTAGATATAAAAAAAATTGTATTAAAAAATACTTAAAAAAAAGCTTTACAATTCAAAGGGCATTGTAAAGTTTTTTTAAGTATTTTTTTTAAAAAAAGTAATAGACTTCATGACAGGTTTATCACTGTCAAAAGAGCTCGCCTCATTATCAATTAACCTTAGATGAGGCTCACATATGTTTGTTTAACGTTCTCTAATATAATTCACTTGAAAATAAACTTTAAACAGATTAATACAATGGTGATAATAGTCTACTATGATTTAGAGCTATTATAAGAATTTGAAAGGTTTAATAGTGACAGCAGGTCTACTGACAGGCGGTGCTAATGAATTGTCAGTATTATGACTCACTCCAGCAGTGGCTCCTTAGAGCAAAAAACATGTAAAAAACGTAATATTATTCTTGTTGTACTGTTAAAGTGTTTTTATAAACTTGGTCATTTAGTGTAGACTGCTACTATGTATTAAGTAAATTACTTTTTTAAAATAAGTTTGTATAAAACTATCCAACCATTTTTGGTATATTGTCAAATTTGTTCTATCTATTGTTTTAAGAAACATAATTTAGAATCTAATACATATTAAATATTCTCAAAATATTTTAAAAATGCTTCTATGTAAAGCGTTATGTGCGGGGAAGAGAACGGAGTGCCTTAACACTAGTTTCCCAAATTCGCTGTCATGTGGGATACAGCGTGAAGCTAAACGAAAAAAAAAAGCATTATGACATGTGTCTATTTTTTTTTTATTTGCCTTTTTTATTAAAATAAATTGTTATATTATATATTTAATTGTATTTTTTGAACCTAAAATAGTTTTATGAAACACACAAAACTGGATATTAGTTAAAACCCACAATGTACATAGTTTCTAACTGTCTCAACTTAACACGATAGTGTTGGCAGATCGTTAAACAATTTGGTCTTACATTTGTACGCCTTAGTTTGACAAAGCACTTAATTGCAGTTGTAGTACCGTTTGCTAGTTTAGTTATTGTCAAATGATTTTACTAAGAACTATGATTTTACTGTAATGGCTTCATTTCACGTGACAGGCTGTAAGTTCAATTCCTTGTTGGGAAAATTAATTATTTATATTTAAATTTCCTTACTCGTAAGGTAAATAGCGGCGTAGAGTTTCGTCACTTAGCACCCAATGCTTTTAAAATCCTCAGGCAACCCGTGTATGTATCAAATGGTAAACAAAAGTAACAACTAATATTATTTACAAAAACTACCAAGTACTATTTTTTTGTTTTTGTAGTGCGGCGTTGAGTTCCGCCACTCAACACGCAATGCCTCAAATTCGGCGGAAAGTGGGGAACAGAAGTGGAACGGAGTGTCTTTACACAAGGTTCCCGGGTTCCCTCTGCCTACCTTGCCTCGTGCGGGATACAGCGTGAAGCTGAGTTGAATTGAGTTTTTGTTTTTTCTACTTATTTTTAAAGCATAAATGAAACAGTATGTGACAGTAAATAAAAAGGTCTAGTCTTTAACGTGACATATACTTAAAATATATAAGCAATAATAATATCTTTGATTTTCGCGATGATGTTACACATTTTAAATGAAACACTTTTAACCGGATTAATCGCGTATATTGATTGGTAATCATTTCTGGAAACCCGACGTTTCGAACACTTAACAGTAGTCCGTGGTCACGAGTAGGTAGACTCTGACTCTGAGTCTATCCGTGCCATCATACCTAACTACTTATAACTTTAACTTTACTTGTTAATTTTTTAACATTTTATTTGTATATTCTTTATTGCACAAAATGAATTGTTTTTAGTGGTTATAAATACAGTGTAAAATCTTTATAACTTTTTTTTTTTTTCTTTCTTTTTCTTTTCTTTGAGCCTGTCGTGGCGCAGCGGCACAAGAGTATGACTGTAACCGACAGGTTCTGGGTTCGATCCCCAGTCGAGGAAATGAAATATTTAATATTTTCAATTTAAATATTCAATGTTTCATTTCTTCGCTCTGGTAATAAGGCAAAGCGCGGCGTTGAGCTCCGCCACTCAACACGCAATGCCTCAAATTCGGCGGAAAGTGGGGAACGGAAGTGGAACGGAGTGTGATAACACTAGGATTCACTTTCGTTCCCTCTGCCTAGTGCGGGATACAGCGTGAAAATCTTTATAATGTTATTTTTTATAAGGATAAACTCCCTATAAAGTAGAAGTGAGTACAATTTGGTTAATTTACGTTAAAACCCACATAAGGATTGTTCACTCCATATAACGATAACTCTCGATAACGAAAAAAAATGCTCAGTCCCGTGAGTGTAGTTATAGAGAGATTTTGAGTTTCATTATAAAGAGTTTATACTGTATATTCAAATATTATTTACTAACCAGCTACTTAAATATTTAATATTATGGTAACAATAACACATTTAAATATTAAAAGGCTGTTGGTAAAGTCTTATTTTCATAACTATTACTTTAAACGTCTTAGGGTTGTCACCCTTGCGTTAAGGAGCATCCTGTTAGTTTCTTGTGATCATAGACCAAGACGGCGCGTGCGCAGGATACGTTTCAAAAATCATTTCAAAATGTTAAAAAATATCTTATTTCTACACACATAAGGTTAAAATTAGAACTTTTGGGTAATTAAAATTCATAAAGTCAACACAAAAACTATTTTCGACTTTAAGATTAAGTGGATTAGATTTATTTTTAAATAAAAAAGTTAATTATAAGGCAACCCGTTAACACATTAATGGAAATAAGTAACTTCCGTTCGTGTGTCCAGCACACGTCTTAGACGTGCATTATGCCCGTGCACATCTGTTTCGTTGACCGTTATTTTAAATTTTCAAATTTCCATTGTTTACAAATTTAACGTACAATTTAATATTATTAATATTTGTTTAAATAAATCTTTTTTTTAATTTGAAAACTTATTTCATCTCGAATGTAATATAGATAATCCAGTGGCCTATTTTCTGCTATTTTTTTTAATTTTGATTATTACGTAACGGGATCCCAGGTTTAATACCTGGGATTGAACTCACTACCTTTTACGTATTAGAAGTTGGATGGTTTCCTTAGGGCCATCGATTACAATTTTACGTTCATGTTTTTGTCGCGGCGTTGAGTTTCGCCACTCAATACGCAATATCTAAAATTCGGCGGAAAGTGGGAAACAGAACGGAGTGTCTTAACATTAGGTTCCCAAGTTACCCTTGCCTATCCTGTCGCGTGTCCTGCGGGATACAGCATAAAAATATATAGTAAGTATAATAAAAAATGCGAACCATGATTCCGTAGTAAAGGAAATATAAAAAAGAATGAAACATAGTGTTTGTACACTAACTTTCCTTTGTTCTGACAACTGTGGCAATATAGCGTGAAGATCATTTCCATTATTAATATTGAAATGTCATTTACAAATAGATTATATCTGCTTGTATATTTGCATATGAATTTTATTATAAAATATATATTTTTTTGTATAATATTGAGAAAGATGTATAAACTGATTATGAACAGAATATGTTTTTTAACTACTTAACGGCGCGTGCGTCGATATGACCGTTAAAAATAAGTCACCGTGCATTACTTCCTAACACAGATATGTACTCAAAATTGTATATGTGTTGGCCTTGTTCAAAATAAAATTAAAGTATGTAAATTAATTAATGTCCACTTAGATACATTATAAATATATATTATTGACACTCAAATACATACATACATGTATTTTGTTTTATTGAATCCATACTCACTACTTTATTTAGTCGGTTAGTTTTAGTTTCTTAGATTAGTTTAGCCAGTTAGTTGATTTACTTTATATAAATAGTAATTGGGCTACTAATATCTGTAACAGATAACGTCTTTAATTTAACATGCACCTTCAGATGTGTGCGTCTTACTATCTTTTCACCATTTACAAAAGATAGGCGTAAAGATAAATAAGCAGTTTTAAACAAAACAAAAATCTAACTATTACGCTGTAAAGATAAATCCAATTACGTAATATTCAACCAAATCGGTTGACTTGTATCAGTACTAGACAATCAAGGAATAGGCATGCAGACTTTTCGGGCTTCGCTGCGGCCGGGTAAAAAAGATATGTTTAATATTCAAATATCTGCCTTGAATCTAACATATTTCATATGGTTTACAGATACATAGACAGACAACGTGCTTTATCTTGTTACATTAAATAAATATATATTTTCTTTCTCCCAACTGGAAATCACACCCGCAACCACTATTTAGTCATATTTTTCTAGCCATAATAAACAAAGTTAACACAATTGAATATTTAGTTTAATTACGTCAAGAATACGTCCCTGTGACTATTGTCGTTTTATATTCGAACAACAGTAGTGTTCGCGAAGAAAGCTTAGCCCTTCAAAATAAACATTTTTTATAATCTCACCTGGATTTTAAGTTGACCTTTATGTTGATAAAAATAAAATCCATTTTTGACTAACCTACTATTATCTAAATAACATACACGCATTTTAAAATTCTCGCCGTCGCCTCTATCATTTTATTTTTATAAATATTTTTCATAAATGTGTATGTGCATTTATTGTATTTGGTTGAATTAAATATTTTCAGTCATGTAGAAATTTTATGCTAATTTATATTTAAATGTTTTTTTTTTTAATTTTGTAATTTAATGTAAAAAAAGAAGTAATTTGTTCATTTATTTTACAAAAGTTCATATTTACACACAAACATATTTAAAAAGAGTAATGTTTCACTATGTAACTTCTGATTTTGTGTATAACATAACATACAAATTTCATACAAAACTTTTTTTTTTAAATCCAACCGCCATTAGACAACATTCGTTTATCACAATACAAATTCAACGAAGGGGATCGAAGGGTCCAACGTAACGTCTTTTCGCCCTTAAGACGAGTTCCTTGCCGACCGTCGAAAGAGCGGGCCGAGCTCGTCAGACAGAAATTTTTATCCAAAAAATATTAAAAATCGCTATATTTTAATATAATTTAGTACAGTTATGCTTTAAGCCCGTTTTACATCAAAATTTTAGTTTAAAAAAATAAAAATAATCATAATAATCATATTTTTTTGGAATTATTTATAATAAGTAGGAATAAATATTGTTTTTTTTTTACAATCATATTATGTGCAATAGTGTTGTGGTGCAAGTGAATTGGTGCGTTTAGTGCTTAGATATATATTGATGTTTATTTTGGTGTGAGTATAATTTTGACAGCTTAATTTTTGACATTTTCAATTAAATTGTAACAGCATGCTTTTATTTGTGAAAATATATAGGCATTTTTTTATTTTATTTCCCACTCATAGTAAAGTAGACAGAGGGAACTTAGGAACCAAGTGTTAAGACTCTCCATTGAGCTTTTGAAATTGAGCTTTTGCGTATTGATTCACGGAACTCAACGCCGCGTCATATGTTGTTATCTCGAGTGGCATCGCACCTACAACCAGCCTCAGTAAAGCCGACAGGCCTTATTGTTAGCAATTACCATGAATATTATGAAACTGAATACTTGATTATTCATTGCATACAACAAAGTATAAATTGCAAATAATACATTTGGTGGTTAGTCAATATCTACTTAACTTCTAAGCTGTTTATATTTACAAACTAAAAAACCTTTTTTCCTTTATGTTAATATATGTCCTATCACAATGGAATAGACCATAATCATAATCATTAAGAATTTAATGAATTAAAATTTTCTTTTAGAAGAAAAAATTTAAATACATTATTTTTCAGTTTTAATTAATTATGATTTATTTCGCATAAATGTTTATTATATTTCCGCCCAAAAAGAAGACGTTGCGTGTTGAGTGGCGATTTTTTTTTAGCTCTACGCTGTATCCCGCACAAAGCAGGGTAGGCAGAGGGAACTCGGGAACTAAGTGTTAAGACACTCCGTTCCACTTCAGTTCCCCACTTTCCCCCGAATTTGAGGCATTGCGTGTCGAGTGGCGGAACTCAACGAGTGGCGAAATTGAACACTCTATATAAATAATTCATAGCTCCAAGTTTGGATCGAACCTCCGATCACCTTGTTTACAATCATACACAATCTTATTACACCACAACGATTTGAAGTCTTTGAAACAACAAAATTTATCCTGTATTTCTATTTGACAGGCTAAAATACGTGAAACGCAGGATCTGTCTACACAGAAATGGAGAATACAAGACTGATTTATTGATTTTATAGTAAGGTATGTATATTTTAAAGAAATCCATCATTAAGCGCAGCAACAGTGAATATTTGCGTGTTCGGTCTCCATACATAAATGATAATTTTATATTTGTTTACTTCTTGAAAGAAAGAAAATTTACTTAGCACAACAATACAGTGAGGCGGAACTCAACGCCATGCTTTGCCTTGTTATTAGACTGAGGAAATAAATAATTTATTTCCCTGAGTGTGAATCGAACCTACACAGATTACGTTTACATTCATATAATGTTTAACCTGCGCTAGTAAGGCCTAAAGGAGAATTTTATTTTTAGAATCTTTTTTTAAAAAAGTACTGTATGGCAGGGTAGGCAGAGGGAACCCGGGGACCTAGTGTTAAGACACTCAGTTCCACTTCCGTTCCTCACTTTCCGCCGAATTTGATGCATTGCGTGTTGAGTGGCGGAACTCAACGCCGCGCTTTAACTTATTACCAGAGCAAAGAAATTTAACATTAAATATTTAAATTGAAAATAACAATTATTTAATTTCTTCGACTGGGGATCGAACCCAGAACTTGTTGGTTACAGGCACACGCGCGCCACGACAGGCCTCGGGTACAGGTACAGATAATTTCTTTAAAGTGATAATGTTAATAGAACAAAAAAACTATTCATATTTATAGGCTTTTTAGTTCTAATAGCAAACTATATACATACTTAAAGAATTAAATAAGTAGTATATCATAGATAAATAAATTATATCTGCAATTAGTCCATTTAAACTATGAGCGGATTTGCTGTGAGAAATGCCTGTGGCTGAATGTACCTCCAGTGAGACATCTACTTTCAAAGTTCCTCTAGTCTAGTGTATGTTTTGTAGTACTATAGAATATTATGTCTTCTCAGCCTTTTGACACAATCGTCCACAGTCAATTAGCGGGCTACCTATTTTACAGAAGTGGATCGGGTCTCATCCCTCACGGAGTTCAATAATAGATGCTGCATGATCTCATTATTGCTGACATACATTACAGGGTACATTAGCAATTGATCATAATGAAACTTAGATTTTTAAAATATTTTCTAATAAATAGATATTTTTAGAATGTACCTTAGCTTTTGCCCCTATTATTCTAGGTAGAATTAATTTAACAAAATCATGTAATTATTATATATTATAAAATCTATGGTAGAGCTAAATGCAGTTTAGCTAACCGCCTATCTAAACGCGATCGCACACACGCAACATAAACGCTCCAACTTCGCGCCCAACCCATGAAATATCGAAACAAAAAGCTCATTGTATCGTATTATTTATAAATACAAATTAAAAAATCCATTAATCGACACCGGCCTTGACACTGAACACCCATAAAGTTATTACGGCCATTAACCCCGGTCGAATCAATAACTCATTACTCTTTTATTTCGGTTACCGTTTAAAAATAACGTTTTTTCGTCCGCCGGCCTCAATTATTGGGTGAAGGTTGTACGCCAATTATGACGTCACTCGCGCCGCGTAATACGGCTGTTAATGTATTTTTATTTATCGAGTAGGTATTTGTGCAAGCTTATTGACTGCATCGGACGTACAGTAGAGTGATATTTAATGAAATGAAGCCCGTTGAAATGTTGAGACAATCGATGCATGTTGACATGAGCGACTCGCGGCTTGTCGCTGTTAGCGAGCCCTACGTATGCAGTATTGAGTCCATCAAATTCTATGCTGTTTAGTTGTCAAACAAAGTTCGATATATCAATATATTTTGCAGTAAATTGAATATGTGTACGTACTTATTTTGTATTTTGTATTAAGTATTTTTTGAGCAAACTTGTTTATTATGCAATATATTTATTAGGAATAAAGTCTTTTGACTGTAGTAATACCATATAATAGTCTAAAAATGCATCACAATATTAATAAAAAATTAGTCAAGTGCGAATTGGTCTCACCCACCGAAATTCGATTTCTCAATTTCTCATTCTATAGAAATACTTGCTACAGTTTATAAAAGTTGACAAACTTAAATTTGGTTTGGTTTATGTGTACAATAGGTTTTGATTACGTCATGAAATTCATTCAAAATGCAGCAAAAACGATGCACAAATGCCCTTATCTTTTGATTGCATTGACTTAGAAGCTAGATTCTTTGGGTCAAAGGAACGAGAAATGAAAATGAATGAATATTTAATATTAATTTTAACTTAATGTCTCCAAGCGATCTCGAGAAATGTCCCTTACAAACTTACAAAGGACAATTAGGTGACCATATAAGCTTTATGCTTTTTTTACTTTTCTAAAAAGTATAAATAAAATATAAACTAACTAAAAAGTTAAAGTATGACCACAATATAAAACTAAATTTATAGAGTTCAAAAAGTCCTTGTCTGTCTCAGTTTATTTATCGTATATTTACTTTCAACATATGAAGGAATATACTCCTTCACATATTTGGACTAAAGTTTTTGTTGTGATTTTTTAACAATTTGCTGAATCTGTGTTGAAATATTTCAAATTCACGCGAAAGAATCGAACTCACATCCATTTCTTTTAATCAGAAGTTTTCAACTTCACCACAAAGGTGTCATGTAATGTTTTTTTATCAGCTTTGCGCTGCATTATTCATATCCTTGTAGAGTGCAGGCAGAGGAAACAAAGTGTTTATAAATTCCAGAAATTTATTTTAAAATTCTTTCTGGATTCCGGAATACTATAAATATAAAGTGGTTCTACCAAATTTCCGAGATATTGATGTGTGCTTTTCAGCAAAACTCAACACCGCGCTTTACTCTTGTTGACAGCAAATAAAATAAATCCATTCATTCAAACTCACAATCATACTATAATTATATGTGACATGCAACTATCGTATTGCAGGGGTATAAGCACAGTGTGATTGTAAACGCGACAGTGTCCCTTCTCTCTGTTCACAACCTCGATGTGAAATATTTAACATTTTCAAATGAAATAATTATGGCAACGCTACGCTTGTCCTTCTTACCAAATCAAAGAAATGAAAGCTTTCTTTGTTTTGGTAAGAAGGAAAAGCGTAGCGTTGAGTTCCGCCACTCAACACGCCATGCCTCAAATTCTCAGAAAAGTAGGGAAAGCGGAGTGCCTTAACACTAAGTTCCCTACTTAGTGTTAAGGAACTCAGTTTTCCCTTGGGTAACTTGGGTAGGTAAATTTTGTCTTCTTATCCTGCCACGTGTGGGACACAGTGCTAATGAAAAAAATGAAAAAAATATCATAGATTAGATCTTTTAATTTAAGCGACTACGTACGTCTGTAGGCATTATAAATTAGTCACTAACTGACATAAACCTCGACCGGCCAACGCAAGCCGACGTTGTACAGAAATAGTGTAGTTTACCACATGATTGAGTTACTTGCCCTACAATTAGCTTCAAATTTGTTAGTACATTTGCTAAAGAAACAATTTGAACCATTTAGTTTCAACTTTAAAGAGAGGAAGTAATGAAATAGCTTTTGGTTCAATTATTCGTCTATATTTCTTATAAAAAAAATATTTTTAACTCTAGCCTAATTTGACAAAGTGCAGCGTTGAGTTTTGTTTTGTTAAAAATAGATTACAAAGTAAATAAAGCAATAATATTTTTACTACTTCAAAGTGTTATCCCACACTTAGGAAAGAAAATACTAAATTTAAAAGCGTATAACAATTTTAAACTTAGCAGAGTTTGAAGCTAGAGCGTTTGGACGGCTTTGAAGACGGAATATTTCATTCCCTCGACCGGGGATTGAACACAAAACCCGTCGGTTACAGTCACACACTTGTGCCGATGCGCCACGACAGGCCTCGCTTTTAAAATTTTTATAAGTACGCTTTTAAATTTATTACCTAGCAATAATCAGTGGCAATCTACTAAATACTCTTAAATCAAATATAGTATAGTGTTTAATATGTACCTATTTCTTAGTACTTTTGAATTTTAATTGTGACTATAGAATCATTAAAAATCATTAACAATAAATATAATAAAAGTTGTTGTATAAAAGTATAAAAGTAGTAGTTGTATAAAAGTAGTTTGTACAAGTGTATACTTCTTATATATAAATAATGAACCACATTGTGAAAATGTAACAAACATGATTCTGTGAAGGCTTCCTAGGAAATTTATTACCAATACCCTGGAAAATATTGGTTATGAATATCACAAAGATATCGTTATCAAATTGAATACTCTACATATAGATAGATTTACTTAGATGCCGCAGTGGGAAAGCGAGTGACTTTAAATGCGATGGTCGTGGTCGATGGGGGTTCTATCACCACTCAGGGGAATAATTATATTTCCATTTTTTCACTTCAGTAAACACCGAGTGGCATTAAATTTCACCTCTTAACATGGAGAACATGGAGAACATAGTGCCTCAACATTATGTTCGCCCAGTCTAGTTTGCTACGATAAAGCTAAGATGCTGTTTATGCGGATTGGCCTTACTTTATATAAGTATAGAGATTATAACATTTATAGTGACAAGCTATGTATGTATATTTTAAAGTACGTTATATAACAATAAGAAATTATAAAAATACCAATTAATAAAAAATTGCATATTTTTTGTGACTCTTTCCTCCATTATTAGCTCTCATTATATACTGTGCTTGGACTAATTCCGTGTTGTAATACATAATAATTTAAATAGAAACTTGCCTATTTGAGAACAAATCCACAAATATCGATGAGCAATTTAATTAATTGCAAACAAAATGGCTATAAGCGCTATTTACATTTTAGACGCTCCTCCTCTGGTGCTATAAGAGTGTAAACTTTAAAAATATCGAACCTAAATACAAGAAAGCAACTTTAAAAAGATTTTAATAAATGCATATTTACATTTTTAACAAACTACCAACAAAGCGATTTGTAAGCAGCAGTAAGGTTAAAAGGAAAAAACCGCAAGCCTCTGGTTCTTTTGAAACTTATTTCGTAACAAAGTACACTTATACTTATTTCGAGGATTATTACCCCTTTACTTCCTTTGTCTTTGCTTTTCGCTTAGTTTTAAGATTCTTTTAAATGATTCATTACGCAAGTTCCAGCTAATTTTGTTGACGTTTTGGTGGACCCGCGGTAATTAGAGGTTCAAATTTCTAGGCCGACATCTGTGAAAGTTTTTTGTTTATACAATAATAATCTTTTTTACGGAGTAATATCTAAATACTTGTTACATTCTTTCTATCAGCTTCACGCTGTATATCATTGCACATATATATCTATACTTATTATAAAACTGTTACCGATCACTGGAAGATATATTAAAAATAATATCAAGGAAATTTTATTAATGTAATAAGGCGAAAATAGTGATTTTTAACATTTTTGTCTGTTTGTCTATGCGTTTGTATGCGCTTGTAGGGTAATGGCTAACTTAAACACATTTAAATGCAGTTTTCACTACTATATTTAGGCAATCTTTCTTCAACCTTAAGCTCATGTTTTATTCAAATCTAATATTAAATGTAAAAGTTACGTCTACAAAAAATATTTACATAGTTCGGCAAAATTGATACAAGAAAAAGAAAATTTTAGCTTACAATGTGAAGATGTTGTTTTAAAAGTGATAATGTGATTAAAACAAGACATAAATTAAGCTTAGTAAATAATAGTGTAGTGTAATTCAAGCGGACGAAGCCGCGGGCGGGACGCTAGTATCAAATATAAACCAAGATTATTGTCGTTAATGCATCTTACAATACGACTATTTTACAGCCGGGTCTTTAAAATAAAACAACAGATAAAAAACTTCAATTCGTTTTCGCGCTAACACTGGTCGCATAAACGGACTTTAGGTTTATCCCGACATTATAAGAGCAGAATGCTTTAGCCCAACACATCAAAAGGACATACCGTGATTCTAAAACAAAATACGCGAGACTTTGGCACTTGCCAAGTATGTAAATACTAAGTGCAACATCTAATACAATGCAAACTAAACCCTTTGGCTATTTGAATATAAGTTTAAATTGCAATTGCTGTTATTTTGAGTTAGATCATTTTTTCATTGCAAGCGTAAAAGTTTTTATCTATCGGTGACATTCAAATCTTATTACAGGTATGTTAATATTGTATCCTACTAACACATAATAAGGTTGAAATTAGATTGTCACAACAAAATCGCCAAATAAAAAGCCCCATATTCAAAGTTGTTAGAAGAGCGAAAACATTAAAGGTGTGCCAATAAAAATGAAGTTAGCTCCTTACGTTACGTCGTTACAAGGTGAGAATATGGGTCCGAAGGTGGTACTTGCTTTTTGTTTTATGTTTTATATGTGTTGGTTTGTGAAATAATGCCGTTGCAACATTATTTTAACAGCTTAAATTGAGTTTACTTTAATCATATATTATACGTTGTATCTGTATCTGGTAAAAATACTTGACTCATACAGTCGAGGTTTGAAACAATAAGTTGTGGGTTCTATATTTAAATAATAATTAATATTTTAATTTTCTTCACTCAAATTAAGCAAAACGCGGCGTTGAGTTCCGCCACACAACTGCTATTACATACATTTTAGAGAAATGAATATCAATGAATCATTTTAGAGAAATGAATATCGAGGCGCAGCGGCACAAGAGTGTGACTGTGACCGACAGGTTCTGGGATCGATCCCCAGTCAAGGAAATGAAATATTTAATACATATTTTCAATTTAAATATCTATTGTTTCATTTCTTCGCTCCGGTAATAAGGCAAAAGCGCGGCGTTGAGTTCCGCCACTCAACACGCAATGCCTCAAATTCGTCGGAAATTGGGGAACGGAAGTGGAACGGAGTGTCTTAACACTAGGTTCCCGGGTTCCCTCTGCCTACCCTGCCTTGTATGGGATACAGCGTGAAGCTGAAAAAAAAAGAAAAAAAAAAATCAATATGAAATCTGAACATTTCTGAAGAATTATTATAACTTAATTCTTTAAATGGTAAATTATGTATGATTTCTAAGAAATTATAAAACTTATTTGTTAGGTTGTGACATGCTATATAAAACTTACAATCTTTTTAAAAGTTTTATTTTTTTTCAAATACTTTTTTTTAGCTTCACGCTGCATCCTGCACATGGAAGGATGGGTAGTCGGAACTTAGGAAACTAATCTAAAGACACTTCATTCCGTTCCCCATTTTAATCCGATTTTATACATTACGTGTTGAGTGGTGGAACTCAACGCTGTGCTTTGCCTTGTTACCAGAGCGAAGAAACGAAAATTCTAAATATTTAATTTCCTCCAGTGGGAATCGAACCCCAGAACCTGTGGCATTCACAGCCATACTTGCCGACGACGGCTGCGCCAAGACAGGCGTCAAATACCTTATAATAAAATTTTTACTAATATTATTCTGATTTCCAATCTTTTCTGCCTAAGAAAAAAAAATTAAAAACATTTTTATATCAGACGACATTAAAATCGGGTGCAATCTCAATTTTTATACAAAGTACTTGCACGAACACGGCACGATGTTCATAAGTCGTAACTTAGCCCATCTCCATCACGAAACCAATCTGTGCCGAGTTAGGAAGAATTGCCAATAGGTTTATGACGCACTTTGAGTTAAAATTACAAGGGGAAGTTTATGGGCACTCGTCTTTACACGATATTGTGGTTGCCGATGCCGTGTGATGAGCAAATAATTTTATCTCCGAAAATAGTAAGCAAAATTGTATTATTAGAAATGTTATTTTTTTATATAATAACTAATTTCAATAATAAATTTTTACGCAATAAATATTAGGGTATATTAACCAAGTATATTAAATTGTGAACTTTATTGATAGCATATATACATACGTCTTCAGATTGTATCGAAAATATATGCGTGATGGATTTTTATAATTTTTATAGTGATTTGAAAAAGAATTAACAAATGTGAATTAAATAATTTTACTTCGTCGTCGTTTCAATGTCGGACCTTGAACTAGGATTTACAAGTAATAAAAGATAGTAATTTTCCTGCACCAATAATCTTTTTATCACAATGCCATAATTAAAAACAGGACCATATATTAACTGAGCTGAGTGATTTTTATAAATTTAATAATATTATGTCAGATGCCACTATTAGCAGCTTTCAAAAAGTTATATTTTATAAAAAAGTTTTAGAAAAAAAGCACCGAGCAAGGTGTCAAGCCTTATAGAAACTAAATAATATATATTTACAAAGGGATTTAGCTTTTAAAAAAATCGAAATCTCGAAATAAACTACGAATAATCCGCGGCATTTGTATAGCAGTTGAGAAGTAACATTTGTTGTGGTTGTGGATACAAATTTTTGGGCTCAATAATGATTTTTCCCGCGTAAAATTGGAAGCACCTTAGTTAAATTCGATAGTGGATGCCCTTTGAATAACTCACGATGCCTTTCTGCTGTAGCTATTATTCGTCTATATCATGTACTTATTTAGTTTTAAATTATTATTTAAAATTATAACATTACATTATAAGCTATAAGATCAAAAGAAACACTTTATCTATTTGAACTATTAGAATACATAAATTGTACATATTTTTTTCTTTGTTAATTTGAATGACTTTACAATAATATAACTAATGGTATTAACATTATCACTTTATTTTATGTTAATATCATAAGATATTTAGTTGGTTAAATATGTACTTATATGTGAACACAAATTCTAAATGCGGTGTTGAGTTTCGTAACTCAACTCAAAATATTTCTAATTTGGAGGAAGAGCAAAGAGCTGGAGCAGTAGATTATATCTAAAAGAGAAATATTTAAAATTGGGGCTACAGTCAATACATATAATATGACAATAAAACAAAATGTGTCTGTACATTAAATATTTTTCATTCAAAAGAAAATAAAGTGGTAAGGAAACAGTATATGAGAAAAGATTTTAAAAAAATTGTCTGTATTTTTGTATGTTTGTCTGTTTTTACACGTTCATCTTCGGAACTCATTGAACAATTTTAAATAATTTGTTTTGAAAATTGGAAGACCTTATGTAGAGCCTTTGGGGATTAGCCAAACCATAAGTATAATAAAATAGACGCCCTAACCAAAGTTATTCAGGATGATAAGTAGTTTATGTTGAGATATAAAAAAATAATGTTGATCAGCTAATCTGTAAGACATATGGAAATTGTGCCTTAACAAAAGTTACTTTTGTTGACGCTTACTTTTACGTCCGTGAACGAAGTCCTGTGACTTTCTTTGCGTATGTTTAGCACCAGCTAATTAGTAAATAAAATCACTAGATACGAATAAAATTTTATATTCATATTAAATGAACATGGCATCTATCTACCTTCATATAAAAGAAAATAATTATTTTTATTTAGAAAATATATATAAAAAAGTGATATTCTTATTTATAAGTACACAAATGTTTTCGCGTTGAAATCGATTGCGACTGTCAGTGAAGCGTCCGTCGGAATACAGTGGGGGAGTAAGGGTGCGTTCAAAAACTACTATAGAATGTATCTATCTATAGGAGCACTAATTTTTAGCTTTTGTGTCCCGGATATAAAGTTCAATGGTTAAAAAAGATTATTTAAACTATTTATTGTATGTATGTATTGTTATATAATTATACTATTTGATATTTCAGTACAAATATATTCCTTACGTATATATTTTTTTGTACATTTTTTAATAATTTTATCAAAACTAAAACTGAAGTTTTTTTTTTTTTCTGAAGTTAATCTTGTATTAAATATTTTGTTACTTTTTTGCCATCGTTGTTCCCATAATTTTAGGTATCCAATACCTACTATCGAAATGTTTGAGGGGCTCAGTTCTTAGAACAAGGGCGCAAATTGGAAACGGAACGACTTAACTGTTAGATAGATGTACCTACTTCATAATAAAAAAATATAAATTTTATAGATTTAATAGTTTATTTTGTCATTTATTTAGCTATTTGCTGCACACGGCGAACACTTTTCGTCCAATTATATCGAAACATTGCGTGTTGATTGTCAGAACTCAACACAGTACTTTGTTTTCTAAAAACAAGGAAACAAATATAATTTTAATAAAATCAGATTGGAGATCCAACCAACAGTCAAATATCCGTCGCTTTCAAATGCTGTCCAACTGTTGCTGCCCGCTACCTGATAATCATTTAATATTAATTTAAAGATTGTGAATGTTGTTAAACGGTTTATGATGTTTTATTCGTTCTATTTTTAATAAATATGCAAGTATGAGCCTTAAAAGATATGTTATTAAAATTAAATTTCAATACAATATTAGGTATAATTAAACTGTATCATAATCATATGAAATTCCCAACAAACAAAAACTTATTTATAGTTATTTTTACATAACTAATCATTTCACAAAAATCCTTTTTAGGCCGTTAGATATTATAATGATAGCTTTATAAAAACAAATTCACGTTTATAAGTACATCGACAAACTATTCAATAGATATTAAGTTTCATATTGTTCATGGCAACCAATCGTTGTTACGCCCAAAACACCTGCGGCCGTTTGGACGACACAGCGCACTGTATGTTTAGATTTAAATATAGCTGAGAGAAAAGTAGTTGACTGAAGTAGATACATTTAAAATTATATATACAAATTTATAAAAAAAAATAAAGTTTTTAAAATAATAAATGCATTGTCGACTAATTATCACTTTGATATTTTGACAGGATAAATATCTTATAAGACTATAAATGCCGCTTGCTCTCACTGTTACGTGCCGACTGAGCCGAGTGTGTAAACGTTTGTTTTAAATTCGTCCAAATATCCCAAATACTTGTTTTATCTCCCTTTCTAGCTTTAGGCTGAATTAGGCATATAGCGGGATATACAAAGAAAGAAGACAATGTGTATACGGAAAGTGGGGTACTATTGAGTGTTGGTGACTCAGTTTGCAGTTAAATGCTATGGTGTAAAGCCACCCCGGCCACGAATAAAGTTAAAAATATTGACAAAATATCACCTTTAGAATTCTAATCAATTAAACCATATATTTTCATCTAGCTGCGTCGAAGTTCTTATATTAGTATGATTGTTACAATTTATTTATGTTGTTAGCGTGTAAACCTTATTTTTGTGCTCCAGAAATAAAAAATAATAAAAAATAATAAATATAAGAACAACTCCCAACTGAAATGAAGTGATATTTAAATTATTTTTACCTATTTCACATTATGGATCAATAAAATAACTGTAGTTGTTAACTTTAATTTTGATAGACACAGAGTTAACTCCTAGGGACGTAGACAAAAAGAAAGGTGCAAGTATAATGTTCACTAGGCAAGAGAGCAATGTATAATAAAAGCTATACATATGCGTGATGTATGAAATATTATAAAAGTTATATTTTTGATCAATTATACAAGAAATTGTATAAAAAAATATTTTTTTAGTAGTATCAAATATATAAAATTGTATTTTTGTATATATTATATTCAAATTGAATTTTCCCTTTATAAAGTCATTGAAAATTAAATGGTCAAAGGAAATGTGAATTAAATAAAAGGCTTCGAAGAATTTTTCTGACGCGGAAATGTTGCTCATCTCCTCACAATTTCTTAGTCAATTTTAATAAAAGCAAATTAGTTTCTAAATAAAAACTAACTAACTAACTTATCTGATTATATTATTGACTACAATTTTTATTAAGTACTAAGAAAAATCATAACTCTAGCCTCTACGAAGTAGAAAAAAACATCACAAAAAGTTGTCTCCACGTGAAGAGTTTATAATTGTGGAAATACAGTCTACCAGCAAAAGTTCTCAAGTTACCACTGACGTGGCTGATAGTGATACTAGTTACATAGAACTACAGTATGGAAACTGCCTACGTTTACTTTCTGCTACTTGTTATTCTATAAAGTGAATTTGTCGATATAGCAAATTATTATATTCCCACGAGAATTATAAAATGATATTTTTTTGTAAGAACGGTCATTCCATATTCCTACATCGAGGTGGAATCATCGTTCGTAGGGTTAATTTGTTTTAAGTAAAATATAATTAAAGTTTATTTTTAAAAGCATTTCGGTTTCTTTTAAGTCCTCCGTCTGTCGCAAACGTAATTGGCGCAGTCGGTAGGATATTCGCGGGAGATTTCAAGACCATATCTCAAATCGATAATCGCGTCGCGAGTCACCCGGGTTGGCTATCAAGCACCGTTCCGGATATCCTGAATCTACGGACCTGCAGCAGACCAGAGGAAGAATCCGAAAATCGATTCACAGAGAGAACCAGAAATGCTGTATTTGTAAGTACACTTGAATTATTCTCGTGTTGCTCCTTTAAATCTTAAACTTCAAGATTTATCATCCCAGAGCCTCTAGTTCGCGGGAGCCTGAATCGCGCCAGGCCCGCAGACATTTAGCCGATAGTAATAGAAATATCGTAGGATTAGGCAATATAGAATTAGATAATTTAGAATTAGATACTATTCAATTAAAACATTTAATAATGACTCAGTATAACCCGGACGAAATTTTTAAAGCCCTCCGCTTAGTCCCGGAATTTGATGGAAACCCTAATGTCCTTACGCGTTTTATAAGAATTTGTGACTCATTGGTTACGCAATACCTTAACAGTAACCCTGGTAGTGAATTTTCCAATCTTTGTTTGATAAACGGAATTTTAAATAAAATAACAGGTACAGCTGCGTGCACTATAAACGCAAACGGTATACCAGACAGTTGGCTAGGTATACGAACAACCCTCATTAATAATTTCTCAGATCAACGTGATGAGACCGCTTTGTATAATGACCTCTTCATAGCGACTCAAGGCAATAGAACACCACAAGAATTTTATAACCATTGCCAAACTTTATTTAGTACAATTATGACATACGTGACCTTGCATGAGAGTTTACCCACCACAGTCCAAGCGAAACGAGAGCTTTATAAAAAAGTCACTATGCAGGCATATGTACGCGGATTAAAAGAACCGTTAGGGTCGCGTATACGATGCATGCGCCCGGATAGTATTGAGAAAGCTCTTGAGTTCGTTCAGGAGGAACTTAACGTCATGTATTTGCAACAACGGGACTCTCCTAAAACTAACACAACCCCTAAACCAGGTCCTTTATTACATCCAGTAGTATTTAACCCTGCAAAACCTCATAACATCACTGCACCTAACTGGCCGGCTCCGTTAAGTCAGCGCCCTGCGGGACCTTCACCACAACCTTTTAAATTCCCGGTGACTGGGTATAACCAACCACGCATGCCTACTAACACACAAAGGATGTTCGCTGCACCACCACCAAATTATAACCCTCGTAGTAACATTTTTAGATTACCACCCCGAAATAACCCACCTCAAGGTCCTCAACCTATGAGTGGAGTCCAACGCTTTATACCTAAAAATTTACCTTTGAATAACAATAATCCCACGCCATTGAATTATTTTACACCACGAGAAATGAATGTTAATGAATGTGCGACATATGACGACTCTTATTACAACTATTGTTATGAACCAGAGTACAATTTCTATACAGATTACTACGACACTGACTTTGCACCTGAATTTTCTCATGATTTAAATAATTTAAATATAACTTCTGAAAATAATTCTTTCGATTCTCCAATACAAATAGCCGCAACCGAGCAAGAACAGCAGGATTTTCACGAGGTTTCGAAATTACAAAAACCAAAATAGAATTAAATCTTCAGACACAAAGACAGCTTCCGTATATACAAATAGAAAATCCACCTTTAAAATTTTTAATAGATACCGGTGCTAACCAATCGTTTATTAGTCCCGAGGCCGTCGAGAAATACTTCGCTCACTTTGCGTTAAATTTCGATCCTTTTGAAGTAACCAACATACACGCGACAAGCAGAAACAATTATTCTATTACATTGCCATGCTTTGCAGAGTTTAATGACGTCAGTAATATTAAATTATTCGTTTATCGATTTCATGAATACTTTGACGGACTAATTGGTTTAGATTTATTAAGTAACTGGGAAGCTCGTATAGATTTAAAAAAACGAGAACTGCTCACAAAAAGCGCTTCAAACCCGATTCGAATGTATAACTCATGCAATGTTAACCTATACGAAGACGTTATCCCCGCTAATACCTCTAAAATTATTCGTGTTCCTGTCGATATTTCAGAAGGCGACGCCTTTATTAGAGAGCAAATACTATGTAATTGCGTTATTCACGAATGTATTAGCTCTGTAAGAAATAATCGTTGTTATTTAGAAATCGATAACCCGACGCCGAATGACATTATATTCTCGCTCGATCGACCGGCTCACGCGGATTTATTGAATACTGAGTGCACGAGTACTCAACAACTAGAGACTCGCACACAAGACGTCATTTCACGCTTACGTACAGACCACTTAAACCCAGAGGAAAAAGCTAATCTCGTAGCTCTTTGTTCTCGGTACTCCGATGTATTTTATATCGAGGGTGAACGGTTAACTTTCACAAACAAAATTAAACATAGAATACGAACCACCGACGAGGTACCTGTACATTCCAAAAACTATCGATACCCCTTTGTACATAGACAGGAAGTAAAATCCCAAATAGAAAAAATGCTAGATCAGGGAATTATAAGACCTTCCGAGTCCGCTTGGAGCTCGCCCATTTGGGTAGTGCCAAAAAAGCTAGATGCCTCCGGAAAACAAAAGTGGCGTTTAGTAGTAGATTTTCGAAAACTTAATGAGAAGACTTTAGACGATAAATACCCTATCCCTAATATTAATGACGTCCTTGACAAATTAGGGAAATGTCAATATTTTACTACCCTTGATTTAGCCAGTGGGTTTTATCAAGTCGAGATGGACCCCCAAGATATATCGAAAACAGCGTTTAATATTGAACATGGTCATTTTGAATTTCTTCGTATGCCCATGGGTTTAAAGAATTCCCCTTCAACCTTCCAACGAGTAATGGATAATGTACTCCGCGGCCTTCAAAACGAAATATGCTTAGTTTACCTAGACGACATTATCGTATTTAGCACGTCACTTCAGGAACATATAGTTAATCTGGAAAAGGTTTTTAATAGATTACGAGAATCAAATTTCAAAATTCAGATGGATAAATCGGAATTTTTAAAATTGGAAACTGCGTATCTTGGTCATATAATAAGTAAAGACGGTATTAAACCGAATCCGGATAAGATCAAGGCTATTGAAAATTACCCATTACCTAGAACTATTAAAGAAATAAAACAATTTTTAGGACTTTTAGGATATTATAGAAAATTCATTCCTGACTTTGCTCGCCTTACGAAACCTATGACTAAGTGCCTAAAGAAATCAAATAAAATTATATTAGATTCTGAATATATTAATTGTTTTAAAAAATGTAAATCCCTACTGACAAACGACCCTATACTACAGTACCCAGACTTTACTAAAGATTTTGTCTTAACAACTGACGCTTCAAATGTAGCCATAGGGGCGGTTCTTTCTCAAGGACCCATAGGCTCCGATAAGCCTATCTGTTATGCTTCTAGAACTTTAAATGACAGCGAGTTAAATTATAGTACTACGGAAAAAGAACTTTTAGCCATAGTGTGGGCAACAAAGTATTTTAGACCTTATTTATTCGGACGAAAATTCAAAATCTATACGGACCACAAACCTTTACAGTGGTTAATGAATATTAAAGAACCAAATTCCCGCCTAACACGCTGGAAACTTAAACTAAGTGAATACGACTTCACCGTTATATATAAAAAGGGTAAATTAAATTCAAACGCAGATGCTCTTTCCCGTATCGAAGTTCACACGAAAGAAGCATTATCTTTGATAGAAGAAATAGATGAGCTTAACTCTTTACTCGGTAATCCATCAGAAACTATTCTTGCCCCAGCTAGCTCCTCTACGGAGACAGTTCATACGAGTTCAGAAAACCCAATCTTAGAAATACCGATAACTGACGAGCCACTTAATAAATTTAATAGACAAATTTTTTTCAATGTCGTGACTGACGTTAAAAAACGACCCGTAGTTACCAAACCGTTTGACACTCACACGCGTATTAGCATCCAATTGTCTGAGTCAAATTTAGAAAATGATGTGATAAATGCCGTTAAGGAATATATTAGTCCTAAAATTAAAACAGCTATCTTAATAAACCCTCCTCTAGCTATGTATTCAATTATACCGATCCTGCAAGATAAATTTAAGTGTTCCTCTTATAACCTAGTTTTAGCAAAAAAAGAACTAGAAAATGTTAAAGAATACTTGCGTCAACAAGATATAATCCGACACTATCACGACGGTAAAACAAATCATCGTGGCATTAACGAATGTTATTCAGCCTTGTCATACAAATATTACTGGCCGAAAATGCGAGAACAAATAACAAAATTTATTAATGAATGTACTACGTGCGGTCAAGCTAAATATGACAGAAACCCGCTTAGACCAAAATTCAATATCGTTCCGCCTGCCACTAAACCATTCGAAATAGTTCATATGGATTTGTTCACAGTCCAAACGGAAAAATATATAACATTCATTGACGTTTTCACGAAATACGGTCAAGCTTACCATCTTCGCGACGGCACAGCTTTAAGTATATTACAAGCTTTATTACAATACAGTACCTACCATGGCATACCTATGACTCTTATAACTGACAATGGGACCGAATTTACTAACCAATTATTTATGGAATTTACCCGACTTCACAAAATTAACCACCACCGAATATTAGCTCATTCACCTAATGACAATGGTAACATAGAACGATTTCATTCAACCCTTTTAGAACACCTAAGACTTCTCAAATTAAAACATAAAGAGGAACCGATAATCAACCTTGTGCCCTATGCCATAATAGCGTACAACAGCTCAATACATAGCTTCACAAGATGTCGCCCTTTTGACTTATTGACTGGACATTTTGACCCTAGGGACTGTACGGATATAGATATAACACAGCAACTCTTGCAACAATACACTCAAAACCATAGGGATAAAATGAAATACGTATACGACGTTATTAATTCATCCTCACTTGAAAATCGCACTGCATTAATAGAAAAAAGAAATGAAAATCGTGAACCTGAAAAGGAATACGCACCCCAACAGTCAGTTTTTATAAAAAACCCGCTTGCTAGTCGACAAAAGATTGCACCACGATACACTCATGACACTGTGTTAGCTGACTTACCAATTCATATATACACTTCTAAAAAACGTGGCCCCATAGCAAAATCACGATTAAAACGAGTTCCTAAAACAGCCAATTTGTTACAGGATTCTCCTAGTAACGACCCTCCCAATGACTCAACTTCAAGAGATAAAACTTGAGAGCCTTAATAACGGACCAGGACTACTACCATTCAAACTTGGATCCATGAAATTGACTACGCATTATCATACATTCATACAATATGTAAAATTAGACTATATCGAGACTAACATTCATTCGCTAGAAAATCAACTGCTTGACTGTAAAAATCGCATGAGTAATATTACCTATAGTTTGTACGAAATTCAAATTAACTACCTCACTAACAAGCTTGGCAATATTTTAAAACAATTACACTCTTTAGAGCCCAGTCGAGTAAAAAGAGGTCTTGTAAACGGTTTAGGTTCTATAATAAAAAGTTTGACCGGTAATCTAGATCACGACGATGCGTTGAAATATAATGAGGCAATTAGAGTATTAGAAAATAATCAAATTAAATTATCATCTGAATTTAATAGTCACATTAGTCTGAGCAAGGAGTGGATGTTAAAACATGGCAACGTTATTAGGCAGATAGTAGAAAACCAGAATATGTTAAATAATACCTTGGAATTTTTATTACAGAATAAGGATATAACTGATGACAGCTCAACAAAATACGCAAATTTTGCCCTACTTTTAGAATTAGTTAGTGAAAATACAGAGGATTTATCTTTAGAATTACTTAGAATAGAAAATAGTTTAGCATTTATTCATGCTTCTAGCGCACATCATTCTATGATAGACGCTGAAGTACTAGAATCTATGATTTTAAAGTTAAAATCAATTTATTCAGAAGATCAAATATTAGATTTAGAACTTAGGGAATATTATAATATTATTAAGCCAGGTTCATATTTTGTGAATAAACAAATAGTTTTTATATTTAAATTTCCAATTTTTTCTAAAGAAACTTATGATTTTTATAAATTATCAGTAGTACCAAACAACCACGACCAGGCTCTTATCCCACCTTTCCCTTTCCTAGCAACAGACGAGGTATCATATGTGTACATAGAGGCTGAATGCCCGAAGGTAAAAGATTGGTATCTCTGTGAGAAAGAAATTCATCATCAGATTCGCACCAAACCAGATTGCATTAAGGAACTGATTACCAACCAAGTCATACAGGAAACCTGTGAATTTACCACAGTTACCTTAACTAAAGAAGCAATGGAGAAACTCGATGACCAGCACTACGTTCTGTCCTTTCCTCAACAAACGAAAGTACAGCTTATTTGTAACCAAAAAGACTACACATCTCTACAAGGAAGTTATCTAGCTACGATTCCTGCTGGATGTCGTTTGAAATCAGAACAGTTTACAATAGCAAACGATTATAATGAAATCAAGGGGCAACCCCTAAAATTAATGAAAATACCCTATAACGCCGTAAAGCAGGCCACTAAAGCGACTCACATCCATTTAAAATCTATCGATCTTCAAGGACTACATGGTATCCAGGACCAACTTATAATTCAGACTCCTGTACATATCGACGAAGTGCAAAGAGTCGCCCTGTACCACACTACAATACCGGTCTACACTATACTATTAGGTGCAGCCGCACTCGGTGTCATCGTAGCAATTCGACGTAACCTATGGAAATGTAAGAACAACGTGGAAAAGGAGCAGCAGCCAACGCTCGAGATCCTGCAAAAAGCTGGAAACTCGGAGAGCATGCCGGCAACATTTTCACTAAACGTACTAAAATAGTCGCCTTTCTAAGGGGGGAGGAGTTACATAGAACTACAGTATGGAAACTGCCTACGTTTACTTTCTGCTACTTGTTATTTTATAAAGTGAATTTGTCGATATAGCAAATTATTATATTCCCACGAGAATTATAAAATGATATTTTTTTGTAAGAACGGTCATTCCATATTCCCACATCGAGGTGGAATCATCGTTCGTAGGGTTAATTTGTTTTAAGTTAAATATAATTAAAGTTTATTTTTAAAAGCATTTCGGTTTTTTTTAAGTCCTTCGTCTGTCGCAAACGTAATTTGCTCGCCCTTAATATAAGCAAAATAAATAAAAACTATTTCGTAACAAAATACCATCATCTAAAATACATGCAAAGGTGTACTGATAACATGACCAGTAGTATAATGCTTAATAAAAATTATTGAATATAGAGTAAAATCAGGATAGATGATCCACTTTTGGAAATAGGAGGTTATTATATTTTAACTATTTTTTTTTTACTAAACTTAAATTTAAAAAGCGTATATAAATTTTTGAACGAAGCAGGATTTGAACCCGCGCCTCTGGAATACCGTTCCAGCGCTCTGACCGACTAAGCCATTCGTTTTCAAGAGAAGAGAACGAATGGCTTAATTCGTTAGAGCGCTGGAACGGTATTCCAGAGGCGCGGGTTCAAATCCTGCTTCGTTCAAAATTTGTATACACATTTTTTAAATTTAAGTTTAGTGTTTTCTGTCCTAAGTGTGGAATAACACTTTAAAACATAGTAAAAATATTTTTTTTTTGTTTTTAAAGTGTTAATTCACACTTCCGATTTGTTTAGGACTTTAAATTTAAATTTTGTTATAGCCTTCTAATTTCGTAAATATTAATGTTATATTAATAACTTCTATTAATTTAGCTAGTTCAATGTCTTATTTCTAGCAAGATTCAATTCAAAGATTTTAAATATTTTTAATTTTTGAATTAGTATCTTGTAATGATGAATCATTTCAAAAGATAATTCTATAGTCTCCATAGTGATGTTCTGCATTTTAAAATAAATTTCAATTATTTAATGACAAACATTTCCACTTGAATAATAGTTATATTCTTTTATGTTTTCTATAATACTTTATCGTTATTAAAAAAAATCTTATTTTTAATATTTTATTTTTCTTTTATATTATAAATCAAAGTTATTTTAAAATATTTCTAGTATTTTAGTCAAAAAAGGGATAAAATTTTATTTTTTTTATCAAAATGGCTAAAACGCGTGATTGTAATTAAATAATAATAATAATATAATTAATACAATATAATTTGTTCTTCGTCAATCAATTATGTCTCAATTATAAATAAAATTACCAATATTTAAATATATTGACATTTATTGTTCATATTTGTCATCGAGTAGTAAACAGACATCGAATTACATGAGCTCTTCCTAGCATGTAACTTCTTACACTAGCCAGTGACATTATGAATAAATTATTTAATACATACTTGCTTTCAACAATCCTTAAGAAAACTCTTTAACAATGCTCTTACTGTATGCAAAGACAAGTACTACGTGCATTAATCCTTTGAAGATACGCGGTGACTGTACTTTTTTAGGACTGTTGTTATCATTCTGCTATTGAATATATAATAAGCAAAATAAATGTTCATCTAAATGTTAACTAGTAATATAAGTCTTTATAACTTATGAAAATACTAGCAAAATACGTTCTAGCTTTTTTGCGTCTGCTTCAAATATATTCTTCGCTCATAAATCCGGAAAGAAATTAACCCTATTAACTATAGAATGTGAGTAAAAACAGTAGAGGGAGCATGTAGAACATTTGTAAACTATATGTTTTTATTTTTTTATACAGGATTTTTCTATCCCAATTGGGCAACTATCCTTGTTTTAACCCAATGGCTGTCAAAATCTCACCGTGGGAGATTTTCGTTTACACCGATGAAACTTGTACGCGTCATCTACGCTGATAAACTTACGTGACACTTACATCGGTAGGAGATATCTTTACAATTACAGTATAACGTTATCATTATTATCATACATAACATAGTATAATTTAAACAGGGCCACGCAAGAGACAACTATCATATTAATGATAGATTCTCTCTCTCAGCTTCACGCTGTATCCCGCACTAGGCAGGGTAGGCAGAAGGAAAGGAAGTGAAACCTAGTGTTATGACACTCCGTTCCACTTCTGTTCCCCACTTTCCGCCGAAATTTGAGGCATTGCGTGTTGAGTGGCGGAACTCAACGCCGCGCTTTGCCTTATTACCAGAGCGAAGAAATGAAACATTAAATATTTAAATTGAAAATATTAAATATTTCATTTCCTCGACTGGGGATCGAACCCAGAACCTGTCGGTTACAGTCACACTCTTGTGCCGCTGATGATAGATGAGCATATTAATTTTCATCTTAAAGTGTAGGTTTATTGTTTTAGCTGTCCTGCAGATAGCAGGATAACCAAAAGGAACCTGGGAACTTTCCCTCATTTTTATAGAGCTTCTAGCATAATATGTGATTATAAACGTTTTGGTTGAACGTTCGATTCCCAATTATGGAAATGAATTATTTTCACTTCCTTGCTCTCGTAACAAAACAAAATGCGGCGTTGAGTCCCGCAACTCAATATTTTTCAACCCAATGTCTCGAAAATTTAAATGTAGAAACTTTTCGTGTGTTCATTGTCTTCACCCTCTGCCTATTCTCTATTTATTGGAGATTCAGTGTAAAAGTAAAAAAAAGAAAAAAAATGTGATATTTTGGGATATTTATTTTCAACACATGCACAGATACATTCTTTTATATTACAACAAAGATAATATAGAAACAATATAAATAAAAAGTATCAAATTGAAATAAAATTGAAGTAAACGAAACGATATGCGATATTTAGTACGTATTGTATACAATCGAGGCTCGGTGCTCGAGAGATTGCGTTTCGGACGCGAGTGAATTTTAGAAGAGGGGAACTTGAAGAAAATAAGGCGATACTAGCAACGACCTCTATGAATTAAATTGTGAAAGCTAAGACGTTCAAAGATAATATGTAAGTATTAATAATTTTAATCTATATTTTATGTTAATGTAAAATAATTAAAAAAAAAACTACATGATTTGTACTACTTAGGATGCTTACTATTTATGATCGTTTGTTTGGTTGTCATGAGACGTTAATTTAGAAATAGTATAAGTTAATATAACGCTTAACTAATTGACTAATATAGTGTAATCGAGACTTTTCGGAGTGTGATTTAAAAGACACAATAATGTATAAAATATATTTTGGCGTAGTAAGTTATAATATTTACATAAATATATTATATGTTTAAATTAATAATGATCATCTATTCATTATCAACCTAGAACTGGCTGATAATAATAATATTTATTTTTCTTTTTCAGAAAATATACAAATATTAAATGTAAAAGGTAGCTTTAGACTGAACATAATGAATTTCTAATCAGTAAACACCTACTTTAGGAACTCATAGCGCCATCTATTATAATGAGCTTGTAATTATAATAATTATTATAAAACAATATTTACACGTTTACTTTCACATTCATAACAAGAACACTCAGGTAAAAAATTTCAAGTTTAAAATGATAACAGTATGAATAGTGTAAGTGTTATACAGTTTACAATAGATACGTAACGTACACGGCAATTCGGCGACATGATCAAAACGTCTGTGAAAAACCAATGAAAACGAAAAAGAAATAGCAAACGAAAATGGCCGTTGAATGCCAGGCAAAGTGAACGTTGCACTTTCACAATTAAAAATAAAAAGAATAACACGTTAGAAATGAACCATCGGTTTATAGTAAGCATTGACGCGGCGCTAGTGTCGCATTATGTGTAGTTCAGCTACCCGACGCCATGTCATTGCGGCAGCACTATATTACAAAACAATAAAATATTGCTGTTTATTTTTCTATACTTCTGTTTTTATGGTAAAAGTTTTAGTAAAAATCTGTGGAAGTAATTCAATAACAATACGTTGTTCTATTTAAATGAATAAAGGTCTTGAAAGTAGTTTTTTTTATAAACATATAAGTATATATACTATGATGAAGTGACCATGATTCTTGCTGGCATCGTACTTTTACGAGTTTCAGTATTTCAGAATAGGTGCTGTTTTGAAATTTTACTCAAAGAAAATTCGTACACAACAACGTACACATAATAAAAACAGCCAAAATCGTCGATCATGTGATCGGTCGACAGATCGAAACGGGTCAAGCACAACAGGTGAGTTGCGGAGCGCATCAACTAAAAAATAAAATATCGAAATGCGAAAAAATAATAAAAATCGGTAAATATAGTAAATTGAAAAAGGAATAGTTGCGTCCTTGGCGGTCGCGCGCGGAGCGGGATAGTGCGTCCCGCTCGCGGGGGCGCGCACGTGCACGGCGGGCGGCAGGGCGGGCGCGGGCGGCAGCGAGGACGCCACATCCCGTCGCGGCCCGCGCCGTCCGGCTGCGTTGCCCGTAACCTCCGATTGACCTCATTTTTTTTCTTCAATGTAAATATTCGGCTCGTTTTGCCGCATAGTCTATAAGTGGTATTAAGTTCCTCCGTCGCGTTAATTTTTTTATTTTATGATTTCATTACGTAGTTACACCCGAAATTTAGTTCGGGTGTGTAGTACGTTAGGAAATACTTATAAGTGATAAGAACTTAACATTTTTTGGACTGTGTTGACATTTAGAAACTTTTTAAGTATAAGTTAATTGGTAAGATTTCGATAGTAAGTTGTTGTTCATTTTTGTGATGATCGTTTATTGGTAAAATTCGGAAAATAAAAAGTTTCGTGATCCGTACTTTTGAAGAATAAAGAAGATTCGTACACACCAACATAAAGACCAGGTAATTTGTGAAAAAAGTAGTCTGTTATGTGCTTTTATAACAAGTTTTATGTAGTTTTGTTAGTTTTTTTTTATTTGTATTTATATCAAAGTTAAATTATAAATATTTTAAGATGTATTTTGGAATATGTTACCCCGTTAACTCTTAACTTAACTTGCTCACTAGTTATTTATATATTTTATAACTTAAAAATAGTTAATTACTACAAAAAGTTTTATAATTTTAAAATTTAAAATGAAAATACTCTATATCAATATTCATAAACCGGGACGGATTTTTTAAAGGAAAGGGATGAAATCGCAACTTTTAATCCGCCTTAAGAATAATATTTATCAATTAAAAATTAAAAAAAAATGCTAATACAATTATGGAATACCATAACAATGTATTAATAGGTTTTTAATGTATAGCTCATTAAAAGCAACGTAGCGGGTTCATCGGCCTTGCGGCCACAGCTGGACTGCGCTCAGATAAAAGAATCATATCAATTTATCCCCGTGGTTCCACACGACTTTAATACTCGAGTGAAAAATAGCCTTATAAATCCAATTTGATGTTCCAAATATTGCCAACTGAGAATAATCGCGGAAATGTATTTATTGATAAATAAAAGCGTTTTGCTTTACGTTATTTATTATTTAAGTATTTT
The DNA here is from genome assembly GCA_019049475.1 of Eueides isabella. NCBI lineage: Eukaryota > Metazoa > Arthropoda > Insecta > Lepidoptera > Nymphalidae > Eueides > Eueides isabella. Next base: position 4,364,398 of record CM032400.1, read on the forward strand.
TGTTTTTTTTTTTGGTTAATTTTTTGTGGCCTATTTGATTTGTTTTATTTATTTTCGGTGAAATTGGATAAGTACATTTGACGTTTTATTATGAAATCTATAATTTTTGAATGTTTAATTTAGTATAGATCTTTATATTCTTTTTTAGTTAAATACATTTTTTGTTAGAAATTTAGTATCAGTTTTCTACTAAAACTGAACATAGAGAAGTTATTAATTATCTATATTATTCTTATTATGTACGGCAGATAATTTTTAAATCCAGCTGTATTGTTCGGAAATCGAATATCGAAATTTATACAATTTTAAAACACAATTGAGATATAAAATGTTTACATTTATAAAAACCACCAGAATTTACCTATAAAAATACTCTTTCACCAGAGTCCATTATTATGCATAAAATGTGCTTTAAATACGTATCTCTCATTGATATTGTCGGTGCCGATTACGGGATTTTTTGCGAATGATTGAATTTTATTTACAATTAACCCGGCCTCGGCATCGACGAAAGTGAAAGTGACGATTAAATGCCATTTAAAAATAAAACAGTTCGCCGCCATAACATTGAGTGCTGATAATATATATATCTGTGCAGTAACGTTAATGTGTCAATGAACGACGCGAACGGTTGCATATTAATGCGAGATTAGACAATCAACCCATACGAATAGTACTAACCTAACAGCTCTTATTTCTAGCGTACACAATGTAGTAAATAAAATGTTAGTATACGCTAAAGAATCGTTTTCCTTGTTCATTTTCGTACCGTACGGTTGTGGTTACAAAAGAAAGCGGCAAGGCAGAAGTAAAACGTCTTAGACGTAAGAAGCCGCCCAAACGCTGGGCGCGGAGGGCAGTGGGCGCGGGCCCGCCTAATTTGTCTTAGGCGGAAAAATCGCGCGGCGATTACAAGTGGCTCGTAACGAAGTCGGGCGGGCGCGGGGGTGGGGGGGGGGGTCGGCGGCGGGGGGAGGGGGCGCGCTGGGTGGCGCGGCCCGCCGCTGACGGTCTCAGTCGTCCGTCTGGAGTCGCGGCGGCCGGCCGGGCCGCGCGGCGCAATACACGTTCCTCGTGCTCTTGTGATTATAAATTTTAATAATACAAAAATCTAAATTCTAACCGCGTCTAATCGAAAATATTTTTAGGCTAAAATCTAATAAATCCCCCGACCCTCAATTTTTTAATACCTACTACTGTTTGTTGGCAGTGAAAAAGTTTTTGCGAAATTTTTAATATTTATGTCGGTTACATATTTTGTAAAGAGATTAAACGTTTGGCCGTTATTGAGAGTATTTTTATTTAAAATTTATTTTTCCTAAATTACGAGCGACGCCTCGAGTGAGCAATTGATAAGTAACAATTAATGATAAGCGTTAAATTAATATTAAGTATTAAGATTGAAAGGCAACAGACTGCCACAAACAACTAGTTATTGGGACAATTGTGGTGATAAAGTACAGTACCGGACTTGACTAACTTTAGTGCTCTGTGAAGACTGTGGACCAAGGTGGTGATTTATAAATACTAAATAGTAATATATCATTATGTAGACTAGTTTTTTAAGTTGTTATTTTTTTACTTTTATTTTTGTTTATTATAATTTTTATTTCCTTGTTTTTTTTTTGTATAATTTACGCTTGTCTAAATATAAATATGAACATTGATTAAGAATTTTTATAATGGCAGTTTCCATGTAAATAGTTACGTTAAATAAAAATTAGCTAATATGTACGCGACGGAAAAGTTCGAAAGTCTATAAACGGAATGCCTCTATGAAAACTCTTATTTTCAAGCCGAATTTAGGCAGTTAAAAAAATATATATTGTTTTTATTATATGTTTTTCACGAATATTTTTGAATTTCACTTTTATTTATTTATTGTTTGATTTAAAATAAATTATTATTTTTTGTTTTGTTTTTATTGATTTCCTTGTTCTTGCTGTATTATAAATATATGTTACACAGTAAGTATATATAGTTATATAAGTGTATAATTCAGCAATGATTTTTTAAGCTTCTATACTTTGATTATCTACTAAGTAATATGTTTGTTACTTATTATCGGTAAAATGTACTTTTTCTTGTCGCGAACCGACGGCAACTTCAAAGAAAAGATTGGCGAATGATTTATGATCCCAAAAAATATATCAGCGCTCAACTTCTTTTCTTTAAATAATAAAGTAAGCCTTTTTGGTAGAGCATAATTAGTCACATGAGAAATAAGTATTTTTTTCTAAGGGGATAAATATAAATGAAGTGTAGAGTCTATTTTCTATAAACATTAAAATATATCAACCGTTTTTATGATGATTTAAGTATAAAAGATGAATAATGATTTCACTTGTATAATTATTTTTTAAAACCTTCGTGGGGCAGCGGCTAAAATAATACAAACATGATAGCTGTGAAACCGATTGCAAATCAAAAGAATGGGTAATTTTTCATTTCATTTTTTATACCATAGTAAACTATGGTAAAAAAAACACGTTGAGTTTCGTAATTCAACACGCGATATCTTGAAAATAGAACGGAAAGAAGAGATCGTCTTCTTGTTGTACACAAATTTCCTTCTGCCGAATACGAAACCCGGCATGAAAGTAGAGCAAATAATTCTGTAAATTGCTCTAAGATTAATTATCCATATATTTATAGAAATTTCAACCGCTGATTTTAGATCACAATTTTTTGAAACAGTTCTTAGTTATATTTTTCAATGCTCCTGCATTGTTTTATAACTGATTTTTTTAACCTAAAGCAACTTTAATTTGGATGAGAATTCTATTATATTTGGTATAGATACAGCTCGTCCAATATGTACTAAGAAATATAACAATCCTCAAATGTAGTTTTATATAAACTTAATATAATTTTCTTATTAAAGTATGAAAAATAAACGACAACATACTTACTATAAAAACAGTTTTACGCTTTTTCCTGTTTAATAGTATAGAAGGGTAGAAGCTTCCCTCCAAAGCTAAAGTTAAAATTTTCCGCTCTCTATTTTATACTCGATTTTCGAGACTGTTCCGTGGCGGGACTGATATTTGTTTCCTTACCCAAGTAATAAAAATCATAATTCCTTTCTTCTAAAGAGAATCCAAGCCATAACCGTCGCGTTAAAACTGCTGCTGCACAACGACGGCCTCGCTAATAAATCAACTCTCAGCTTCACACTGTATCCCGCACATGGCATGGTAGGCAGAGGGAACTTGGGAACCTAGTGTTAAGACACTCTGTTCCACTTCCGTTCTCCACTTTCCGCCGAATTTGAAGCATTGCGTGTTGAGTGGCGGAACTCAACGCAGCGTTTTGCCTTGTACCAGAGCGAAGAAATGAAAACATTAAATATTTAAATTGAAAATATTAAATATTTCATTTCCTCGAGTAGGGATCGAACCCACAACTGTCCTGTTACACCTGTCGGTTACAGTCACACGCTTGGGCCGCTGCGCCACGACAGGCCTCAATTTAATAATGAAATAAATTTAAATAGGTACCTATCACACATTATTTAATTTAATAAATATAATTTTAAGTAAATAATAAAAACGAGGACAGTTGCTAAAGCAAAATTCTTATTACTTGATTAAAAATATAAAGTGAGGTATCACCGGAATAGCTTATGAAAAGATTACCAAAAAACAATTACATATTTAAAATACTCAAAAATATTTCACGTTGTATACGTGAAATATCCAAACGAAATGAAATAAACGGTAAAAATCTGTTTGCATCTATAAAGTTTACAAATACATAGATTGCCACACAGATCTATCGTGGTGCAGCGGTACAAGCGTGTAACTGTAACCGACAGGTTGTGGGTTCGATCCCCACTCGAGGAAATTTAATATTTAGAATTTAACTATTTAATACTATAATTTCTTTGCTCTGGTACAAGGCAAAACGTGGAATTGATTTCCTCTACTCAATACGCAATGCCTCAAATTCTGCGTAAAGTGAGGAGCGGAGGCGTCTTAACAGTAAGTTCCCAAGTTCATTCTGTCTACCCTGCCTGTGCGGAATGGAGCGTGAAGTATTAATTTCCATTTCTAATTGTCATACAGTCATTAATGCACAAAATTTAAAAATTACCTCAATAATCTTGTTAATTGATTTTTAATCGAAAATATTTAACCGATGCCTTGACTTTCGATTAAAAAATCAAACTCATGTCTGTTCATTCATTCACCAGATACGGTGCCACAGACAGACACACAAATATTCCCTCGATAACACATATACTTTATTGTATATATGTAGTAAGGTTATTTGCACATAAATTGTCACGTTCTGTCCAATAAACATATTCTTTAACTTAACCAGTTCATAAGTAGCATTTCATTTAAAAAAGTAGTAAAAAATATTGTTGCTTAACTCCCAAGATATTAATCTTTGATTGTTTTATTTGATTTCCAATTATATGTATATGTTTAAAATGAGTCAATATACAAAAATAATGTAGAATATACAAAATATGAATAGTAACCTAAAAGTAGAGTTAACCATTTTGTAATGTTACATGGATCTTTTCTCCACAATTACAAATATAATACATAAATTAATACAATACATATATTTGCTAAATAATTGTTTAAAAAATAAGAATATTCTAGTATTTAACAATAACAATATTAAGTCCAAATTCTGCTGCTATGTTTTACAGTAAGGCGTTGGGTAAAGTCAGCTTGATTTATTGAAGTATATCTCTAGGAACCGGTAAACAAGAAAACAAAATGTCATAACCATAAATCGTTACACATACGCTACTAAATTACTTCGCATCTTTAATACGACTAAAACATTTAATTTTAAAAAATAATAACTAAATAGTCAAAATAATTCAACAGCGACATCTCTTAGGGAAAAACAAAAACGAACTAAATTGTCTACTAGTTATTGAATAGGTGGCGCTACAATGGCTAATGTAAGTGCTATATCATAGATGGCGCTGTTAATATCGACTCCTGCGCATTTTATTTTATGTGTTTAAGTATAGAGGTCTCTATACATGATATTGCGTAGACATGTCTCTCATCAAATACAGTATTTTGAAAGCCATTAGGTTTACTATAGCTTCGCGCCTAAACTGTATACCAATATGGAAATATTTAAATTAATGGGGCTATTTGATGTACATAGTAAATAAATGTATCACAATATTAATTCAAATTGAACAGTTTAATATATTATTTTTAATATTATATTTAAAAATTATACTTCATATTATATATCCTACATATATTTTTTACGATATATAACCGAAAAGAACTCATATATAAAATAACTCTTAATAAAATTTGCTCGTCGAATTCTATAGGCGTGTATAAGTGTGTGGGTGTGTTTCTAAGAATACAGGTGAATAAGAAAGGCGTTACCAAAGTCCAAAGACTGAGGGCGTACTCTAATCTTCTAAGATGGGGGCGTATCTTCGCTTATCTTAAAGAAAGTGGGCTGTATAGGGCGTTTACATGCGCGGGTTTATTTATAGAGCATAAATATTTGAATAATGTATTATCTATATTACTTTGTATTTTGAATTAAATTGTGTAAACTTAGTGAGATTAATCTTTTGTTTTAATGTCTATAGTTACTTAGGGCCTTTTTTAAAACATAATTTTATATTACGTAGACATCTTATTTATTTACATAATATACATAAATGATGGATGTTCCCCATCCGTTGCATTATAATATGACATACAATAAAATATATATTTGTTATCTGGCACGTTATAGTTCAGTGAGACATATGAGATACTCGTGGTCTTATCTAAGTGAAGCTCTATTAAAATGTTCTATTAATATAAAATTAATCATTATATTACTATCTATTGGTATTTACTCATTTATTACAAATTTACGTCGGTAATTAATTTTATTCTCGTCCCTATTTAGATATTCTGTTGTTTTAGACATTATTTGATGCCAGCGTGGTGATAAACAAATTTTGGATAAAAATCCTCAATATTTAATATCGTCAATATTTTTACATTATAATATTCAATTCAATGAACAGTCTCTGAGTGAGTGGAAAGAAAGATTTTCCTTGGAAAATAATAGTGGTATCTACGTGAAAATAATAAAACTATTTAATTAGATCGATTTAACTCAAACAAAAAGAAACAACAAATGAATTTTATCTTTTTTAGGCTTTATTTGCATCGGGAACTGTCGGCACTCTAATTGGTTATATTAGGGAGGTAGAGCGATAGTATAAGGTGATTTGTCTTCGTCAACCAATACTTAGAATAAAAAAATGTATTAGACGTAGGTAGGTACTTACTGTACCTATTGTACAATAGTGTATGAGGAAAAATATAATTCACTTTATAACGATTCTTTCATCCACTCTAACCTTTAGGTTGAAAATTGTGAATGGTGGGAATTTCGAAAAATTGTTAGATTTTTAATTTAGAAAGCTCAGAGCGAGTCCCGGAAATAGAGGCGTTCAACGCCATCCGTCCACTAATTCTTAATTTTTAAAATTTGATGTTAAATATTTTATGTGATTCCGTTAATAAATATCCAGATCTTCGATGTCTCGGAATATAGAATGAACTAAGCGAAATGCTCATTACTCATCGCAATAAAAAAATACAAATGTTTGTGCATCGCTAATAAAAGCCACCAAAACATCTATAGTAGGGCAAAAATTGTGAATTTTAGCAAGAATTTACAATACCTATAAATAAAGAAAATATCCTAAAATATGATAACTCAAATATCTATGTCATCTTTTATACTAAGTTCTGTTTCTCGTTTACCTACAATCCTTAAATTAGTAGAATCACCCGTTAACAAGCCTGATTTATAATTGACTAGTTTTATTTTATTTTCAAAATTTATAAGTAGTGTCAAGACACTACGCTTTTTACTATCGTACCAAACACAACATATTGTGTCTTGAATAGAGGAATTCAACACCACTCTTTTCTTTTATTAGACTACACAATTAAAAATACATTCATGACAACGCTGATCGAACCCACACCCATTAAATGAAAAATTACAATGGGTACGTTGCTGTTGTACGAAGCCGCAATGATACTACTAAACCAACTAAGAAACAATTCTAAATCCATAATAACGACGATTCTAAGATTTCTTCCAATATAATACAATATTATCTAAATAAAATATCTAACATTTACATTACAATAGACTGACAAACTCCGCCCACGTCTTGGCCGCCCACTTCCTTGCGCCGCCTTTCTTATGACCCACTTTGCTATTGGCCGTTGTATACGACTGAGACATTCGAAATATTGTGAAAACCATTTGGAATATAAAAGAGATTTCAATGAAACAAATGTAGACAATTATATTTTTTACATTTTTTTAAAAAATAAAGCAAATTAATGATGTTCTTGTCTTGATGTTATTTCTACGAGTATTTGTAACCTTTTTAATCAAATTGGACAGGCTGTCGTGAAGCACTTGCACATTTATCAACTGTGCACAAAATTGTTGTAAGTTCAATTCCACCTCGGGAGAATTAATTTTCACTTAATCAACTCTAATAATAAGACGTTCGCGTTATTTTCAAACACTAGGTACTAAAAGCCACCAATCTTGCGATAATCATGAATGATGTATCCTACTAATGGCAATTGTGGTATAAATTTTCTATTCTCACTTCGAAGCTCGGACACTTTTAGGTTTTAGTAAAACCTAGATTCAATTCTATTTTTCTTAACTAAATAATTTTAACGTAACTGAAGTTCATAACGTTGAAACACTTTACTTAGTCGATCCAAGGAGAGACTGACTTGACTCGGGTAGTCAAGTGTCGATCTGTTTTTAGAGAATGTGTATTATTTTTTCCTAATTTTGAGGATGATCTTTAGCAATATTTAAAAGAAATCATTGCAAAATGTTTATTAACTTAATACTACTCAAAAACCTAATTGAAGTAAGACTGGTCAAGCTGATTTCATGGCATCAAATTATGACGTTTACCTATACCTGACAAAATTTATATATATACCAGGTTTGATGTTTTTTGTCTAAAGTTAAAAAAAAAACATTTGCTGTGGATTTGTTAAGGACTTATGTAACACCTGATTTTTAAAATAAGGAGCGCCAGAGCGTCGATGTTGGAACATAACGTTTAGCCTACATAAGTTATTTATTTATTAATGATTTTATTTGGAAAATTGCGTAAACATTGTTTTTTCATTCTATACAACAAATATATTAAAATAAACACATTTCTTGTTATTCCTTGCAATTAGAATATTTCCATAAATATTTAAAAAATAACAGTAAGCAAAACAACCTAGTGTTGAGACGCTCCATTCCACTATTTCTTTATTTAACAATCTGTAATATTTAATGAATATCTACACATCATATATTATATGAATATTTACCAAATATTAAATATTTTTACATTTATATAATTTAAAATTAATGTTTAGATATTAAAGTAAAAGAAAATATATCTAAATGTTTTCAGATCATCATCAAACAGCGACTGAGTGGCCTCTTCCGTGAAGCCATCCTTTAGGTAAGTGCCTATCTAATAAATTCAAAAACTTAGAAATTTTGGGTCAAGAAAAAATAATGTATCAGCATATATTTTTTTTATATGTCTAGGTATTAGTTTAAATGAGACGCGGCCTTGTTATGACTATTTACTTGTACTTAATTGTTTTTAAATAAAAAAAAATCTTATTTCTTTTTCATAATATTAAAAGAAATCATTCAAAATTATCAAAATGATTAAGTGAATAGATATGTTGCTACTAGTTATGAATCTTAACAATGGATCAGAATAACGTAGGCATCTCTATGAAGAATATATTACTTTCTAAAAGTCACGCTATATCTCGCACATGGCAGGGTAGGCAAAGGGAACTTGGTGACCTTAGGAAACCTAGTGTTATGACACTGTTGTGATCCCAATTGGAGACATTGAGTGTTGAATTTTGGAACTCAACGCCGCCCTTGGCCTTGTTACCAGAGCGAAGAAATGAAAACATTTACTATATTGAAAGTATTAACTATTTCGTTTCAAATATCGAACTTACAAACTGTCACATTTACAACACAACACGCTTGTGCCGCTGCGCCGCTACAGGCCTCAGCGTCTATATTATTTGCTTTCAAAACAACTTGCCTATTGTTTTTCTTGTTATTAAGCTCTACGCAGATAATTACACAATAAGACACTTATTCCAACCGTACTATGAATCTACAATCGTAGTTGAACAGACGTATGTAGGTATATACTAAGCTCTATATTTTTGTATATACACAAGTATGTGTATAAAAGAAAGAAAGAATGCTTGATGAAGCTTGAAAGTGTAGATGTAACAACTTCACATACAAAGCGGAGCCAAACTCTTTGAATCACGAATACCTACACTACGTTTCTAAAAAGGGATGAATATAGTAAAAAATATATTTCATAAAACATAAAGGTGACGACCGCGTTCCGTCCCGTAATGATCGCTAAGATTCCAGCCATCGCAGTTCTTAATTTCTGAACTGTTAATGAGATCCACCTTCGCCGTGTCTGCCTACAATAGATGCCATGCGTGAACTCACTTTTTTTTTCTAAAACCGATTCAAGGACCGAGCCCATTCAACCTTAGCGCTTAAAAAGATGCAGTTTAAGTAATGATTCTACATGGAGGTTCTAGAAAATGAGGTTGCAGCTGTTTTTAATTTCGTTAGTGGGTTATTGTTTGCGTAAACCTAGGCGGGTTCAATTTATCTTAGTGCATAGGTATCCGACTTCTTTTCTTTTGCGTTTTACTTCAGTTTGTGGCCTATTTTGTGCGGGCAATTCAATCTACTTAATCTTTCCCTCCTTATAATAGACTGTTTTGTCCGCCTAGACAAATCGTGAAAATGAAACTTTTTATACGACAAGTTATTATTTTACTATTTTGATAAGTATTTGTTTACGGAACAATCTGATTTTCTTACGTATACGATTGAAACGTTGCTCGTCTAAGAGTATACATATATATGTGTATGTAATGGACAAAGCACATGTGTTTGATATAGTTTTACATAGGCACTTCGTAGACGAGAGTTTGAAATTTAAACAACAAAAGAATAGTAAATCTTTTCGGAATTTTGCACAGCGTTTCCCTACTTATCCATAAAATGTTCAACGTTGGTAAAAGACAATTTTAAAAGGCCCACAAATGCTGAAAGACCGACCAAAGAGGCAGCTCTCCATTAAACGAAGAGGTAGATGCGACTCTGCGATTACCGGCTTAAGATACCGTTTGTAATTACGCGTTAGACTGCGAGGTACCTACCAGTTCCTACATTGTCGCTGCCTAGTTATGTTTATCCTACTACTTTATAAATGTATAATCTCCTTTGATAATAATTCAGAAATTTTCGAAATTTCACGAGGACTTTCAGCTTAATACAAAAATAAGTGCTTGTACACATGTACAACTACATAGTTGTGGGCATAATGTGATACAATATCGTAAAGTTTTTTATTTAGTTATTTTATATTATGCAATATTGTATACAAAGTATAGGTACAGTCAGGAATCTTTAGATAAATATATGGGATATTAATAATAAGAGCTTTAATATTTTCAACGTAGGTATCAGACCTTCCTTTTTGTAGAGGAAATTTAAGAATATTTTAAATTTAATTATAACTTATAAATTTCCAAATACTACTGAGTTATTTCAGCGAAATGCTTGATTTGCTTAATGCTTTCTTATTGTAGTGTATATAATGTACTCTATTTACTTACCTGCCCTAAAAGATACGCCGTAACAATTTTATTAATATTGAAATATTTAATCATATTTTGACTGATTAACCAAGACTAGTAGCTTTTCCAAAAGTTATTTTATAGGATTTATTAAATATTGTCTATTATAACAGCGAAAGCCAAGAGAGTAATGATCCATTATATATCTTCTGCGTCACGGTGCTCTTGAAAACACTTTTACGTCACGTCTAATTTTGTTTTGCGACATAATTATATGGTACATAATTAATTATTTTTAAAAATAGATAGCCGTTTGACCCTTTATGACGTAATATTATACTGTATCAGGGTACGCTGCTATGTACCTACTTGTAAATGTATAAGACTGCTCTGGAAAGGTCAGATCTGTCTTTACGAGAAAGAAAGTCGTTAGTTTCATAAATAATTATGAGAATGGAATAAAAATTCAAAAGAGTCCATCATGGCTCAACTCGGTTATTTTCAACGTGACTTGTCTTGTGATGACTGTGGATTCAAATCAAATGATAATTATAAAATTATATTATGTAAAGAAAGACAGTTGTTTTAGAAATTTGCTGTTTAAATTAAATGATTTAAAGGTGTATAATTGAAAATATGTTATACGATTTTGGATAAGGTTTGGCTAAATATGCTACCAGAAGAGCAGTGGTAGGATAGATATAAATTAAGTCACGGTATAAGTAGTTATCATATTTGAACCACTTCGTGTAAAATTTGAAAGGATAAAATGGAAATATTCCAAAGATTTAACAGCAATAAAAGGCTAATAATGCCCGCACTATAGAAATTAACGAACTATTTTAGAAATTCCGCGAAACTTGCATCAAAGACGCTCCTAATTACTGTTACCCCATAATGTAAAAACTTTAACGCCTTTACACCGCAAGTGACGGAGCGTGAAGTGTGAGCGCCCAAGTTGCCGTGTAAATGTGTGTACACTTAATATGAAAACATACGTGATGAAAGTATGAGCGGGACTGCGAATGTCAATAAATAATTAGATGTCATAATGGGACCAATATGTATTAATTTGCATACTGTTTCCAAAAAGCCTTAAATTTACATAACATAAAAAAATATATATGTTTTAAAAAATATGTCTATCGCCGTTTACGATATTTGTGTTACTTTAAAAAAAAACTGTCTTCTAATTTCACATTATCATTGCAATAATAAATAACTATATAACTCATAAATGCAATAAAAACGAAACGGAGTGACTTAACACTAGGTAAGCAATTTCCCCCTGGCTACTCTGCCATTTGCGGGACAACATGAAGCTGAAGTTACAAATAAATAAAGACACTAGCTTTTTTACTGCTAACGACTTACAATAAGAAGAACGTCGAATAGACGGTCGTATTTCGTCTCCATATGTTCTTATTTCTTTTCTGGGTGTCTATTCAATGTACGTCTCACGAGCGCCTCCGTAGCGACGTGACTTGTGAAACACTTCTTTGTGCAAAAACGCAATGTCACTAGATTTTAATGCCTCGCCAATCTGACGCGTTACTTAAAATAGTTGAATTACTTTCTACAATTGCCATATTTAAATATTTATTGATATAATTGTGCCGTTGAAAACTAAACTATAAAAATATTGAATTCAAAATAAAACCATTATTGTTGAAAATTAGGCCCATAGTTGAATAAGGAAATTGAAACGAGATCATTTTAACAAAACGTCAAATGAGATACAGAACGAGATAATACTTTGTAATATGCACTTTCAATAAAAATTATTATTGGACACGAAACAAAATTATTATTTTACAAAACAAAATAGTTTTTTTTTAATATTAAAAATTATATTATATAAACAGTTAATTAATAAGCATACAATCAACAATGTAATGTAATGATTGAGGCAATGTGCGTGACGGACCGCTATTGGCCGCTTCCGTTTCCTGAAGGCACGCATTGTGCACCTGTATGTATATAAGGATGTTTGAATTTGCATAATTAAGTATAATCGTAGTGGGTGTGAATATGTCATTTGTTTTATATGTAAATCTTCATTTATTTAATTAATAAAATTCTATTGTGATTAGGTAACTATACTTTTTGAGTGAAAATAAATACTAAGTACACAATTGTGTTTATATTTGGTAGCGATAATTTATTTTTACATTATTAACGTAAAAACTGATCAGTATTTTTTTATACATATAAAAAACGTATATAACGTTTACGTCTAACTTAATTTATTATTTTAACGATCTTGAAAAATAAATGAACAACAATAACGTCTAGTATTTTTTATTTTTTAATTATGTATAGTATTAAATATTTTTTTATAAATTTTACATGTAAAAATCTTAATTTCATACCGCATCGTCGTAGCTGACCAGGTGTCGGTGTCGGAACGAGTAAAGACAGATGGCAATGCGCGTGTGGGGTAATTCTTATTATGCAGGAATGCACGGAATGGGGTTGAACTTGCACGCGTTGTATGACAATACTACGGTTGTGGACTGTAGTTGTACTTACTAAATATTTATTATTATTCACGGTGTTCAATAAGATTTTTAAAAAAATTATTAACGGCTCCTCTTAATAGTGATATTTTTTTCTTAAAAGTTTAAGAAGAGCTTTCTTGAAATCGATTTATGAGATGTTTGTGCTGCAGTGTTGATTTGAGATATATTTCAAACGATAAAATTATTAATATTATCTCTTTAAATTAATTAGAAGTGAAAAGAAAATAGTTGATACTTACTTAACTCATTTTTTTTTTTCAATTATTAAAATTTTACATGCGAGCAAATCACAAAATTTGCAAAACCATATAGCTCTTTAGAAAAAAAAAATAATAGTCGGCAGAAGCTTTAGGGGCGCTGGTCGCGTGGCCAGGTGCGCTCCCCTGTCTCTATAATACTTATTATTACAACTCCTTATTATTTCTTGTTTTAATTGTTCCCTGACTTGCCTTTCACTCCTTTTGTTCCCGTTTAATGGTGTTTATTGTTTTGTATTTTTTTTAAATGCGTGCGCGTGCCGGCTCCGTCTGCAAGACTTTCAAAGGTAATTTAAAATTGCGATTCTCTTTAGAACGTAGCTAAGTGGTCGCTTTAAGTAAAACGTAATTGGTAATTACATTTTCGGTTAAAATTGTTTAAGAATAATGACTTCTTTTGCATTTTTACGTAGCAATATTTCCACTTTCGTTCGTAGCTTTAACTTGGGAGTTATCTAGCTTGGATTAGGTACCTACCTAGGTTTCGCAAGTCGTGATAAAAAAAATTAAAAAGAAAATATTTTTGCTAATCTTACAAATATTATAATTTAAGTAATAACAAAATCACACCATGTATGTTACATGTACCTCAAGATTTTAGAGCTAAGTTAAATTAGTAACATACCGACAAACCGCAAGCAAGTTTCCTCTATTGACAAGATGGCGTTCCCACCAACTTGTAATTGATTCTCCAACACTGTCGAAGATTTATATGTATACAGCCTACATCCATTAAGCAAATACCTATACGTAAAACCAATTAATTCTTTGCTATACAAAATTAAAATATTTTGTTTTCTTATAAGAATTACAGATACAATCATATTCAATAAAAATCATAGCTTGATTCTTATACGTGCAGTAAAAGTTATTTGAGTACCATATTTAAAATTTTAAAATTTATCTGCAATGCTTTATATCTATATATTTTTAAGCGTTATTGCTTACTTAGTTTGACATTATTTATTTCAAATCAAACATTTTCGTAGCTTCAAATTGAAACAGACGCTTATAAAAAGTTATACCTAATATTTCGAGGAAGTTTAGTATTTAAAGCTAAACATAAATAACTGACGGCAACATTTAAAAAAATAAAAATAAAGCCGTATCGACACAAAGTGTCCAAACAAGAACAGATAACGTATAAATCGACAGAAAAAATAAAGTTCATCGCCCTCTCGAGTGCCCGCAACGTGTTCCTGTTTGCCATATCAATAAAATTAAAAACCTCTGAAATATGAGTATGTTGATAGAGAATATTTACTTGGGCGGTAGGTAGTGTAAAGATTTTTAATATTTTCATTTAGTTTGATTTCAGTTAGTCACTTACAATGTATGTGCATTACATTCACACAAGGAAATAAGCATATTAATTATTTAGTATTTAGATATCAGGTGGGTATTCTCGGCACTTCATAACAATTTTAGACCTGATTCCTGGTGGCTCACATGTTTTTGCTAATGATGTTTAGCTGTTATTAATATAATAATAAATCATCGTACATACTAGAATATTTAATTTATTTAACAAATGTGTAGTAGGGCACTTGCCTCCTTTTCTTCTAAATCCTCTCTTCTCTTTCCACTAAATTACTGAGATATTGCGTGTTGAATAGCAGAAATGTATGTCACATTTTGTCTTGTTTGTCCTCCTAAATAAGATTCCAAAACACAACAGTGGCGTTAGAGTCAGATGTTCTGCCACTGCGCCATGATGTCTTTAGTTATAACAATGTAACTAATGTAAAAAACTTAATTTTAGCTTTATAATATTTATATCAACTCGACGGGCAAAAACGTAAACATAAAGATGCATTTGCAAATGTCAGAAAAGGTGTACGATTTTACGAAGCGCACGCGCTCAATCTGACATATGTTTGCATCCTAAATTTGAAATATTTTTTCTATTGATAGCAAAAAATTTGGAGTCAAGGTGTTTTATCTATACAGATTAAACAGCTTTTGCGAGTTTTTGCTATTTATATTTTTTTATTTCGATGCGCACGTTTGTTTACTTAATAACTTTTGAACCGCATAATTTTTTATCTTGTGTCAGATAACCCTTCATTCTGACAGCAGTTGTGACGTTTCAGTTAATAGTGCAAAAACATTTTTATAATATACAACTTTTAAGTTATAGCCAAATTGAATTAGAATAATATTTGTAGTTAGTACTGATATCCGCACTTGCGACATTATATTTATTATCTTATACTATACCTAATTAGATTTAAAATATTCTGTCTAAAAGGACTGTCGTGGCGCAGAGGCATAAGAGTGGTTCTGTATATACGACAAGTTGTAAATTCCAACCCCCCTTCGAGGAAATAAAATATTTAATATTTTCATTTCTCACCCCGGTAACAAGACATATCGCGGCGTTGAGTTCCGCCACTTAACACGCAATACCTCAAATTCGGTGGAAGGTGAACGGAGTGTCTTAACACTAAGTTCCAAATTTTCTCTGCATACCTACCTACATAATTTGTGCAAAATTGAAACAAAAAATAATTATTTAAATATTAAAAAACGTTTAACAAGATATTTAATTAAGTTAACAGTTTTAAATACACTTTCTCTACGAAAACCGCTGTCAATATATTCAATAGATACAAATCATAAGGTAGATTAGTATAAATCATAAAGTAGATTTGAACACGTTACCGGCTTCTATTAAAGCTCTCGTCATTTGAACACGGGTATTTACAAAACTTCCACCATTAAAACTTACATAAAACCATTGAGTATATTTACACTGTCTTAAGAAGAGGGTAAGACGCTGTAGGGTTCACACGAAACCGCGATTCCTTTGTGTACCTTTTGCTGCCCTTAAACGTTTAAAATGTGTTTTAAACGCCGACAATTTCTTTCATTAACCTCACTTTTTAAAATACATGAATAATAACTTAATATTTTAAAAGTGAAAGGTTTATCGTGTGTATACGATATGCAGAAGAGACCGAAATTGCGTTAATTTTTATTAAAATGAATTTCAACGGAACGTCATAAGTGAAATCATTTAAATTCAACATATGAATATACATGTAGTTTTATTTTAAATATACTGTGATGGTATATCACATATCAATAGTATTGTCAAAATATATTTTGTAAGATCTTGCAATACATAGTTAGTATGTAAAATGTAAAAATTCACCATAGTTTTGGTTATTTACTACATTTAAATTTTAAAAACGTATAAAAATTTGAACCCGCGCCTCTTGGAAACCGTCCAAGCGCTTTGACCAACTAAGCCATACGTTCTTATCAAGCTACGTGGAAATTCTTAAACGCTTGTTACAACTATTTTTTTGGATACTTTCTGTATAAGGCTTTGTTATTATTTTATATTATATATACAAGCCGACGTGATACAGCGGTACGTCTAACTATAGATACGACGATTCCTACAATCGTTCAATTGTTATTTGGGGAATGAATTATTTTCACTTACTCTGGTCATAAGACCAAGCGCGGGGTTGAGGCCTGTCGTGGCGCAGCGGTACAAGCGTGTGACTGTAACCGACAGGTTCTGGGTTCGATCCCGGTCGAGCAAATGAAATATTTAATATTTTCAATTTAAATATTTAATGTTTCATTTCTTCGCTCTGGTAATAAGGCAAAGTTCTGCCACTCAACAAGCAGTGCCTCAAATTCGGCGGAAAGTGGGGAATGAAAGTGGAACGCAATGTCTTAACACTAGGTTCCCGGGTTCCCTCTGCCTACCCTGCCTCGTGCGGGACACAGCGTGAAGCTGAGAGAGAGAGAGAGAGCGGGGTTGAGTTTTGTTTATCTAAACGTAATGTATTAACATAAGAACAACGTAAAGTAAAATAAAAATAATATGACTTATTATATTTTTAAAATTTTAAGTGAATACATTTTAACAATTGTAAAACAAATATGTATAATAATCAATGCTTCATCCAACTAGGTATTGGTAACTAGAGAACCTTGAGTCCTAACAATCACTATTGTATATAAATTTAATATTTTTTTGTTTGAAGCACCCACGCAAAAGTACTCTAGATATTTTTTTTTATCTATTGTCAATTTTGATATCCACCTTTGTTTTGAAAGTTTTATAATTTTTAAAAATAAAATATGATTTAAACTTTATTATTTACTCTTGGGAGAACAATAACTTAAATTTTATTGCAGCGTTAAGTTCCGTTACTCAAGTATTAAACTTTAGTAACGGAACTTAACGCTAAGCTAAAAAAAGAGCTTTTTTTGTGTAACATTTAATTATACTATAAACTGCTTTACGTTCCCATGATTTACCCTCATGCTTCTTTTGAATGATTAAACAAGTGTTTGTTAAGTTGCCGTCTTGAGAAACCGGGGTAAGACGTTTAGATTAGGGTTAGCCACTTAGTTTTATTTACATACTTTGTATATAAAATATGAAAGCGCTACTAAAAGATTATCATATTATCTTATATGATAGATACGTTCTTTTTAAAATGGGTTTTGTTGCTATTATGAAGAAGACATGTAATACCTTGTATTATAAGTTGTTTGAGTGATTTATTCATTGATAAAATAGGAGATTCACTATTAAAATGTCTCTTTTTTTTTAAATTTTATATACATAATATAATAGCCGGCTGCCTTTACGGTGTTGAGTTTTTTTGCTCGCTCAACTCATTGTGCATTGAATGGCGTAACTCAACGCCGTGCTTGGTCTTGTCAACGTATTAATAAAAATAATTCCTACAAATCACATCCACAACCATCGCTATGCCACTGCAACCCTGAGTAATGTATATATGTAAATCAAAAAAGAAATAACATACATATAACATTGTTAATTATTTTGAAATTTGAACTTTAGATTTACCAACTGTAGCAGCCCTAAGCGTTTATCTCAATATTACTTAAGATATCCTTTTATAAAAGATCTCAACTGAAGTGGCCGATGTTTTTTCACTCAATCGCACGATACTTACTGTTATAATTTTCCTTGTAACCTTACAATAAAAAGCTTTATTATATATTTAAATACTTTGAATAACTGACGTATTTTGACTTACTTATCGCAGTTAATTATTATGGTAGTGAAAGTAATATTTTTTGCAGAATCATTTCTTTTCCCTCTTAGATTCTTTCTCCCCACTAGACACCTCTGCTTCATCAATCACCCTATCCATTATTGCCACCTTATCACACTTTCATCTAGCTTTCTTTCTTCCCCGAGAAAAAACAGTATAGGTTGAACTTTAAAAGTACGCCTAACATTAGTTTTAAAGGACTCACTGTCTAAATACCAAATCGTTTTTATAGAACTTAGATGATGATAATAATAATAATAATATGGCTTAAAATACTGGATAATTCTCAGCGAACATTTCAATATAAATATATAGTGATAGATAATGGAGCCGCCTACAGTCCACATCCGCAAAGGGTAGTTATTACTCGCGTAAAAACTGAAGCAAAAATATCCATGACGTCACATTATCAAGATCGCCGTAAAAAAAGGCAAAGCGCAAAAAAAAGGCACATAATAATAGAAACAAAAACGCCGCGAAAGTTTCACACAGCGGCACATTTTACGCATTATCTAGCACAGGGTACTCCAAACTCCGGCCCGTAGGCCAAATCCGACACGTGATCGCTGGTTCCGGGGCCGCTTATGCATTGTGAATCATAAAACTTATGTTTTAACAGTGGTTTATATTGGTATTTAATTAGGAAATATTGTATATCTTTAAAGCAAACAAGAACTTTTGATTATTTCTAATCTTTTTTAGATAAAATTCAAAATGTTGACTAATAAATTATTTAATTGTAACTTAGCTAAAAAAATAGTTCTGATATATAAAAAATAAAGAATTCAGTTCAATAATTCAATAGTAATACGATACATTATAAACAATTACAGCCCGTAATAAAAAGAACCATTAGATAGCCCTGATCACGAACGAGTAAATCGTAGACTATCGCATCGGCAAGACACGCTTTTAATATGGAGGAAGGCTGGAGACAATCCTCTTAATCACGGAACAGACAATGGAAACCGGGCCACGCACATACGGAATGATTAGCCGCTTTGTTGGCGAGTGTACCGCACTTTTGTTACCAACTGTACCCAACTTGCTCGTTCGTATGACGACGGGCCGTGATTGCGAGCGAGCCTTTATTAAAAAACGTTATACGTTATGTGTAAGATCATAAATTTATTGTTGTGCTAATTGTTTTTTTTTTATATATTATATATATACATATAAGACGTTGTATATTGTAAATATAGGTATGTGCGTGTGTGTATGTGTGTGTGTGTGTGTGTTTTGTATAGTGAAATGCCTAAGTATGATTAAAACTTAGATGGTATTAGTAATTATAGTTTTGTAATCGGTATCAATCTTATAGATAATCATGCCTTTCTATATTTTTGTATCGATTTAGTATTTGGTTTGGGATGATTAGGCTTAGTTAATGAACTCTAAACAATGTACAATAATAGACGTAATAGGCAAGATTTTACTATTAGAAGCACTTTTAAAGCAATTAATAATTTACTATAAAAGAAGATAATAAAGAAGATATATTAGTAAACTATAGTTGTTTAGTTCTGTGATTTTATTAATAGTAAGTAAGGTTTTATTTACAGTAGGTAATAGTGAAGAATAGAACACGCCCGATATGAAGTTTCAGTATTCAATGATTTAATTATACACGATAAATCATTTTTAATATTAGTCTCTTTAGACCAATGTTCAAAAAATATATATTGTAATATTGCTTTTATAATTGAAAAGCAAAAATACTTATTTCAAACATATCAGATAACATGATTAAGAGATAAACACAACTCAATGCATACGTACATATGTTATACCAGACGTGAAACTTTAAATAATAAAATATTTCCACAACAGGAAGAGTTTCATTTTTTCAAGGTGTCGCAAAAAAATTAAAAACGCACCAGCAACAGCTCTACACGCTCTACACCCCAGAGCCTTGTCTCGGAATCGGATGTCGGATCTTACTCTTTCAAAATAAAAAAAAAGAAATCTTCGCACATCGCACACGTCAAAACACACACGGCGGTCGCGCATCTAATTAAAAATAAATCGCGTAAAAGACAAAGAGACGACAGAAGCGAGATTTCGTTTTATTGCGGGGAAAAAAATCATTTCGTTACCATAGGAAAGGAGGAGGCGGGTAAAAAACACAATAAAGAAACAATGTAAACAAGTTAGGGTGTACTTGAGTAGCTCATTACGAGCAGATGCGGCGGCATTAGCCGGCTCGCTCGTTTGTGCTAGCGGCTTCGCTTGCCACCGCCCGGCCTCGCAAGAGACAGCCTTTGTTTAACCTATTTCGGTTTAGATTACGCTTTCATGTGATGACGCTGCCTTAATTAATTAAAAATAATGACTATTCCACTTTTAATGTACGTATTTTTCGAGGTGGAAATACTATCGAATAGCGTTTCAGACTCTTTGTCGTGGATTTCTTGTATTGCGTTGAAAAGGTCGAATGAAGAATCATTTTTCTATTTAATGTGAACTGTCCCGAGAGTTTTTTCTATTTTTTTTTTCCTACTTTGGGGTAATCGAATAGTTCGCATTGTTAAGGACATTTATGCAGCGGATAGACAATAATTTTTGTTTAACTTGGCATTGTTTTGCAGCTGATTAGCGACAATGTGAATACTTGAATTTAGACCAATCGATGCACTTTGGAGTCTTGTTTCGGGATTGTTCATTCCATCCCATTTTTCTTTTGTTCTCAATTTGATACTGAACGAGAGGTTTTGTTCTGTCTGAGTGCTATTACAATCGTATTTGTTGTTCACGTATTGCTCTCCAAATGCATAATTAAAAATCCTGTTTTAAAGAATTAGGTATGTTCTCTAATTGAATATTTTAAGACCATTATTTAGATTTTTTTATATTCACAAATAGCCGTTTTTTTAATTTTTATGTATAAAAAATACAGCCAATGTAATATGTCAATTCATCATTTATTTTAAAAATTTGGTTTGGTAGTCATAATAAAACCAAACTGCTGTTTAAATAAAGATTATCAAATTTAATACAATATTGAAGAGCGTAAATTAATTTCATTACTTTGAATATAAATAAAATCAATGTTCGTCTGTAATTTCCAAAAAAAAAGAACACATCAACTTTAAAAAATAGGTAATAATTCGACAAGCGGAAACGAATGACCGTAGCATAGCGACTCCGGACTGGCACGGGCCTACACTCTACGGTGCGGACGCGATAGCGTGGCTGGTTCCGGTTCCTTCGAGTCACGCATCGTGAAGCTCAGTGGCTACCGTGAAATTATTTTATATAATTCAATGTCAGGCGTGTAAAAAATAACAATATGAATAATTAAGTATATTTTAGTAAGCATTTCTTAGTATCAAGGATTGACTGTAAACGATATGGCTACAGGATCTATGTATATCCCTATCTGGAGGAATAATTAATTGCATTATGCTCATTATTTGCTTTAGTAGATATAGCGCGGCGTTGAGTTCCACTTCCCTGCATGTAGCGTCACGATAATTGGACGGAAAGAAAATTGAGTGGGAAACAGTGTTTAACATAAAAGTGAAGAATCAAAGTCTGATTGACTACATAAATAATACATAAACAATGAAAATATAAAGACAATTTCGGAAGAAAGTCGCAAAATATATTATTATAATGAAAGAGGTCTATCAAGTGAAACATATACACAGAGATAATCTATTTTCGTTTCTTGTATTAAAAACAGTTTTGTACTCTTAAATTTTATTTGCTTATTTCATGTAATTTTCATAATTAAGTATTATTTTGAATTTAAAAAGGAAATAGGAAAATGTTCGTATAACTGTAGTTTTTATTAAAAACGCCTTCTCTTTTACTAATAATTCGCATTTTCTTCTTCAATTGTTATGAAAAAGCTATAAACATATCCATTTTGATCGTAACCCGCCGTTCCCCACACTTAACACTTAAAAAAGACAGGTTAAACCAAAATAATGTGTCACATGACACTACAAACACTTGTTATACAAAAGTGTATTGAATTAGCGAGGAAACAAGTGAATCACGTGTCTTACACCACGCTCATACTCGTATCTCCGCCTAGTTCCGCTCGCGATAGCGTAATTATATGTTTTCCGCTCATCTTTTGTTCAGCTTGTGTACTCACCGCTTCCTGTCTTGTGTGATATACTGCTGTGGTTCAAGTGACGGTTGATTTTTTTTTTAAATAATGGATTAATTTATAATATTAAAATATTGAATATGGATAGTGTATAGTTTTATATTTTTGAAATAATTGAATTATTAAGTACTCGTTTATTTACTTTTTTAAAATATATTTTTTTTGTTTAATTAAACAAAATGTATGGTTAATTTTCTTTAATTTATATATGACAGGGTAGATCAAAGGAACTTGGGAATATAATATTAAGACAGACTATTCCATTCCAAACTTTCAGCCAAATTTGAGGGACACAGTTTCAATTTTAATAAAAGATAAATTCGCGCTTAGAGTGTAACTTACACTCTATTGCTATTATTATACAGATTTACGGAAAAGGGTGGTTTATTATTTTATTGGTGACAGCAAATATGGCAAAGTAAAAAGTGATATTTCGACTGATTGTAAAAATAAATATTCGCTTTAAATATAGCTTGTATATATCACAATTTTATTTTAGTATGTACTTATTATGTATTCTTACACTAATCCGATCCTAACCAAATCCTGAGAATGGAATGTGGTGAAACAACCATTATCTATAACTTAACATATCTTCTTCTCTTCACCAGATGATAACATTACATTAATATACAAATGTCAGATTTAATTATGTTTTCTATTTATTTATGTAATTTAAGTATGATAAAAACCTGTATATAATAAATGTTACTTCACTTTTGCATGCTACAGTTGGATTTCTGTAATTATACTATTACTTTTTTCTAATATTTCTTAGTTTAATTATGTGTATAGTAAAGAAATATCTATCTAACATAATTAATAGAATATCAAATCAATGATATATTTATAATCCAAGTGGATGGCTTATTAGAAAACCGTCATCAAACGTTTAAGGGAAACACCAAATGTCACGCTCTTCTCGTAACACTCAAGACCAGTCGAACAGATGGCTATGGGAACATTATGCGTTTAAATTGACCTCTAATCCAACCTTATTATAAGCGTCAGGGATTTCAATATAAAATGGTTTTGGAACCACAAATATCTTTAATACTTATTCCCGAACAAATGAAATTAATCGGTACAATAGAGCTGTATAGTTTAGTTTGGCATAGCAAACTTAGAAAGAAGGGTGGCTTGCGATTTAGTAGCTATTGATTACAGCATGCAGATTGTGGCGCACTGACATAAATAATAATTGTTCAAAGTATAATGGTTTATCTTAACGATATATGAATAATGTACTTACAAGCCATTTAATTTTATTGTCAATTTTTGTTATTATTCTTATAATATAACTTTGATGTTAGATACAGATTGTATTAAGGTTGTTTCAAATTATCTTCAACATCTTGTCAGATTTTAAGTCGCGCAAGACATAAATCGATACAAAAAAGTTTGATAAAGAACGCAGGTAAGCCTTTAATAATAAACATCGTACCATTTGTTTGTGATATGATAAAAAAAAAATAGGATGACCTACTTCAAATTTCGCACCTTTCGCCAAAGAAAGAGTTCCATTGTGTCAGCACCTTGCATCGCATATGGTGGTAGGACCATAGGTACCTATGGATCTTTGCATCGACCCGCATAAGATCAAATTTTTTGCTACCCTTGATTATTCGCTATAAGAAATTGAATGATTGTCGATTGCTTTCTATTATTTCTTAAAGCTTTCTTTGTATAAACTGTCTACTTTACGTAGGATGATTCAAGGTGTTTTATTTTGCAGAGATATTTCTTAATACTTGGTTATGGTAAGGAAGAAATCAATCACGTTTTTTTTTATTTATAATATCTACTACTCCTAGTTACTAACTGTATCTTTTAAAATCAAAATATTCTTTACTCAATTAGGCCATTGCAAGCACTTTTGAACTTTCACATTACATAAAAATGTAACTTGTGTCAATCCTTCACGCAGCTACCATCGGCTTCGTCTTTGAAAGACCAAAATATTGACAACTTTGCTGTCTCGTTTTTATAAATTACAGTTATTCATTGTTAGTTTTCACTGTTGTTCTTACCGGCTTCTCTGAACATTTAAAGTTTGTTTTACAGTGGCTACAGTAAACACAAGAGGTTGCGGGTTCGATTCCTACTCGTGGAAATATCAAATATTTTCATGTCTTCTCTCTGGTAACAAGGCAACGCACGGTGTTGAGTTCCACTACTCAAGGTATAAACATGTTAGTACTATTCTGTTCTCCATAAAAATTTCAGACTAGTCAGTGAAATTATTTAATTCGGCGGAAAGTGAGGTACGGACGCAGAGTCTTAACACTAGATTAAAAAATTACCACGCCATATACGGGATACAGTATAAAAATATTACAAAGTAAATATTTAACACATAAACGTAACGGTAATTGCCGCATAAAACCTAAGCTATTCCAAAGTCGTGCATTTCGCAAACTACCAATTGTGAAGACCTCGTATGCTGTAGGGCTGATTCATCGATTGTACTATAATAATAGAGAAAGGGCTGAGGGTTGCACCTTTCCGTATCGGGATATGTCGCGTGCCCAAGTAAATATGAAATGACGCTTTAAGATAATATTATAAAGAGTATGTTTGTTTTTATTTGCAAATTTGTTGGTCTGACAGACTATTTTTATCTTCTTTCTCTCTCTCTCTCTCTCACGCTGTATCCCGCACGAGGCAGGGTAGACAGAGGAAACCCGGGAACCTAGTGATAAGACACTCCGTTCCATTTCCGTTCCCCACTTTCCGCCGAATTTGAGGCATTGCGTGTTGAGTGGCGGAATTCAACGCCGCGCTTTGCCTTATTACCAGAGCGAAGAAATGAAACATTAAATATTTAAATTGAAAACATTAAATATTTCATTTCCTCGACTGGGGATCGAACCCAGAACCTGTCGGTTACAGTCACACTCTTGTGCCACTGCGCCACGACAGGCCTCATTATCTTCTTGCATTATATATATGGATATACAGCAGGTAGGCATAGGGAACCTTGTTTTAATCCACTCTATTCCCCACTTTCTAAGATTTTGTATATTGAGTGACAGTTCATTTTTACCGAGCAAACGGAAATAATTGATTCCCAAACAAAATTATACATTTTTTTATATTAGAAACGTAACTATTGCCATTTTTTCTTATTTTTATTTGTATCTATATTTATCTTATGTATATTTTTATGTCGTTTTCCGTGCCATAATCTTACGTACCCACACTAAGTGCTTAAAAAATATAATTTAGATATTCCTGTCACTTATGAAGAATATAAAAATGCTCATTATCGAAATTGTATGTTTTTTTTTTTTTTCAAATTTTACCGTAATAATTTTATATGTTTACAGATAGCAAAGTAAAGCAAAGGTGTCAAGTTAAGCCTTATTTACCAATAATGGTGAAATTAACGATAATAATCCTTTGCAACATTAAGCGACCGGGTAATACTCAATATATTGGCATTATGTAAATTGACCATATCCACACACCTTTGTAAATGTTAGATACACCTATAGAAATTATGTGACAAAAGTTATTAAATACAAATAAAAAAATAATAATTTCAAATCATTTTACATTTATACTAGATGTTTTATAGCTGAAAATTATATAGATTTTACGGAAATTATATATATATATATATATATATATATATATATATATATATATATATATATATATATATATATATATATATATATATATATATATATATATATATATATATATATATATATATATATATATATATATATATATATATATATATATATATATATATATACATTTATTTATATATTCTATATTTTACAAACTACAGTACAATCTACAGTATAATGGTAAGACAAACGCTTTAATAATAAATAAATAAAAAAAACAATCGAATCTTTTTTCGTACACCAGGGTGAAAGATACTGAGACACTTCCAAGGCATACCAGACCACTTCCGCTTTTCGAATGAATTTGAGACCTTGCATGCTCAGTTACGGAACATAACGTCGTACTTAGTCTTGCTAAATAAAATTATTCTCCAATTTCCCAACGATCATATGCTAATTAATATAAATAATTTAAAAAAACCATAGATATCTACTGTGGTTCTTCTATATAATAAATCCTTACTTAATCGATGTCAATATTAATGATAAATTCTTAGTAAAAAGATATGCAATATTAATAATAATTCTCGAACGCATCTGTCCAGCGCGTGCGTTTCGCAAAGATGTTTCGCGTTTGATGAATGATGATTCCACAAATAATGAGCTACCGATCTGGCATCAGTAGCTATCTAGTAAAAAGATAGCAATGTTTTTTTTTAAGTATCTACTTAGTACTGATTTAAGGCTACATGAACATAACATAAATAAGAACATAACATAAATAAAGAAATTTTTATACGCTTTTTAAATTTAAGTTTAGTATTTTCTGTCCTAAGTGTGGATATAACACTTTAAAACATAGTAAAAATAAATAAGAATTCCTATATAACATTTATTTATAAAGTAAGTAAATATGATTTATAAAAACTACCGCCGCTGCTTTAGGTTACATACAAAAATTATATATTATTTTATTTAAATTTATTTTCGTTATTAATTTCGATATTAATAAATATCGTTACTCCTTAATTAATTTACGAATATTGTAATTTATTAACTGTTAGATTAATATTGAAACAGAAACATTTACAGCGAGTATTTAACGTTTTTTTTAAATCAAATGTATTAAAATTACTTTATATACTATTAAATAAAGTATTTATTTATATATAATTAAACATTTATATAAATATATGAATATTAATAAAACTTTACTCACAACAATGAAAAAAAAGTTTGTATGCAAGTTATAAATAAGTAAGTACAAAATTATAAAGTTTTCCAAAAATTTTTATCGATTACTGCTATATAGATTGCTACTCCCCTGTAGTAGCCATCTTATGTGCAGCTGCGCGCGCGCAGGGTCAAAGGTGGCGAGGGGTATAAGTAAGCGTAAGTATGGTGGGCGCTGAGTACACTGTCTATACGATTAGATAAACTAAATCGATATTAAAAAAGTGAAAACGATATTTTTACTTTGATAATAATATTGGTTTTGCTTAAGTTATTTTTTTTTGTAATTTACGTAAACATTTTAAAATTACGCGATAGTTAAATGCTTTAGAGAAAACAATACTTTGTGAAATATATTCTGTATGTCATGCGGAAATCCTAAAAAGCCCCCGAGTGTTTTAAATCACCTGGTGATGATTGTCTTAGGCGCCATGCTTTGTACCATATGACACATGATACGCCCACAAAATACATTAAATAAACCGGATCAAACAACATGTGCTTTAATGTAATCTTTTAAACACGTGCCTTAAAAGAAAATTTTACCTAATTCTTACTGTATGTTCTAAGAAATAAGATCGATAATACTTTGTGTTGCTTGTAAGAGGCTATACTACTTTTAAATAGAAATTCAAATTCAAGGAAGTTACAATCTTAATAATAAACATTTAAGGTAATATATGGTTCTTTCACGAAGCCCATAGTAAGGTGCGTAAAATCAGCTGTACGATCGTTCCAGTAAAGAGGCTCTACAATGAATAAATATAAATCTTAAGACGATGGTGTACAAAGTAACAAGTGATTCAGAAACGTTTAGAATAAGCGTACTGTGGAGAGGATCAGTTTCTTAATTTAGTTTAATGAAAATTGAGTCTAAATGTTTGGATTTAAGGAATATTTTATTTATGTTTGTTAAGTTGTGTCTTTTGAATACAGTTTTTTTTTCTTTGCAAGCACCTACATCGGTACTATGGTAGATGGCGATATGGTAGATAGCCAGGTGTTTTATAAATTGTTATGATCAGTAAAAATTCTTCATACGTCTAATAATATGAATGTTTTTTTTTGTTTTAATAAAAAAATGTATCGATCGCTATGAATATTAATAATATCGGAATTGTAAGAACCACTAAAGTAACATTCAATAATCCACAAACAATAGAGGAAAGTAAATACAAAACGTAAGAGCATTACATTACGCTTAGGAGGGTCGCTTAGGGGCATGTGCGCACGCGCCGCTCGACAATCACAGTAATAATATCTAAAAAATAATAATAAATCCGGGTGAAGAATAAAGAAAATCACCCCCTGCTCCCTTTGCCTTTATCTTGCAAACAGACTTCAAATGTTAAAGATAATAGGGGTGCTCCCCTGCGTACGCGCACCTTTCGCGGGGGTTGCATCTATATAATTGTAGTAAGGGGAGAAGTGACGCCGCGTCCAATTTGGCGGTTTATTTCAAATTTCTACAAGGCGTCCTTAACTCTATACTTTTATATTTCATTCTCTTATTTAGATTTACATATTACAATTTCTAGAATAATAGATGAGTAAGACCTGTTATATACAATATTGCTACATATAATTCACTGTAATATACATACATAGGCGTAAACGTACTATATACATTACAATTTTTTAATTGATATAACGTCATTTATTGAGATATTGCAAACTGAAAAACAAGGGAAAATAAATCGAAAGCCAATTACTGAGATATGAAACAGGCGAGCAAAGGATTCAAAAAGCAGAGATGGGCTTTGTCCTGCACCTTTGATTACCTGGCCCGGCCGGACAGGTAGACAATATACGGATAAAAATGAATAAAGGAATAGTTTTGTTTTCATTTCGCTTTATAAACGCGAATGCGAATCTTCTTTTATATATAATGTTTAGTAACCACGCTTCGTAAAAGATTACGTTTTGTTCTTGACTTTCCTTGCAATAAATATGCGGTAAATGAGTAGTTTTTTCTATTATATTTTGAATAAAAAGACCGTATACATTGGTAACTCTTGAAACTTTTAATGATCTCAAAAATATATTTGTACGTAAACTACTTTGCTAGTTTACATTTACCTACAGAACTAAAAACAACGCAATGCTTCAAAACTTCGAGCGAAGTCTATAGCTTTCATCTCGCAACTATTAATTAGTAGTCCCCCGATCGGTCGTAATCAAGCATAAAATTAAACCTTGGCACACGCCAAGCTCCAAACAAAGGTAAGGGTGTGTCCATATCGCGGTACCTTATGGCATAGCAATTTGTTCAAGACATCTGGCTTCACACCTGCCCGCACCCCCCTTACGCGCACTCCATACCGATACGTACTCATAAATACCGAATTTACACCTAATTTGATATGAATCCTTATAGTTGTGCGATATAAAGTCGAAATTACAAACAATGCATGGTATTTTTACGGGCAAGGTACCGGTGTATTATGGTTTTGGCACAAGGTCCATGCCCCTGTCATTCATCGTGACGTGTTCGCTCATTAAAATTCGGAAATGACGAACAGTTTCGAGTCGAATTGTTCTAGGCGCGGTCAAGCGAGACTTTATGACAATAAATGATTCGTATGTTTGCTTGCTCATTAGAAGTCGCTAGTTCCGACCGATGACGAAAACTTTTAATTCGTTTCCCGTCCGTAAAAGTAACTGACATCGTTCAATTAGCCACATGTCGTCTATCAAGCGATGCTTGTCCACTAGACTAACGCGTCAATCTCAATAGGAGTGTTTCACAATACAATGACAACGTAAGCGCGCAACGTACGTTCATTCACACGGACATGCACAAGACGCCGTGCGGAAGGCGCGGGTGGGTGTGTGCGTGCCTCATTCAAGACGCAGATCCTTGCGTCACTTCCGGTGACGTCACCGTCTTAAATGGCTGTGTGAACGGTGCTAAAAAAAATGTATCGTAACATTTTTTATGTTTTGACAGGTCGCGGTGTAGAGCGATGACGAGATAAGTGAAGGGGTCTCCGGCGATTCGATAACATGTAATTTTGTCTGGGAGTTGTAAAGAAATTTGTTTAGCATTATAAAGATATGTTTAATATTTGTAAGTGAAACATCCTTTTCCTAATTGGTACCTATTATTTGGATAATAATATATAATATTTCTATATGTGATATTTCTACCAAAGAAAGTTAACATTAATTGAAATATTTTATATGCTTGTCTAAAGTAAGGAACAGAATTTGTTACAAATAAATGACCAAAGTAATAAATAATTCAAAGAAACAGCTTCCGGTAGTTCGTAGAAAAAAATCTAATTTGTAAACTCGGGGCAATACACTATACTCTATAGTATAAGGATGCGGGACACCATGGCGGTGATTTGGGCCAAGTAGCCTATTGTGCAAACTAAGAATAGTTCCTTGGCCCGCATGGTGCAAATAAATATTAATGCAATGAATTGTTACACTTCAGTACTCTGAAGCAGTTATTTAAATAAGATGTTTTATATTATTAGAATATTCCGCTAGAAATAACAGAAGTTTTTCAGGTTTTTAAGACTCAGTGGTAAAAATATACTTAGATTTTTTTTTATTTTACTTGTAGGCAGAGAAGCTATTGATAAGAAAATCCCACTTTAATTTTATTAACATTTAAGCATACATATCTGAAATACATTGTAAGAACTCTAAAAAGAGTTCGTACACGCACGGGGACATTTGTTATTTGTTTGAATTCGGCAGCGGTTTTATTCATAACATTGCGAGTATCTCGCAAATTAGTTAGTCAGGGGCTGTCGCTCTGTACCTACACTTTTAAAATATTACTATTTTATTATAGAAAATAGCATAAGAACTAGACGTAATGAATTATTACGTTAAAAGGCAATTGTAGTACTCCAATTCGCCGAAAGTCAAAGCAATAATAGTTGAATTAACACATCTGCGTTAAAATGTATTAAGATTTTTTGCTTGCTACTTATAAAAACTTATCCTTAACATAAAAATAAAAACACGTAGTTTATGGTTATTTCGGAATGAATGTGCCATTTAAATATATATTTCTTATTGACCTTAAATTATTAAAAAAAAATATATAAAAGATCACCTTTATCATAGTGGATTTAAGTCCCACACACAGTAATCTCTGTTTTAATACAAAAAATAAACTGTGATGGAAAATTATGACACATTGTATTTTACCACTTAAAACTTTCCTTCCTCCTACATGATATTCTTGATTCTACATTGCTATTTAAATTATAATATTCTCTCATACAAAACTTTTTAGAAACATATAAGCGTTATCCTATATGGAATTATCTAAGACGATGCGCGTTGTTGGTTTCCGCTATTCCGTCACTTAATCTCAATGTTTCTATTTTGAAGTAAATAAGTAAAAGATAATGGTAGAGATATGAATAAGTTTATAGTTTTCTAAAATATGTTAAATTACTTCGTTACTTATGAGGATATTTTATGTAAGCAAGTAGATGTGAGTGTGTGTGTGTGTGTGTGTGTGTGTGTGTGTGTGTGTGTGTGCGTGGAGTGGATTTAATTGCTCGAAGTAGGTATGTATTTGAGGAACTTGTACAGCTTCGAAATCCAATAAACATAATGATATTTTTAAAATTTTGAAATGAAATATTTACCTAATATTTTTATTTTTTCGCTCTGTTACCAAGGTAAAGCGCGGCGTTGAGTTCAACCACTCACCACGCAATGCCTCTAATTCGGCAGAAAGTGGGAAACGGAACGGAGTGTCTTAAAACTAGGTTTTTAAGTTCTCTCTGCCATGAGTGGGAAAAAAGCTCGAAGAAAGGATCTAAGAAAAGTATATAAAAATATGTATGTAATGAATACATAAATAATGTATTCAATTTTCTTAGATCCTTTCTCTATGCTTGTAGTTCGGTAGGCATAGAGAAAATGGGAACCTACTGTTAAAACATCCCGTTCCTATAAATACATTTCAATTCTTCAGTTGGTAAAACCAACAAAAAAAAATAAAAGAATAAAAATAATTAAAATTATTATAATTCCAAGATTTCAATTATATTTCACACAATGCAATATTTTCCCTTTAACTGTAAGTGTCATGGACACAGCTTCTGAGTAATGTTTCACAATCACTTACACATTTCTAACGTAATTTCCTCAGAATCAAGTTTACTGAGCTAATAATAATATATACTCGTATATATATTTATTATATTTCAACGAGAGCTATGTTGATTCGATCCAAGTTAATTAACATGTAAACATGTAAAAACACATATCTAGTCACTAACAAATTAACTTTACAACAGATGCTTTGTAATTTATCTTTTCTTCATACAAAATCGGCAAAAGTACCATTTCCGGTCTTTAAGGGCTACCAACATTCAAACTGAATGAGGCAATAAAGTATCAATAAACGCCTACTACACCTGGTCACTTGGTCTTTATAATATATGAATGATTACGATGTTTACAAGTTTAATGAACAAATTGCTACAGATGTTTGGATTTCTTTATTGCTTTTAAGACTGCTCAAAGTTTCAGTTATTATTTAAGTTTGGATTATAAATTTACAAAAAAATAGGCAAATTATTACCTTATAAAGGGCTTCTTATGAGTAAAATTTATCATATTAGACAAATAAAAAAGCATGACAATCGTGAAAACATGGTAGGAGCACAAGTGTGCAATTGTAAACGCGATAGCAAGCGGGTTAGTGGGTTCGATTCCTATTGGAGGAAATGAAATATTTAATATTTTCTTAATGTAGGAAAAGAAGAAAGATTGTTTTAAGTTTATTTTAATAAAGAAAAATATCGGAGTGATAAACACTCCGATATTTTATCGTTTTACTAAATATAGTTACCTACAACATAGCAAATATACGCAAGGACTTTCGTATGATTTACTACAATCTACTCACCGTTTTATCTTCAATCAATGAGTAAAAGTATACGGGCACAAGATTGGCTTAGAAAAAAACATCGGCGCACGCGCACCCGCCGGGTGGTCCCGCACGTGGCCCCGTATTGATGAATATCGACGTCTTCTCTCGAGGAAGACTTAGAAAAATCGTTGTTTTATACATTTTACATTTTGGTAGAAGACATACTCGTAGGTTATATACTTATTTGGAGAAGCTTTGAATAAATGGATCCATACTTGAAAGTGGAGAACAAAATACTTAAAGACTTAGTTCTCTTACGAAATAAAACTTTATAAATATATTTTTAAATAATGAAACTCGATAACATACAAAAATATTTTTTTTAAATTAAGAATGACACTGTATTCTCTTAGAGAGTGCATACAATATTAGGTTATAAAAGCATATTTATTAGAAAAAATAACACTTCTTATGTAAATAATTTATCATAATATGTATTTATATATTAAATGATAATTATTATTTTGTTACAGATAACTTCAACAGCCGGGGGCATATTTCTTGTTGGATAGGTGTACAAAATCATATTAATGGTAAGATATCATATAAACAAACAAACTACATACATATATAGATAACATAGATTAAATAATAAGAAACATAAAAGTAACAACTTTCCAGAATCATTTTCGGATATAATAGAAAGGAGACTAACATTTAAATTTTCCCACTTGACCAGTTTCACAAGCTAAAGCTCGTAATCTACACCGAGTAACTATATTATATATCTATAGGAATATGTATACCATTACACCACCATAAGGCACTATGAACTATTCCAACGCCGGAATAAAACGGACAGAATTTCGTATACACGTATTTTGTCTGCAGGCTGACAGGGGTGGACATCGCATGAATTTTCAAATAATCAGACGTACGCTGCGTCTATGTAATAAAAGAGGGCCGGGTTACTCTGACAATTCAATTTTATAACGATATTTGCACGGAAAAAGGATTGAATTTTTCAAACTTTTTTTTTCGCTTTTATAACAACGTCTCTTAATTATTAACGATTATTTTTGAATAAATATTTTTTTTTATATATAATCAAATATTGCATGATTGGTACGTGTTTTCAAAGTGTATTTTTATAGTTATGTGGGTTATTTATTATCTGTTCAAAATGAAACTAAACAACTGCATATAAAAAAATATGTAATATACAAAACTTAAGTATACGTAGCATATTGACACCTAATCCATGGTAAATGTATAGAATTTTTGGGACGTTTACAAGCGATAATTTTCAAACACGTTTGAAATACGATCGTAAAGCTATAAAGCGGAACATTAATCAACGCAGTTTTGTATATCGAACGCCAAAAGCGATGTTATCTCCTATCAATGCAAAGCCGTTACGTGAATTCGAAAAGGGTGTTTCGTAAAAGGAAATATGGATTTTCTTGAACTGAAAATTTTAACATGTATCTACGGCTATTGTTCAACACGATCGTGGCGTTGAGGAATGTCTGACTGTTCGCTGTTTCTAGGTTCATTTTAGTTAGATAAAGTGTTGTCTGATCAAAAGTAAAGCAATTAAAGTAGTTTTCCAAAGATTTCTTATTAATTTTGTGAATATTGATATAAAATAACGTGTAAGTGCAAATCAAAGCATAGACAAAGTTTTAATTATTTTAGAAAATATTACACAGTACTAAAAGATATAGATAAAAAAAATACGGAGACATTTAACACTAACTTTAGTTAGTCAGCGAAATATGATAACGGGCATGATGAACTCCAAAAATTTTTGATTAAAAAGCCTTTGTTCGAATTTCAACAATTTGAAGCTTTTATTTTCCATTATAATATATATTGCTTGCTAACTCGTATATAAGCATCGCTTATTTTTTTGTTTTTTTTTTTATTACATTCATTTATCTTAGTAGTATATATAAATATAGTGTCAAAGTTGTATATGAACAATTCTAAATATAAATTAAACTCGAAATTGTTTTTTGCAGTCTATTAGAAAAATTTAAATTTTCCCCGACAAACTAAATGCAGGGGAAACTCACTCTGTGTCCAACTTTTTCCCGATAAGAGTGACGTATTCATATAAGTTGAACAATCAATGAATAGGTCGAAAAATGCTTTTTATGTAGGTTCAAATGTATGATAAGTATACTAAGAATATTGTATATAATGTTTTAGAGGTAGAGTTTTACAATACTTTATGCTTCAAACGGTATTGCTTGAGTTCCACAGAAAGAAGAATCTAAAATATAACTTTATTAAACAACATTATCACTGTTAATCAATACATTTTTAAATATACTAAACTGATAAAATGAAATTAAAATAGTGATGCATATTTTCTGACCGTTAACAATTTCAGATTTTGTTCCGCAAAACATGATAAAAGCCAGTAATATTGTTAAAAAAATCAGTTTTTATGCTATACAATTTTATCAGGACCTAACTACAGTACATTTTTCATTAGCAAGATAAAATTTTCCTAGATGAAGCAGATGATTTTCATTATAGACAAAAACACATCATATGGAGAGAAAGCTTACCCCCCTTTTAACCCTACCGTAGACAGGTTGAAAAGAGAACCTCTATTGCAATTCAACATTGATGCAATACTTTATCTGCAACGATTGAAATTGCTGGAATTGATAATATACTAAGAAATTATTAATTAAATTTCATCGTGAATATATTATGATAATTATTAATCAGTATTTAACGGGTCTATAGTATAGTGTACCTATAGAAATTTTATAATTTATTTTTGTAAAATAATGCTTCTGGTACACAGCTTCTCGTGATTGCACTAATCAATATAAGTATGTATATAAGCACTCATTCAGACGCTATAATTCCTTTAATAAAAATACAGAGAGCCAGTAAAGGGGGAAGGGGGGCGCAATGGGCTTCGGAAAATTCACCCGGTGAATGGAAAACGCGGCAATAGACAAACAGGCGCTGACCCCGCGCCCCCTACCCCACCTAACGTGCATTTTGAAATAAGGCCCCCGATGGGAGGCATTTTTAACCGATGTTTAAAAGGGATATTATTGACCCTTTGGCATGAAACTTTTCTTATTATTGTATGCGCATACCGATTTAAAAAATCGCGCTAGTAAATCGTGTTCTATGTTTATTGTTTTTATGTTTACAAAAATATAAAATACTTTTTGAAAACAAGCGCATATGTTTAGTTGATTTTATAGATTCTATTTCCGACGTAACACGCCAACGACATGGTCATCAATTAGCAGTGTCACATCCACACGCGTCCGCAACACTGTCCGCAATCTGTATAATTTACAGAAATACAGTCCGTATTAATTAAATTCAGAGGCCACAATAGCTTGCACAGATTTGACAGACTTATCCAATCTTAGCGTTAGCGGGTACGCACAAGGTTGTAAATCTAGTCGACGCGAAATGGCTGACCAACTCCATCCCCCCCAGATCTATGCTATGGCTGCAAAAGTGTGCGCCATAAATTTTATACAAGCCCCGATGTACGGTAAAACTGGTGTTCGTTTGTGTGTGTGCGAAAATTCGTGTTGCCGTAAGAGGAGTGGACATCGCCCGGTTCGCTTTGTATTCCTGCCCTAGGAAATAGTATTATACTGGCCAGCTAATCTAAATAAATCGGCAACATTGACGTGGACTTAGTTAGCAGATAATTAAAGAGTTTGTGGATATATCAGGTGCTAAATTATTTAGTGGTTTGTCCATCCAAAAGCACCAGTTAAAGTGGAGGGTAACATGTTTAAATGTTGGGCAGAATTTATGTTGAAATGTATCGCAGCTTAAATAACGTTTAGTAAAAGCATATAATATTCTGTACAAGCAACTATAAGTATAACAATAATTCGCTTTGTATTTT
The DNA here is from genome assembly GCA_019049475.1 of Eueides isabella. NCBI lineage: Eukaryota > Metazoa > Arthropoda > Insecta > Lepidoptera > Nymphalidae > Eueides > Eueides isabella. Next base: position 4,401,626 of record CM032400.1, read on the forward strand.
GGATCAACTCGACTGATACCGAAAACCATCGGCTCGAACAAAGCCTGTTTTGTCTTTTTTCTTAGTTGTGAAGTAAACGGCTTCCTTTCATGTAACTTTCCATTCGGTCGGTTCAGGACGCTGAAAGAAGTGTGAACCGGGCCGTGATCGGCGCCAGTCAGGTGTGCCTAACTCGGAGACCGATGGACTTGTCTACTTAGTCTGCTCCTGTCACTAATAATACGCTCTTTTTATTTTACCAACCCGTAGGCTCTGCGGCGCTACCGACAACGTCCCAGCCAATCAACGTCTATCTATATCAGCATTTGTTCCACCCAAAAAAATATACATACATATTACCTATAGAGTACAGATATTTTGTTCGCTTGCAAAAAAAAAACGAAAATATTCAGTATTTTTGACCGAACAAGGGCTATTAAAAACAGGGTTTGGGGCTAGATGTCACGCAACGTGAAACGCACGCACACAGACGCACCTTATTAAGGACGTATTGGTTACGCACTTATATTTTACCCGTAAATGTAGCTAAAGCGGAGAGTTGTGCACAAAAACGCATCTTCCCCCTTACCCACCCCAGCGGCCGGCGGGCGAACGAATACATTCGACTAGCCCATTTGCAATATCGCATTGTGTGAGTGTCTGTCTATACGGATCTCAGCGCGCGTGTGGACGGGCGCCACACAGCCGTGAGCTTGCTTAGCCTGTGCGTAGTTTTACGTAGCTACGTACGTGTACTGTGTACGCGGTATTGGTTTTCTGTACTGAGCTTTAACAAATTTCAAATTCACAAAATCGTGATTGGTCGGTATTTTGTTTGAACAAGCGGACGCACCGGGAGCAGTGTGACCCAAAATACGCTAGATAATTCGTTTAACTGCAAAATTATGAGTTTTATCTGATTTTGTTTACAATTGCGACGCATCGATGCGTCTGTGTCGTAGTAGCCAAACAAATGATAATTACTAATTCATCGATTATTAATATACTTAAACTGAATAGTGCCAAATCTATTTAGAGGATACTGTACTATAGGCAATGATTGCCAATGAATCTACCATTGGCAATCATTGCCTATTACCACATTAATTGCAGGGTCAGAAACCGTTACCTATTGGTCTAGCATTGTCTTATTTAGCATTATATTTAAGGCAAAGAGCGGCGTTGAGTTCCGCCACTCAACACGCAATGCCTCCAATTTGGCGGAAAGTGGGGAACGGAAGTGGAACGGAGTGTCTTAACACTAAGGATTCTGAGTTCCCTCTGCCTACCCTGCCTCGTGCGGGATACAGCGTGAAGCTAAAAATTTTGTAAAAATTATAAGAAAACAAAATATTTTTTATATTACTATCCTCCTTTTAACAAAATATTTTTTATATTATTCTTAGTAAGTAATACCAATGCATAATAATTGTTTACAAACGATGCGGAACGCCTTGAATTCCATCAATAAACAAATTCGGTGATTATCACAAATTATCGATAGTAATGAAGTAATTATAAGAAGGACACACGCGCCACTAGCTATCAATAACCGGAAGACAGACGTTCTAATGGGCACCTAAGAGGCCAAATATCAATTTCTAATAAACTATTGGTGCGTGAGACGTCACTCGGGATCCGGAAGTGCGCTACAAAAACTTAAAACTAATCAACTCAAGAAATTGGAACTCGTCTAGTTTTTGATCCACGCCAGCATGACGATGTTAATTTCAATATTAGAACTGGCTTCCTTCAAAGTTGAAGACATTGTTTAATTGGAAAGGGCATAAAAGTAACTGATAAGTTTACATTCTACGTTGATCCGCCCTTTAATATACCCTCTAAGGGTTTAGACACAAGAGCTATAGTTCTAATGTGTTTATAGAAATGAACAATAGACTTATAAGAAAATCGCCAAGTCACTTTAACATAGGCACAACGCATAAAGCATATGGTGTTAGGGAAGTGATATCCAATAGTAATTTTAATTAATGGAATTCATAACCCCTAAAGATAAATTGGAGGTATTATAAGGCGTGATAATATTAAATATGATTTTGTAATATCATAGTGGCTTTACGTAAATCTAAATATAGAAAAAGAATCCCTTAAAACGGAATAGATAAACAAATACATCAAAATAAGAAATTTACATTTTTACTATGTTTTTTAAAGTGTTATTCCACACTTAGGACAGAAAGGCTCTTTTAAATTTAAGTTTAGTAAATTTACATTTATTTTAAATAAAAATGTTTTTACCATATTGATCACATATATTTATTATTTATTTGGGAAACCCGACATTTGAAAACTACTGTAGTGTGAGCATGGATCAGGTCTGTGGGTTATGATCACAAACATCCAAGACAAGAATCTAATAAATCCATCTTTAGATAATTTAAGTTTACGTTACTTTATGGGGATCGAACTTACAATCGGCGCGTTTCAGCCACACCCTTGTCCTCTGCGTCACGACGACCTCGAGTGATAGAAATAACCTATTCATATCAAAAGCTCTTAAAATAACTATATAAAAAACGAAACATTTCTACAAATACAAGGCACCGCAAGACAAAAAAATATATGATTGACATAAAAAAATATAAACAATATATCTATCAAAGAACCGTTCTTTCACAAGCAATTAAGTAAAGGAACAGTGGTCACTGACAGATGTGAAGCGACCGGTACTGCGCCCGCTACGGTACGTCACGCGACAGCTTGCTTGTCCGTTGTGTCATTATGCTATAACTAAGGTAAAGGTATTGTTTTAACGTTTATGTTATCTTTATAAAAATTTTAATAATAAAAGTCATTACGTTTTTTTTTTAATTTAAATGTATTATTTTTACGTTACAAGCATATTTTATCCTAAGAACATATTTCTTACTATCAATACTTGTCTTTATTTAAAGTTAAAGCGAGACAGTAAATGCAACTCGGTGTCCCTGAGGCATATAGAATTAAATTTATGCATCTATTTTCTTCTATTTGTTTTAGTTAAGCTTATGGCGACAATTGGTAAAATAATTAAACGGGATATATTTATTATTGGGTAGGTGTACCCAATAATAAAAAATATATATATTTATTATTAAGTTTTTATTTTTATTTTTTATTATTCCACATTATTACATAACGCATGTAACTGCTAACATAAACGCATATTCAATCCGCTTAGTAGATTCTATCTGTCCAACAAAGAGAATCGTATACTAATCCTCTCGTATACTAATCTGGGAATAGTTTATCTACGCTTATTTTGTCTCTGATTGCTAAAAATCTATATATGGCTTATGGCTAACACCAGACAATGTTCAATTATTTTTACTAATTTCACGTAACAAAGAATTTGTTTCGAATTTCAATTTACATGTGGAGTGTTTGTAATAGTTTCATTTAAGCATATTGTAAATTTTTTTTAAATAAAATAACAATTGCCGTAGATGAGGCGGTCTCATGGGAATATTGGCCTACTAAAACAATAGCGTTGAGACAAAGCGTGACCTGTTTGCTCTCAAGACTCGCCCGTGAGGCTTAAACAATGGTCCTTACCAAGCCACAAAGGAAATAAAGCTGGAAGAAATCGCGCAAGACAAAACGACCCATCCAGATATAATATTCATGTTTGCTCAAACGCTTTGCAAGGGTTAATTGATACAGTTCTTGAGTTTTAAAGTTCTTTCATTTTTTTTTTGCCTTTATATCTTTTTTTAAATAGAACTAACTAGCTACACGTGATATTCCCGAGAATATAAAAATGTGAAAAAAAAAGTATTAATTTTAATTAAATTGTGTACAAATGTAAATTTAACGTTATATATTGTAATTAATTATAAATTAATAGATGTAATTATATATTTGTACAAAATAAATAATTCTATAAATTTACTATACGATCACCTAACAACACCAATTGCTCCTAAAGATTTCCTTCCTTAGTACGTAAATTCCGAAAACCTTTTTCCTCAACTCGTCAATGGGCTGACATCCTGACCATAGTTCTCACAATCAAAAAAAGATTTGTCACTTAAGTTGTAAGTCCGGAAGAAGCGGTTCCCAGGCGGTGGGCGGCAAACGATTATCACCCTTAGTATCGCTTACAACCGCTGGATGACCCTCGAGAGGGAGCAATCGGATACTCTTATATATTTTGTTTATAAATAATCTATAAAATAGGCAACACAAATATAGTATTTAATAAATTCAATGCTTAATGAATTAATTACAACAAGAGCGCATATTCAAAGTACTCAGGTTGAAAAAATATCATGTATATTTGCTAACAGATTAAGAACAGTTTTATAAGTGGATGTTAATTTCTTATACGTGTAAAAATTATGCATTATGACATTTGTAACATTAAACATAAACACGAAATCATCGATTATCCGAACACTGCGCAGACGCATCGGGCAAGCAGGAAGGAAGTGTAAGGCGAGCGCGTGAGAAGGACGCCAGAGCCGTGAGAAACACTTGCCACACTTGGGGTGCATTTAAGTTAATTGTAAATTGATCCAATATTTAACAAAAGCCAGCGGTTAAGCGAAACCGCTGTTTCTTGACTAGATATATATTAACTTCTCAAGCATATTCTCTGAGAAACAAAAGAAACGTCCTTTTGAAATACGATGTCTATTCAAAGTCTGAATGGTTCGCTACTTTATTGTCTTTTGCATTAGATTATTTTCTTCTCTGATGTTTTTTGTAATTTATACTACGTTGTTATTCTGTTTAATTAAGAATTTAAAAACATACATATATTCTAATTTTCTTGTGAACGGAAGTAAATATTTCAATAATTTATTTTGTCGTAGCAATATGGCTCTCGCGTCCGATATATATAAACTTTATAAGATATCATCTCGTTAGCCGACAATATATCAATATGATATGAGTCAGACATAACGAGTTCAATAAAAAAAAGATCACCGCCAATCGTTCCGTGCTAAAGATCAGGGTGCGTCGACCTTCAAGTATGGAACAAGATACACGATAACAGCGTAATTTATGTAAATCTTTCGAGTTTCCTTTTGTTTTTATTAATATGTAAAATAAATACTTACCATTTAGTCTGTCCATTATGTCTATCTTACCATACACGTGAAAAATCCGTAGGGAAGTATCAGCAATGGAAATTAGTAGCGTAAATCTTCAACCAGAGATATTTCTTGACTGGAATACAAATAATAAAAAAAAATATGATAAAGACAAAATAATTTTAAAAATTAATCTTTTTTATTAATTTTAAAGATTTTGTTTATAATATTTACCAGTTTTTATCTGTCAATATTAATTTTAACGCGTGCTCGTATATATTGCGCCGGGTTCACCCAGCGCGACCAACGGAGTCACCGGAAGGAATCAGGGGCTCGGGACAATCTCGGCGTCCGGTGTTGAGCTTCCGGCAAGGCGTGACGTTCCGCTCGGACCTGCGCACGCGTTTGTTAATTAGATGTGTGGTATATGGCTCTAGCACCTGTAGATAGCAATAATAAAATAGACGTTATATATTTGTATGATTGTATGATCATTATCTCTATGTTATTGTTTTCCGGTAGTCTGAATATTTATTTATAATATTACACGAATAAAAAAGTTTGAAACAATTCAGTACAAAAAATTAAGAAAAAAAAAAGAAAAATGTATCAAAAATTGTTAGTTACTTACCTTTTTTCTAAAGATTTTTTTAAAGAAATAATGAAATCCTTCCATTTTTTTTAATTACTCTCAAATAAATTGTACTGCCACGGACCAAACTCTTTAACAAAATAAAGCAAGTGCAACGGTCACCTTGTTTATAAAGGAAGGCGGGATATTTTTGCCACGGCGCATAAGAATCAGCTCCCGCTAAGTTTCAATTAGGAAGACGCGGGAGTGAACACCAAAAATACCTGTATTATATTTACAATGCACATAAATGATACTATTTTTTATGTCATATTTATATATTGTTTATTTATAGTATAACAGTTGCATATACGTACATGATCAATATCAAAAATAATATAAAAGTAAATACATTTCCTAATTCTCATTTGTAGGTAGGAGAGTTATCTAGTGTTAGCATCTATAACAAGCTAGGCTGTCTCAGTGTCGAGATGAGCTATTTTTAAAATAGTTTAAATGGAATCCTTACAGTTTTGTCTTATTATCTGTCTACTGTCATCTGACATTCTGGTGTTACAGTTTCAGCCTAGTGCATTTGAACTATTTTAGACAGCCCGACATTAGTAAATAGGTTTTTTTAAATTCATTTTTGTTTTATTTATTCGTACGAGAACAAACATATTTGCGCTGTCGGCCACATGGTGATAAATATTAGTTCGATACCTCCATGAGGAAATGAATTATTTATATTTATTTCTTTGCGAAACAATATGAACGGCGTCGAGTTCCGCAACTCACTCAATTATCAATATGTGATAATTGAACGGAAAGAGCGAAAAGACGGAGGTCCATGATATAAAATTCTCTTAATAATATAGATAAAGCTTCACGTGGTTAAAGCTGAAGCTGTAGACATATTTTATACAATTTTAGTAAATTCTACTTTATATATTAAATATTAAAGTAGAAACAAGAAGAGTTTGTAGTAATTTACTTGTTTTAATACTTTTCTTTGTAATGTAAACTGCAAACTTGATTATGCATTTAAAGCATTGTTCTTCCTGAGACCCCTTATGCGCTGTTTTTCTTTGTCTTGACGAAGAAATTTCCGTTCTAGGAGTAACTTTTAACATTTTCTTATAAAGCTTAAATTACAGTGAAACTACTGTGTCGGAGGTTTATACGTTATTTTCCATGTCGTATACAGATATTTTAAATAAATAATAATTGTCATACAACATTCAAAGATGCCTGATCGTGGCATGACATTTAATTTTGATAATTTATAAAATTAAATGTCATGCCACGATCTCCTCCTACATTTATGTCTTTGGTTACTTCTGAAAATTAAATATTCAGGTTTATCACTTTCGCTAATAGGACTGGTAGGTACATATTCTGTACCTATTACATAATAATTAAAAATTTAATTTCTAAACATAGTGTATGTAAATATTCGCTTATGCGACGCCTAGTCAGGGCTCATAATTGCTTTCCTTACATAATTATAATTGGCGCGAAAAGTGTGCGCATTAATTATTCATTAATCTACTCACCCCTCATTTGCCTGGCTTGAGATACGCCGGTTAAACAAATAAGTGCGCCACTATTTTTGTCTAAAATTATTGATTTAACAAATTTTGATCAAATATTGCATTTTTTTCATAAAATTAAATAACCTTAAAATATTAATGAATTCTGTCGTAAACAATTCTCACATTTCCTAATAGACCATAATAACCACAACGTAACTCTGAGTAACTTCATCGATTCTACACAAACATATGGAATCGTAGAAGTAAATATCAAGTAGGTAGTACTACAATAGTCGCATCAGGGGCTCAATCAATTATTGAAAAAAAAATGTTTTTTCAGTAGACTTCTAAAGAATTCGTACACAAGCTTTAGAAGCTATAACTATTAAAAAATAAGGAAATGTATGCACACTTGCTTTTCTATACAATTTTCTTTCTGTAAAATTTCCGTAAACATACCGTGTTAATGAAGTAACATGATAAGAAGTGTCATACTATAGTAGATACTTATATATTTGTATATTTACGCTACGTCGCAGTGGACGTAAGCTTGTTAAAATTTTTATCACCTGTAAGAGGTGGAAGGTGTGAAAATAATTCAATTATAACTCGACAGCCACATGAATAAAGATAGGTTTCACTAAGCTATGTTAACATTGAAGTTGAGGACGGAAACACTTGACCACCCCCGCTCTCACAGCCTGGCCCCATGAAAACTGTTTTGTTAGAAACTTAAAAAGAAAAGAAAATCACGCCTCAGCATTTACACTTTTAGAAAAAAATCTCGAGTTAATATTTTTTTTTACATTCAAAAGCAGTTACGGGTTACATAAGAAAATTATGGAGTTGTATAACGTTTCATCTCAAATTCAATCTACATCATTATCATAATTATAAAAATCGCATATTTCAAATAAATCTAAGTTTGTTTATATGTACACATTACTCAAAGTTTTACAACAAAACTTAATGACGTAATACACACTAAATTATAGCAAAAATTTTAAATGAAATTACAGTAAAATAGTGAACGAAAAACGCGAGACTTTAGATCCTGAACGCTTCTATAGATGCTTACTTGCGCAAGCAGCGTAAAGAAGAAAGCTACTAGTACTACAAAGGGCTCTCGAGGTGCGTGAAAGGGCAGACAATGTCATGTATCAAGTTCATGCCGAGGTTAGCCAACTGTGCGACTACACTCAGCAAAAAAGATGTTTTCATTTTACCGCAAAGAACAACTAGGCAAGTAAGAAATGCGTTTTTGCAGTTCTATTTTACTTGCCGGGACCACTTTTCGGTATTAGTTTATATTGTTTATTCTATATAATATCTTTTAAATATGATATATGATGTTTTTACTATGTTTTAAAGTGTTATTTCACACTTAGGACAGAAAATACTAAACATATTTTTTTTAAAAAGCGTATAAAAATTTTGAACGAAGCAGGATTTGAACCCCTTTGAGGCGCGGGTTCAAATCCTGCATCGTTAAAAAAAAAAAATTATACGCTTTTTTTAAAAAAAAATAAGTTCATGATATATGATGTTTATGAACGATAGATTTCATATATTATACTATTGCCTAGTTATGAATAAAAAAAATCTCCAAAAATATTTTTATAAAATTACGTACTTAATTTCAATTTAGCTTTATTTAAACAAAAATATTGTAGCCAACTGTACATAAAGATATTCACGCCGAGGCAAGATTCAGTAAGATGAGGCAAACAATACTAGTGGAATACGATATAAACCAGATTAATTAGAGCGCCTCAAAGCCACTTCACGGGCTTGAGACAATTAAGTGTTATGTTACTTACATTTTTTATATTTCAAAGCATTTTGGTAATTTTTGTTGTAAAACTGAACTCGTTTGTGTGTCGTAATTACACGTGAATAGGATATCATGTTTTTATAAGAGATTTTTTATGTTTTTTTTTGTCAATGTACGTTTATTGTTGTAGACAAAATTCTTATAATCAACATTTGAATATACTACTTATATATTTAAAAGTAATTTATTAAATTAGAACTTGTTCTACAAAACGTACAATAGAAAACTTCTTATCGTACAAAAACAAAGCTCAAAAATGAAACAGTACTGTTAGTGCTATCACAATCTTTCGCATTACACGGAGATGCGTAATTAGCGGACTGCATCTAGATATTAAGACATGCTTAAACGAACGAACGGAGGGAAGTCAACCACAGTCGGATCGGTATATCGGTGTTCGCCATCCCTCTCCCCCATTATTTTTTCTTCCACTAAAGTCTAGGCAGACTTGGGGGGATGTCTTACCCCTTTTGGGGGGTACTTGAAACCCTTATCTATTGTAAGTTTGTACAGCGTAGTGGATCGTAGGGGACCCCTTTGCTGATGCATCTTGAGTCGCATGTAGCTGTCGAAATGAAAGATGCACCCGGATTTTTTTAATATTCGCTGGTTTATTTTTTAATATAGAAAAAATATATATAGAGCAGGCATTTGATTCAAACGTTTAATTAATACAAATTGGTATTATATTATTTTAAACATTATTTTTGGCAATAATTTAGACTAGAATTTGTTTATTAATTTTCAGCTCATATGTATTATACAGCATACATAATTCAATCGCTTTATAATGTATCTATATGGAAACTTCAATTATACATTTAATTTTAAATATAAACATTCTTCTAACCTACATATATATAAATATACACTAACTTATTATAAAAAGAAAAATCAAAATAAAATAAACATTGATAATAAAACACCGGGCATTTACGATGCATTCGCGCATTAACTGCAACCTGCTACTTACGCGTATGCAAGTTGAGGTTATTTTTTTTACTTCCCCCTGGCCTGTCTGGTCTCTCATTTCTACCGCCTTCAAAGCCACAATGCCGTGATTAACGTGCCGTTGGACGTAATAGCTTTCTTCGATTTTTTGGTAAACGTTTCTATGATTACCTTAAAAGTCTCTTGAAGATTTTTTTCTATTAAACACGTTTTTGTTTATTTTTTAATTTTGACTTATCATTGTCTCCTTATATAACTTTTTTGTCGAAGTGTTTATGTGAACTAGATATGTTTTTATAGAACGCTCCTTTGAATTTTTACTACAACTATTAATATAAATATTATATCTCATTAGGTATACACTATATAAACAGAAGTAAAAACTATAATATAACAGCCTATCTATCCCACTACTCCCATTGTCATGTATAAAACATTCACCAAAGCTCAAATCATAAAATCAAATTTACCAATTAACGTCAATAAGTCCGCTATCAGCGAAAACTTATACCTTTAGGGGAGCGCACGCAAAAATTGCACTTATAAATCCCGCATAACGCATAAAACGTTAAAACTATGGTTCACTTTGAATCATCGATTCTCAGTAATGCCGGCTGGAGTCCTATTAAAACAAAAATAAAAAAAATGTAGGCTCACTACTGAACCCTGTAGCATTCCCGCCTTGTAGTTAAGATTGACAGACGGAAGGGTTGAGGCGGGGGTGATAGGGGGTGAATTGAAAGAGAGTGGAAAAATTATACGTGGCAACCAACGCATCTTAACTTCCGAGGCTGCCTTCCGAGCCGCGTTTGTAGAGCGAGTTCGCTTGAAAGATGTGTAATCAAAATTTTAGAGGGACTTCAATTAAATTGCTTAATGTAAAATAAATAAAAATACATTTTTTATACATAATATTATCATCGTAATAGTGTAGTAGAATACACACATTGGTTTTAAATAAAATTTTTGTTTGAAAAAAATATTCGTTGATATTTTATAGTTATGTCTATCTATGGTTACATTAAAAACAGCGTTGATGTCTCTGTCAACTGTCACACACTATCACCAAATTAGCAAAACGCGATGAGCAAAACGATTTACAATTTTTATCCCAAAAATCATATAAAAAATAAAAATCTATAAATTTAAAATAATTTAATATTTTGTTATTATAAGTTAAACATTTAAATAGCCAAAATAATTAAAGATATTTTTTTAATAATTCAAACCAAAAATTATACTGTCTTAAAATAAATAAAGTAATATTAACGCGTCTCGTAGAAGCAATGTAAAGTAAAAACCGCTCATCGGATGCCCACCACTATCGTCTTACAGTACAATGCTCGCTAACTCAACTATGTCGCGATTGTTTGTTCCTCTAGCTTCTTTTATCCCCTTCCTTTTTATTAATTAATGTTTCTGAATGATGAACCAGCTATGCCATGTTTTATATTTTTAATGCCTACCAATTTAGTGATTATAGTGAGTACTTTATACGAAAATAATTAATTAGACAATATCAAAAGATCTTGGTTAATTTATTTGATTGTTATGATAACTTATATATTTTTTAGTTTAAGTATTTTTGAATAAAGTAAATATGTTTTTTTAATAAATAAATAAAATATCTCACCTTAGAAGTAATGAATTAATGAGTCATTCATTACAGTAAAGCTGGCTTAATGAATCACGGTGCACATATCGATGCAATTAAAAAGTAACTGAGTTCATGTCAACTCCTTGCATTTTTCTAAGTATGAATTATGCCGCTCGGTGTATTCGTTAAGGGGCGGATCCATTCATTCTTTTTGTCCGGAGCAGTTAAGGAGGTCCAGAGGAAGGGTGGCCTCCCACCCCCCCTGAACTTGCGACTCGAGAATATTTTTTTTCTCGAGGACGTTGAAAATCGACACACTTGGCGGTAGTTTGTTCCGCTCGGCGATGATAGTTCGAGTGACTTGGATTGCGAACGTTGAAAATTTTTGTGTAATTATTTTTTCTTCTCTCATTTTACTTTTCTTTGTTAGTAATTTTTTTTTAATGGAATGGTATCTTCTGGCTACATTAATGGACTTTGAAGACGATATTTGTTCGACTTCGTTCTATTATAAAAACTATACTGTTCTACAATATAATAATGTTAAATAATAGTTTTATGTTTTGTATTGCAATTGAAATGTAAATTTTCATATTTACCATTGACTTTGTTAGATAAATGTTAAACCTTCAGATGATTATCAGAGTTGTACAATGTCAACTACGGAAAATTTAATTATCAAAATATCGACGCATTTTTTTTGAAAAAACTATCCCCAACACTAAAGCAAGATGGTTGTAAGACGGTAATGAACTGAATTCTTTTGAGTCCGCCTCGCGCCTCGCCCACTCAACTCCTTAACGGTGTCTTGAGATGCGCATTTTTATTAGACTGCATAATTATGCAGCAAAAATAACGTTATGATTTCAAGCCAGTGGGTGTGAAAAGAGTTTCAGTGAGGTTCCACGATGTTTAGTTACATGTCAAGCATGTTTCATTTTATAAGGTCGCATTGAAGATGTATGAAAGGCTTTTCTGATAGCGCTATTCAAGTCTATCTCGGAAATTTAAGAAAATATAAAATAATTATAATGTATTACGTAAATAACTAATTACTGTAACGAGTAAGTTTCTAAGTTAGCACAGATTAAACAGTTTCTAGGACACTGTCAAAATTAGCTTTATAAGGATCTTGCAGCTCGATAAGCGCTGGGCCGATTGGAGATAATTCCGAAACTTTGGTCTTGCAGTGCTTGCTTGGTCGGGTAACTTCACTTTAATTACTCTGTAAGCAATTAAGAACTCAAAATACTTACCATCAAACTTAAACATGCGAAGTTGTATTTTATTTTCCTATCACACTAAACTTAACCATACTTGAATGTTTTTTTTTACATTTGTAGAAGGTCCTTCTTAAAAAGAAAATATCAGACTTTTTATCAGCTTCACGCTGTATCCCGGCACAAGGCTGGGAACTTGAGAACTTCCTTAAGGCCAACCCGTTACGTTCCCCACTTTTTGCCGAATTTGCGGCATTTTGCGTTGAGTGGCAGGACTCAACGCCGCGCTTTCTCTTTGTTACCAGAGCGAAAAAATTAAAATAATAAATATTCCATTTCCTTGATTAGGGATCGAAAATAAAAAAAAATGTAACATTCTCGTTGTTTAAGGAAAATTTTGTAAGACGCAACAGTTATTCTAATTAAAGCTATCACTAGGGCTTATCGCCTTCAAACTTGTCCAATACACTTACCAACCCTGAAACGATTAAGTCAAGATCGTCTTACAAGTTTTCCGGCTTACGACGCTAGACTATTTGTATTAAGGATTTCCCCTTTCTTAATTGTTGTTGTGTTAACTTCAGTTTACTTAAACGATATGTTTACTTGGTTCTTAGTGGATTATAATCTTACATTTTTTATACTTTTATGTAAACAGGACGGTCGTGGGTTCGATTACCACTATAAGAAATACATTATATTCATTTTCTAGCTCTGAGAACATGGTAAAACGCGTTTAGTTCCTTTTCTTTACTCGGAATATTTCAAAAATGAAATGGTCTTAGCACTAAAATATTAAGATTTTTTTCAATTCAGGGATTAAGATCCCTGATTGCATTGATGCCTGATAAATGCTGATCAAACTGCAAATGCATAGAATTACTCCATATTTAGTTACGTTATTCATGTATTTGGTGTGTTATTCATTGCGGTATAAATTACGCAAAAATACGAAAACCCCTTTCAAAAAAAATACAAATTTATTGGTTTTAACTTTTTTAAAAACTGACAATATTATATTAACGTGTAATGCTATGTAATGATATAATCCAACATAACATTTCATCATTCAATAAATAAAATATACTATACGTGAACATATAATAAAAAAAGAGTGACGAATCACTTACCTTACTATCTATCCCGTAACATACAGCAGATGTTTGTAAACAAAAAACAATACTAAAGCAACAAACAAACAAACATCCGGAAATACAATATTTATTATAATCAAGGACGTTATGCATTTGCAGTAACAATTGCATTTGGGTCGCCTCAATGAGTCATTAGCCTCGTTTCGCCATGGCGTCAAACTAAGATGTAGGATGTGCCAAAGGTTAAATCTATCTGAGCACATCCTTGCACGCTTCCTGTTTAATTGCGCTAATTGTCATTTGTCGTAACACGCGTTTGTATACTGTGTCTATTAAACCATTATAAACAGTCAGACGGAAAGGCAGATAAACAAACATGACGAATCTATTAGGGTTTCGTTATATGCCTTTTGGTCACGGAACCCTAATATTGTAAGTTAAATCCACTTTCTATATGACATGTTTATAATATAAAGACTGATTATTTAATGCACCTGTGTCTTAAGACACATTTAATTTCAGATTACAATTAGCTATGGCCCAATTTAGATGGAAGTTACCAAGTGTTACAGTAACAGTGTTACTGGTCTGTCCTGTGTCTGTCCAGTGTTACTATATTATATTTTTATGGCATACGAGTATAGGAGGCATATTTTTTATGTCACTGACTTACTAAGAATACCTAACATCTTTCTTAGATATCGAGTAATACATTTATTGAACTTTAAATAGCTTCTTTTCTTTAAAGTCGGTTAAAATAAACTTAATACTTCAATGTGATCAGTCATGACGCAAAACTAACGCCCTGAGTGTGAAATGAGTCCGCAAACTAATTGGTAAAAAGGATATATCCTTAATGAATGATTAAGCAAGATGGACCGACAAATTTACTTGTTTGTTGTTGTGTCTGCATATAAGTAGGATTGATTATCTTTAAATTTAAGAAAAAAAAATACTTGAAATAAATAAAGAATATATATTAAGAATACGTAATCAATATCCATATAGTACTATGCTTTTGAATTCTTGTAATTGGTTATGCTTATATGTATAATAATAACGAAACATTATATTTTAATTTATTATGATACATTAACCGCAAACATTTATTATCTGGAGTCAGTTGACATGAGTAACTGAATTTTATGTTCCTTTCCCTAAAACTTTCCTTATAACTTTTTCTCTGACCGGTACCGTAGTAATAAATCTAATGATGTATGTATTACTTCTATATATATAAACACAATGATGTATAAAGGTGTATGAAATTTAGCAAGTTCGCGTAATAAACATAAAATATCGCCACCATTTCTATTGTTAGACGCTAGACAGGTACAGTTAATTATACCGAGGTCACATTTATTAAGATTATACTTATAATTGCTTGGGCGACTCGTCGGCCAATTTGTCGTTCAATTTGTCGACTTGCGGCCACTTCCGGCAAAACTATAAATAAAACGCGCCACTAGGTGCGGCACGTAAATTAATTAGAGCGTTTTTTTTTAACACCGACAAGAACTCAAGTGGTCGCATTACATCTAATTGTAAACATTTGTCGTGTTAACTAAATTTTGCATTGTTTATCTTTTCTTATGAACAAGGTTTAAATATCCTCTCTTTTCATTACATTTTTAAATACATATGAGTGCCTTTCATTGATGTATCACTATAAATGCTAGTGTAGTGTTAAACCACTTTTTTCTTTCAAACGACTTAGAGAATATAGTTTTTCGCGTGGAGAGGCAGAACTCGACACCGCGCTTTACCATATTACAAAAAAGAAAAAATAAAAATATTAAATATTTCATTTTATTTGAAAATATAAAATATGTCATTTCATCGAGTGGGGATCGAACCCTGAAACTATCGGTTTTACAGTCACAAGATTGTGCCCCTGCACCACGACAGGCAACAAATTAATTAATTAAACTAAAATTAATTAATAACATAAATTTATATGCATTACTTAAGTAACTACATATAATAATATGCCGTATAATAAATATTACTTATACATATTTTTGCATTATATTTCTTCTCAAGTTGTAACGACCGGCTGTAAAGCAACAAGGCGAGCCAGAGGAGCCTCCGGCATTATTACTAGATATTACACTTATGAACAACCATTAAAACTGCAACGAACTTATCCCGTTACATATGCATGCAGTTCTGAGCCGAGTTTGAAACGGGTCATTCATAACCCCAAAGTCTATGTGACATACCGCTGTTTAGGAAAGCAGTTAGCTTTAAACTTAAACAATTTGTTCGTCATAATTTAGATATAATATTTAGATTATGTATATATTTCGAAAGTGAATTGAAATTAGTTTTGTTAAGTAATTAAAACGCTTTTAACAATAGGTTCCCAAGTTCCTTCTGCCTATCTTGCCAAGTGCGGGATACAGTGTGACGCTGAAAAAGAAAAGTAATAAATATTGTTTCAAATAAATTTCGCTTGTAAAATACATTTCTTCTGATATGGAGATTCATTTAATTATGTTACTTGACTTCTTATTACATTTACGTATTAAATGTTATTAATATGAATAAAAAAAGTCAAATATCAAAATTCAGTCTCATGTAGACAATGTGTATCACTCTTCTAGAAACACGGACAGACTTTCGTACACTTTGGATGTTGGCCAGGAGTCTTTTTGGCCTTAAGATATCATTTGCAACTTCTGCAATAAAAGCGAATTCCTGGGCTCAGAACAATTGCATAACCTTCCTGGCTCTACATGGTACGAAATAATTTTCTAAAGTCTACTCAGTTGTGCTTAGACATAACATGTTATAGAGCAGTTCCAATATTAAAACACTTCTTTCGTTTCTCCCCATAATTTTTGATACATTGAGTGTTTAATGGCGGAACTGAACGCCGCGTTTTGTCTAATTGAACGTTAAATGTATGAACCCTATCCCTCGAGTGGATATAGAGCCCACACTCACTCACTCACTCACTCAGCTTCACACTGTATCCCGCACATGTCAGGGTAGGCAGAAGAAACTTGTGAACCTAGTGTTAAGACACTCCGTTCCACTTCCATTCCCCACTTTCCGCCGAATTTGAGGCATTGCGTGTTGAGTGGTGGAATTCAACGCCGCGCTTTGCCTTTTGCCAGAGCAAGAAATGAAAACATTAAATATTTAAATTTTAAATATTAAATATTTCATTTCCTCAAGTGGGGATCGAACCCACAATCTGTCGGTTACAGCCACACGTTTGTGCCGCTGCCGCTGCGCCACGACATGCCACACATCGAGCCCACAACCATCATATTTTCAATCAGAAGCATTTTCATTCTCCGTGTTATTGCGTTATAACTAAGAATTATTATTCTATAATTATAGAATTTCTATAGTAGGTACTAATTAGTCTACAATCATTATTATCCTGTTGAATAAACGATTTGGTCTTAATTTTAGATGCTACATTATAAATTCCTTGTTAAATAAACGTATCTTATATAAGGCAACGCGATAACTTTGGATAAAACTATGGTTATTTTGAAATTAAAATGTATGTTGGGTTTTTATTTAATATTATGATTCATCTTTTCGGGGAAGGGCAAGGTCTGCTAGTTTAGTTTTAATTCTACGTGACATCATAGTCTTTGCTAAAAAAACTTGTTTATATACTGAAATAAAAAAAATGGTATTTATAAAACCACACCAAATTAAGTCGGTCTATATATGTTACGACATTTCACATGATATTGGGTTTTGACATATCTAGTAAGTAATAAGAGACCTGTCGTGGCGCAGCGGAACATGCGTGTGACTGTAACCGACAGGTTCTGGGTTCGATCCCCAGTCGAGGAAATGAAATATTTAATATTTAAAATTTAAATATTTAATGTTTCATTTCTTCGCCCTGATAATAAGGAAAAGTGCGACGTTGAGTTCCGCCACTCAACACGCAATGCCTCGAATTCGGCGGAAAGTGGGGAACGAAAGTGGGACAGAGTGTCTTAACACTAGGTTCCCGGGATTCCTCTGCCTACCCTGCTTCGTGCGGGATACAGCGTGAAGCTATAAAAAAATAACAAATAATAATGGTACTTATATTATGATGGCCTAGGCCTTTACCTTCCTTTAGTCTTTATTCATAAAAAAATACTGGTGATTAATTATTTTAGTTACTTATTCATGGATTCATCAAAAATTCCCAAAGTCCTTAGTCAAGACCTCACTTTAATACAATACAATTGCTATACGTTTAATAAATAAATTAATCGTAATTATACTTAACGTTGATTTAAAAAATACCGTTTAAACCCTTTATGTCGTAACGAAAATGATCCTTAAAAGTGTATGCACCGTACACGTTGAGCGCACTTGAGTGATCAATTTAACTATTAGGGCTGGGTTCCGCTCCTTGCGGAACTCCTACTCAATTGGACGGCTAACGAGGAAACAATCTTGTACGCGTTGTACGCACACCGCTTGTCGAGCTAGGCAATCTCGGATGGGCCTTGTACATATAAATAAACATGTTCGTTTGATAGATATGAAAATGTTTTATATGTTCTGGTTTTTTTTTTAACTAAATATAAATATAAGATGTCTTATTGCACTGTTGAATCAGTTTAGATTATGAATCTATGGTCGTGAATCTTCGTATGGGAATCACATAAGTGCCACACGTTATCCTGTTGCAATTTACTTTTTTCTAAATGTTTTTTTTTTTGCTTTTTTCTAAGTTAAGCTCATTGCTGCATACTTATCAGATCACAAATTTTAATTCTTGGAATAAATCGGAAGAATAAAAAATACTATAATCTACATTTACAACGTAAATATGAATAAAGAAATAATTATAATAAATATTGTAAGTAAATTAATTAAACAAAAAGATATTTATACTAGATAGATAAGTTTTACTGTAGTCAAGAAAGCTTATCTTAGGCATGAATTTTACTACAGACTTAAAAAAAAACAATAGATAAATATGTTTTTGTTACAATTTGTTTGTGTTTGTTTAGAAAAGATTAAGTTGACATAGATATAATAACAATATTATACATTTACGTTATCAATGAGTCCAAGAATTGAGCATTACACGTTTTTTTATAATAGGTACTTATCAGTGCCAACAAACAAGCAACGCCCTCTAAGTGATGATAAATGTTCAATGATTATTGTGAATGTTGTTTAGCATCACGCTGTCACGTATATAGCCAGATAGGCAGAAGGAACATGGGAACCTATTGTTAAGGAACTTTATCCCCACTTTTTGATAGATTTTTAAGGCAATGCAATTTGAGTGACGGAACTCAGCGTTGCGTTTTGCCTCATTATCAAAGCGAAGAAACAAAAATATTACATGTTTCAGTGGGAATTGAAACTTTAACCAAACAATCGCGTTTACTAAACAATCTTCATCGGAACTCTTTTTTTATTTGAATTTATTCTAAGAAATTTGAGAAAGAAGCAGGAACTTGAAAAACCTTCTACCTAAAAAAAGCTTTATCCTGATTCTTCATCTTTAAAAGATAAAGAAGCAAAATTAAATATATAAACCGAAAATCCATTTAAATACGGCATTTAACAGATGACTGACTACCTGACGATAAATAACCAAATAACCAAGAAAAATAACTTTGATCGCCGTATAAATATTTAAAATAAATGAAATGATAAAAACAAATAGTGAAAGCAAATGTAAATCCATTTCATTTCATTTCATTTATATATTAAAAATCTGCGTAAACTGTAGTGAAAAATAAGGACCGCGTTTATCACAATTTAAAACGGCTGTACGATATTTTATTTCTGTGTTAATTCACGCACTGACTGTCTGGGGAAGTGATGACATAAATGCCGATAAGAAGGGATTATTGACAAGTGCAAAACTGTTTCATGGTGATTGAAGTTTGACAGATAGTGTTTTTATTTTTAAATAATTATGAACGTGTTAGTAAATAAATACATAATTATAGAAAAAAATACTTATTAGTTTATTAGATATAGGTATAATCAAATAATTGTACTAACTATAATAAAAATAATATTATTTAAATTAACACATATATAATTGCATATTTTAGGACAATAACTATAGACATTAGTTGTAATATATATTATCTGTATCAACGATGATAAACGGTATTAAACTTTTTAAATCTTTTATAAATATAGGTATATTTATAATTTTAAGCTTAATATCAAGTCAAATGTAAATATCGCTTCTAATAGTAACAAATAAAAATTATTGAAACACATTATTTTGCACGCTATTTAATATATACTAATTTACAGATAACAAACAAACAAACAAACATAAATAATATAATCTATAATTAATAACAAACAAACAAACATAAATAATCTATAATTTTATATATGTACAACATCAAATAACCACAAATTTACTATAATGCATACATAAAAACAATACTATTTTCATTTAAAAAAGTATGTTTTGTAAGAATTTATTGTGACCCATCCTTTATACAATGTTTGGGAGGAAGAGACAATTTGATAGTCGGTGGAAGGAACTAAGTACAGTGCAACAGTCAATGAGATGTTTTGACGGTTCGTCTCCGACGCGAGGATGTCTCTATTCAACCAATTGAGCTCGGCCCGTTTATCATTTTCTATTATTTTATTAGACAAGGATATTTTTAACATATTTCTATTCACTACTAAAGTATTTTATTTGCCGTTTTATATCAAATCTTGATTAAAAAAGCGCTATATATTTTGTTCTTTGACGACTTGTATATCAATACAAAATCCTGCCAACAAAATCTGAACAGCTGATTTTTGCTCAAAGAACAAACATTAAATGAACATTGTAACGTAAATTAACAGTCACTAATTGACACCTTTTACGGATAAAGAGAATCCTATTATGTGTTAATCCTGTCCAAAAATAAAAAAAGGCAGGCCGATAACTTTCACCAGATTGACATAACAAAAATTAAATGCCCACTGATTACTTCTCGTGAAATACACGAGCGGACCTCACGCGTCCCAAAACAAATAAACAAATAATAAATGTATATCTACAGGAAGCAAAACCATTCTTCGACTTAAGCCGTAAAATAATTCCCTAATGAATATAAAAAATTAAGGACGGAAATATGAGTAATATAATTGAGATAAAGCAATATTTTTCCTTCTAAATAACAATTCTGTTTCTGTTATTGATAAGAAACTGGCCAGATGTGTCCAGTAAAGTACTCGCGTATTCTCTAGAACATAAGCGACATTTGTTAACCGCATTTTACTTAAACGTGTAGGAAAATATATATCATAAAATACCAAACTATACTTACATATTTGGGTAAAACCTAATGTGGGCACTAAAACAATGTGTTATTAAATTTGATTTGATTGCCTTAAATACAACACATACAGGATTACTAAGAACATATTTAATTAATTAATTAATTACAAATAAAATATTTCTGTAGTAATTCTTTATTTTGTTTAAGTGCCTTATCTATATGCATATTTTTTGCTGAATATTTTATGTAAAGTAACCAACAATCGTTTTACGTCCTTTATAGTGAAGTTACTCAATCCAAAATTCCTTAACTTATCCAATTCACCAAGCCCTCTTCAGTCCAACAACAAGGTCTAAGCTATGTCACTGCAAATTATTAAGCAAATGAAGAACCATTAATTGATGACGTTTTTATTACTCAACAAATATAGTGTAATAATTAATTTTACAAAATTTCTGTTAATTTTCTTTTAGGCAACAGGCCATTGGTCCTTGTTATAACCTCGTATATATTTTCCATGTACAGGAATTCTAAGAATATCATATAACAAATTATCACTTTGTACGAGTACGTGCACGGCAAAACTCTTAAACTTGTAACTTGGACAGTTTTCAATTGTAACGTGATACGTTTATCAGTTTTCTGTTCGGGACAGGCCGGCGTGCGCGATAAGGAGCCATCGTTTCGCAATGTGTTACTCACATATCATGAATAATTACCTATTCGAAGCTCTTCTATATTTTTATTGTATATAAACTTCTCTATACTTGGTAGCGTAGTATATAAATAAGTTATGAACCGAGCAACTGGTGTAAGAATGTCTCAAAGATCCGTTACCCACGCTTTGCCCAATATTCGAAACGATCAGAGCTCAACTCTTCTTCTTCTTCCTGGCATTAACACCGGCTTGTCGTGCCAGGGTCGGCCTAATGAATGGCAGAGCCTAACGTAGTGCTTTTTTTCTATATAATTTTTCGCCTCGACAAGACGGCATATCAAGTTTGAACTTAACTTAATATTAAAGTTTTAGAATTGATATTACGATTTTTTAGCTTCTTAATTTCATTTCACATTATTTTTTATGCGTCAACCACGTATCACACTAAAGAAAGGAAAAAAAATGAGCCATACTTTCCATTCAAGCTACGCGAATATTCTTATATCTTCACTTATTACAACTGAGTTGTAATACTAATCTTCTGCAAAGAGATGCATGGATATGAAGTTACAACCTAGTCTGATATGAGGCCGATTGTGACGCACGGGCACAAGCGTGCAACTGTAATTGCGAGAGGTTATGGGTTCGTTTTAAAATTGACATATAGACCAGAAGAAATAAATTATTTATTACTTGCGAGCCATGCGCGGTGTCGCTCGCTTGAATTACATGATACATTTAAAGCTAAAATTGCCGCGAAATTAATAAAAAAAAAAATCTAAATATTTTGAATTCACGTAACTACTAACTTATTCAACCGATTTAAATAACTAAAACACTTAATGTTAAAGGAAAGTTGCCAAAATATAATAGTGAAAACTACATTCAAATCTAGTTAGCCGTTTCCGAGATTAGTGCGTACAACCTTACAGACAAACATATATACAGATAAAATAAATATAGACAAAAAGTTGTAATAAGATCACATTTAATATATTCCCTATGTACAGACAGTGATCAGCTAAACGATTTATTATTAGTATAGATTTTTTTTCCCTCTGGTAACATGGTAAAAGCATTTCTTTAAGTTCTGCTTCTCTACAAGAAATGTCTCAAATTTAGCAGAAAGTGGGGAATGGAACCGGAGTAACACTAGGTTCCCAAGTTCCCTCTGCCTGCCCTTCTATGTCCAGAATATAACGTGAAGAAGAAGAAGAAGAAGAAGCTAAAAAATAATTAAAACCTAAAATTTTATTTAATAAATTTTATTTAATAAAGCTAACCAATTTCTAATATTTACTTACATTACATATTACTCGTATTAACTTTTCTTGTAATTGGTAAACCACAGAAACATCCTCGTGACGTGAAATAACTTATGATGATATATACTTGTGTAGCTTTGCATGTAGGTACATAAGTCTAAATATATTGTTACCAACAAAAACGAAATTTCGCCAAAGAATCTGTTAAAAGCCAGAAACGTTCAAAAAGATGCTGAAATATTCTTTCTCTTACTACAATATATACACGAGTGGGCTATGATTATTATTTGCTATTGTGCTTTCTTGGTGGCCCTTTGCTTTTCGGCAAAGGCAGTCTACTTGCGAGTAGAACGAACCCACAAACTATAATGTATCTCAATACACACACACATTTTTATAATTACTCTTGGAACAATATGGGAGTTTCTTTGCCAAAAATATTGCTTGGTTGACTATTTTTTTCGTATTTGGTCATCACGGTATTTACTACACGATAAGTAACTATATGTGCTAATTATTAATTTCATATAATTTCCTCAATGATTCATATTTATTATTTAGAATAGAGTAAATATATTAAATAATATATATGTACTTATATAGAATTATTTTACGTATAAACTCGTAAATCAGAAATCGGTTCTGACCTTAAAATTAAAATAATTATTCAAAGATTCGTCAAAATGGGATAAAAAATACTAAATTGAGATAAAAAATACTACGAAGTATTTTTTGTCTCAATTTAATTAGGCGACTTTTAAGATGCATAACGTAATATCTTTAAATAATATAAATGAGAGTACATTTACTAACAATATTTCCCAAAAAGAAGTGTTTGAAAAGTCAATAGGGTTGTTACCAATTTCAATATAGGATAAAACATAAGGCACTTGCCTTTTAACTATTTTTCCAAAAACATTCTAAATATTTTCTTCCCAGATTCTTGTTTTGTAGTTACCAAAATGAACAACAGCATATAAAAAATACAAATCCCAAAAAAAAGATTTACAACAATGTAAAATTACATACAAATATAATAAAAAAATATTTTCTAAAACTATATAAAATATCGCATGTATAATGAACAAAGCCTAATTAAGGTCTTTCTAGGTGGTAGGTGGTCGCATGACAGCGCAGATATGCTACACCAATATTGGCCATATGTCACAGCGATACTGGTGTAGATAATGACTACTAATAAGTGCCTGTCTTCCCATACACCACGATGGGGAAGGAAAATGTCGATGTTATATTACGATACGATATCTTTATATTATATTTATCTTTTGTTTCTATGACATATATTTATTTACTGATAGTTATATATAATAAACGTAGCCTAATAATTTCTATACGGTTATAAAGTCTTCCTACAGAGATACTAGTGGAATAATGAGGTTGTAAGTAAATAAAAACGTAAGGCTTATTAATTCACGCGCTTGTACAATTTGCAAGAGGCGCGGGTTCAATTCCTGATACGTAACGTTGTTTAGAAAGCACATAACTAAAAGTATGACTCTACTTTTAGTTATGTGTTTTCTAAACAAGTTTTATAGTAGAGGTACCAAAAGAATCTACAAAATAATGGATAAGAGAGAAGAGAGGTGTGTTCTTCTCTCTTAGACCCACGAGTGGGAGAGGGGGGACGGCATCAAAGCGAAGGGCTCTCTTGCCGTTGGTCTCTATCGGCGCCTAGTAATATAGGCGCGTATTTGGGTTGGACAATGTCCTTGTGGAAAGTAGCTCAGGTTTATGATGTAGGAAGTTGGTAGCTGGTGAGGCCCTCTGCCTACCCTTAATGGATTAGCGAAAAATTATTTACGCCTATTTAATTCACATCACACGAATACTTATTTAAGCCAGGATCAAACTTTCGCATATCATATTGAAAAAAATATATATATTTGCTGACATTGAACCCAGTATTCTGTTTTTCTTCATTACACTTCAACGATATGAGTAAATCTATCGTAGCGTCGTGGACAGCAAGTAGACAATTGCATTTATCGATATCGATTAAAGTCGCCGCACGCTTCGATCTTATCTCTGTTTTTATTCTCGTGATACCCGCCGATAAGGGAAATGTCCTTTTTCATAGAAGGCCGTAATGGCAGACACGCCAACCGAATCATAACTTATGCATACTGATTGCCGCTTCACCCTTTACTGGACACAACATTCGATAGTCTTTTTAATAACTTTTGTTGTGCTCTGATATAATTTAAGTATAGAAAATTACGAAAATTATCTATGTTTTGGATATAAAGTAATATGAAAGTAACGCTTTTAGTTTTTATCAAGAAATTACAATAATCCAGTTCTGTATACATACATATACGAGTACTATAGATCATGGGTTTCATTATTACACTGATTACTAAAGACTAAGTAAAATTACCTATGATTTTTTTACATTTTACCATTTCATTTGAGTATTGTTTTACAATAACAAATATATCGCAATGTTATCAGCAATATGCCTTTTCTTATAACATATAAGTGGATTTTAATTGTTCAAATTGCGCGTGCAATAGGTATATGAACATTTCTTAGTTAAACCTGCTATGTAAAATTAAAAAACAATAAATCATCACAAAACACTTCAGACATATTCATGCTTAAAGAATTTTTATTTGAAAGCGATAAAATTTCAGAGTCACCTCAAATTGCAGTCATCACGCGATAGCCACAATTACAGCTATGCATATGCACCTTATCAGCTCATCTAAAACCTTTAATGGCGGACAGTCATTTCAATTTTATATTTCTTTTCCCTTCAATATATAAACACGTGATGTTTACTGTAGGCAATAGTGAAAAATAGCAAGAATATTTTACTATAATAAGTTCTCTGACTAGTTTGTGAGACAAAAATATACAAAATATATGTCCCAGTGTATAAATATAGGTCTTAAATATTAAATTATAACATGCTCCTTTGAGCCGAAAAACGTCTTTCAAGAGAATTGATACTTAAAATAAGATGATTTAATGAAATTATGTATCACCCCTTAGAAAGACCATTTAAGCACCAATATTTTACATTAACTGTATTCAATAAAGTAATTATGATAAAATGTAATACCAAAATGATAAACTAGTAAACACTTGCTGTCTCGGACAACAGATTAGTTTTTGGAATCAGAACATGATAACATTTTATATATAATAATATGAAAATAAGAAATAAAATTAATAATTTTAGATATTACAAAAAAATATATATGTGGACGTTGTCACAATCTACGAGTAAATTATAATATATTACCAGATTCAACTAGGCATAGATATTGCAACGATATATTCTCTACTATCCAACAAGCAACATAATATATATAGGTAGAAAATATTCGGATATCATCTGATAACGATATCTACGAGGTTTGAGAATTACTTATGCCTTATCAATAAATAGCTCCAAAAGCTTATTCAACACTTTAACAGATGATATTTATTTGCCCCTATTTAAATTTTCTATGCGAAATGTAAGCACCTGTTTGTCTTATCAACCCGGCATATGGTCTAACTGACCATAAGTCACAAGTAAGAACAATACACAAATGCAAAGGTAATTGCGAGGGTGAAACATTCCCACGCATTCCCACACATCCATGGGGTGGCAGAGCCATATGCCACATGATAATATCATAGACATAATTTAACTCGATTACTTAAAATAAATTGTTACTAAGCTAAAAGTATTTTTAAATTTATATATCAAGAAGGATAGTCCATAAAAAATGTGGAACAAGTACAATGGATTACTATGTACATCTGGAAAAGAACCACAAATATTTATTTATTAAAATATTCATATGAAAAACATATTATACATATTATACAAAATTAAAATCTTTATTGTACAATTTTATTCACAAAAAATGTTCCCAATATTGAAGCCGAATGCAAAAGTAGTTTTTGTATTAAATAACTAAATAATTTTAATTCAAAATAAAATGTTGTTGCCATATTTAAAATTAATTACAAGTAATTTCTTACAAAGGCAAACAAAACTATATAAAATCAAGCAACAATATAATGTTATAATTTTATTAACCATGTTCATTTAGTAAAAGAAAAAAGTGTTGACTTGACGAACGTCTCGCGTATCGTATATTTATTTTCCCTTCTAAACATTTCAACCATATTTCCATGGGAATGCGGTAGCGGAAAAGAAACATTTCCGTAAAAATTAGACGACGTCGGGTCACGCCAAATTAAACAGGGGTAGAAATCAGGGATGAAGTTTTTCGAAATATATTAAATGTATTTTATTATAAAGATTATTTTACATTCAAAGAATAATGTAGATAATAAAATAAACACAATTGAAATATGAGCAATTAAAAAGTAACGATATATTTATAAACATTTTTATCTTATATTAATGATTCAAATTATAATTGTTTGACTGTTTTCCTCAGTCATAATCGGATAATTGTATAAAAGTATAATAGGAATATCCTCTACATAACTAATAAAAAAAAAATACTATCGCATAGAATAACATCATTCTCTACATAAATTGTAAAAAGTATTATTATCGCATAGAATATACATTATTCTTAATTTTAAATACATTTTCTTAAACATCTACTGCTATAAGGGTGGTAACCCCTAGTTGTGCGATATGGAAAATCAACAGGTCGTGTCGGGAGCACATGCCTTCACAACTCGTGTAAGTGCTTTTACATTACGATACGATACAAATAAATATACAAATAATTCTCTTAAGAACCATTTAAATAACTTCAAGGAGGTAAATTATAAAAAAATAATTTACATGTAATAATATTTTATTAAGGAAAATACTGTATAGATATTTATTTATAGATTTTAAATTAAGTATTAGCTTCGTATAATATGTTAAGTATTAAATAAATAGAATGTATTTTTGTTTCAATATCTAAAATTTTATAGCCAAAACATACATTTGACTATCAATCATAATTAATAATATTAATATATTCCTGAATTATTTAACATTTTCAATTTAAATATTATATGAAATATAGAAATTAAAATTAAATATTTAAAATATTCACTTCTTCGCTCTGGCAAAGCAAAGCGCGGCGTTGAGTTCCGCCTCTGGACATTAAATGCTTCAATCTCGGCGGAAAACAAGGAACGGAGTGCCTCAACGCTAGATTCCCAAGTTTCCTTTACCTACCCTGCCCTGTGCGGGATACAGCCTTCAGCTGAAAAAAAAATGCATTGAAATGTATAAAATTATATTATTTTCCTTCAAAAATGTATTGAAATGTATAAAATTATATTATTTATTATAGTCCTATTCTAATTCCTACTAAAAAAATAAACGTGAAAGTTTGGGAAAATGGATGTTTGTTCTACTTTCACACAAAATCTAATGAACCAATTAAAATGCAGACACATTGGCTACAATTTAAATAAAGATGTTGTATAACTATTAGTACAAAATAATAACAGATATATTAGTCGGCACGTATAAACAGTATCGGAACACCTCGGTCACAGTTTGACAGCGCATTGCTTATTCATGACGCGGTAATTATCGAAATTGTATCGTACGATGGAATTACGTTGAATACGAATAACATTTTTTTATATTCACTGAGAAATTTTCATTGATTTCAATAATTTAAAATCTTACTGTCGATTGTCTGTATCGTAATATACCGCGTCTTAACTTTCGAAGGAACTATTTCTTAAACAAACAAATATATAAATATACTAAAGTTGTTAAGGCGAGTTGTTGGTAAGTCATAAAATAATAAGTCGATATAAACCGAATAAAGAAGAATAACAGTTCTAATAGTTATAATAACGAAAATAACCGTTATTTTTTGCAAACGCTTTACTTAAAGTATACTTTTAATTATGTTACACTAAATTCATAAAACAAGAAATCAATTTAAATTTTATATTCTTAGAAGGAAATAGATATTTTCTAGAAAAATACCTAGAATTGCAAAACAAAATAACATAAATTCATGTTTAGGTACCTTTAGGTGACCAATACATCGCCATGCACCGTGACCGTCGCAAGCTGGTGGTCACCATCGGAAGTCATCCGCTATTGATAGCATCTCATTGTGCGATATGACCGGATGTTGCTAGAGACGCGAGATGTGTCCGTCTCCAATGTATTTACGATAATTTTATGTATTAGTAAAAATATTCAGAAAAATATAAAAAAAAACATAACTTTTGCGTTTTGGTAACGTGCAAACCGCGGCGCTGAGTTGCGACACAAAATATGTCGATAATCAGTCGGAGACTGAGAAATGGAATCTCTTAGCAGTAAGTTCTCACTATCTTCTCTGCTATATGTAATACAGCGTGAACTTAAAAAAAATAAAAAAATTGTAAGATTTGTTTCAGCTTAAACATTTGTACATTTTATTTTAATTGAGAGATGCAACTATAAAACATTAGTTATTATGTAAGACACAATTAATATTTGATAAATCATAATACGTAATTTAAAAATATATTTATTGCAAGTATAAGTATATCAAAAAATAATCATTATGTATTAACATAATGTACCTATATTAATAGGTATTATATTAATAGTAAAATGATTAGTAGTTGTCGTTATACATAAAAATATAATATCTATATACTCTCTTCTCTTTAATCTCGTCATACTATCAAATAAGTTTAAAATAATAGCAAATGAAATAAATTATAAGTTTAAGCAATATTATAGGATATTTTTTTCCTTGTATTTAAAGACAAAATAAATACTTTTAGCTTAAATTTAAAATTTTGGTTCATTGAAGACTATTCACGTTGCCAGAGAACGATCTGGAAAATTAATTACAAAAAGCTTAACATAATTTTACATTTTTTTAGAATATAGCATAAAAAGAAGAAAAGGTCTCATTGCTAAATCCAAGTTTCGCTCAAGAGGTAGAAACTCTGTAGGTATAATCATATAATTGGCACACAAATGTAATCTTTATTTTTAGAACCTTAAGAGCTTATTCGTACACGTACGTATTTCTATAAACCACTTACGTTAAAAAGCACAAAATATGTGCAGCTTTCATTTAATAAGCAGCTAAAGTCAGCTAAATACACGGCGTTTTGGATTAAAGAAAGAATAGGATCATTATGAATTAGTACCGAAATTCTTACCGGAGCCTAATGGATTTAAATTTTCATTTAGTCTTGTTGGAAAAGCAATCTGAAAGTACTGTTTGTGTTTCAGAAATATTAGTATACCTATATAGTTATTGGCACATGGCAAAACTCTTCTTGTAAAACAACTTTAATTAAAAATGAAAAAAAAATAATAATAATAAAAAACGACACAATATTTTCAAGCTTTTCTTATCAGAAATGTGCCATTTTTATTCACCTGAAAAAATAAAATAATTAAAATGATGTCGTGTCGTGTTTTAATGGAGTCGTGTGTTAACGCCGCATGTCTCACAGAATTATTTCTGACATTTTTAGATTCATTGTCCTCTATGAATACGGAGTCACGCTCCAAAAGAAATTAATGCGGTTGATACATATGCTCGGCCTTTTGTTATATTTACAGCACGTATTTTCACATGCTGTTACCGTAACTACCTTTCAAATACCTATTCTACTCTGACATACTTACATAAAGACTATTAAAAAACATACATCATTCACATAATACGCAAATTAAAACAATAGAGACGCTGTGAGAAATCTTTTGCAGGTTTATTATACTTTGTCAGACACACATTTGTGTGTATACACTCTTATGTATTATTTTGACCTACTCTCGTTAATTTTTGCGCGTATCGGTTGCGAGCTTGTAGCATCTAGGTAATTTGCGATCGATTTCTTGATAACTATCTATATCGAACACGAAAGTCGATAATTTATTCTGTTTACTTAATATAATTTAAATAATATTTATAATTAAGATTAAAGAAAGTTGTTACTTTTATTGGTTAGTGTGTTATCATTATGATTAGTTAAATTGTAAAGTTATTATAAAGTTTGTCATGTTCATATAAGTTGTGTAAGTAGTTGACGAGCGTGTAAGGAAGTGCATTAGGCACGACGCACGTCGCAAGCCGCACGAGCAGGTGTGCTGATCGCGCTCCCCTCCCTGTTGCAGAGCGGGCAATGCGGCTCGAGTAGCGCGGTGGGGCCCTGCCCGCCGCCCGTTCGGCCAATTGGGGCCCGCCTCGCCTATGATGTCATCGGAGGAGGAGGCAGACTCACTCGCGCCCTACTCGGATAACTTACTGAAGAAACAGAAACGCGTCAGACAGCGCGTGGACGCCGGCGAGCCGCGCAATTCTTATTCAACTCTTGCGACGAACGGACTCGCGCCCGCGCGCACCGCACACATGAGTGGCGGACTTTACGGGGCCATCTTTGAGGGTCGCCAACACTTTGGGCTTTTCGGTCCCTGCTACGCGCCGGCCGAAATGCTCAACGAACTATTGGGCCGCGCTCCCCGACAGGAGGATGCCGGTGACGATGGCAGCAGTGGAGACTTGCTTCGCGATCGTGTACTTCGTGACATTCTCCAAAGCCGAAAAAAGGAGTTGATGCGATTATCCCCGGATAATAACAATGTACTTGCAAATAATAATAATGACGAACCTAAACAAGAAAAACGTTCCCCGGAGCGACCAATATCCCGTGATTCCAGGCCGGACCTCGATGATGCCTTGTTAAATTTGGACAGTGCCGGTGATTCCCGAGCTTCACCACCACCAGCTCCCCCGCCGAATGAACCACTGCTCGCTCCCAAATCGGAACCCGAGGATCGTGATAGTGATGCTCAACGTTCATCCCCGCGGCCTCTTGACGTTAAACGTGCTCGTGTAGAAAATATAGTGTCAACAATGCGTGCTAGTCCCGCTCCCCAACAGCCACAAGTGAATGGTTGCAAAAAACGAAAATTATACCACCCACAGCAACATGACGGTGCAGCAGAACGCTATGGTACTAGCCACGGTAGCAGTGCACAGACAGTATCAGATGACTCAGAGGATGACGGTGAGCGACCTCCTATACAACAAAAGTTAGTAGAAAAAAATGCTTTAAAAACCCAATTAAGAACTATGCAAGAACAACTTGCAGAGATGCAAGAAAAATATTTGCAATTGTGCAATAGAATGGGACAAGAATCAGAAACAATCGATAATGATGGTGCTTCTAGTGATGTAGAACAAAATGATGACCCTATGCCTAAATCAGAACCGTCATCCCCTGTGAAAGAAGTGCCTCCTCCCATTCCTATAAGTGCAGCACCAAACATGCTTTCTCAAGTTATGAATAAGATGATGAGCGCAAAAATACATGCACATTCTGCAGCACATGCACACTTGCCACCTGGATTCAATGGTTCTTTGCCTCTGATGCCTCACTTACCACCCAGTGATCATATGCACCCACCGCATACACATCAACACCTCAACAATGCAGCTGCTATGTACCTCAACGTAAGTCAAAAGTTATTTTTAGAGCAAGAAGCGCGAATGAAGGAAGCAAGTGAGCAGCAACAACAAAATAATCAACAACAAAGACCTCAGTCAAATCAGCATTCACCGCAGCATAGACAAATGGGTCAAACTCCTAAGCCTCCATTATCCTCAGAATTAGCTGAAAGACTTGATGCATTAAGAAGCAATTCGGGTTCAGTTGGTCCAGTGTCGGGTGCGGATCTGGAAGGGTTAGCGGAAGTTCTCAAAAGTGAAATTACAGCATCGCTAACAAGCCTCATAGACTCAATCGTTACACGATTTGTGCACCAACGTCGAATAATGGGAAAGCAGTCCGAGGCAGCAGCTGCGGCCGCCGAACAACTGAATAAAGATTTAATAAGGGCGACGCGGTTGCTCGACAAGTCACCGACTCCAAAGGTATCCGAACGGCCGTCGGCACAGATGTCAGGTAACCCACCCGTCCATCACCCGGGCGCGCCTAATGGTGTCCCGTTTATTACAAATAATCCAATGTTTATGAGCCATATGAATGGTCCCCGTGCGCCGGGTGGTGTAGCTTTTCCGCTGCACCACGAGGCGGGTGGGCCTGGCCACGGTGCTCATATGCGGATTCCAACAGGCATGTTCCAGGCCCCGCAAAAACCACTGCAGCCACACTTCGCGCCAATGAATGGACAATTTGATCGAGAGCAGAATCCTGATCCCTCCGAGCCTTTAAGCTTAGTGGTAACGCCAAAGAGAAAAAGACAAAAAGTGACCGATACGCGAGTCACTCCAAGAACTGTGAGTAGAATTCTGGGTGAGGGAGTCGGCCAGTCGCCCGAGAGCAAGTTCCCCGAGTCGCCTTCACCACGACCCTTCCTAGGCGGTAATCTGCCAACGTCTGTGGCGATAACAAATCCATCACTACACGAAAGCCAAGTGTTTTCGCCGTACTCTCCGTTTTTCGGCGCGGGCGGTGGCCTAGCGCGGTCGCCACCAGCGCCCGAGAGGGACTCACCGCCACTGCCGAACTCCTTGGTGCACTCAGTGCATCAACGCGTGCTGGCCACGCTGTCGCCCGACTACCTGCGCCCGCATCACCCCCACGTGCCGCACCACGCTGCCGCGCCGCACCACCCACAACATATGGATATGGCGCAGGACCCGCACTCGGACTGCAATTCCACCGACTTGCCATACGACGGGATTCAGCCTACTATATCCTTTTCAATATATCATAAAAAGCTTTTATAACAATTTAAAGTAACTTAATATATTGTAGTATTAGTAATGCATGCCTAATTCCGAGTCAGACATTCAATTCTTAAAGTGGTTGATACAAAACCACGACCTCATATCTTATTTCTATAAATGTTTTGTTTAACCTTACGACTGCCACCTACTTCCTACCCAGTAGTAGACATTATCCGACTCCCGAAGCCTCACAAGTGTTGCGGTTTCTACGCTTTACTGTACTTTTCTAACGTCCACCTATACATGAAGGAAATAACCGTAAACTTAATTAACCGCCTACTTATACAACTGTAACTCGTTATTACAACTCTATTTTTCACAAAATTGAACTCTATGAATCAAATCAAACATTAAATGAAATAATTACCATTTTTTTTTATATAAAAATAATTAAACTATATAATAAAATTTAAAATTTCATAAATTGGCATGTTATAGACAGACACAATAGCTATCTGCTAAGGTACGTTATAAGATTAGATGCAAATGGATTAAGAACTTGTGGTGCTTCAATCAGTCTACGTAATACTGGGATATAATCAGATTTACGCAACCTTTTTTCCTCAATCCCGATTCTTAGAGTTAAAAAGGAAAGACTTTAAGTCAATTTAATATAATTTGCTATAATCTTTTCGATATTATAATATTTTTTTATTTATTAATGTCAAATTCAAAATATTACCAATATGATCCTTCACTCCTGTGTACTCTTCGACTTTGACGCCGATGCACCTTCGCAAAGCCAAGCTGATGTTCTTCTGGGTCCGCTACCCGAGCTCCGCTGTCCTCAAGATGTACTTCCCTGATATCAAGTTCAATAAGAATAACACTGCACAACTCGTCAAGTGGTTTTCAAACTTCAGGTTAGTACAATTTATTATTAAATATTGTATAGATTATGTAATTATCTTATATATTAAATTAATTTATTATATTATATTGTGTAATAAAATAACTATCGACATATAAAACCTATAATTAAATGTCTTAAGCCTCTTAAAGGTATATCTACTTAGTGTAATCTTATTTCACCGTTAAGTAATCTCGCTTTCTGTAATAAAATTAAGTTCTGGATTAAACTTTATTTTCAATAATTGGAGCACTTAAAGAAACCATTGACCAAAACCAAACCAAAAACATACATGACGATAAAATTTAAGAGTTCTGATATCAACTCGAGAAAATGATTATTTTTGTAATTATTTTCATTTCACCACTATGTTTAACAAAACGCGGGGTTAAACTCCGCCACTTCAGACGAAGTCTCTTAACACTAGGTTCGTTTTGCCTACCCTGATATACTGGGAAGCGTGAATTTGCTACCTATACATAAATATTTGGCCGTCAAATCCTTTATTATTTGATTAGCGTACGCAAAACGAAGGGTTGATGAATTCACTATTTCCCAATAAACAAAACTAACAGGGTTACGCCCTTGATAATTTGATCGACCGTACAAACGTCTCAACTATACTTTTATTATGTTGATACTCATTGAATAAATATCAAATGTTTAGATAGGTATTAAAAATAAATTAATTATTATAAATGAACTAAAATAAACACAATGGGCCTATAATATAAAAGCGTTATATTTTAAAATTCCTGTGCCTGAGATCTAAAAGAATTGAAAATAAGAAAATTATAAGTAATAACCAAGTTCTCCCTAGTCAATGTAAATAAATAAATATAACCTATAATTTGCAAGAACGTAGGCGACAAAATAACGTAACATTACGCATTATGACAAAGAACTTGTTACAAACATTACAATAAAAATACAATGCACATTAAAAATCATTGCAAATGTAGTTCTTGGACAGCGAAATATAGTCCCCAAGTATTGATTTATACTCGACTAATTTTCACGATATCATATCGATAAGGGGCACCTGCCACAACCAGTGCTTATGTTATCACTTCCCCTTCTTTATATATGTAGCACTCTTCTAAAACGTATGTAGATAAACTTTAATATCGAGACATAACCGATATCGCTATAAGAGTCAATATTGCTGTATGCGATTTGTACGTTTAGGTACTTATTTTAAAATATGTATTATTTATTTCGGCACTCAGTATTGTGGGTTCGATGCCTACCCGGACAAAATTCCTTTAAGTTTCCCGACCTGGTAATAACGTTGTGTTTCCACACTATACAGGCATTTTTTTTTAATTATTGGAAGCGGACACTACATCCATAACGTCGTTACACTGAGTTTTTTTGTGCGTATACTGCTATATGAGTAAAATTATGTAAAAAAAAAGATTTCTTATAACGCAAAGCTATCTAAAATTCTGATATATATATTAAAGAATAATCGTTGGTGTGCTTAGCACTTCAATTGTTTAATATATATATTGCCTATATTATATGCTGGTGGTGATATCTCAAGCCAGCTTTATCTAAGCAGATAATAACTAAACTTGGTAAAAGCTTTGATAAGATATAAAACACTTGCACGCCATGGTACATATTTCATGGAATTATTGATTATTTCGAACAATGGTTTTCCTGGTATTTCAAGATATATTTATAAATTATTAAACTTAACCGCAAGAAAATGTTAATTAATTTTATCTCTGTCGTTAAGTCACGTACGTACTATGCTTATACAAATTTTATAATAATAGCATTATACAAGACAGTAAATAATGAGCTTTAAGCTTCTTTCTCATTATAGCGAATAAAAATGGATTAAGATGTTTAAAAATAAAAGAGAACGTTGAAAACACGAAGCCCAACTAGACCCATTTGTATTGTCGCTTAATGGTTGCATTGTGGACGGAAAACGGCCATTTCCTTGCGATAAACATCTGAAAGGAAAACTGAAAGGGTGAGGGTCAGTACACGGAAGGCAATTACAAGCTAAGGTGTCCAACAAGAATTGATGATATTTTAAAATACATACAATCGGTTCAAACTGTCCTACACAGTGACAGATAAACACAAGGGCTTATAAAAGACCTTAGTGCTTTTAAAAACACCATTTGTAAACTAAGTGCATATGCCGGACTAAATTTACTTATGTATAAATCAAATTAAATGTACTTAATCTATATTTCCTCATTTTTTTTTATTTTAACCTTAATTTTCGTACTGTTTGATAAAATTCAATTTTTTCTTATTTTCGTTAACTTCCTTCCATTTTATCCGTTTATTAGTATTATATTTTAGCATTTACAAAATACAAAAACAAATATATTTCAAAAAAATGCAAAATATTTTGTAAATATTGGTAGCTTGACAAATATCTGAAAGGGTGAGGGTCACTACATGGGGGGCAATTACGCCAAGGTGTCCAAGACGAATTGATGAGGTTTTAAATTTATAGACGATTGTACAGTGCCCTTAATGGAACCGATGACAAGTTTATTTAGCAGTAAATCTTTGTTGTTCTATATATAGACATTTCAAATTTCAAACACACAAACATAGGAAATTGAGCATTTCAAATAATAGGTAAGAAAATATTTTTTAGAAAATACTACGGTTGTTATAAGCTTATAGCGTTAAAATAAAAAATAGTTGTACATTTCTAGCGGAATCATGAAAATAAATCAAATCATTTGTTCTAATTATTTTAATTTAAATAACACTTATTTTCAATTTATATTTCAAGTACAAAATAATTTGTGATTAGGTAGCCATGATTGTGCTGAGGCTTATCGCAGTTTAATTATAAAAACTTTCAAGATTATGTTAATGAGCTATTGGTAACATAAAAACATGTACACAAAATTAACGCTTATTTATTTTAACGTTTCAACTTACGACATTAATTGTCGCTGATAAAGAAAATTGTTATTTCTAATTATTATTTATATCAAGTTACATTTTAATAATACTATTAACATTTTATTCAAATTAAAATGTATTACATTACATAATGACTTCCATTTCTTCAGTTTTTTTTAATTGAAATGAATTTGAAGATCACAAGCACTAGCAAAAGTGAAAAAGTGTTTAGATTTTGCCTGTAAAAATCTTTAAAACGTGGTGTAGAGCATACATTGATATTGAAGGGGCAAAGAAGGCGCACAACTGGCCACTTGTTGACGTACTCGCTGCAAGGGCCCTACCGGCGAGAGCTCCTTGTCTTTTAGACGCTTTGTCGCGCGTGCAGGCGCCTTAAGCCGATTTCTCTAGTCTTTTGAGTGCCAAACAAACTAGACTCAAAAGTTTTTAAAGCGACTGCATAGCATATTTCTGTATGTGTTAACAAAATTATCAAAATATTCCATCTTAAGAAATACTTAGATGACAGACAGCAATTAATAGATACTGTAACATTTTTCGTTGACAAAGTTAACGAAGTTTTCAAATTAATCTAGAATCTTCAGAGGCTCGGAGCAAAACAAACATCCTTCACTCAAAGTCGACGCAAAGACAAATTCTTTTGGCGCGCGCCTCAAAGAAACGCAGGCTCGCAAACAAAGAGTCACTCGTAGAATTAGCCGACGACGATAGCACTAATTAGCAACGGTGACTCGTTTAAGTTATTTCGCTTAATTAAGTTGCGCAGAAGTGGTCTGCGGCCGGCCCGCCAGAGAAGGCGTAAATTGTTAGAATAGGCAACACTCCAATTAATCTTTACACACATCCAACTAGTCGCATGAGGGGTTGCACTTAGACTAACCGAGC
Source organism: Eueides isabella (assembly GCA_019049475.1). Classification (NCBI taxonomy): domain Eukaryota; kingdom Metazoa; phylum Arthropoda; class Insecta; order Lepidoptera; family Nymphalidae; genus Eueides; species Eueides isabella. The sequence goes on from CM032400.1 coordinate 4,439,916, forward strand.
CTCAAACCTTTTAACGCTGCACACAAGCGACGACGCGACGAGCTCACCATACACGGCGCCTCTCACAGGTGTCCTGCATTAAAGCGAAATCTCCTATTATACGATTTAATTACATTTTTAGACCCCGCTACCATTTAAACCACAATTACCTAACGTAAATCGTGATTCATTCAACCGAACGGCAAATCGCACAAAGTAATAAGTTCACCACTAATTAGAATTACTTATATCAAAAGTAAATATTTTAATTAATTCAACTGAGAATAAAATCTCTCGTATGCAAGGACTCTCACGGTCGGAAACGGAAATGCTACCAACCTTACGTCGCAATTTTGATATGCCTTTTTAACTTACCGTGCTAACTCGCTGCATACACATTTAGTTCAATATTTAATTTTTTTGTAATTTAAAACTTAAGCGCGCAATTTAATATTGAAATTGAAACACTTTAAATATTATCCAAGTGAAAAGAAAATACAGCATATCTAGGCTGGGGGTTCGCGACTTTCTACTGGTGACTTACTACTTAGCGGCGACGTGCGAGCTCGCCTTCCATTGTATGCACTGCTTCTAAAATTTAATTGGTTACCTAATCCTCTACAAGCGTGGAGTCTAATTTACGTGTTAACATTTTTAATAAGGCCTGGCGAGGCTAGGGCGCCAAGTGGCCGGCCATTTATATCGCGCCACGCTCATACGAGCACCTCCAGTAATTAATACGACCCTCTCGAGGAAGCTTATGAGTAGTTTTCCTTCTAAAAAGCTGCTAATTACTCGTCACTTGAGCTCTCGCGTCTTATAAAAGAGCGTTGCCTCGAGTATATAAAATGCATTTGTACATCCGCGCTTAAGTATTCCGACCAGAACATTAGTTCCAAAAGAATGTCTCGCCTCGGCATTAAATTCTGCGTAACGTGTCTTTACTTCCGAATGTTAAGGTTTTCACGCACGCGACGAAGCTCCTAATAGGCACGGGGCGAGGCTGAATATTTACATATCATTGCTATACGAGCCATTATAAAATATTAGCCTTTCGGCGGCCATGTCGTTAATAATATAATTAAAACACGCAAGGCGGGGTACTTATCGCAGTAATCAAGAAATGCGCGATGTGAGGGGCTTGATGCGCCGGTTATCTAGTGGCCTACTTTATTTTTTATGCTAAAATATGAAAATGCACAGTCTATTTTGAGGAACAAAAAATATTTTCCCTTATCTCATACGGTACGAAACGCTTGGGGGTTCAATGTTCATCGCTTGCTTTGGCATAGATATATACAAATTTCGAATGAAAATATGTGTGCAAGATCTTAAATGCGAGGAACAAAATAGGCCTTTTTATACAGCAACATACAAATTCGAGGTCAAATTTAAGTTTTTTCCAGTAGCATTGTGACTAAAGACAAACTAACAACAAACGTATGATGAGTAAGGCATCCATCAACTAATGAAAGCGTAATTAGAAAAGTGGAGGTTTCTTCCGACCGTCTACCTTATCTTGTCTTCGATGGGGCATTTCGTTTTTAATTACCCCAGCCCACACCCCATGAGCCTATTCCATCGAACTATTAAGTGGTGTAACGTCTCTTGTTATGCTATTAATCATAAAAAAAATATCTTTTAAAAATTAATTACACTTTTTTTTTAATGTTATAGTGCAAATATAAATAAATGCGTTAAGGTATCATTATAATTTAATAATTAAAATCGATTTTAATTTCATAAATTAATATTTCGGTTTAATTTATTAGTTTCTTTATTTCGTAACATACCGTTTGACATTTTGCTTTGTGTTCACCCGAACTAGGCGCACCTTCCCGCGGTCTCTAAGGAGAGGGTGCGGCTATCTTTCATTAGTCTCTGCCTTAAAAACCTTAATACACTTCTAATGACACGACACACGAGTTTTGGGCGGGAACTTGGACGTCACGCGACTTTTTTCTTTTTTTTTTTAATTCAGATAGATAGCGAGAGATAGGTTAGTAACGATCATTTTTGTTTAAAAATAATTAAGTGTACTACGTATTTCATTAAATCCGACATATTTTGTAACGTCATACTGGCATTCTGCTTCAAATTTAGACGATGCTCCTGATTAGTGGATTCAATTTACGCCCTCATTTTTATAATTTTTTATTTGTAATATCTGTAATGCATCTCTATCTAATACTTTTGTGTGGTTCTCTACCAAAATGAGTCTCCAAATAAGCAGAAGGTATTTTTTAAATAAAATATATATAAAGATTTTTTTAATAGTTAATATTATGAATTACTTTTGTCTTGGGGCGGGGTCAGAGACATTGTTTAGTTATGGCACTTGGATAATTTCCCATGTGTATACTACCTATACCGCACCTTTTTACTTTTAACTATCACTGTACAATTTCTTTTGTGTATTATAGTAAAGTAATATTAAAAGAATATCTTAAGTGTTGCTTAGTTCATGTTAGTGTTTTTGATGTTGCAAATTAAATACGTATAGATAACTAGTATGACTAATAAAATATAGCACTACCAAAGTACAATAACATATTTCAATTGTAACAAAGACGCATAAAACTTCCAATTAAAATTGTAAAACATTACAATATAGCAATAGGTATATAATTATCTGTCTTTGTGGCTGACCAGTCGCACTTGACCCGCCGATGCCTTGTTAAACAAACGAGTGATATAAGATTGTACATGTTTTAGAGATCTTTTCTGATTGGTTGGGTTTACTTCATTCCAACGGAGATAAGGTTGCGCCAGCGCTGTTCGACTTCCGCTGTTAACGATAGTGGTCAGCGAAGACAGAAGGATACGACAAGGACAAAACATTGTAGATAATGATATAAAAACCATTATTATTTAGCTCAAAATATTGTAACATTGCCCATTTTTTATCTTTTTTTTTTATATTTGCTATATGAAAATTTCAATTTCAGCTTGATTTTTAAAGGCCGCGATTGCTTTTCAGACAATACTAACTTTTTGCGGTTCGACTCATTGTACGGGAATGAAATGATCACCTGTGAATACGTGGAAATACTTATTATAAGTTCAAGTAAAAACTCGTGCCACGGAAATCTTAGTAATAAATGGCAATGACACAAACCCTAGGGAAATAACTTGAGTAAAACTGAAAATGCGATGGCAAGCAGGCGGTTTGACGTAATGACGCCTGGCAACACTAAAGTAATTATTGTTAGACACGTGATCAACACCCTTCATATTAAAACATATTCTCGGATTACTATTCGTCACGATAAACAAATCTATATGACACTCGCGCATCTGCCTCGTATTTATTGAACTGATCAACATTTTCACATAATTTTTATTTATCAACGGCCAGCATTTTTAGACGCATTACGCTTTAATAACGCTATAATATTATTAGTTTGTTTAATCTGTTTATTTTCAATATTTGTTATCTGTTTGCGAATGCAATGTTTGCTCGTATTAACTTTGTTTAACATTCGATGTTTCAAAGCGGTAGTTTTTTATGAGTTGACAACGGGACGCATCTTTTTTGATTATAGTATACCGAATAAACGAAGCGAGCGGACGAATAAAAATAAAGAACTGGCTGGTTTTTGAAACTGTCTCAAAACAGTAATTAGCGAACTAATCCTGAAATCAAGTAACCGCGAACGGTCAGCTTTATGCGGCTCTTAAACGCGCGTCTGCTCAACCCTTTTTTTCAAAATTTTAATACCGAGTATAGTTGGGGTAATAAAATCTCCGCAAGCACTCAAATGAGCTGAACTTTTGAAGCGTGGGGTACAAGACAGAGGCAGGTCAGCGAGGAGGGAGTCATTAGCCAGGCCCGCATTCGCCAACGTAGGCGGACTTTATACTTTACTTCAATACACTGCCTTGCTTATCCCTAATATACTAGTACAACATATTGACACAATTTTCGATATAAAAAGATACTTAATATATCAGTCATTTATTTATTTTTGTTCACATCAAGGATAACATAACTATTTAATTTAAACTGTTAAGGAAATCTTGGAGTCAATAATTTGTACTATCAAATTGTCGTTGTGCCTTACTTTCCTTGTAGATCACATTTAAATTTAAATTGGTTGCTATACATACACAGTAACTAAACGAGGACGTTATGTGCCAATTTTGTATTTTCCGTTACAAGATAACAGAGTTATTCGCGAGAAAGTTGCCGTTGAGTATACAGGCATAGATTATTGTCTACAGCCCGCATGTTCGATATACTTACGACATGCTGTTATTCGGTTTTATTATCAACCTTTTAAAATAATGTTACGCTCAATAAGTAAAAAACATTTCAAAAACGTTAGTAATTTTTCGCTTATTATTTATAAAAATATATTAAATAATATTTTCATTATTTCAGAAGTCAATAGATTATTATAATATAATGTTGCATATTACGTAATATCGCATGACTTAATAATTTTTCCTTTGAACTTTATCTGAGTGCGGCCCTGTGTCGGACGGCGCAGTCTGAAAAAAAGTTTTTTCACTAACTGAAGCATTAATCCGGCCCGGTATTAGTTTACTCGCTTTTACTCGCGCCTATGTGTGCACCGTGTGTATGTGTGCACAGCGCCGTGCGACTTTTGCACAGAGAACAAAAATATAGAGGCGGCGCGTTCCTAGTAACTTTACACGTTTTTAAGTACAACCAAATTGGTTTTCTTTACTTTAACCGTGATGATACATTTTGATATATCGTTTAGTTAATATAATAAATTAGTTATATGCATTTTACGTAGTTGAAGTATTTTATGTTATCATTTAATAAATATGTATATTTATATTTATATATTATTCCATTCAATGTATAAAGCGCGATCAATTTATATCAATACCCATCACTAAAGCATCATATTTATCAAGAACAAAAAAAAATAAAAAAAAAATCCTCTAGAACATTCCTTACTCTACCATCGAGTCATTCTGGCGTGCTCTAGGAAAGCTGGACGGCGTCCACTCTCACAGACACACAGTAGGTAGAGCTCAGTACAGTACATAGTTGTATATAGCGTAATACCTCCCCATATCATGAGCCGAGCATCAGGTTTTAATAACCATTGTATTTGGCAACGATCGAAATGAGTGTTTGGTGAAATCACTAGGTAATGTCTGCAAACTATTTTTCAGTTTTGAACTAAATGTTGCTCACCCCTTTTAGTTCATATGGCTATACTTAGTTTTATTTGGTAAGCTATTGGACGTATATTGAATTGGGGGCAGTTACTTGAGAATATTTATTAAAATTGTACTATACTAATGTTATTTAATCGCAATGTTATGTGATATTCTAGTTGATAACATTTGAAAAATATATGACTTTTAAAAAAGAGTTAATATTGAAATTTGTATTTTTAAAAATCATTTGCTAACTACATTCCACCTTAATCGCAATGGCTTTGAATATGAAAATGAAAAAAACAGAACAGCTATCTATTTTTTTTACTCCTTAGACATGATTATTATTTATATTCAGATGAAATAAGAAACATTATAAACATTTATAAACTAGATATACATTTCAAGCGTATTTAAATACGTCGCTGCTTAGAATGAGATATGCGAATGGTATTATTTCACTACAATCTCTATCTACACTCGCTGAAAGCAATGACATGGTCATATTCTATCATTTAATTTTAAATTCAAATGAGCATAAAATAATAATAAAAATACATTAGTCAGTGATCAGTATGCCAGAGGTTCTTGCCCACTTAAAAAGCAAGCACTGCGCCCGCATTGCAGCCGCACATAAATAAGAAACGGTGTAACTGTCAATACGTCACTTTGGCACAGATAACACTAAGAATAGCGGTGTTCAGTGAAAATTATTAACTATTTCTTTAGAATTAATTTTGCTTGCGCTTTGCGCTAATTTAAACTAACGTAGAAACAAAGTTAATAAAGAGACTGAAACAATTACAACTACATATATGTATTTACTTATTATTTAATGTCAATTTTATATATAGCTAATCTATTTGATAGTCATGAAGTCATGAAACATAATATATTTTATTACTGTATCCATAAGTAGTTTTAAAGTTCTTCGTTAATTTTATACTGTATCTCTGTTGAATTACAAAATAAAATACATTTAACGTTTCCATAGATAGTGGATAATGCACGTTTAAACAATAAAATAACGGTTGCAGCAAGTTAGGAATCGGGTTTAGGATAATATAACTCTGTATTCGCACTGAACGAGTCAACAATAAAGAAAAAGAACAATGAGTGGGACCCCTCGGAGAAACGTCTTAGGTAAATCGTGAATGTACAGACTTTTAAATGTACAGAAGCGACAAAATTCGATGTACTTATATTTTTTTAAATTGATTTGTAATATGAAAATATGTTTTTTTTTTTGGTAGACATGAAGAATTTCAAACTAATGTTATTGATATGTTAACTTAAACATTATCCTTCTACGGGACTGACACGCATAAAGCAATGATTTATATATTTCAATTACAAGAAATTATTTATTCAACCCATACGTCAACTAAGCAAAACTATTTTCAAATTCAATAATTTAAACTATTTATTATTTCTATAAAAAATATTAAAATTGCGTATTCGTTAGTTTGAATCATGGTTTGTTTATATTTTGTTTTACAATTAGCGACTTCCGTCTGCATAGATCGCATGAGAAATCCCTGTAGTGGCTTGAATTACGTACTACGCGAAGATGCACATGTCGTTATTTTTATCATAGATGCTTAACTTTGTTGCAAATGAGACTCTGTTATAAAATTCATACAAAAATTTGTAATGTTTTTTTTTCTTTACCGAGTAAAGTTTTATTTATATTATAAAAGAAATTATCCCCTATCTTCTTAAGTCTATGGTGTTTGGTTCACATGGGAATCGAATGTTCTTGAGGGGAGCGACGTAAGACATTAGCGCCGAGACTTGGCGAGATTTTTTTCTTCCCCTACAATGCGGTCTTGCCAATTTACTACTTAAGGATTCTGTATGAACACGTATTTAATGAATTAATTTGAAATGCTTAAGTTGTTTGTCTTGGGGTTAAAATAATATATAAATGTTCCTGACACGGTTACAATAAATCATTAACATAATTTATGAAATAATGTAGGAACACAATTAAGAGCAAAGCGATAAATAGTTAAAATTTTATGAAAAATTCTTTCTCAGCTTAAAACAAATGATCTTATAATTAACAAAAATATTCATATATACATATAAACAAAAATGCAACAGTACAATAGTCATTATACCATTTTTCTGTTTTTAATTGCAAGAAAAATTTCTTCCCCGCGAACAATACACTTTAACTTCCCACCGGACTCTAAAGACTTCCTTCATCCTCACATTTTATTTGAGTAGCTGAATATAAGAAACTTCTGCAAAAAAAGACCAACTGCCAATGAACAATGTCATTGAAGACGCTAGCCTCAGGTAGCAAGATGCGATCTTAAGAAATACGGAGACAATGGACCTTACATTTATACAAAACTGAATTTTATTCCAGCATATTTAATAGCGAGAATAACTTGGTGTTAATGATAACTCGCTTGGAATGTTCTATTGTCTGAAAAATCCGCGACACTTGCGCTTTTAACTCACGATGCAATGTATACCATATCCACACATAATAAGGTACAGATTCATTCAACGAGCATATTACCAAAATTCGTTAAGTCGAATGCTTACAATAGCAACAGCTGATTCCCACAGTAACGGTTTTTAATTCACATTTTTATTCCAAATGGATGTCAACACGTTCAAGTTGAAAATTGCGAATTTATGTATCATGGAACAATATTGTTTTAAGTTGATTTAATTTAATAGTACGGAGTGTGTAAAATTGTAGAGTATCACGTATTTTGATCGTAATTTATTTAAACACGTATCGTTCCGAAGTTTCTTTTTGAGCTACCTACTTAGCGCACCCGCATATAACAGGCACTAGGCGATACAGGCGAATACGTCTACGGCTTACAAATTACTTTAGAACTTGTGTTACTGCCACTTTGCAATTTCACTTTGAGTATTGAAGGCAATTTTGAAAATCATAACTAAAAATAAGCGGTAACTTCTAAGTGGAATTCCATAGGTCATTGGTCTCGTTTCATTTAATATTTTATTTAATTGGATACTTATGTACTTAATGTGATCACACAAGGTTTGAGCAGCATCTTCTTCCAAGTACCAGAATGTTTATAGCTCCATCTGTTGATTCTCTTATCGGTAATAGATTAATGTTGTTAATGTCAAATTACGGCACATATGCTTAGGCGTTATGATGTCTCTAATGACTATAATCACTTATTACCAACACTATAATACTTAATGAATTAATTCAGTAAAATTATAATTTAAGTTGTATTTTAAAATATATCAATTCTAATATATTTGATTACTTTCTTAATTCTATCAATCAATACTAAAGCTTTTTTTGAAAAAAATCATTGTAACTTCTCCCTACCCTAATTAGGAAAAAACGGCTAGGCGTAGAGTCGAGTACCTAAACATCACAGCGCCTCTCACTAGCTAAAAAGACATCTAATTATTAAGACACTTCATTTACTTACTCAATTAGTAAGGCTGCAATCTCTCGCAGAGTGCCAATTAAAAAATAATAGAAACCCCGGCGTGCGAGCGAGAAGCTGGAGAGCGCTCGCTCGCGCAAGTGGCTTAGAGATGATCCACGTCGATTGATAGCTCACTATTGAGTGATTTTTGCGGTACTCCACTGTGTTTTCTTTTTAGTGGCACATTTGTTTTTCCTCTACTCGCTCTTTTTCAGTAACAGAATTTCCTTTCATCTACGATTTTGCATCTAAACGCTAACTCAGCAACAACCCAAATAAGAACTTTAAAGCTTACTTCTTATAAAGTAAGCAAATGCGATATTTTTTTTCAACGAACTCTCGTCGTTACCAAAAACTACTATGCAAATCTAAAAGAGAACAATTTGAAACGTAATTGAAATTCACATGTCGAAATAAAAAGCTGACTTAAACCCTTCATAAAGCAGCAACAATTTTTCCAAAAGTAACGCGTCACTCGACGAGACGCAAAAAACTGAATTAGCCCGTCTGAATGCAAACTCGTAAGTAATTAGCCTCGCGAGACTCTCGATCCGCTCTCCTAAGCGAAGCGAAGCGAAGATAGCGAGATGCGACAAGCGGACTGAGTGAAAATGACTAATCAAATCCTCTCCGCCCTCGACAGCTTTCGAGAGCTTTTTATATTTTCATTGTGCCGTCAAGTGTCACACGGCAGGTGAATTTGCCTACACGTAACGCGCTTCAGTTCCGGATGCCTAGCTTCCCTCACGCGCTCATACAAAAATCAAATATGTATTAATTCAAACGGATTTAACAATGACATAACTTCAAATATAACACGTAGCGAATAGAAGTAATTTACAATTTATATGTATTTCTAATACGCCATTCGTAGTACAGTTAATTTTATGTATTTTCTAATAATTAAATACCTTGTTGCAGAGAGTTTTACTACATACAAATGGAGAAGTACGCGAGGCAGGCCATAAGTGAGGGGTTAAAGACGGCGGACGACTTACATGTCGCAGGAGACTCCGAACTATATAGAGTGCTTAACTTGCACTATAACAGAAATAACCATATCGAAGTAAGCTTCCAAAACACATAATTATATTTTATTAACGTTTATTTGAAAAAAGTCTATGATGTAGCCGAGATAGACTGTAGCTGATCAGTGAATAACCAAGTATATTCTCTTTTCAGGTTCCACCAAACTTCCGATACGTGGTTGAACAGACTCTTCGGGAGTTCTTCCGCGCGATCCAAGGCGGCAAGGACGCCGAGCAGAGCTGGAAAAAATCTATTTACAAGGTGATCTCGCGGCTGGATGACCCCGTGCCCGAGTATTTCAAGTCGCCAAACTTCCTCGAACAGCTGGAGTGAATTAACGACTCGACGCAAAAAAAAAACTTTCGGCTAACAAAATTATAAATCCATTGGACGATCGTTTCGCACACCAAAATTTTACGACACTCGCATTTAGGCCTTCAGATTCAAAATTATTAATAAAAAAAAAAGTTTAATTAAATTATTAAAAAAATTTGTACGTTGAACGTCGAGCGGCGACAGCGCTCTACTAGGAAATTCATTAGGTTATACGAGTAAGAGAAAATTTAAGTCACCTAGAATTTTATTTCTGCACATAATATATTTCGCTATATATAATTATTATTATATTATTAAGTATTATCGTAAATGGTTTTTATAGTTATGTATATCTTAAAATCATTTATTGATTTAATTCTTTAAGGAAAAAAACGATTAATATATTAACTGCTTAAGTTTTGAATGTTACGTTGTTTTTATTTGATTTTTATTTCCCCCATTCCTTTTCCTGAACCTTTGGAGCATGTTTTTTTTATTTGTTACTCTCCCGTAATGTTTGAGTTTTGGCGCATCGCGTCGCCAAAAATTGTCAACCTTTACCTCGTCATAATTATTTTAGGAATAATTAACGTTAACCATAGTAATTAGTACAATAGAGCAGGGTTATTTTTCGATCCACAAACAAAGAATTTAAACGTTATTTTTATACTGATAGCCGGGTATTTGTTCGTGCAGATTTTTCAATAGAATAAAGATTAACAGACACCAAATTCGAAAATTTGTAAACATCTTTAGTTCCGATTACTGTAAGCATCCTGAGTTGTATTTTACACATTTCGGCATCGTTCGGCAAAGTCTTCAGTTGGTCCGGAACACCGCGGCTCGCCGCACCGGACATAGGGTTAAGTTTATTCGTTAGATAAATATTATATTCCGAATATGCGTGGGCACCATACTACACAGTGCTAGTGCGGGGCGTGCGCTTCTGTCACATATTTAATTTTCGAAAATATACAATATTCACGAGTTTAGAGACCGTTAAATCTTTTCAATAATATATCTTTAATCCTATATAACCACACCGCGTATTCTACTGGCATTCTTTTTCTACTTACTGTCGAGATAATTATGTTAAGGTAGTGACGCGCACGCTCCGCAGGTGGACGCCTCGTGACGACTCTCTCCTCTAATAGACATCTTCCGGAACCCAAAACAGACGCAATAGTTGAAGGCAGCAGCAACAATAGACCGAAATTAATCAAAAACCTACCAGTTACTAAATTACAGACAAACCATTTGGCTACAAGCAAAACACAATCGCACTGGGCCACCTCGTCCGATCAGAAGTGCCTTCAAAAATGTTGATTTTTTACAAAAAATAAATAAGAAATTAATACAAAGGGCCCTCAATAGAACTTTACGTCCAACCGAAGTCGTCACTCGGCATCCGCGCACCGCCCTAGCGCACGCATTACGAACGTACAGTATACATACACACATTACTATTATACTATAGAAGAATACTTAGTTTCATTCGTAGATATATGTAGCACGGCGTATTCGAAGCTTGTCGTTGCCGAAGGACAGGCAGCAGAGGATCGTCTCATATCGTTGTAATGGAGTCACTGTTCGCGAATGTCTATTCGCGGGTTCATACTAGATTCGCTCGGCCGCGAGCTCGAGTGCGCCGCATCTTGATGTATTTGTTATAATGTGTAGAAGCCGACCGCCATACCCGCCACGCGGAATCTTTTTACGTTCACATCCTCAGTTACAGGACACCAAACCAAGTTTTATCTTTTATCGCTTCTTACGTAGACTACACAATAAGATAGATAGTTGTACAGAGATGTATAGCGACATGTATATAAATAACACTAATTTTAATACAGATGAGAAGATAATCGAGTAAAACTATCTTAGTGCTAATGGTATTTACTTAAGGCTCAATAGAGAAATGGCAATTGTGAATTGATTTGCGGAATTGTACAGAATGTTAAGCATCTTCAGTTTCGGGTATGGCGCCGCGCGGGGCGGGCGGTCGGCCCTAGCTAAGCAAGTGTAAGCATTTTTCATTTGGGATTACACTTTGTTAACGTTTCATTTGTAACCATTTGAACTATTACAATAATATAAGAGTACCTCAGTTTAGGATGGACCAGGCGTCGACTGGTGTAGAGTAGTGTTCAGGTTAGGTTTGAGAGTGATGACATGATACCTTCGAGACATCGACACATAGAATTAAACACGCAGCCTCCCCCCTTTCGTATCACCGGTTTTCAGTTCGGAATTTCTTTCCTCAACACTTCAAAGTGTTCCACACAGCCAATCCTTCAGAGCAATAGACCAGATTACTTTTTCTCATTCACGTTGGTCGTCGGTTTGTAAACGCAGTCGCCGCAGGGCTTATTCGAGAACGAGAATCGTTCCCTGTTACGTTAAAATTGTATTTTGTTAATGTTATATGTTTTGTTCTTGCCATTAGCCGTGGCGCTTCAGAGCTACGACACATCTACTATGGTGATCTTGTAACTCGAGTGTTTGAGTTACAATAGGGACTCCATATTGATTGCGGATTTGATATAATTACATAACGTCGCATTATGCAACACGCGGATCTGAAAATAGCGTATTTGACGTCTTAGCTCTGAGACGTGACCTCATTTCGGTAAACGTATATAATTCCTTGTATAGTAAGTAATGAGTCCGTTATTCCGACCTCTCCTTAGATTTTTTCATGATAACCTCTATTAAGCGCAGGCTACACACACATATTACAATAGAAATATATTGATTTCCCATCTACAATATTCAACCGACATGCCGTAATTTGCAGATACTTGGAGCCGTTCTTTTGATATATATTTCTGGCAAGGTAAGAGTAAACGTGATAAATTATAATGTAATTTACTTTAAGTGATTATTGTGTTGTCCGGATTTTATACTTGAGTGATTTATTGATTCACTGTGCAGCAGCCGCAATAAGACCACAATGGATATATTATTATACGATCGGGCCGATGATGTTTAATCGTAATTTTCATATAATTTAAAGTTATCGGTTGACAATTTTTTTCTAAATTAATGTAAAGACTCAAGTTGTGAACATCGAAATATTAAGTCCACAGTGATCGAGGGGCTAACCCACAGAAAAAGTACAAAATTCGGTGTGACTTTAAAGCTCATGTTTGTAACTATATATGTATTGTAGATTTATAAAAATGTCCTTTTGTCGATCGTCAACTCGATTGTTTTGACACTTTGTATCTAGATGATAGTTTATTTAAGTTTAAAAAAATGTATCTAATGTTTTTCCTTTACACTTTTAGTATTTTTGAATCCGTCTACGAAATGTTTGGAATATCGATGTAAAATGAAATTAATATCTAATTATTTTCAAAATTAATTATAAAAAAAAAAACAATATATGTATATGAATAATATATTTGGTTTCACGTTTGGGTATTATGGTTCCTAAATTTTGGAAATTGTAGTAGACTCTATTGTGTAGCATTTCATTTTTTGGAAATAGGAAACATTTAGATGTACCAAATAGCTGTATCAACTTTTCTATACGAAAAAAAAAATCAGCAAGGAAAATGCTGAAAATTAGGTAGTTATATAAATAAGTATCATTCGTTTGTAATGTCGTTTAAAAATGTCAAAATTGAGCACGGATGTACTATTAGGATCAGGAAACAAATACTGCCGATGCTAATCAGTAAGTATTAAGTAAGATAGCTTGGACGCTTGATTATTTTAATGTTTATGATCTGTCAAACAAACATAACACAGAGCCCCGGAGATTAGAGCGTTCATAATTTTGTATAAGAGAGTATTTATCTAGTAGTTACAAAATAAACGATAATTTCAATATCCTTGTGGTCTTCATTCGTAACAGTGATACACGTTCACTTTGTATTCTCGTGTGTTGGTATATAACTGTGTTATGTTTTTATATATATTTTTGGTAAGTCGCAGTCGGCGACGTCCTTTCGATATATTTGTAAATTACAGCGAGCGGACGCGGTCGTCAGTGATAAAATTAGATACAAAATTAACGAACAAAATTAATTAACTAATTAGTGATGGCACAACGTTTTTTATCTGTACTCGGATAAAACGCGGGGTGTTACTAAGAAAAACTAAATTGACTAGGGTTTAGGCATTATTTTCGATATCCTCGCATTTCGGCTAAGTGACACGGGACCGCGTCCGCTTGTTTTCGATATATTTAGTACAAATTTCAAGATGTTAAGGTTAGGAGGCTCAAAGCTTTTCTTTCGAGGCGCCCACGCTGCCCCCCTACCCTCGCGCCGACCATATAAATGAGTCGTGTATAAAATTTTATTCAAAAGAGTATTTTTGTATTGAATATTTCTAAAGTTGGTGTAAAAATCAAAATTTGGTAAATTATAGTGATGACAAAAGCGGACATTAGGTAAATTTAGAGTGTCATGCGTTTTTTGTATTTAATTTTAAGAATAGTATCGGATATTAAACGTTTAGGAACATTAACCATTTGTAAATAAAAAGTTGACCGTCGCGCGCGCAGGGAAGCAGTGTGGCCGATCAGTTATATAGATAAAAAAATATATAAATGACTAAAAAGATGTTTATATGGTCCTGGATGTAAAAAGATAACTTTAAAGGCAATTTTTAAGGTGAAAAGTGAAAAAAAAAAAACAATTACAGTAAACGATTCCTTGGTATTTGTCTTAGAATGGCTGCTAGCGGGTCACTATTGTAATCTGTGGGCCTCAGACAAAACTACCTAATAATCACAAAACTAACCTAACCTACATTAATTATTACGGTTCTTAATAATACAACGTTAATGTAATGTATCACATTGTCATAATGCTTATAATTTACGAGCGTGTGTCTTTGTCCGTGAATGTTTAGGATCTTAACCACTGTTTGGTGTTAGAGATAAAGTGGAACATATGTGGAAAACAAAATGTGTCTAAATTAAAATCTAAAGGTCACACGACCGATAGATTGTTGCAAATTGCATTCATATATTGGAAAAAATAATTGGCGGTTCTAAAATCTGTTACAAAATTAAATGAAATTTGATGGAATTAAAAAATAAAGTTAGACGTACAGTCATGTCAGCATGGAGACTTGTTGATACCACTGAGGGATGTTTCTTCGTGAATATAACGAGTAATAAAGCTAAGCTTTTATTTGAATATTGCCTTTTATTTATATACCTGACCCTGTTTTTTTTTTTAAATTATTGCAACAGCAGCGGCACTAACGTGTGACTGTAAGTTGGGGGTTGATCCCCACTCGAGAGAATGAAATATTTAATACTTTTTTATTTAAATATTTAATTGAGTTCTGCCATCAACATGCAATGCCTCAAATTCGGCGGAAAGTGGGGAACGGAAGTAGAACGGAGTGTCTTAACGCCAAGTTTCCAAGTTGCCTCTGCCTACCCCGCCATGTGCGGAATACAGCGTAAAGCTGAGTTAGTTATAATAACATTAAACTCCAATACTATCATTTAGAGTTATGAAAAACGGAAAATGTTTGTATTATTAGATACAAACATTTTCCGTTTTTCATAACTCTAAATAAAAAAAATAGTTAGATAATAGCGATCTCCATTGTATTTATAAGATTGTTAATATTTTACAAGTATTTACAGAGATAGGATATTCAAAATGCCTGTATAGCCTGCCTTGGCGCAGGGGCACAGACGTGTGACTGCGACTGTGAGAGGTTGTGGGTGTGATACCTACTTGAGGGAATGAAATATTTAACATTCTCTTCGCTCTGGTACTCGTAACAAGGGGAAGAGCGGCGTTGAGTTCCGCCACTCAACACGTAATGCGGCGGAGAAACGGAGTGTCTTAACACTAAGTTCCTCCTAAGTTCCCCTCTACCTACCCTGCCAAGACAATATTATAGTACGCTTATATACCTTGTATAGATTTAGGCAGGTATGTATATCTTAATTTTATAAGAGCCATATGAAATAGAAAACAATTTAATAATTTGTGATCTCGTCTCTCATATTTCTTCAGTATTTAGGTATCTACTTTAATGACTACCTACTACTGTACATTTTAAAATCTTTAGCAAAATATTAAATGTATAGAAAATTTGTTTTTTTTTACATTTTAATGATGGCTCCTTACACATATTATTACCTCTTACTAATGCAATTCTAATAGCTTCACGCTTTGGCAGGGCGAGCGGATGTCGATTTATGACCTAGTGTTAAAACACTCCGTTTCCATTTCGACACCTTGGTTTCACACGTGTTAAGTCACGGAATTCAACGCCACGCTTAGCCTTGTTACTAGAACAAGAAACACAAATATTATATGTATAATTTTCCAGTTTACGATTACATTATAATCTCATGTTATAAATTGTCTACTCCTTTTATAAATGTATGAAGATCGATACTAATAACTTTTCAGGTCAATAAGAATAGATTTCGACTCTGAAAAGAAATCACCAAAACTTTAAATGAAAAGATGATTGAGGATTCATCCCCGCAACCGGGTCAATTGAATACTTTAGAATTGATTTTTCTTTCTTTAAAGAGAACGTTATCTACGATATATTAATGACTGGGCTATACTTTCCTATGGTGTCTATTATATATATTGAATCAAAGTACAGGAAAAAATATAGTCATAATATAATATTGTGGGTTCGATCCCCAATCAAGGAAATGAAATTTTCAATATATGCACTTCTTCGCTCTGGTAACAAGGCCTAGTGCGGCGTTGAGTTCCGCCACTCAACTCAACGGAATGTGGAGAACAGTTATATATATTTTTAGTGGGGTCGAGTACAACGTTGGTACACCGTTTGACTGAAGTGTTATATTTGTGTGTACCATACTAACGCAAGAGAGTATATTTTATTTCATTGTATTAATATGATATCGTGATGAAATTAAATTCTTAACACGTTTAATGATTTATAGCTTTATAGTTTTGATATTAGCAATAATTTTATTTTTAATTTTTGAAAATTTTGAATATTAGTTAATAGTACTATAAGCAGGTGGCAACAATGATGCTTTGTTGGGTCGAAAATTTGGGATACACTGTTAGATTTGGGTCGGAGATAGAGAGAGGTGCTCTGAAATAATATATTGTATTTGTATTTAAGAGTAAGTAAAAGCTGTTCGATGATTGATTTATTCACGTATACATTGTATGGAAACCGGTCGAAAAAGGAAGGAGTAAAACGCTGTGTTTTAAATTAAGTTTTTTCTACTTACCTTACTATATGACGTATTAAGAGTGAAACTGAATGAATATTGCGTTATAACATATGATTTATTAGAACTATTATTTTCTTTCGTTTCGTGTAGTAAGTACTAAGTTGGTTATAAAGATTTAAATAGAAATATTTTTTTTAACCAAAATACAACCAGGACGTACTACTACTACTTCATCCCCCATAGAAACAGTAACGTTTAGGCAGAAGGAACCTGAGAAACTAATGTTAAAATATTCCGTTTCTTTTCTTTATCGAAACGGAATATCTATATTTTTGATAACCACTTTCCGCCGAATTCTGAAGGCATTATTCGCCGGAGAGTGGGTACCAAAAGTATAGATATTCCATATTGTGCTTAGTGGCGGTCTCCGATTATTATTGAATGATTATAAATAAATTATTTTTATTTCCCTGCTCTGGCAGACAAAGAGCAGCGTTCCGTCACCAGTTAAGTGACCCAACACTCAATATCTATAAGAGCGGAAAGTGGAGAATGAATAGTAACTACATATGGGGTAACATTAAAAAAAATACTTAAACATACTTATTTAGAAAACGTATGTACGGAATTCGTCTAATTCCAAGAGGCACGGGTTCAAATCCGAAACTAATTATTCTAATTCGTTAGAATTAGTGTCGAATATTTATACGTTTTTATATAAGTATTTTCCTTCCTCAGTGTGGATTAACACTTTAAAATCAGTTAAAATTAAACCTAAACATTTCTATGAAAATCAAGTTGATATTGTAAAAACGCAGTAGAAACATATTTACATAAGGTAATGATTTTGGGCAGTAATATTGAAATTAAATATAGGTACTTAAAAATATTGAACACTAGCAATACCTTTGGCTTTGCTCGCGTGAACTACACGAATTTCACATTATTAAACATTACAAAAATGTGTAAATTTTAAAAGTGTATTTATAAGTAATTGATTAATTATTTTAGTACGGTTATTATGCACTTAATCAATCGTAAATTATATCTTACCTTTTAGCGCTAGTACTATGAAAATCGGTCCAGCTGTTACAGAGATAAAATCTGGACAAACAGCATAGCAGACCGACAAAAAAAACTCTTGCAAAACATGATTATTTTGATTTCACAGGCAGTATACTTCAATTATATTATCATTTCAATTTAGAAAAAAACCTAAAATAAAAATATAAATAGAAAGATATTCCGAAAAAAAAAAGCAAATAATTAATGTTAATGTATTGATAAAACGTCTTAAATTCAATGAACTGTCAAGCAATTAGGGAAATCACCGTGACAAGTGTACCACTCGCATGGGGTTTGACACCACGACGACCCATCCCCATGCTAATTTTATTCACATTGGTCCCAAGTGTTATGAATATGAAAGTCTACATCTTGAGACGTATTAAATATTAAAATTAAGCCTAATTTGTCTGCTAAGGCCTACAACAGCAGGTTTTCCCTTCATTCCAATCTTGAGAACTAATTGAACAGTGTTCAACAGTCACTTGGTTACGCATAAATAGATATCTCCCCCGATAGGTGATGTAGGAAATTTGTCAACTCAGCTGACATATTGTGTGATAAATATGAATATCTTCACGATATTAGTCTCGAGATGTGCTTATGACATAATCGTGATTGCAGCAGTTTAAACTCGCAAAACACCTTAAATCTATATTTATAGAACTGAGAATAGAGAACTTGAGAAAGCTTGTTTATTTATTTGTTTGTTTGTTTGGCTGAATGCGTTTATCTCAGGATCCACTGGGGCGATTTGAAAATATCTTTTTTCATTAGATAGTCCCTTTATTTAGGAAGGCTACAGGCTATATTACATGACGATAAGATTTATAGAAGTAAAAAAAAAAAAAAAATATATATAAAATCATGCGCTGAGTAAACCGTGAAAGTTACTCAACACTCATATATGATAAAATTGTTCATCTTGAAAAGTTCTAAAAGAGACCGCCAGAGCTTATGTCTATCTCCTAAAGACAATGCATTGTAACCAATAAAACTTTTTACAAATTACAAAATATTTTAAGCAACACTATACCTACTATTTCTTATCCAATTAATTTTGTTAGATAAGTTGTGCGTTTTATATAGGCTAAAATTGCCATTTAAAGCATGACAAAAACAATAATATTTTAGAAGATATCACAGTTACGTCGAGCGTGCTACGCCGTTCCACCCGCGGACCCCAGCGCTCACCTATAATACCTATTACATATATCAATTATTATAATGCACGTAGATCTGAGAACCTATTGGTTTTGATTGACAGACATCATTTTGTATGATATTTACCGAGTAAGGCTATATGCAATTAGTCATTTCCATTCGATCATGCAAGCGGAGCCGCAAGCAAAAGCTAGTTTTATCATATTAGTTTTACAGAATTGAAAAGCAGTTCTATTATATGAAAAATATTTAAAAATATCAGCCTCATTTAGCTTTTATATTTGGTTAAGCCACTAAATAAAACAGTTAAAACATTGTATTTATGATATTAAAGATATACTTTACTCTCTCTCTTACTTATCTTCACGCTGTATCCCGCACATGGCAGGGTAGGCCGAGGGAACTTAGGAACCTAGTGTTAAGAGAGACACTCCGTTCTACTTCTGTTCCCCACTTTCCGCCGAATGTGAGGCATTGCGTGTTAAGTGACGGAATTCAACGCCGCGTTTTGCCTTGTACCAGAGCGAAGAAATGAAACATTAAATATTTAAATTGAAAATATTAAATATTTCATTTCCTTGACCGGGGATCGAACCCAGAACCTGTCGGTTACAGTCACACGCTTGTGCCGCAGCGCCACTACAGGCCTGCGCCAGGCTAAAGATATACTTTTTTTATGTAAAAATATATAAACATATACATAACGCTTGGTTTCACCGATAATTATTAAATGAACTATTTTTCAAATGTCTTTGTTTTAAAATGTTAAATACTAACGCCTACTTAAATATAATAGCAATATGTTTTTAGAGAAATTGCTTCAATATTTATATCTCTATCTCCCACACATTTATGGTAGTAAGAACCATATGACAATCTGCCCTTTATTTCTTTAATTTTCTATTAAGCTGACACTATCCTATGTGCGATATTGGGCTATAACATTTCCCAAAAACATCGTGTATAAGTATTATTTTATAAAAGGACTATTTTAAAAAAATGTTATAAAATATCTATTAATAAAAAATAATCATTTACTTATAGCTACTAAATCCAAATATATTACATTAAAATAAATTACATTAAAATTGACATATAAACGTCTGTTGTATTTTTTATTTAAAAAGAAGTAACCTAATAAAAGAATAAAATTAAATAAATAAGTATGTAAATAAATGAAGTGGCCGTGGGCGGGTCGGTAGTTGTATATTTCTTAATGACAGTATTATGGTGTTTAACCCTGTATGACTAACCTATGAATTTGCCAAAATGACGACGCGTTCCTCGTGGATTTAGAGTTTGTTAAGATCCCGGTGACCAGTGATCCTAAAACACTAATTTCGGACGCATGCATGCATTACATCAGGATATATTGTGTCATCGTCGTAAAATTTACGAAAGGTTAGCATTTATGTAATTATAGTTGTGAATTCAATAATGTCGATGAACATATTTTTTTGATTTAATAATAAGATGTAAATCATTGAACATAACGAGGAAGGCTAAAGAGGAAGGCGATCATTTAAAGACAGAATAACGAGACCGATGAAAGTGACGAGGATGCTGTATTTTTTTTGGACGACGAGTTCTTCTTTCCACGTCGCAGTCGTTGTTATAAGCTCACAGCGGAGGGTACTCTATGAAGCAACAAGCGAAAGACCCCTAATGAAATGACAAATTCGAGAAAAAGACTAGTAGATATTTCAATGTTTGGTTTCAATAAGGAAATGACTACAGTAGATTAGATGTGATTGACCATGAGTACCAGCCATAAGACTAATCGGTGGCCGCTATGCTTGTTCTACGATCATCCTAAAACTATCAATACTGGACGCATAAGTTATACAGGATACGAAAAAACCCAAAAAAGGCCTTTACATTAGAAATAGCGGACGAACTGATGAAGCTTTAGCTGCTAGAGAGATATCAGGCAGTAATTTAGTCACAAACTTTGAAGTAGATCATTACGGAGATCTTAAAAATTAATGATCTTCAGGAAGGTTCTAGAAGTCACAATATTTGCAACCCTGCAAAAAGCATTGAATGATGTACAAACTTCTGGAAGAGATGTGTACAACTGCCCATAGAAACTTTCAACTTCCTTTAGAACATCAGCTTTAGTCGACGTTATACATCCGTTTTCAGCTTCAGCCGGTCAGTCGGCTTTGCCCAACAGAGATGTTCCTAGCGAATATGTTTGTGCTTTGTTCCGCTCGATTGTATCTTCAATACATTTAGTTCTAAAAGCACGAATGCCCCATCGCAAGGAAGATTTTATCTCTCTGTTGAGCTACCAATATGACTCCGCGTCCTCGGGCGACTGCAGCATCGTTGAGCGTCGACTAGCCATGACTTCGAGAGTATGGTCTAAAAGTTTTTGAGGTCTATCTTTAGGTTGTGTAAAGAACTTTGGCCCCGATACCACCTTGGGATTACTATTCGCCCAACCAGTAGAATAAGTTGCCGGAACGTCACGGTGTCCTCCCCCTGTCTTCGGACTTCCGATAACCCAATTATAACCCAGTTCAACTCAATTCTTCTTCCAGTTCCAGTATCTTCTCGTCTGTCTGTATATTGTGTGTTACCAGGGCCAGTATCCGTTTAAGGTGCCGCCGAGAGTCGTGGTTCTGCCGAGGATTCTTAGCACCCCCTGCCCCACCGTTGCCATGACCACTACCGGAGCCAGGAATAGTGGGGCTGCCGGGAACTAGGAGCCTGTATAGATAAGAGGAAATGCTGCTGCCCATTCCACGTTCGGCAATTTTATCTCTCAGCTTCACGCTGTATCCCGCACTAGGCAGTGTAGGCAGAGGGAACCTGGGAACCTAGTGTTAAGACACTCCGTTCCACTTATGTTCCCCACTTTCCGCCAAATTTGAGGCATTGTGTGTTGAGTGGCGGAACTCAACGCCGCGCTTACCCATGGCAATGGCAATTTTATGCCGCGATCTATTCTCTTAGTCGCCTTTTTATGACACCCACGAAAAGAAAGGGGGTGATGGTAATTGGATTCTTAAGCTGCCACCACACGGCCAACGGCCACGGTCGGGTGTTTCTTTTCATTATGTGGTATTAGTCAGGCTTTTGCTAATGTCCCTTTTCCCTTTACCACATACCAAAAATCGAGTTGCCAGTTAAATCGGTCGCGTTTTTTGCCTTTTCGCTTGGTCTATCACACAAATAACATCCAGATCTCTGTCATTCATTATATCTTGTAATTCATTCATCTTTTCTTCCCCCTCTCCTCTTATATTTCACGTAACTACTCACTCACAGGAAGCTATGTTATAAATTTACTTTAATTGATATTTTGAAAAGAGCAACTGTTGAGTTTCTTGCCGGCTCTTCTCAGCAGACCCGCCTTCCGAGCCGGTGGTAGCTTCCTGTAAGGACTGACACTACAGATACTTATATGTAACTTGACGATTCAATAGTGCTTAAATGGCCTAATTGAATAAAGAATATTTTGATTTTGACTATTTGTAGCTTCGTCCTCTACTTTCCGCC